>JAZKJV010010594.1:0-1200000 GCA_037367405.1 Ottelia alismoides | reverse complement strand
CTCTACGATTTCCACTACCACCACCACCCCAAGGGCTAGGGTCGAGAGGTCGGGAGGAGGAGTGGGAGGCGAAGGAGGAGCGCTAGCGAAGCGCTGTTGGGAGAACGAGGAGGAGAAAGGTATGATCCTCTCTTAGTTTTTTTTTCATAAGCTAGGATTTCAATTCATCCTCTTTTCTTCCAAGCTTTGTTCTTGATTCATCTTTCTTTCTGATTCGTTTTCTATTGTGGTTCGAGGAGAAATCTGTGTAACACCCTACTTAGGTGCGAGCGGCTATGCACGTCAGTGAACCCTGTGATTCATCACACATTCACTCATCTAAGACGTGTGGTGTCTATCGATTCTCCATCGCTTATGTTTCTATTCTTTCAATTATGCTTTTACAGTTATTTTGATGAAGAAATCTGTGTAATACCCTACTTAGGTGCGGGCGACTATGCACGTCAGTTAACCCTATGATTCGTCACACATTCACTCACCTAAGATGCGTGGTGTCTACTGATTCTTCATATCTTGTTGTTTGAGTATATTCTTTCAGTTTTGCTGTTTTTTTCGTCACGATTGATTTTATAGAGGAAACTCTTTTCATTTTTATTTTGAACTATGTCCCGATATAAAGGGAAACTCTGTCGAAATTTTCCTAAAAATATCACCCCGTATAAGGGGAAGCTCTGCTGAAATTTCAAGAGAAAATATGTTCTTAGCGTTCTTTGTGTTCTTCATGTTCTTCGTGTTCTTCATTCGTTCTTCGCGTTCTTGACACGTTCTTAGCATTTTTGATACAAAAATGAAATTCGATCTTTTCAGGAGTCTTAAAACATCCTTTCTAAAAATGAAACACGATAAAGCCTTGCATACACGAGAGATAGCTCGATTAGGTAACGAAATCCTTCCTTTGTTGTTGGGTTTTCAAACAAGATTATTGAAATTCTTGATTTTATGTTATGTGTTATAATGAACCCTAATTTTGGCTATTTTTGAAAAAGTCTGAACAGTTGCTTTGTGATTCCCACTAAAATAAAGTTTAAGCATCAAATCGATGCGATGGCTTTGAAAGTTAGGGTTTGGAAGTTAAAATAGGCATAAATACGAGTATATACGCATATGATTAATATACATGTGAGTCTATACTAAGTATTACTGATAATGCAAATCAAAGACTTAACGAAAGAATTACATCATGGGAATTGATGTGGTTTGAGTTGGATCCTGAAAAAGATCGTGTGTCACGTTAAGGATGACTGGGAGTAAAACTATAGGACGGGCATGCAACCTATAGGTTTGTCGGAAGGAACCCGTATTGGCGTTTCCTTACGTAGGTGGTACACGGTTGCTCTGTTATGATAAGTGCACACGAATTGAATGTTTTGCAACGCATGGTACCGGGAGCCGATATCTTCGGTTTGAACGACGGAAGATGTGGTTGTGCCATGTGGAGGCACGAGTGGTTCAATAGCGGCTGGATCACGATAATATGTATTTAAAGCCGCTAGGTTATATGATTAAATGTTATCCTGAGGTTTTAAGCAACCGAGTCCTCGAGGACGGTGTGTTCATTTGTTTTCCGGGTTGAGGGTTTGAGACCCTGTTTAATAAAATAAAAGAAAATTGTCAGGGTAGTATTGGAGGATTGGTTGAGGCAACGTGCGACGGCATAAGCTTACCAAGATCAACGCAACAATCCTGAAGTGTCCACAGCTTCGGAGTCCTTATAGTGGTGTGGTAATAACTTGGACTAATCCCTGACGTGGAATAGAAAGGAATAGGACTTAAATTAATGAGAAGGAATGAAACTTTTTGTGATAACAAGTTTTGAAAAATTACACAATTTGTTTGCTTTTATCTTCTTCGTTACCTAACATTCGCTAATTTTTATCCTATGATTTATGGAAAACCCAACAGGTGTCGGTGAGCCATCACAAGGACTTTAGTAATCCAGCCAGCTTACTTGGTAGACATCCAGCCAGCCAGGGTAGCTTTACTTTGAAGGTAGTTAGTAATATTTCTGTGAATTTCCTTCAAACTGATGTACATGTAAATGGTTGTAGTGGACAATGGATCATGTAAACTTTATTTTGTGAATGGAAAAGTATTAAATACTTCTTTTGAGTATTTTTATTTGCAATTTGTTTCTGAATATTAGTTGTGATTGCTGGATAAATTATTGATGAGTAACCAGATCCGGATATGGGAGGATCCGACAGCCCGGGAATCGGGGTAGCGACAAATTGGTATCAGAGCTTGGTTACTCCAGTAATTTATTTAGTAATTAACAACTACGAGCGGTATTCAGAAACTTAGGTTGTTTTAAGATTCTTTGATCTTAATAATTGACTGCGGTACCATTCACAAGTCATTGTCCCTTATGTACTTCATGCCAAGACATATAGGATCTGACCTTTGTCCTTGATTCATTCCATGATTATGGCAAACCAAGATGTGTTTAGGCAATTAGCGACTATGATAGTTAGGACCATGAGATGGTTCAAATGTAATAAGTATTAGAGTGAAGACTCAATGCCACAATGAGAGATCAAAGTCATCCAGACCCGTGGATTCCAGAGTTGATGGCTCTATTCACCCTCAAAAGAAAGAGTCTAGATACCATCAGTCCATAGAATTTGTTTGCTCGTACTCCATTCAGAGGAGTAGTGGAGAAGGCACTTCGTAGGCACACAATAAAAAAAGAAGAAGAATAATATTTGATTCCTATTGTAAGGATAAGATTTCGATCAAAGCACAAAACCATTATCTGAGTAAGGAACCAAGAGGTCAATTATAATTCAAGAAGATCTTAGACGACTGTGTGGGATAGATTGCAGGACATCAATCACCTGCTTATCTGCTACTTATCGAAATAAATTGTTTTAATCTCATTCTTGGGATGGATTGGCTAGAAAGGCATCATGCATGCCTTGATTGTTTCTGGAAGATAGTAACTTTTCACATTCCTAACTCGATAAAGTTCCAATTTATTGGAAAGACATCCAGTGATGATGTCAAGTACATATCTACTTTAAAGGCTCAACCATTGTTAGAACAAGGGTGCCAAGGCTATTTAACTCTTGTATCCACTACATCAGGGTTCGAAAGAATGATAGAAGATGTGCCTATAGTGTGCAAGTTTCCTGATGTATTTCCAGAGGAACTACCTGGATTACCACCTGAGCGAGAGAGATTGAATTTGAAATCTCTTATACCTGATACTCAACCTATCTCCATCCCTCCATATAGGATGGCACCAGCTGAGTTACGAGAGTTAAAGGCACAGTTGCAAGAACTATTAGATAAAGGATTCGCTCGTCCTAGTACTTCACCATGGGGAGCACCTATCTTATTTGTCAGGAAAAAGGATGGGTCAATGCGGTTGTGCATTAACTATAGACAAATAAACAAGAAGACCGTAAAGAACAAGTATCCTCTGCCAAGGATAGATGATCTCTTTGACCAGTTACATGGTTCAACTGTGTATTCCAAGATTGACTTAAGATCTGGATACCATCAGTTGAAGATAAAAGATGCGGGTATCCCCAAGACAGCCTTTCGAACTAGATATGGACATTATGAATTCTTAGTTATGTCTTTTGGACTGACAAATTCCCCAGCAGCTTTCATGGATCTCATAAATAGAGTATTCAAGGAGTTCTTAGATCACTTTGTAGTAGTCTTTATTGATGATGTGCTTATTTACTCCAAGGATAAGTATCTACATGAACACCATCTCAGGCAGACACTTGAAACTCTAAGGAAGAACAAATTGTATGCTAAATATAGCAAATGTGACTTCTGGCTATCTGAAGTATATTTCTTAGGCCATGTTATTTCTAGGGAAGGTATATTAGTTGATCCTACAAAGGTTAGTGCGGTGATGAGTTGGGAACGCCCTAAGACTGTCACAGAAATACGATCTTTTCTGGGAATAGCTGGATATTATAGAATATTTGTGAAGGACTTTTCACGAATAGCATTGCCAATGACTAGGTTTGTCACGCCCCGATTCCCTATGCCCAATACGGCCGGGTTTTATCGGAATGTGATGCAATAACCTGTTGCCCAACAATCTCCCAAGGGAAAAATGCAATAGAGCAGGAAAAACTGATTCTCAACATAAAGAAAAACATAGATACACAAGAAAAGTTCATAGATATATATCCCAGAAAACTAGCATCGTTACTTCCCATGAGCTTCACATAGTAGTTGCTCTTACAAGTTTGAACAGAAATAAAGGTTTGCAAGTTAGCCACTAAATCCACCTCTATGCTAAGGAGGTTAGAATTCAAAAACTTTGTTCATGGTGATAAGGGGTTACAAAAAATTACATCCCCACTACAATCTCCAAAAACCACAAAAAGAGATCCTTCACAAAGTCAGCATCTGCAGTCAATCATCATTAGGTGGCGGGTGTTGGCGACGGTAGTGAATCATCATTTCCAACCTCGATGTGAGGTTGGTCATTACTGTAATGGTTTCCCAAAGCATAAACAATATTCTTTCTTCCTCCCCCTGGATGTGGTACGGGGAGGTAACACTCTGCTCTCTACTCTCTTGCGGGGCCGCTGACATGATGGTTGGTGGATGAGTTGGGTGCGCCAGTGCGGAACGTGGGCGGAGTTGACGTCGTGGCAGTCGGGTAGACTTCCTTGCCGTTATGCGTGTTTCGACCATCACCTGAGTTGGGTTGTCAACTAAGGAGGTGAGCAGAGCTCAGCGAGAACACACAAGAGATGTAATAGGATGAAAGATAAAGTTTTGTAATCTACCGTTTGATGAGAGTTTTCTTTTTCTCTTATTTTGTTTACCTATTTTTTTCCTTCTAAGGTATTTAATTAGTCTAATATCAATTTCCTTCCATTGCCAAATCTTCATAATATTGATTATGATAATTGTTATTGTTGTACATGTGTAACTCATCTCAGGAATTCCCTAGAGATTAAGATAACCAGTAGCTAGTAGGTATCCTAACCTTCTAGCGGTCCTTTGATTTGTTAACCCTCGAATGTATATCACATGTCCATTACTAGGACGGAGTGAGAAGTCGTCGCTTCTCGAGTGACTATCCCCAGAGTCACTCTTCATTTTATTTTCAGGCCTAAACTTTTCTTGTGACATACCACGGAATATATCTGATGGGTCACCTCATCTTGTGCTATAACACGAGTTTCGATCCAAAGGATCTACCCTGGCCAGTAGGGAGCGAAGTCCCAAGTTTTTTTTTCTTATTTCACTCTTATTTCCTTCTTCTTCTTCATATTTTTTTTGTATTTTAGCATCCCAAGGCTCTATCCTAAAATCATCTATATCTCCCATGTAGATGATCCACATGGATTTTTCCCATATGTCCTAATACTATCTTACATTTAGATATCCCAAAAAAATATATAACAACCTAATGGACAACCAACTTAGCAAGAGAATGGTAAAGGAACTATTTTAAATTTAAGGTAATCCTCACCTCTAGTGCGAGTAGCGTTCTTTTAGTATCTCGAACAGACCGAATCCGACTTTGCTGCAAGTATTAATCACCACTATATTATAATAGACCAAAACGTTGGGTAACGAAAAATTAAAGATAAAAAACTTTATGTGGTACCTTAATCCCCTTATCCTAAAAGAACTCCTACATTCATACGCATATCCCCACATTTGTCTCTCCTATGAGGCATATTTCTATCATACTATATCTCTCTTACATCTCCCATTCTCTCATATAAATGGGTCAATATTCACTGTTTAAACCTTCATTCTCAATAATATGATCTAACCTTATGACCATACATAATCCATAAGAATGCAAACTTATTTCACCATCCTTCCTTTACAAAAATCAAGAGAAACATTCATTTAACTTAATTTTTACCTTGCCTTCCACATTCCTCTTTGAACAAAAAAAAATTTTTTTCATCTCTTTCCATGAAAAACTAACTCACATTCAACCACTATCATTAACATTGCCCCAACACCCAATCATTGACAACAATGGTATCAACCCTACATTTTCATCCATTCTTTTATCTTAACAACACAAACCCCCCTCATGGGTTTGTTGAATGCAAGGGTAAACCTAAAGATCTTGCTCCATCATTATACTTATACAACATATTTTCTTTAAGTTCTACTACTTTTATCACCTATCTTAACATGTATACTAGATCATCCCATTCATCTCATAATATCAAACTACAAAAATCCGAAATGTATCTTTCTCCATTTTACACAACCTTAAAAATTTCATATCACAACCTAATACCCCCAAAAATAACTCAAGACAACAAAAATCAGCTAGACATTTTACTCAAATACAAAGGGATGGGATTTAGATCTTTACCCTATCTCCTTTTCTTCCTTCTTCTCTTCTTTTCCTCCCCTTTCCTTCTCTTTTCTCCTCAAGGCCTGGGCGGACTCCACAAAGCACGGACTGGGCGAAGGGGGAAAGGCGTCTAGAATGAGGGGTCACTCCCGTGCCCTTCCTTTTCATTTGGTGGGAAAATTGCAAGGAGGCCCTTGCAACTTTCCCAAATCAGCGCTATATTTTTTTTTAAAGCTGTAACATTCTACCCCCCTTAAGGAATTTCGTCCTCAAAATTTATCATACCTTTGATGCTAAACAGTGTTGGATACTTTACACGCATCTCCTCTTCGAGTTCCCATGTAACTTCACCGCTTTTTCGATCTCTCCACAGAACCTTTACTAGATGCAATATCTTTTTGCGAAGTTTCTTCTCCATTCTATCTATGATCTCAACTGGTTGCTCTTGATATGTAAGATTAGGCTCCAACTGTAATTCTTCATACTGAATCACATGGCCACGATCTGGTATATACTTTCTTAGATTTGATATGTGAAAGACATTATGCACTTCAGATAGGTGTGATGGGAGTGCCAACCTATAAGCCATTGGTCCTACCCGTTCGAGTATCTCAAAAAGACCAACGTATCTTGGTTTTAGCTTTCCTTTAATTCCAAATCTTTGAGTGCCTTTCATAGGAGATACCTTGATGAACACCGAATCTCCAACACTGAATTCTATGTCTCTCCTCCGGCTGTCACAATAGCTCTTTTGACGGCTTTGGATTGCTAATAGCTTCTTCTTGATCTTCATGATCACATCGGTGGTCTCTTGAACCATCTCAGGTCCCCACATTCTCCTTTCTCCTACATCAGTCCAACACAAAGGAGATGTACATCTCCTACCATATAGAGCTTCGTATGGTGCTACTCCTATACTAGAATGGTGGCTATTGTTGTACGTGAATTCAATCAATGGAATGTGCACGTCTTATACTCCTCTCCATTCTAACATACAAGAACGTAACAAATCTTCTAATGTTTGGATTGTTCTTTCAGTTTGACCATTTGTTTGAGGATGATAAGTAGTGCTGATATTCAATTTTGTTCCGAGAGCCTTCTGCAATTCTTTCCAAAATTTTGAGGTAAAACGAGGATCTCTATCAGATATGATCTCCTTTGGTACTCCATGTAGGCGAACAATCTCCTTGATATACAAACTCGCAAGTTTTGGAAGTGTATAAGTAAGCTTGATAGGAAGGAAGTGTGCTGATTTGGTTAGTCGATCTACTATAACCCAAACCGCATCATGTCCCAAGAGTGTACAAGGTAAACCGACTAGAAAATCCATAGATATGCTTTCCCACTTCCACTCAGGATTTGGAAGTGGTTGCAACAATCCTGAAGGTCTTTGGTGTTCAGCCTTTACCTGTTGGCAGATTAGACAATGCTTAACGAATTCAGCAACATCTCTCTTCATACCATCCCACCAAAAATCTTTCTTTAAATCTTGGTACATTTTAGTGCTTCCAGGATGGATCGTTAACCTCGAGCAATGAGCTTCTGACAGTAGTTCTCTCTTTAGTCCTTCATCATTGGGTACACACAATCTCCCACGAAAGGTTAATGCTCCCTCCTTCATAATGAAATCTTCGAGGTGACCATCCTCCATCTTGTTTCTCACCTTTTCCAGCTTGGTATCTTGCCTCTGAGCTATTATCAAATGTTCAAGAAGATCATTCTTCACTTGTCTGGAAACTATTATAGTTTTTAATTTTCCAGTAGGAGGTATCGGTCCCCAACTACTTATTTCTGCGAGCATATCCCATTTCAAGACTTGCAATTGAGCTAACACTAAGGGTGGCTTCCGACTAAGAGCATCTGCAATGACATTCGCTTTTCCCGGTTGGTATAGGATGGTGCAATCATAATCTTTTAATAGATCCAACCACCTTCTTTGTCTCATATTTAACTCCTTCTGAGAGAACAAGTATTTCAAGCTTTGTGATCAGTATATATTTCAAACTTTGCACCATAGAGATAATGTCTCCAAATTTTCAATGCAAAAACTATTGCAGCTAATTCCAAATCATGGGTGGGGTAGTTTCTTTCATGATTACGCAATTGTCTCGAAGCATATGCCACTACCCGACCATTCTGCATAAGTACACATCCTAGTCCTTGATGAGAGGCATCACTGTAAACAACAAATCCTCCACTTCCCGCAGGGATGGTCAGTACAGGGGTTGAAGTAAATCTTTTCTTAAGTTCTAAGAAACTTTCTTCGCATTCCTTGGTCCAAATAAAAGGAATCTCCTTTCGAGTAAGCTTTGTCATGGTCAAAGCAATTTGAGAAAAATCCTTGATAAATCTTCGGCAGTAGCCCGCTAATCCCAAGAAACTTCTGATTTTTGTTACTGTCTTCGGACGTTCCCAATTCAAAACTGCTTCAACTTTAGCCGGATCTACAGAAATTCCATTTCCTGATACTACATGCCCAAGGAATGTAACTTCTTTCAGCCAGAACTCACATTTGCTGAATTTTGCAAATAGTCGGTGTGCTCGTAAGGTTCCCAAAACAATTCGCAAGTGCTCTTCATGTTGGGATTCATCCTTAGAATAGATAAGCACATCATTGATGAAAACCACGATGAATTGGTCTAAGTAAGCTCGAAAAACTCGATTCATCAAGTCCATGAAAGCTGCCGGAGCATTAGTCAATCCGAACAGCATCACCAAAAATTCATAATGCCCATAACATGTACGAAAAGCTATTTTGGATATATCTTCTGACCTAACTCTCAACTGATGATACCCAGAGCGTAGGTCAATCTTAGAAAAGACGCGTGCACCTTGCAACTGATCGAACAGATCGTCAATACGAGGTAAAGGGTACTTGTTCTTTATAGTTGCTTTGTTCAATTGACGATAATCAATGCACAATCTGAGTGATCCATCCTTCTTCTTCACAAATAGAACTGGTGCGCCCCAAGGAGAAGTACTAGGTCTAATGAACCCCTTCTCCAATAATTCTTGAAGTTGACTCTTCAACTCTCGCAATTCTGCTGGAGCCATACGATAAGGAGCAATAGATATCGGGTTGGTTCCAGGAATTACGTCGATCGTGAATTCGATCTCTCGATTAGGAGGAAGTCCAGGTAATTCTTCTGGAAAGATATCTTGAAACTCCTAAATGACTGGGACAGTGCTTATGTCCACTTCATCTTTAGACGGAAAAGTAACACATGCAAGATATCCTTGACAACCATTATCTAGCAGTTTCCTTGCTTGCAGCGCTGTGATTCTATGCAATAGTTTGTCATCTAACTTCCCTACAAATTCAAATGCTGGTTCACCCGGAATGTTAAAGATGACTGTTTTCTCACGACAGTCAAGGATTGCATGATGTTTTGATAACCAGTCCATTCCAAGGATCACATCAAAATCCATCAACCCAATAACCATTAGATCGACACATAGCTCTCGTCCTCCGATTTTAATTGAACACCCTTTGTAAATGGTGTCGGTTACAAACAATTGTTCTCCAGGGACTGATATTAGGTAGGGTTCCTTTAATATGGTTGGTTTACGTTGAATCTTAGATGAAAATTCCGATGATATAAAAGAATGGGTAGCTCCTGAATCAAATAAGGCATGAACCATAAATTCATCAACTAGAATCATACCTCGCACCACAGAATCAGATGCATATGATTCTCTCATGGAGAGATTATAAGCTCGTCCAGTTATCCGATCCGCACTTGATCCAGCATAACTCCCAGTCTGTTGGATTCTTGGGCAGTTTTTCTTTGGGTGCCCAGTCTGTCCACAAAAATAACATGTCATGTCCCTCCAGCATGCTCTGAAATGTTGTTTCCCACAAGATGGACATGTCGGCTTCTCTGTACTCGTTCCTCCTGCAGACTTTTCATGACTTCCATAAGGCTTGGATGATTTTGTGTTAGAATGCGATACATCTTCAAAATGTTGCTTGCTCGATGATGCTGACCGCATGGGGTGAAACCGACGGTCTTTCCTTGACTGAAACTTATCCTTCTTGAAGGATTGACCCTTATTTCTCCATTCTCTTCTACGATGCAGCTCGTTTTGTTCTCGCTCGTGAATCCTTACTCTGTCAGCTACTTTTGCAACAGTTTTAAGTCGTAACCCTACAACAAGGCTACGAATGGATGGCCTCAGACCTTGCTCGAAGCGCCATTTCTTCTCTTTCTCAGTGGGTACAGATTCTTTTGCAAAACGAGCCAATTCCAAGAATCTCATTTTGTATTCATCGACCGTCAGTGATCCTTGACGTAAGTTGAAAAATTCCATCTTCTTCTCTTCCCTCTAAGTCTCAAGGTAGTACTGCTCGCTGAAAATCTCAATAAATCTCTCCCAAGACATTTGGGGGTCTTCCTCAGAGTAAACAGATCTCCACCATCGCTCTGCATCTCCGTCGAAATGAAAGGTGGCAAAAGAGACCCAACGGTGCTTAGTCAAATTCATGAATCTAAATATCTTTGTCATCTTCTGGATCCAGTTCTCAGCCAAGGTAGGATCACCATCCCCAGTGAAAGATGGTGGCTTCAATCTTCAAAATGCCTCAAAGCGCTTGTCATGAAATTCTTCTTCCCCAGCATCCTCTTTGTCATCTTTGTATGACTCTACTGGTGAATCGGACATTTCCTCCTCTTCATAACTTTCGTCAGTGTCCTCTTCAGCGTCATTTAGAATATCTTGCAAATTTCGCTCCCTTCTTCAAGGTCTTTCAGGTCGACCCTGGATGGATTCTTCGGCATCTTGTTCAACTTCTGCTTCTTCCTCGTGTCTATCAGGTATAGCACGTGGAAGTCGGGACTCCAAGTCATCAAGTCTATTCATTATCGTCTCCATAAATTGTTGCATTTGGGTCCTCCGTCCAGGACGACTACCACCAGAATTCGCATCTTGCATCCTCCTCCTCGGTGGCATTTTCTGAAAATCCAATTACTTGATTAGGCTAATCGAAAGAATTTTCCAATGTGATGTGAATAATCCTACTTCGGAGAGTATAAAATGTCCAATACTCTATTTATTCAAATTCTTAGGTAAATTAGGGCAAACTTGGCTCTGATACCACTTCTGTCACGCCCCGATTCCCTGTACCCAATACGGCCGGGTTTTATCGGAATGTGATGCAATAACCTGTTGCCCTACAATCTCCCAAGGGAAAAATGCAATAGAGCAGGAAAAACTGATTCTCAACATAAAGAAAAACATAGATACACAAGAAAAGTTCATAGATATATATCCCAGAAAACTATCATCGTTACTTCCCATGAGCTTCACATAGTAGTTGCTCTTACAAGTTTGAACAAAAATAAAGGTTTGCAAGTTAGCCACTAAATCCACCTCTATGCTAAGGAGGTTAGAATTCAAAAACTTTGTTCATGGTGATAAGGGGTTACAAAAAATTACATCCCCACTACAATCTTCAAAAACCACAAAAAGAGATCCTTCACAAAGTCAGCATCTGCAGTTAATCATCATTAGGTGGCGGGTGCGGGCGACGGTAGTGAATCATCATTTCCAACCTCGATGTGAGGTTGGTCATTACTGTAATTGTTTCCCAAAGCATAACCAATATTCTTTCTTCCTCCCCCTGGATGTGGTACGGGGAGGTAACACTCTGCTCTCTACTCTCTTGCGGGGCCGCTGACATGATGGTTGGTGGATGAGTTGGGTGCGTCGGTGCGGAATGTGGGCGGAGTTGACGTCGTGGCGGTCGGGTAGACTTCCTTGTCGTTATGCGTGTTTTGGCCATCACCTGAGTTGGGTTGTCAACTAAGGAGGTGAGCAGAGCTCAGCGAGAACACACAAGAGATGTAATAGGATGAAAGATAAAGTTTTGTAATCTACCGTTTGATGAGAGTTTTCTTTTTCTCTTATTTTGTTTACCTATTTTTTTCCTTCTATGGTATTTGATTAGTCTAATATCAATTTCCTTCCATTGCCAAATCTTCATAATATTGATTATGATAATTGTTATTGTTGTACATGTGTAACTCATCTCAGGAATTCCCTAGAGATTAAGATAACCTGTAGCTAGCAGGTATCCTAACCTTCTAGCGGTCCTTTGATTTGTTAACCCTCGAATGTATAGCACATGTCCATTACTAGGACGGAGTGAGAAGTCGTCGCTTCTCGAGTGACTATCCCTAGAGTCACTCTTCATTTTATTTTCAGGCCTAAACTTTTCTTGTGACGTACCACGGAATATATCCGATGGGTCACCTCATCTTGTGCTATAACACGAGTTTCGATCCAAAGGATCTACCCTGGCCAGTAGGGAGCGAAGTCCCAAGTTTTTTTTTCTTATTTCACTCTTATTTCCTTCTTCTTCATATTTTTTTTGTATTTTAGCATCCCAATGCTCTATCCTAAAATCATCTACATCTCCCATGTAGATGATCCCCATGGATTTTTCCTATATGTCCTAATACTATCTTACATTTAGATATCCCAAAAAAATTATATAACAACCTAATGGACAACCAACTCAGCAAGAGAATGGTAAAGGAATTATTTTAAATTTAAGGAAATCCTCACCTCTAGTGCAAGTAGCGTTCTTTTAGTATCTCGAACAGACCGAATCCGACTTTGCTGCAAGTATTAATCACCACTATATTATAATAGACCAAAACGTTGGGTAACAAAAAATTAAAGATAAAAAAACTTTATGTGGTACCTTAATCCCCTTATCCTAAAAGAACTCCCACATTCATACGCATATCCCCACATTTGTCTCTCCCATGAGGCATATTTCTATCATACTATCTCTCCCTTACATCTCCCATTCTCTCATCTAAATGGGTCAATATTCACTGTTTAAACCTTCATTCTCAATAATATGATCTAACCTTATGAACACACATAATCCATAAGAATGCAAACTTATTTCACCATCCTTCCTTTACAAAAATCAAGAGAAACATTCATTTAACTTAATTTTTACCTTGCTGTCCACATTCCTCTTTGAACAAAAAAAATTTTTTTCATCTCTTTCCATGAAAAACTAACTCACATTCAACCACTATCATTAACATTGCCCCAACACCCAATCATTGACAACAATGGTATCAACCCTACATTTTCATCCATTCTTTTATCTTAAAAACACAAACCCCCCTCATGGGTTTGTTGAATGCAAGGGTAAACCTAAAGATCTTGCTCCATCATTATACTTATACAACATATTTTCTTTAAGTTCTACTACTTTTATCACCTATCATAACATGTATACTAGATCATCCCATTCATCTCATAATATCAAACTACAAAAATCTGAAATGTATCTTTCTCCATTTTACACAACCTAATACCCCCAAAAATAACTCAAGACAACAAAAATCAGCTAGACATTTTACTCAAATACAAAGGGATGAGGTTTAGATCTTTACCCTATCTCATTTTCTTCCTTCTTCTCTTCTTTTCCTCCCCTTTCCTTCTCTTTTCTCCTCAAGGCCTGGGCGGACTCCACAAAGCACGGACTGGGCGAAGGGGGAAAGGCATCTGGAATGAGTGGTCACTCCCGTGCCCTCCCTTTTCATTTGGTGGGAAAATTACAAGGAGGCCTTTGCAACTTTCCCAAATCTGTTCTATATTTTTTTTTAAGCTGTAACAAGGTTGACCCAGAAGGAAGTTCCATTCATATGGTCAGATGCATGCGAAATTAGTTTCCAAACACTGAAAGAATGCCTAACATCTGCACCCATCCTTACTCTACCATCTGGGAGTGAAGGGTTTACAGTGTACACTGATACGTCTAAAGAAGGACTTGGGACAGTTCTTATGCAACATGGTAAGGTAGTTGCATATGCATCACGACAGCTCAGGACACATGAAAAGAACTACCCAACACATGACCTTGAATTAGCTGTTGTAGTTTTTGCTTTAAAGATATGGAGACATTACCTCTATGGTATTACTTTTGAAATCTTCACTGATCATAAAAGCTTGAAATATCTATCTGATCATAAGGAACTCAATATGAGACAGAGACGGTGGCTAGAGTTGTTGAAAGACTATGATTGCACTATCTCCTACCACCCTGATAAGGGGAACGTCGTAGCAGATGCCCTTAGCAGAAGAACTTATTCACCTGGGTTGGTGAGTGCTATCCACTTCTGGGGTTTACTATCAACGTTAAGTGAATGGAAACCATTTGATAGTAGTGTCGATACTATAACTATTCCTCACCAATACAAACCAGAGATCTGGGATAGAATAAAGATAGAACAGGAGGATGATCCAGTCCTTAAAGACTTAAGACAACAACTTGAGAAGAATGAGATAGAGGGATTCCAGATACAAGATGGGTTACTGTATAATCATCATAGAGTTTGTGTACCAAACACACCTGAACTAAGGAATCATCCAGGAATTACAAAGATGTATAAGGATCTTCATTCATACTTTTGGTGGCTGGGAATGAAGAAAGATGTTGCTGAGTTTGTGAATTCATGTTTCACTTGCCAGCAGGTAAAGGCTTCACACCAAAAGCCACCAGGATTATTGCAACCCCTCCCTATACCTGAATGGAAATGGGAAAGCATTTCCATGGACTTCGTTACTGGCTTACCTCAGACGACTGGTAGTAAAGATAGTATCTGGGTTATAATAGATCGTCTGACAAAGGTAGCACACTTTATTCCGATAAGCTTATCTTTCACTCCAGACCAGCTTGTTGAGTTATATATTACACATGTGATTCGCCTCCATGGTATTCCGAAGGAAGTAGTTTCTGATCGAGATTCAAGATTCACCTCACACTATTGGAGAACTTCATGAAAGCCTTAGGTACACAACTATGCTTGAGTACAGCATATCATCCACAAATAGATGGTCAGTCAGAACGTACGATTCAGACACTAGAGGATATGCTACAAGCGTGTGCCTTAGAATGGAAGGGATCATGGACTAAACATTTACCTCTTGCAGAATTCACATACAACAACAGCTACCATACAAGTATTAGCATGGCACCATTTGAAGCACTTTATGGGCGTAGGTGTACTACTCCTTTATATTGGTAAGAGGTCGGGATAAAGAACCTTTATGATTCAGATACACTGGAAGAGACACGGGAAGCTGTAGAGCTTGCTCGAAAAAGATTATTGACTGCTCAAAGTCGCTAGAAAAGCTATATTGATACTAGGCGAAGAGACCTTGAGTTTGAGGTAGGTGACTTTGTATTTCTCAAAGTATCACCTATGAAGGGAATTCAAAGGTTTGGCGTGCATGGGAAGTTAGCACCCAAGTTCGTGGGTCCCTTTGAAATTATTCAGCGGATTGGAAAAGTTGCCTATAGACTTGCGCTTCCTCTACATCTTTCAGCAATACATGATGTTTTCATGTATCAAATCTGAGATAGTACGTTAAGAATTCAGATCATAAGATAAGTTATGATGATTTACATGTTGAGCCAGACTTGACATACTAAGAGTTACCTGTGCAAATACTTCACAGGGATATCAAGAAGTTGAGAAACAAAGAGGTGTCTCTAGTTAAAATATTATGGTGGAACCAAGAGTTTGAAGAAGCCACATGAGAACCTGAGGCGGAAATGATAGAGAAATACCCCTACTTGTTTGAGTAATAAAACTATGTATTGTATATCTTCTTTATAAATGAAATGGTGTTCATTCTCTTTAAGGTTGTTATGGTTTCAATCCTCTTTCAGGTTGTTATGCCTGCATTTCTAGTCTCGAGGATGAGACTTTCTTTAAAATTGTTATAATTGTAAAGCCTTGAACTTGACATATCTCGGATCCTATATAATAAGATCCGGCTCGTCAAGAGAAAACCAACGGAATTTATTTCGTGTGAAACGGACTTCGTTTCGATTTGTTATGATTTTCGGAAGAAGAAGTAAGGAGGGTTAAGAAGTCATTAACCCATAATGACTGTCATTAAGACTAATTAAGTGTGATTAAAGAAACTAATGATGGATTGAAAACCGCTAATGATCATTAGCAACATTAATCAATAGTTAGCAAAAGATAGGCGTAAACCGCGAAAGTTAAATCGCGATTAGTGAAAGTTAATCACGATTAGTGTTAATTAAGCGTCATTAGCGAATCTAGATTCATCTGGAATGTTCTAACTTAAGCCCCAAGTTTGGGATAGATTTTGGCCAAAACCATGGGCCAAAACCATGGGCTGCTAAACCATGGTTAAGGTCTAAACCATGGTTTTCTAACAATGGTTAGTGGTTTTCTGGAGCCTATAAATAGACCCCCCCACCCTTTAATTCTCTACTATTTCCACTACCACCACCACCCCAGGGGCTAGGTTCGAGAGGTCGGGAGGAGGAGTGGGAGGCGAGGGAGGAGCGCTAGCGAAGCGCTACCGGGAGAACCATGAGAAGAAAGGTATGATCCTCTCTTAGTTTGTTTCATAAGCTAGGATTTCAATTCATCCACTTTTCTTCCAAGCTTTGTTCTTGATTCATCTTTCTTTCCGATTCGTTTTCTATTGTGGTTCGAGGAGAAATCTGTGTAACACCCTACTTAGGTGCAGGCGGCTATGCACGTCAGTGAACCATGTGATTCGTCACACATTCACTCATCTAAGACGTGTGTTGTCTACTGATTTTCCATCGCTTATGTTACTATTCTTTCAATTATGCTTTTACAGTTATTTTGATGAAGAAATCTGTGTAATACCCTACTCAGGTGCGGGCGGCTATGCACGTTAGTGAACCCTGTGATTCATCACACATTCACTCACCTAAGATGCGTGGTGTCTACCGATTCTTCATCTCTTGTTGTTTGAGTATATTCTTTCAGTTTTGCTGTTTTTTTTCGTCACGATTGATTTTATAGAGGAAACTCTTTTCGTTTTTATTTTGAAATATGTCCCGATATAAAGGGAAACTCTGTCGAAATTTTCCTAGAAATATCACCCCGTATAAGGGGAATCTCTACTGAAATTTCAAGAGAAAATATGTTCTTGGTGTTCTTCGTGTTCTTCGCGTTCTTCGTGTTCTTCTTGTTCTTTGTTCGTTATTCGCGTTCTTGACACGTTCTTAGCGTTTTTTGATACAAAAATGAAATTCGATCTTTTCAGGTACCTTAAAACATCCTTTCTAAAAGCGAAACATGATAAAGCCTTGCATACACAAGAGAGAGCTCGATTAGGTAACGAAATCCTTCCTTTTGTTGTTGGGCTTTCAAACAAGATTATTGAAATTCTTGATTTTATGTTCTGTGCTATAAAGAACCCTAATTTTGGCTATTTTTGAAAAAGTCTGAACAGTTGCTTTGTGATTCCCACTAAAATAAGGTTTAAGCAGCAAATCGATGTGATGGCTTTAAAAGTTAGGGTTTGGAAGTTAAAATAGGCATAAATACGAGTATATACGCATATGAATAATATATATGTGAGTCTATACTAAGTATTACTGATTATTTAAATCAAAGACTTAGCGAAAGAATTACATCATGGGAATTGATGTGGTTTGAGTTGGATCCTGGAAAAGATCGTGTGTCACGTTAAGGATGGCTGGGAGTAGAACTACAGGTCGGGCATGTAACCTGTAGGTTTGTCGGAAGGAACCTGTATTGGCATTTCCCTACCTAGGTGGTACACGGTTGTCCTGTTATGATAAGTGCACACGAATTGAATGTTTTGCAACGCGTGGTACCGGGAGCCAATATCTTCGGGTTGAACGACGGAAGATGTGGTCGTGCCATGTGGAGGCATGGGTGGTTCAATAGCGGCTGGTCACGATAATATGTATTTAAAGCTGCTAGGTTATATGATTAAATGTTAGCCTGAGGTTTTAAGCAACCGAGTCCTCGAGAACGGTGTGCTCATTTGTTTTCCGGGCTGAGTGTTTGAGACCTTGTTTAATAAAATAAAAGAAAATTGTCAGGGTAGTATTGGAGGATTGGTTGAGGCGACATGCGCCGGCATAAGCTTACCAAGATCAACACAATCTCCAATCCCGAAGTGTCCACAGCTTCGGAGTCCTTATAGTGGTGAGGTAATTCCATGGACTAATCCCTGACGTGGAATAGAAAAGGAATATGACTTGAATTAATGAGAAGGAATGAAACTTTTTATGATAACAAGTTTTGAAAAATTACACAATTTGTTTGCTTTTCTCTTCTTCGTTACTTAGCATTCGCTAATTTTTATCCTATGATTTATGGAAAACCCAACAGGTGTCGGTGAGCTACCACAAGGACTTTAGTAATCCAGCCAGCTTACCTGGTAGACATCCAGCCAGCCAGGGTAGCTTTACTTTGAAGGTAGTTAGTAATAATTCTGTGAATTTCCTTTAAGCTGATGTACATGTAAATGGTTGTAGTGGGACAATGGATCATGTAAACTTTTTTTGTGAATGGAAAAGTATTAAATACTTCTTTTGAGTATTTTTATTTGCAATTTGTTTCTGAATGTAAGTTGTGATTGCTGGATAAATTATTGCTGAGTAACCAGATCTGGATATGGGAGGATCCGACGGTCCGGGAATCGAGGTCGTGACATGAGTTTTTCTTGAGTGAGACTTGGTTGAACTTAGAGATTAAGGGCATGTTTGGTAACTAGGTTGGGTTAGGTTGGGTATCCCCTTGTGATTAGTAGTTGTTTCGACGGTTGGAATGATAATTGTGATGTGATGCGACATTGATTATGTGTTATATTAACATTTTAAATGATTAAAATATGTTTTTATGTTAATAATTTTATTTGAACATAATTAAAAAACATTATACCAAAAAAATTATAGGATTAATACAAGTAATCCCACCCCAGGTTAGGAGGGTTGGAGCCAGGGGTATGCCGGTGTACCCCGGTGTACATGATGAATCTCCATTTCATCACCTTTATTCTATCATTTTGGCCTCAAAAACCCCAGCAAATGCATGTAAATAGCATCAAATTGTACATAATAGCATTCATGATTCAGTGTATTAATTACACAATAAATAAGGTTCTTAATGCCAAAATTATAGAATAAAGAGAAGAAAAGAAAAAGGAATAAAATATTGTAAATATTTTATGACCCAAACCCCGAGGCCAAGGCCAGCATGGTATTGGTCGACAAGGAATAAAGTAGGGGGAGATAAGGGCCAGTGTACAATAAATACCTCATTTATTAATTCATTCATTTATGCATTTTTGGCACCTATTTTGTACATAATTATTTCTTCATCAAATAAAGAAACTTTGTACATGAAAGTTGTAGATAATAATGTAAATAAAAATACAAAATTGAGTTTGTGTAAAAATAATACCCAGTGTACATTTTATATACAAAATAAAAAGCCAAAATCTCAACTTCACAGACCCATATCTTGCAAATAAAAACTCCAAATCACCCAAACTCACCTTTAATTGTATATAGCATTCCATAAACTATTTTATAAAATTGGTTTCATAATTTTTGGAGTCCATATGCAGAAGTTAGGTTTTTGGCCCTCCTTGTATATAGGACTGATTAAAATATGCAATTTATTCAATATTCATTATTTGTATAAATTCATATTTTTAGAATTTTGTAAATAATGTATATAATGCATACACATAAGAAAAGTTAAAGAAAACCAAAATCAATTGGTAAAATAAAATAAGTCTACAAATTCATAGACAAAATACCTATGCTATATACCTATATATAAATAAAAAGGATTTTATTCCTTGATTCTTTTATTCTTTTATATTTTTATAATAATGTATACATTATACATAACTCATTAAAAATGTAAATCCAAAATAAAAATCAAGAAAATATATGTAATAAATTATGTATACCAAATACATAGGTAAAACACCTATAAGGACACCTACATACACCTAGACCTGTTTATTTAAAAATATAAATAAACTCATAAAAATCAAACAAAAATACCTTTATACTCACAAAAATAAATTATAAATTTATAAAATAAGCCAATAAAATAATAAAAGAAAATAAACAAATTAAAAATAAAATACATAAAAATACATGTAAATACATACATATACACATTATTCAAATAAAACCATAATAAAACACTTCGAAAAATTCAATAAAAATCATAAATAAATATTCGCTGAAATAATACACATTTTTTATTTTATAAGAAAAAATTAATAAAATTGTTTAAGGCCTCAAATAAATCAATTTTTAATCAGGTCTCCTATTTTGTCTCCTAGCGGGTGACTTGGACCAATCCCAGGCCGTCAACAGTTGACCGCCTGATCAACTACTTCTCCAGCCGCTCGATGTGACGCAGCCCGTCTCTTCGCCCGTCTTCTCCCTTTTTTCCCAGGCACACCATCCATCAATCGAAGATGCTTCCTTCACAAGAATTACTCCCTAATCATCCATGATGCCCGCCAAAATCTCAGATCATGTAGATACTCATTGGATCAGCCAATAATCGCCGGTCAATAAGGCTACTCGCCAATGTTTATAAATAACAAGCTCCGCCTCCTTCCTCAGATTTGGCCACTTTTTATCCAATCTCAAGCCTTGATTCTAGTCCTAGGACATTCCTCGTGACAGGGGGAGTGAGCTGGTGCCTCGAATCGGCCGGAGAGAGGAGGATTTTGACGCGGCGGAGCTCTGGCGTCCGCCCTGCTCCCTGGAGGCCCCCAGGTATAAGAGCTGCTCTTCTATGCGTTTTTAGTTAGCTTTTAATGTTAGCATTTCATTCCAGTAGTTAGATTAGTTAGTAGTTAATCCCCGTAGCTTGAAGATCAAAATTCGAAGTTCGCCGGAGCTTGGCTCCGGCGACTTCTCCACCGTAGCCCCGCCTGTCTCCGACCGCCTCGTTCGTCCCATTTCGAACCTCAGCACCTTCTTTATCTATTGCACACATCTGTTCAACCCAGGACCCTAGGTCTTGGCGAATCGGGGCTCCTCCTCCGCCGTTCGCCGGAGCCCCTCCGCCCACCTTCATCTTGCATCGTAGCTTCACAACCCCGGGTCGAGGAGAAAGCTCTCTCGCCCGCGGTTCTTCCTGTGCAGGTATATCGAAGAATAGAGCCCATCTGGGCTTGTATTGAACCAGGAAGAGGTCCCTGGGGGTCATTTGCTTCATCGACCTCGACCGGACGTTTCAGACCCCCAGGAGCCATGAGACCACCATCAGTCGACGCGGGACGCTTCCAGCCACCTTCAGAACACCTCAGATGCGCCGGAGAACCCTGGAGGAGCCCAAGCTCCTCGATCAAAGCTCGCCAGCCCTGAGCTTCTTCCCCATTCTTCCAGGAGGCTTCAGCACCGTCGGATCAGGAGGCGAGGCCCAGATCGAAGGAGAGCCGTTCGATGAAGATCAGCCTCGACCGTCAGATCAACCAAAAGCTTCTAATCTGCACCCTTCATCGACGAATCGGTGTCGACCGTCCGATGGCTGCCACGTGGATGAGTGGCGCCTCCAGCGCCGCAGGATGAAACGCCTGAGTTGGGGGTAAATTTCACATCTCACCCCCCTGCTTTTTGTATTTAGAGTTTAATCCCAAAAATAAAAGTTTTAGTTGTAAATAAGTTGTAAAAATTGCAGTTGGACCCCCTGATGTTTTTATATTTACACTTTAGTCCCTCCGCGCCTCACGTGCAGCACCCACGTGAGGCGTGTGAAATTTGCATCTAAACCCCGTCGGGTTCCTGTAATTATTAAATGGTCCTGAAAATAAAAGTCCACGTGTATTTTTATTGTAATTTTTGCATGTATGCCCCTGTGAACTATTTTATTTGCAAAAATACCCCTACCAGGCCATTTATCTTTTGAATGCTTTGTCTATTTATTTTATGCTCCATTTTAAATCGAAAAATCTTGCAAAAATGGACTTAAGTTCCTGTTTGGTTGTGCCTGAATGCTATATTTTTAGTTTTGCATTTTGTTGCATTTTTGCATTTATTAAAAATCAAAAACATGTCTTTTATTCACTGTCTAACTTATAAAATCCCAAAAAATATGAAAAGCCTCGAAAAATTCCAAAAACAATCCCTATGGTGCATTTTGACCTATTCTAGTGTCAATCCAAAAATTCCTAAAAATATCAAAAGGAAAACCTTAAAAATCCAAAAATACTCAAAAAATTCAAAAAAATATAAAAAATCAAAGAAAAATCAGAAAAATATAAACTCAGGCCCTATTTATGCTATATTTTATTATCTTTATTAGAAAAATAGTGTAGAAACTTTTTGAGGCTGTTAGCTATTTTTAGTGTTGATTTTTGTGACAGCCAGTACCTAGTCCACTGTTTGCTATTATTTAGCTATTTAAAAATACTAAAAATGTTTGCAAAAATGCCCAAAAATCACAAAAACAGTAAAAAACCATGAAAATCCCAAAACAACTTTATTCCTGAATTTTTTGACCATTTTTGAGTATTTTTATAAATATTATAGTACCCCTATATATATATATCTATGTGTATTTCCTAACAAAAAAAAGAAAAAAAATATCTATATATATATAATTATTTATATGTATCCTTATATCTATTTATTAACCTGAATAAAGAAATATATATATATAGACATATTTTATTATAATCATACTCCTATATATATATATATATGTATTGTATGTACTATAAGCTACATACTAACCCTTTATGGGTATACATTATTAATATATCTATTTATATTATATGTAGATTTATATATATTACTTAATTATTATATTAAAAAATAATAAAAAAATAAATCAAACAAAAAAATATAATTAAAAACCCACACAAGGATGACTCTGAGATACATGTAGGCTATTGCATTTTGGATTGCTCTCTGTGGTTCAACCTCTACATGCTTGTCACTGTACATTTTATGGTAGAGTAAATAAAGATTAATTCACATTTATTTTTGAGCTTGATTATTGTATTCTTTGGTTGTGGGTTAATTGTTGATCAACCCGGGTGTTCTATGAGTGGTCGCCTCAGCGACAACACTTTTATATTTTTCATGGTGACCCTCGTGGAACATCTGCGGTTATCAGATGGCGCCGTTGCCGGGGAGCAATGAGCATAGCCTAATTTTTTTTGTCATTCTTGTATAAAAATTTCTTGATTCATCATTCATTTTTGTGAGCAGCTATTTTTATTGTTATTAATCACCATGCTTCATTTATTCATTCATTGTGATTCTTTTATCTGCTCTATTTGATTGACTGAGCTATTCTAATGCAATTTTTTTTGTGACTTTGATGCGAGGGCCCGCCACGCGAGGATGGCCTCTTAGGAAGCCAATGCAGCCGAGCTTGGAGGAGGATGGTCTTCTTCTCATGACCATCTGGAGAGAGCACCAAGGAAGCAAAGAGATGGGCATTAGTTAGCGCCAGATCCTTAGGATTATTTATTTTGTAATTTATGGTGAGAGAGAGACCATTTTTGGCATGTAATTAAACAAGACTCTACTCTTCACAATGAGGTCCAGTGCCCGGGTGATTGTTCACATGGGGGCCTCATCGCGGCTTTTTCGAGTTTTCATCGCCTTCTTTTATTTTGTTTTCCGAAGTTTTGAGCTTTCCGCCTTTCTTTTACTTTGTTTTGTGTGCTTGGAGCCCCTAGATATAGGTTGCTTGACTCGGTAGCTAGGTCCAAACATTAATAAGAATGCATGTTCCTATAGTCTACTTCGCTTGGATCTAGTCAAATTTAAACAAGCCGCTTATTTGTCTCTTAGCCCTTGTGCCGCAGCGAGCCCTGTAAAGCGCTTTCTTCTAAGCTCAAGTGTGTTGAGTACAGAGGAGGGGTGAGCCAAGACCGGACCCTTTGGGCTAGAGATGAATGAGCGACTTATGGTTCTTCACGTTAATAGCAGCTTATGTTTAGGACGATTTTGCGCCTTGCATACCGACATGTAGATAGGTTTAAAAATTCTATTTTGCATACCACATGGAGAGAGCTGGGATGCACTGTAAGTCTTCTAACTCAGCATGCATCATTCGGTTCAATGGTGAAATTTCCATCATGGAACCACTTGCATGGCTTTTCCGCTATCTCCCTCTGATTTTGAGCACCTAGGACTTAAATGAAAATCTACAAAAACGTTAGGCGCCGGTATGAAACAGACTCAAAAAAAGTGAAAACCCAAAAAATTAAAACAAGGGGACTGCTAAATAAACTTTGACCTTAATTAAAATTCGTAATGAACTATCATTGTACCGGGTTCATAAAGCCCTCATTGTTTTCAGGTACCTTGGAGGGGGACCAAAACCCTACTCCCTTGAGCAAGTGCGACCCCTAACGATTAAAGCCCAAAACCCAGTCTGCAACTGCCTTGTGTATCGCCTGGATTTCCGAAGTAATGGTGCTTCTATCGTACGTAGGCAAGTAGGACTTGGTCACGAATGGTGACTCTCTGTTGTGAGAGCATCGACCCTGTCCGAAGTATTGAGCATAGGCCACGCCTTCACGGGGGTGTCTGTCTCATTGTCCTGCGTCCGAGTAGGTTCTTGCACGCTCACGGGTGATTCCGTTGCGAGCGAGAACCGAAGTATTGGTTTCGCCTATCGGCTTCCTCTCTCTTTTCTTTAGCTGAGTTGGGATCCAGGAAGGGTTACAAGGACTCCAAAAAGTACAGACTACAGGTTACACATGAGGAGGACAAGTACGGGATACTCTTCCGGCAGTACTCTCTCTCCTATAGGGTAGCGTACTAAGGACTTGTTATAAGATATGCCTGAAAATCACAACTCTAAAAATGAAAAGATAATAAATAGCCGAGCTTTCACGGCTTCACATGGCGTGAGTTGGTGAACCCGATTTTGTATTGTGTTTGAATGGATCTAGATTAAGGTTCAAAGATCAAGTCCCGCGCATTTGCGCACATTTTTTTGTTTCTCCCTTTGACCACCCCGCTCAACCGAGCCTTTCTACTGTTTTACACTCCTTTTATTTCTCGTTGACCATCGTATCATTCTTCCAACATCCGACATTCTCTTGTGCTTCGTGAAGTTGATCCGTGGATGGCTTTCGTCGGGACCATGCCGACACCTACATCGATTCCATGGACTCAACTCCGCCAATAAGTTCGAGGCAATTCCTGAGAACCCGATCCGGACTTTGCGGATTGATCTCCAGACTCCTCGTTCTCTACCTTTCTCTTGGCCACCCAATAAACTGGGATCACTTTTGTCCCGCTTTCGCCATTGTGAATGGGAGTCGATTACAGTCTACATCCTTTTCCGTTCACAACATGCTGGGGTTGACCTGAATTCCAGCTTCATCATGGCAGCTGAACATTAATTGCAAGTGATCTGATTTGGACCATCTCATTATGCAGATAGAAGACAGTGCGAGCCCTGGAGACTACTCCGGAGTTCATTTCTTCCGACTCAGACCCTGACATGGCACCAGGAGGAAAGGGCAAGGGTCAGCAGCCACCACCAGAGGGACAGGTGCCAGATCAAAACCAAGTCAATGCACAGTTGCTGGCATCCATCCAGGCCATACAGCAGCAGCTGACCGAGCAGGCCCTTACACAGACCGCCTTCCAGGATATGTTGAATGACATGATGAACCGTGACGATGAAGGAGGAGGCAGACGCAGAGGAGGCAGGGGAGGAGGAGGTGGAGGTGGAGGTGATGACCCTCCTGATGCTGATCTTGAATTACCACCACCGAAGCCGACACTCAAAGAAACATACAATCCGGGAGACAGCCAAATGACCGAGTGGATTCTCATTACACCAGTACACGCTCACTTTGAGCTGAAGCCCCAGTTCATAGCCCTTCTCCCTACCTTTCATGGAAACACAAACGAAGAGCCGTACATTCACCTGCAGCAATTCTCCCGCATTTGTCGTACCACACACTATCCCAATGTCCCTCCGGACATTGTAAAGATGATGGCTTTCCCCTTCAGCCTATAGGACAAGGCCCTCTATTGGGTCAATCATTTGGGAAAGGTCGTGACGACCTGGGAGGAGTTGAAATCAGCCTTCCTGCATAAGTATTACCCTCTCGGTCGGCTCAACCAGATGCGAGCCCGTATAAGTAATTTCTCCCAAGGAGCACATGAGTCAGTACACGAGGCTTGGGAGAGATTTACTGACCTGCAGGAGAAGTGTCCCCACCATGAGATCCCTAAGACCAGCTTGGTCCAACATTTCTTTGGGGGACTAAACTTTGAAAGCCAAAGGCTCGTGGACGCAGCATGTGGGGGCTCCCATTTCAACAAGGATGAAGATGTTGTCTGGCAGATTTTTGAAGAAATGGCCGAAGGAGAGGCTGCCCTCTCTTCATCCAAGGCATACCAGAAGCAGCCCAGATCCTCCAGAAACAAGTTCACATGGCTGCATCCAAAGAAGCGGAGAGAGATGAGAGCTCTAACCTCAGCATCATCGGGGGCCATCTCTCTAAAGTGGATATCATTGAGAAGCGATCACAGGACCTCGAGAAACTTGCTGTGATCGAAAAGAGGACCCAGAACCTGGATAAGCTAGATCAGATCAACAAGTACCTCAAACTGTTGGTCGGCACGATCAACTCTGTCCAGTCGGCTACACCATCAGATGCTCCCGCTGAGAAGAAGGACGAGCAGAAACCGCAGCATCAGCCTCAGCCGAGCCAGCAGCCACCGGCAGTCCAGCACGTGTACTATGTGCAGGCGCCCGACCAGGGCCCGCCGCAGCAGCAGATGGTCGTATACCAGCCAGAGTTCCTTTCTATTCCTGATCCAGTCTTCCCACTACCACCCCTGATCCAAGAAGTCAATGGGGTATGGAGTAATGATGCACTGCCGACCCGTCCTCAGGGACAACCCCAAGGTCAGCAATTTGCCAACCGACAGTACCACCAACCTCAGGGTGGTCGTTTTGGGCAAACCTCTCAGCCTCACCAGCAACACCAGCAGCCTCCCCAGTTTACACATCAGTGGAGGCAGAATTTTCCTTATCGGCAGCAGCTGCAGTACCGCCACCCGCAACCGTATCACCAGTACGCGGCTGCCCCCTCTCCACAATATCAGCAGTATCCTCCTCCGTCTTACCAACAGCTTCAACTTCCTGCACCACCACAGCAACACCACCAGCAACAGCCTCACCACCCATCTACCCAACAGCAGCGTGGTCTGCACGCTGAATCTTCTGAAATGTCCCCTGCGAACCCCACCATGGATTGTCTAGCCCAGCTTGTTAAAGGGCTAGCAGAGATGACAAAACGGCTTGATGACCTGACCGCCACCCGAACCACTATTCCGGCGCAGGTCGAAGCCATCCCCAACAATTTCAAGAAGAAAGAGCAGGTAGAATGTGATGTCCAGTCCGTGTCTGATAATGATATTACTATTTATTCTAATGATGTTACTCTTAGGAGCGGTAGGTCCTTGCCTCCGCCTGCTACTACCAGTGGGGTGAATAAAGAAATAGGTGGATTGTCATCTTCCGCATCAGCCGTGCCAGCTCCAGGGGCGGGTGAGGAGGAAGAAGAAGGAGAAGCCAGTCCAGCCATCGTGCCTTGTCAGCAGCCACTCCAGCCAAAAATACAAAAAAATCAGCAAAAACAAAAACAACAAAAAGAAGCTTGTAGCAGAAGCAAAGCCGCGCCAGCCTTGGAGGAGCCGCCAGCAGCAGCCGATCCCTCGCCAGCCGATGGAGCCGATGCTACCCCTTTTGATCGCCCAGCAGCACCAGCATGTTCTGATTCAGCTTGTACTCCTTTTTGTAGTCCGGATGTACAACATTCTGTGGGCGATGATTTTGATGTAAATAAGAACTCTCATTTTCCTTCCAATGGTGTAAATATTCTTTTTCCGCATGCAATACAAAAATCCAAAAAAATTGCAAAACGAAAAAAGGCATTGTCTGATCCAGATGTTGTGGATATTTTGGATAAATTGACTGTTGAGATTCCCTTGTTGAAGGTCGTGGAATACATGCCAGCTGTAAAGAAAGGGTTGAAGGAGGCATGTACTAACAAGCGTCGCCCAACGCAAGACAACAGACGCCGAGAAGTAGAAAAACACGTTCTCTCCATGGCCACAGTTGCAGCTATCAGCAACCTCCCCCAGAAAAAGCATGATACAGGAGCACCTCTGATCAGTTGTGTGATTTTTGACCAGGTCTTTGAGCGTATTCTTCATGACAGTGGTTCTTCCATCAACCTTCTGCCCTCGTCCATAATGCAAGAATTCGGCTGGGACCGCTCAAGCAGACACGCATGATCCTTCAGTTCGCTGACCGATCCGTCAAGCGGCCCTGAGGTCTGTTGGAAGACGTGATAGTTACCGTACAGGAGATGAAATTCCCAGCTGACTTTGTAGTCCTTGATATGGACTCACCTGCACCCCTGCTCCAGACCCCTATCATCCTTGGCAGACCATTCCTCCATACTTCAGGTGCCATGGTTGATTACGGGTCTGAGAAGATCACTTTCAGCTCGAACACCCAGCAAATCACGATAAACATGAACAAAGAGCAGAATGCCACGACTGATGAGAGCCAGGCAGCATCAGAAGCAGACTGTGATTTCATCGCAGAGATCAGAGATTCAGAGTTATCATTGGACGATCCACAGACCCGAGAAATCCTTACTCTTGAGGAGGACTTGGAAAGCACAGTCAGCATATGCTCCGATGATTCTTGGGAGATAGATTCTCAGATGCAAGCGCATCTTCTTAAGCATTCACTCCAGACTGAACATGATCAGCTTAGCACAGAACCGTTTGGTGTATCTCCGGGATCTCAACAGGATGATGAGGATGGCAGCAGCCTCAAAGTACATCCCACCACCAGCATGGTATCTGAAGTGACAGATAAAGTGGACAGATCAAAGCCAGAACTCAATCCACTTCCTGCAGGCCTGAAGTATGCTTTCCTTGCGGGTGAAGAGCAAATGTATCCGGTCATCATCAGCAGCAGGCTGAATCCGGATCAGGAATCTCGACTTCTCGAGGTTCTAGAAAAGAACCGCAAGGCACTTGGTTGGAGCGTATCAGATCTCCGAGGGATAAATCCAGCTCTGTGTTCACATCATATCTATCTAGAAGAAGATGCCAAGCCGTCCCGCGAATTCCAGAGAAGGCTGAACCCTAACCTTCGGGACGTCGTTATGAAAGAAATCACGAAATGGTGTGACGCAGGCTTCATCTATCCCATCTCCGATTCAAAATGGGTAAGCCCACTGCATGTAGTTCCAAAGAAATTTGGGCTTACCGTGGTTACAAATGATAAAGGAGAGGAAATTTCAACTCGGGTACCGACATCCTGGCGGGTGTGTGTTGACTACCGCCGTCTCAATGCAGCAACCAAGAAGGACCACTTCCCCTTGCCATTCATTGATCAAGTTCTGGAGAGATTAGCAGGCAAGGAGTTCTTCTGCTTTCTGGATGGGTACTCCGGGTACAACCAAGTGGCGATCGCCCTTGAGGATCAAGAGAAGACTACCTTCACTTGCTCGTTCGGCACCTACGCCTTCAAGAGGATGCCCTTTGGATTATGCAACGCACCTGTAACCTTCCAAAGATGCATGTTAGTAGTTTTCGCCGAGATGGTAGGCAGTTTTCTTGAGGTGTTCATGGATGATTTCTCTGTCTACGATGATAGTTTCGATTCTTGTCTTGAGCACCTAGACAGAGTGCTTTAGAAATGCAGTGAAGTCAATCTAGTGCTCTCATGGGAAAAGAGCCACTTTATAGTCACCGAAGGTATTGTACTGGGCCATGTCGTTTCCAAACGTGGCATGGAAGTCGACCCAGCAAAGGTGGATGTCATTTCAAACCTTCAGCCACCTCAGTCAGTGAAGAATGTGAGGTCATTCCTGGGGCATGTGGGATTCTACAGGCGATTCATCAAGGATTTCAGCCGCATTGCCCGACCTCTGACAGAACTCTTGTGCAAGGAGACTGAATTCATTGTTGATCAGCCGGTTCTCCTTGCTTTCAATCAATTGAAGGAGCTTATCACTCATGCTCCAATCTTGCAGCCTCCTGACTGGACTCTTCCCTTTGAAATAATGATCGATGCGTCAGATTTTGCAGTCGGAGCTGTTCTTGGGCAGAGAAAAGACAAGGCGCCCTATGCCATTCACTATGCCAGCAAAACATTAGACGAAGCACAGAGGAATTATACAGTGACAGAGAAAGAATTGCTGGCTGTTGTTTTCGCCTTAGAGAAGTTTAGATCCTATTTGTTGGGATCAAAAGTCACAATTTTCACGGACCACTCTGCTATCCGATACCTACAGCAGAAGAAGGATGCTAAGCCAAGACTGATTCGTTGGATCCTTCTCCTCCAGGAATTCGATCTGGAAATCAAGGACAAGCCTGGAGTTCAGAATGTGGTAGCAGATCATCTCTCCAGAATAGAGCAGCATGAGCCTCCTCTGAGCAATGCACTTATCACAGAAACCTTCCCTGACGAAGCCATCTTAGCTGTGGATGCTCTCCCTTGGTACGCTGATATTGTCAATTACCTCGCCTCTGGGGTAATACCTTCGGATTGGACGAAGAATCAGAAGAACAAATTCATGTCGACCATCCGCTTCTATTAATGGGAGGATCCTCTCTTATTCAGAGAAGGAGCAGATTGTATTTGGCACAGGTGCATTCCTCAGACAGAGCAATCTAGTGTCCTCGAGCATTGTCATTCCCTCGAATCTGGTGGACACCATTCTGGAGATCGTACGGCAGCAAAAGTTCTACAGTGTGGCTTCTGGTGGCCCACATTGTTCAAGGATGCAGCAGAGTTTGTTACAAGATGTATTGACTGTCAGCGACTGAAAGGTACACTCACTGCCAAAGATTCAATGCCTCTAAAAATCATTCAGATAGCAGACGTTTTCGATGCATGGGGCATTGATTTCATGGGACCTTTCCCTAACAGTCAAGGTTTTGAGCACATCCTTCTTGTCGTCGATTACGTGAGTCGTTGGGTTGAAGCTATTCCCGCCCGAGCCGCCGACAGCAAAAAAGTTTTCCAGTTTCTGAAGAAGAACATCATTTCGCAGTTTGGGATACCAAAGATTCTCATATCAGACGGGGGTAGTCACTTCATCAACAAAGAGGTCAAGAAATTAACGAAGGGGTACGGCATCGATCACCGTGCCGCGTCTCCTTATCATCCCCAGACCAATGGCATGGCAGAGTTATCAAACAGAGAAATCAAGACCATATTGCAGAAACTTGTTAGGCCAAACAGAAAAGACTGGTCTCAACTCTTGGACTCAGCTCTATGGGCTTACCGAACCGCCTACAAGTCTCCCCTAGGCATGTCGCCCTACCGTCTTGTATATGGGAAACCATGTCATCTGCCCGTGGAATTAATACACAAATCTCTTTGGGCAATCAACAATTGTAATTTGAACTCACGCAGAAGTGGTCAGAAGAGAAAAGACGATCTGAACAAGCTCTTGGAATTCCGAGACTGTGCATACGATAACACCTTAATGTACAAGGAGAAGGTGAAACGCTGGCATGACCGGCACATCAGACGAAAGACCTTCGACGTTGGACAGAAAGTGTGGCTATTTGATGCAAAGTTGCGGATATTCCCAGGTAAATTAAAGAGTAAGTGGACAGGGCCATTCCGAGTATGTGAAGTGTGTGACAATGGAAGCATTGCTATATCAGAATTGTCCCCGGACGCACAGCCCTTCATCGTCAACGGCCAACTACTGAAGCCTTACCTCGAACCAGATGCATTCTTGGCCGTTGTTGACTCTATTCAGTTAGTGCACCACGATGACATCTTCACATCACCTGCGGCATCAAAAGATTCAGACGATGTACTACAGCCTCTGTTTATCTGATTTGCTTCTTTTCTTCTTTTCTTCTTTTCCTTTTCTATTTTCTTTTTCTATCTAAAAGGTGCCACCTTGTAGACAGTTTTCTATACTTAGGACGTACTTTGTCCTAAATATAGGGGGGATGTGCACCTAGAGTTTTTCATTTCATTCTGATCCTCTCCATTGTCTCCTCTTCTTGTCTATACTTAGGAGTATCTTACCCTAAGTATAGGGGGAGACAATCTGAGTACGATCTGTGTATTCCCACCCTTGACACTCCCTACTTTTTGTACAGTCTGCTATACTTAGGATTATTTGATCCTAAGTATGGGGGGGACGGTCAACTTCTCATTCATTCATTCATATTTATTCTTTAGAACTGTCTATACTCAGTACGAGTTATGTCTTTGCTTTTCCTTTCGATCTATGAGGACATAGCTCAAGCTAAGTATAGGGGGGTCGTATATACCCTGTATATACTAAAAGCCATAACTCATACTGAAAAATAAAAGACCACCTCAATATAAATTAAAGTGTAATAAGCGACTATATAATAATGAAAGATGATTGTGAGTTCCTCAGACTCTTTATACGTGTACTGATTACTGAGTCAGAAAAGAGTTTTGTACAAAACATTCTCTTTTGAAAAATTTTGTGAAATTTGTTTGAAAATAGTGTGTACAAGTATTCAACGTTTGAAAAATTAGTTTTGTGTGCAAAATTTATTTTCTTTGAGTGAAACCAAAATGTGTGAGAATCAGTGTGCAAATGATTGTGAAAATTTGATTGACAAAATTGTTTTGAAAAATCTATCTATGCTGTGTAAACCTTTGTAAAAGGATTTTCAAATGTGTGAACATGTTTGCAAAATTATCTTGGACTATAGTTTTCAAAATCCTTGTGAAAATGATTCTCAAGTAAGTATGAGAAGTCCGCACAAAAATCTCTCATTTGTAAATAATGAATAAAGACCAAACAAAGTCTAAAAGAAACAATACCATATTGTACATCCAATACTGTTTTTCTTCTTCTGTACATACTGATTAATAAATCAGATACCTATACATTATGATTTGAAAAATAGTGTGACCAGTTTTGAAAAATTTGATGTGAAATGATTTCAAATGTGTGAAACTAGTTTGATTGAAAAACTTTTTCTTTTTGTGGAAGAAAGGATTTGAAAATCCTATGTGCAAATGTTTTGAAAATGCTTGTCAAAACTATTGTGAAAATTGTATATATAGTGTGAAAAATCTTTGTAAAAATAGTTTTCAAAGGTGTGTAAATGATTGTAAAAATTATTGTGTACTATAGTTTGCAAAATTATTTTCAAAAACCTAATAAGAACACTCTTACAAACTCTTGTAAATCATAAATAAGACACATACAATTCTTTCTGTACAACTCTAAATAAACTACTTCATTCAAACCTGTAAAGTTTTTAGAAACTCCTACATTTTGTGAATAAAGCAGCACGCTCGTGTAAATAATTGTATATACTTTTTGTATATGTCCAGTTCTTAGTTTATTTGCAAAAATTCGTTGTGTAAAAACATTCTTTGATTCTTTCAAACTTTTTGTGAAAAATTTGCATCATTCATTGCGCATAGCATAAGCATACCATTCATATTCTTTTTGAGTGAGCTTGATGATTGAATCAGTCTAATAAAGTCTCAAATTGGAGCTTGGTTGGACCTTACCGCACCTAATTGCACTGGAACCTTATGGGAACTAGGTTTAAGGTACTTCAGGTCTACTCAGACTTAATTCTTTGAGAAATCAGGGCTGGGTTCAAGTCACCTCACTGGACTAACTAGAACTTTTCGAGACACACGTATGACTCTTGCCGACCGTGACCTAACTTGGACACTTGCACCTTTCACTTGGCTCAACTCAGTTGGAGTGGTGAGGGGTTTGGATTTGCCAGTCTGAGACGCACACGGGTGGAAACATTCGTCCTCGTCTAGGGAGGGAAGTGCACCCCAACCTGGTCCAATAGCCATGAGGTCTAAAGACAAGAGATTGTGGGTTGCGATAAAGCTTCAAAAGAGGGATAGTCTACTGGCTCAAGAGGAAAAACTCCTTATGTAAATGCTGCTGTGAATAGTATGTTGAAAAAAAATGGTCAGGCCTGTACAAAAAAAAAATGCCTGCAAAGTATGTACAAAGTCAATAAGCAAGCTCGAGTTCCAAAGACAAATATGTGAGCCTGCAGCTGGATGACTTGACTACACTGGTCTTGCATCCCGGGATAGGTAGCTACACTGGCTACCGTCCATTCTTCTCTTCACCCCCTCCTCTTGAGCTGGTTGCCACTTGAACTTAGAAGGGAATACCCTGCTCCTCGAGGAAAGAGCTGTTGGATAGGGGAATCATTGGGTTGTCATTCTGGAGAAGTCAGTTCCTTTATCATTTCAGTTGGGGAGAGCCACTATCACTTACACCATACAAGTCAGCTTCATAGTTATAAGAGTTTGCGTATGATGTAGACTAGTTCTGACCCGGCTATTGAGGTGGGTTGAACCGAGTTCTGTGACTATCGAAGAATTTTGTATTTTAGAGCTGGTTCCCGACTAGGTTCCACACACATTCGCACCCAAGGTCTGACAGGAGCTCCAAATTCAGATTTTGTAAAGACATGCATGGCACTGAAAGCACCCCTATTCACTCTATCTTTCTTGCATTCTCCTTTTTCTTTTCTTTATTCTTTTTGTACTTATTGCATAAGTGTTTGCTAGGGACTAGCAAAGGCAAGTATAGGGGGTGATGAATCTCCATTTCATCACCTTTATTCTATCATTTTGGCCTCAAAAACCCCAGCAAATGCATGTAAATAGCATCAAATTGTACATAATAGCATTCATGATTCAGTGTATTAATTACACAATAAATAAGGTTCTTAATGCCAAAATTATAGAATAAAGAGAAGAAAAGAAAAAGGAATAAAATATTGTAAATATTTTATGACCCAAACCCCGAGGCCAAGGCCAGCATGGTATTGGTCGACAAGGAATAAAGTAGGGGGAGATAAGGGCCAGTGTACAATAAATACCTCATTTATTAATTCATTCATTTATGCATTTTTGGCACCTATTTTGTACATAATTATTTCTTCATCAAATAAAGAAACTTTGTACATGAAAGTTGTAGATAATAATGTAAATAAAAATACAAAATTGAGTTTGTGTAAAAATAATACCCAGTGTACATTTTATACACAAAATAAAAAGCCAAAATCTCAACTTCACAGACCCATATCTTGCAAATAAAAACTCCAAATCACCCAAACTCACCTTTAATTGTATATAGCATTCCATAAACTATTTTATAAAATTGGTTTCATAATTTTTGGAGTCCATATGCAGAAGTTAGGTTTTTGGCCCTCCTTGTATATAGGACTGATTAAAATATGCATTTTATTCAATATTCATTATTTGTATAAATTCATATTTTTAGAATTTTGTAAATAATGTATATAATGCATACACATAAGAAAAGTTAAAGAAAACCAAAATCAATTGGTAAAATAAAATAAGTCTACAAATTCATAGACAAAATACCTATGCTATATACCTATATATAAATAAAAAGGATTTTATTCCTTGATTCTTTTATTCTTTTATATTTTTATAATAATGTATACATTATACATAACTCATTAAAAATGTAAATCCAAAATAAAAATCAAGAAAATATATGTAATAAATTAAGTATACCAAATACATAGGTAAAACACCTATAAGGACACCTACATACACCTAGACCTGTTTATTTAAAAATATAAATAAACTCATAAAAATCAAACAAAATTACCTTTATACTCACAAAAATAAATTATAAATTTATAAAATAAGCCAATAAAATAATAAAAGAAAATAAATAAATTAAAAATAAAATACATAAAAATACATGTAAATACATACATATACACATTATTCAAATAAAACCATAATAAAACACTTCAAAAAATTCAATAAAAATCATAAATAAATACTAGATGAAATAATACACATTTTTTATTTTATAAGAAAAAATTAATAAAATCGTTTAAGGCCTCAAATAAATCAATTTTTAATTAGGTCTCCTATTTTGTCTCCTAGCGGGTGACTTGGACCAATCCCAGGCCGTCAACAGTTGACCGCCCGGTCAACTACTTCCCCAGCCGCTCGATGTGACGCAGCCCGTCTCTTCGCCCGTCTTCTCCCTTTTTTCCCGGGCACACCATCCATCAATCGAAGATGCTTCCTTCACAAGAATTACTCCCTAATCATCCATGATGCCCGCCAAAATCTCAGATCATGTAGATACTCATTGGATCAGCCAATAATCGCCGTTCAATAAGGCTACTCGCCAATGTTTATAAATAACAAGCTCCGCCTCCTTCCTTAGATTTGGCCACTTTTTATCCAATCTCAAGCCTTGATTCTAGTCCTAGGACATTCCTCGTGACAGGGGGAGTGAGCTGGTGCCTCGAATCGGCCGGAGAGAGGAGGATTTTGACGCGGTGGAGCTCCGGCATCCGCCCTGCTCCCTGGAGGCCCCCAGGTATAAGAGATGCTCTTCTATGCGTTTTTAGTTAGCTTTTAATGTTAGCATTTCATTCTAGTAGTTAGATTAGTTAGTAGTTAATCCCCGTAGCTTGAAGATCAAAATTCGAAGTTCGCTGGAGCTTGGCTCCGGCGACTTCTCCACAGTAGCCCCGCCTGTCTCCGACCGCCTCGTTCATCCCATTCGAACCTCAGCGCCTTCTCTATCTATCGCACACATCTGTTCAACCCAGGACCCTAGGTCTTGGCGAATCGGGGCTCCTCCTCCGCTGTTCGCCAGAGCCCCTCCGCCCACCTTCATCTTGCATCGTAGCTTCACAACCCTGGGTCGAGGAGAAAGCTCTCTCGCCCGCGGTTCTTCCTGTGCAGGTATATCGAAGAATAGAGCCCATCTGGGCTTGCATTGAACCAAGAAGAGGTCCCTGGGGGTCATTTGCTTCATCGACCCTCGACCGGACGTTTCAGACCCCCAGGAGCCATGAGACCACCATCAGTCGACGCGGGACACTTCCAGCCACCTTCAGAACACCTCAGACGCGTCGGAGAACCCTGGAGGAGCCCAAGCTCCTCGATCAAAGCTCGCCAGCCCCGAGCTTCTTCCCCGTTCTTCCAGGAGGCTTCAGCACCGTCGGATCAGGAGGCGAGGCCCAGATCGAAGGAGAGCCGTTCGATGAAGATCAGCCTCGACCGTCAGATCAACCAGAAGCTTCTAATCTGCACCCCTTCATCGACGAATCGGCGTCGACCGTCCGATGGCTGCCACGTGGATGAGTGGCGCCTCCAGCGCCGCAGGATGAAACGCCTGAGTTGGGGGTAAATTTCACATCTCACCCCCCTGCTTTTTGTATTTAGAGTTTAATCCCAAAAATAAAAGTTTTAGTTGTAAATAAGTTGTAAAATTGCAGTTGGACCCCCTGATGTTTTTATATTTACACTTTAGTCCCTCCGCGCCTCACGTTCAGCACCCATGTGAGGCGCGTGAAATTTGCATCTAAACCCCGCCGGGTTCCTGTAATTATTAAATGGTCCTGAAAATAAAAGTCCACGTGTATTTTTATTGTAATTTTTGCATGTATGCCCCTGTGAACTATTTTATTTGCAAAAATACCCCTGCCAGGCCATTTAATTTTTGAATGCTTTGTCTATTTATTTTATGCTCCATTTTAAATCGAAAAATCTTGCAAAAATAGACTTAAGTTCCTGTTTGGTTGTGCCTGAACGTATATTTTTAGTTTTGCATTTTGTTGCATTTTTGCATTTATTAAAAATAAAAAACATGTCTTTTATTCACTGTATAACTTATAAAATCCCAAAAAAATATGAAAAGGCCTCGAAAAATTCCAAAAAAATTCCCTATGGTGCATTTTGACCTATTCTAGTGTCAGTCCAAAAATCCTTAAAAATATCAAAAGGAAAACCTTAAAAATCCAAAAATACTCAAAAACTTCAAAAAAATATAAAAAATCAAAGAAAAATCAAAAAAATATAAACTCAAGCCCTATTTATGCTTCATTTTATTATCTTTATTAGAAAAATAGTGTAGAAAATTTTTGAGGTTGTTAGCTATTTTTAATGTCGATTTTTGTGACAGCCATTACCTAGTCCACTGTTTGCTATTATTTAGCTATTTAAAAATACTAAAAATATTTGCAAAAATTCCCAAAAATCACAAAAACAGTAAAAAACCATGAAAATCCCAAAACAACTTTATTCCTGAATTGTTTGACCATTTTTGAGTATTTTTATAAATATTATAGTACCCCTTTATATATATATATATATGTGTGTATTTCCTAACAAAAAAAGAAAAAAATATCTATATATATAATTATTTATATGTATCCTTATATCTATTTATTAACCTGAATAAAGAAAATATATATATATATATATACATATTTTATTATAATCATACTCCTATATATATATGTATTGTATGTACTATAAGCTACATACTAACCCTTTATGGGTATACATTACTAATATATCTATTTATATTATATGTAGATTTATATATATATTACTTAATTATTATATTTAAAAAAATAAAAAAATAAAAAAATAAAAAAATAAATCAAACAAAAAAAATATAATTAAAAACCTACACAAGGATGACTCTGAGATACATGTAGGCTATTGCATTTTGGATTGCTCTCTGTGGTTCGACCTCTACATGCTTGTCACTGTACATTTTATGGTAGAGTAAATAAAGATTAATTCACATTTATTTTTGAGCTTGATTGTTGTATTCTTTGGTTGTGGGTTAATTGTTGATCAACCCGGGTGTTCTATGAGTGGTCGCCTCAGCGACAACACTTTTATATTTTTCATGGTGACCCTCGTGGAACATCTGCGGTTATCAGTACATCGGCAATCAAACAGACCCTAAGAGTCACATGAAACTCGTATCATGAATGTCAAGTCTTGTACATTACATGCACATACATGGATTCAACTAACTTATTCATTCTTTATTTCTCGAGGATGAGAAAAGTTTAAGTATAGGAGGATGATGAACCTCATATTCATTATGATTATTTGTATTAATTATCACTCTATCTTAAACTAATCAATTGACTTAATAATTAATTAACTATATTTAACATTTAACATCTTGTAAATAATTAAGGTTAAATATTGTATATAAATAAGAACATAATATATGTATTTAAGGTTCCCTTTATTTTATGTATTTTTCATTATTCAAAATCCTTTAAAATAGTGTAATATTGTTTATAATTTATTGTATAGTTATATAAAAATACCTAAAATAATAAAATATATATAATAAGTATTTTTATTTCATTAAAAATGCTTATAAAAATATTAAATGTATATATAATGTATTTTGACTTTGAGTTCTACATGAAAATTGTAGATCTTGAAAAGATGCACAACTTTCGTGTTTATAACTTTTTCACCTAAGTCTATTTGTTATTTTATTTTGATTTTATAAGATTTAATTCATTTTTTTATTTTTTATTAAGCCATGTGGCCCAATCTGATGCCACCACACTGGTGGCCCTTCTTTTCTTCTTACCTTTTGGACCGTCTGATCTTAAGATCAGATGGTGTTGATTGATTCATCAACTCCTACACAACAGTCGCTTGATATGATGTCTAGCTAATCACCATTAGCATCGGTCGTACACTAACGTCTACACGAGTTGTTCTATTCTTTTTGTTAGTTTAGATTCTTTCTTCTTTAGATGCTAGCTCTATACTTAGGCTATTTAAATCATAAGTATAGGGGAGACATGAACCTATGTTCTCTACACCCCTTATTTTCTTCGGTTCTTCTCCCAGTCCCTTCTCTATTTCCTTTCCTTCTTCATACTTAGGCTAGTTGCAGCCTAAGTATGGAGGGTCGAGCCCATGTTTGTATATTCTACTTGATCCTTCCATTCTTTGCTACCCTATTCTTTTGTACTTCATTCCTACACTTATGCTATTTCAAGCATGAGTATAGGGGGGTCGTACCTTTTTCAATTCTTGTACTTTCCTCCCTCTTTATGCTTAGTACGAGCTATGTTCTTCATTTCACGTTGTGCTATGAGGACATAGCACAAGCTAAGTAAGGGGGTGTACGTATATATTTCATATATACTCTTTCCACAGCTCGTACTTTTAAAAGTTTTTATATAATCTTAGGCTAAAGGGTGTGGGAAATTGAAACTATTTTTTATAAAATATTTTGTAACATGTTTTGAATATATATATATATATGACACGTTCTTGTAAAAATATTTTACATATTATTTGCAAAAGGGTACAAATTGTTTTGACACATTGTCTTTGTGTATACTTACAAAATTATTTTGAAACAAATGCAAATTATAAAAATACTAACTAATAAGTGGTTTTATCCCTGACACTTTCACATCACATAAGACTTATATAATTCAGGATACTTGGTGTAGAGTGATACTTGACTCTGAGTTTAACACTTCCTAGTCATTAGGGTCTTAGGGATTTAATAACTTGATCTCCTTAGTTTGAAAGATATACATGTTATATTGCTTGTAAAATCTCTATTCTCAAAAGAATATGGACATCACTACACTTGCACGATTGAATAGATAATGTGATGATTTGATGTTTCGCCTAAGGAACTAGGATAAGATATTTGAGTTTGGACATGATTTAATGATGTGCGAGGATGGGATAAGAGTAAGGATTGCAAGACCTAAGTATCGGTGTGCGCTAAAATCATAAAATTGTTTATCAATATATGCCAACATGGTAAAAGCAGTGGAGCTAGTTAAAAAGAAAAGAAAAATATTTAGAGAAAAGTTCATATATTCCAAAATAATTCAAAAAGCTTTTGTTAGTTGTGAGCGCTCCCAATTTTTTCAAAGTGTCCACTTGGAGCAAATCAATTAGGTCATATGAGTTGGATGAGCATGATAAAAGGGTTCTACATCGTTAGCGATACAAGTCTGGGTGTTGAAGGTATGATATATACTCAAAAGAGACACACCATGGTGTATCCCAGAAAAACATGTGGAAACGACTCAGATTTCTTGACGGACATATTAATTAACACCAAAAAACAAGTATTTGTTAATAAGGTACTTGAGAGATCCTTATTTCCATGTGAGAAGAAAAGAAATGAAATAAACATATATCCTTCATACAAGGTATTTCCATCTTATATTTTTCATCCTGACAACTAAAGAGATTGTAGATTGAAGAGGGACTTTATTTATTCCTAGAGTTGAGTGTTGGGTCCTAAGGAAGATGTTTTGAACTAGAAGCTAGGGCGAAGCTTTCACTCTACACTTGTGTATGTAATTCATATTGAATGCCATGCCTCTTATATATAAGTATACAAACAGCTTGATAATTAGGGAAGTTGAGATAATTTTAATAAGACTTGGTTCAAACTTAGAATTTAAGAGTCACATGAAACTTGTGTCTTGAGTGTAAAGTCTTGTACATCACGTGCACAGTCAAGGATTCAACTAACTTATTGATTCTTTATTTGCTCAAGGGCGAGCAATGTTTAAGTACAGGGGGTGATGAATCTCATATTCATCATCTTTATTTCCATTAATTACCCATCTATTTTAAACTAATAAATTCATTTAATAATTAATTAATTATAGTTAATATTTAATCCCTTATAAATAAATAAGTCTAGTTATTGTATATAATCAAGTATCAAGTAGAAACAGAGAATAGTCATTAATGATAAATTCTTTACTCTTAAATAATTTATATATGCTTAAGCATCATCTAACACCTGGAACTCAGAATGGAATTAATTGAATTTGAATATCCACAATCAAGATAAAACCAAATTGAAATCCAATTGAAGGATTTATCTTGAAATGGATCAAATTAGCATTCAAATTTTGGACAAATGATCAAATAAAGGCAAAAGTGGTGTTATTCGATTCAAACATCACCCCTATTTCAGAAATTTACATCCATTCGTGTGTCCACACACGTGTTTGGATAGTAGGGTACCTTGGTGAAGAGGAGGTTACCACTGTAAACTTCCATGGGTAAGATGGGGTTTAAACCCCCGTAAACACCTGGGGTCGTTCGACTCGATGGTTTTGGGAGGGTAACCTCAGGTATTGGCTCGAAAATCCCGGAGTTTTCCCTTAGGTTTTGGGGCCAAACCTCCCATTTCCACTCTGATGGATTCCACGATCATTTTTTAGTTCACATAACGTGGGTACCCACCCTAAAATCGCTTTCTCTCATTTTACATAACAATTTTCATTTATTTTCTTCCATTCTAAAAAAATATAATATAGTATACCATCTTATCATCTAAAAACTATAAAATACTCAACTTCTAATCACTTTTCTAAATTTCAATGCAATCACATTAAAACAAACACTCTCAATAATAAACCCAGCATCCAAACACCAAAACACATAAAAGGGTTACTGATGAATCTCCGTTTCATCATCTCTATTCTATCATTTTGGCCTTAAAACCCCTATTAAACGCGTGTAAATAGGCTTAATTTAGGTATTTTATCATTCATGCATTATTGTACAAAATGTGTATAAAATAATGTTTTTAAAGCCAAAATTATAGAATAAAGAAAAGAAAAGAAAAAGAATAAAATATTGCAAATATCTTATGACCCTAAACCCCAAGACCTAGGCATCTCCATGACTAGATCGACAAGGAATAAAGTAGGGGGAGATAAGGGCTAAAACCCAATAAAAATTCCTTTTATTTAATTCATTCTTTATTTATTTTTGGGACCTATTTTTGGTTCCATTTTTTATACTTCAAATAAAGAAACTTTAAAATGAGAGTTGTAGATAATTAAATATAGAAAAATAAAAAATTGATTTCACCCAAAAATAATGTACAGATAAAAAGCTATGATCTGAATAAGTTTCCAAAATCCCAACTTCCCAGACCTGTATCTCTCAAATAAAAACTCGAAATGTATCAAAATCACCTTTAATTGTATATAATTTTAAATAAGCTATTTAATGAAGGTGGTTTCGTATTTTTCGAAGCTACAGTTTGAAAGTTGAGTTTTGGACCCCTATTGTATAGCTATACCGATTAAAATATTCATTTTATTTATTATTCGTTACTTTTATAATTTTGTATTTTTATAATTTTTTAAATATTATTTATAATATATCTACATATTAAAATAGGAATAAAAACATAAAGAAAATGTAAAAACAAAATACTTGTATACAATACATAGGTATAATACCTATATCTGTACCTATGGAATTAATACATCTATTTATTTAATTGTATATAATACATTACAAAAATAAAATAAAAATATAATTAAGTGTATAAAAATAAGTTATAAATATATAAAATAATAAACCAAATTAATAAAACTAAATGTATAAAATAAAAATAAAATGTTAAAATATATAGATGATACCTTGTAACACTTCCTGCAGGTCCTGTAAGAAGAAGACCGCCTGGAGGCGATTTCACACCATGCCGGAGGCTTCTTGAGTTCCTTCTCGACTTCACCGCCGTAGGAGCGCTCCTGAGGTCGCCGACCGATTTTGATGCCTCCAGACGCCAGAGGAGTACCGTAGGACCATCAGGCGCCAGTTTTGAGCACGAAAGTCTACCGGAGAGGCGTGATTTGGCCGGTGGAAGTCCGCTGCAGCGGACCTTCTTCCCGGTTCCTCCTCCTGCCTCTGCCGTCGTTCGATCAAGGCCCTCCGCCCAGGCGCTACAGCAACTGTCAGATATCCTCGCGTCTTAGCCGTTGATGCACTTTTGATGATCTAATCTGGAGCGTCCTCGCTGAACCGTCATCGGCTCACCAGATCAGGACACGTGGCATTAGTAAAGAACATCAGTCATCTGATCTCCCTTGGGCTGGATGTTTTGCAATTTCTCCCCTGGCCATTTTGTATTTATTAATTAGTACACTAATCTTTTATCTACTTTTATATATTTTTGTAACCTTTGCACATCACTCCCCAGGTTTTCATTATTTGTTATTCAGTCCTTGCCAGGTCACGTGCCTTGTGCACTTAACTTTGGTGATTTTGTAGAAATATCCCTGGGCTTTTCCATATTTCCGTTCAGTCCATGTATAATTTATTTCAGCTATAAATTTGTGGTAATATTGCAAGTAAGCCCTCGGTTTTTTTGAAATATTACGAACCAGTCCTCGCCAGGCGCACGTGCCTGTCACGTGTGACTTAGCCATTTTACAAAAATACCCCTGCTAGTGTGTATTTTCTCTTTGCTTCTTATATTTATTACATGCATCTATAAAATTCAAAAAAAATCCCCAAAATTAGGCATAATTCATGTTGCATTGTTATATCAGCTATATTTTTATTTTTTATTCTTGTAATATTTTATTATTTATAAAAAATCAAAAACATGCATTTTCATCTCTATTTGCATTAGAAAATACATAAAAATTATAAAACTTCTTGAAAAATCCCAAAAAATATATTTTGTGTGTTTTTGCATCTTTAACCTTCAGACCAAAAATCACTAAAAATATAAAAGAAAATTCAAAAAAATAGAAAAACACTAAAAATCTCTATAAAAATATATGAAATCCATAAAAAATCACAAAAAATTCTATTCCTGAATTTTCTATAATTTAATATCTTTATTTTAAAATTAATTTGGAGAATTTTGATTACTGTTTGATATTTTTTATCTCCATTTTCATCTCGGATATTTATTTTATTCCCTGTTTTCATTATTTTTTCTTTAAAAATACCAAAAATTTAGCAAAAATATAGAAAAATCACAAAAACATTAGAAAATTATAAAAAGCACAAAAATATTCTATTTCTTGAATTTTGGATATTTTCACCTAATTTTATCTCTCTCTTACCCCTCTTGTATATATATATATATATATATTCTATATAGCTTTATATAACTTTTAAAAAGAAAAAGAAAATATAAAAAATACAAAATATAAAAAGAAAATACAAAATCAGAAAAGTAAAATTAAAATAGAAAATTAAAAAGAAAAAAAATAAAATTAAAAAATTAAAAATTAAAACCCACAAAAAATAGCACATATAGACAAATTGATCACATTCACTTTTGTGCATTGAATGCCTCGATCTACCTGTTTGCTTCATGTGTTCGACCTCTACATGCTTGCACACTATACACATCCATTATAGAGTTATAATAAATTTTAACTCTGCATTTACTCTCATTGCTTGATTCTGAATTGTAGGTTAATTGTTGTCTGAATCTGGGTTTCGTGAGCGGTCTCCGCAGCGACATTGTGATCCCGCCTTGTGTGGATTACTCTAGACCCTCGCAAGATCCAGTTCAACAGTTACCCATTGGATAACATACGTTTCAATAGGGGTAGCCTGGCACCAGAAAACCCTCCAACCAAACAAGCATCAGTCACATCGAAAATAAAATACATAAAAAACATCACTTATTTATTCAAAATTTTACTAAGTCGTAATAAAAGGGAGATGGGAGCCTACACTCGAATTTCTTTTTCATTATTTTTGGGTTTTTTTGAAAGAAACCTTAGGGGGATATGCTTAATATATTGAGGGGAATATGTGTTTCAAGTTTCATGCAAAACAAACATTTCTAACACGTTCATCTACACGGGTCATTTTCAGCAATTCTGAAATCGTTAAAATTTGGCAGTCTTGATGAAGATGATAGATTCCGAATTAAGTTGAATTTGGAGACAGCATGGTGGTATACGGTGGTCTAATTCCCCAAAAGTTTCACTTCAAAAAAAATAAAAAATATTAAAAAAATAAGCTGGGTGTAGGTAGTAAAAAAACAAATCCTTCTTGCAAACACTAATAAAAATTGCATCACAGCAAACCCTCCAAAGAACAAATGCGTCATTCTTATATCAAAACAAACAAACAATTTATCAACCAGTTTATCCTTGAGAAAAGGTTACCTCTCCGTTGGGCAAACCTTGCATCCAAAAGCAAGCTTTCACTTTATAATTAAAATCTGCAATAATTGTAATGAATGTCAACCCAATTCAAATTGTTCAAATCTAAAAATGTTCGACCTTGACAAACCGATAGAGTAAGCATTACTGTCCTTTTCTTCGAAGCCAAATGATAACAGATATCGAAGTCACTTGCAAGCATCAACAACAATATTTAACTGAAACAGACCTTAAGCTATCTATCTATTATTGAAGATTTTTTTAGAGACAAAAACAAATCAATAAAGATCCTGTCTGTATGCAAATGTATTGGCAGAAAAAACACATGATAGATTAATACACAGGTGTTTTATTCATCCTGTCCACTTTTCTGATCTCTGTTTTACGTAAATTTTATTTACTGGTGCGTGTCACCTATAGGTCATCATCCCTCTACAATCCTTGTTTGCTATAATGTACTTCCATTCTTTTTAAACTAACTTGATTATATTCTTTTTTTTTGGCGGCTGACATCTTTGGGTGTACATCTTTACAGCGTGACACCTTTTTTCCTCAAAAAAAATCTTTGGGCACTATAGCTATAATCAACCTTCAGTTTTTTTGGCGTAGGACAGCGATATAGAGAACAATATTCTGGAGAGATACGTCGAGAAATCAACAACTGAAAGTGGAACAGAGGTTAGTGAGCATATTTTGACTTTTGCCTCACCCCCAACATCCAAATCACAAAGCACGATCATCAAAGTTAAGTGTGGCTTTCTTGAAATCAAATCTATTCTGAAATATCAGAAACGGAACGAGTGAATTGAGCATCTCGTAAAGTCAAAACGCCTTACAATAGTTTGAAATTTCTGGCAGCCGACCACTTAGCTCTCAACTTAATCTGGTGGGCCAAAGCTCTGACGTTGCTCAGCAGAAGCACACACGATTCCTTCATTATAAATCAGCTCCACCACACAGACGGGCTCAATTATTCAGATTCCATTCACCCCCATATGGACAAAATGGAGAACTTCAAGGCCAAAGAAGAACAGGAGGCCGGCAGAAACGAAGAGATCGAATCCCAGGCCGAGGAAGTAGACGTCGACTACAGCTCGACGATCCCGCCATGGTCGGAACACTTGACGCTGCGAGGCTTCGTGGCGAGCTTCTTGATAGGAACTATGTACTGCGTGATAGCCATGAAGCTCACTCTCGCTACGGGGATTGTCCCCACACTCAACATCTCAGCAGCTCTCCTCGCCTTCGTGTTCCTGCGGACGTGGACCGAGCTTCTTCGCAAGGCCGGGGTGATCACGTCAGCTTTCACAGCGCAGGAGAACACCGTTGTTCAGACATGCGCTGTTGCGTGTTACAGCATTTGCACGGGAGGTGGATTCGGCACCTATCTGTTGGGTCTGAACAAGAAGACGTACGAAATGGCGGGAATCGACACCGAGGGGAATTCTCCAGGGAGCTACAAGGAGCCTGGAATTGGTTGGATGATCGGATTCGTGTCTGTCATCAGTTTCACTGGTCTCTTAGCGTTAGTCCCGCTGAGGAAGATCATGATCATCGACTACAAACTAGTATATCCCAGCGGCACCGCGACAGCCGTTATCATCAACAGCTTCCACACCCCCAAAGGCGATAAGTTGGCTCGGATGCAGGTGCGCAAGTTCGTGAAGTACTTCGTTATTAGCTTCCTGTGGAGCTTCTTCCAATGGTTCTTCTCCGGGGGAGTGAACTGCGGTTTCGCGCAATTCCCAACCTTCGGACTGGCAGCCTGGAGGCAGACGTTCTTCTTCGACTTCAGCCTGATCTACGTCGGTGCCGGGATGATCTGTTCGCATCTCGTGAATGCATCTCTTCTTCTTGGAGCGGTTGTTTCGTGGGGGATAACGTGGCCATTGCTGAGGAATCTCAAGGGGCAATGGTACCCCGCAAACTTGCCCGAGAGCAGCATGAGAAGCCTGCAGGGATACAAGGTATTCCTGTCAATCGCTCTCATCTTAGGCGACGGCCTCTACATTTTCTTAAAGATTATGCTTTCAACCGCGAAAAGTTTGAACGCGCAAATGAGAAACAGGATTGATCCGCAGACAATTCCAACAAGTCAAGTTATCGAGGATCCGAAGGAACGGCAACGCAACGAATTGTTCATCAAGGGTAGCATCCCAACATGGTTAGCTTGCTCTGGCTATGCTGCCTTTGCCATACTAGCCGTTATAACCATCCCTTTTATATTTCCACAGTTGAAGTGGTACTATGTCGTCGTCACCTATGTCCTGGCCCCGGCTATCAGCTTCTCAAATGCCTACGGATCGGGCCTCACAGACATGAATATGGCCTACAATTACGGCAAGGTTGTGCTCTTTGTTCTAGCTGCTTGGGCCGGGAAAGAGAACGGCGTAGTCGCCGGATTGGTGGGCAGCGGTATAATTAAGTCAGCTGCATCCATCGCGGCTGATCTAATGCATGATTTCAAGACAGGCCATCTGACTCTCACCTCACCTAGATCGATGCTCGTGAGTCAGGCGATGGGGATGGCGATCGGATGCGTCGTAGCGCCGCTGATTTTCTTCATGTTCTATTCAGCATTTGATGTCGGGAACCCAGACGGGGCCTTCAAAGCTCCGTATGCTTTGATCTACCGTAACATGGCTATCTTGGGTGTAGAAGGATTCTCTGTTCTACCAGAGCATTGTCTGCAACTTTGCTACGGGTTCTTCGGCTTCGCAATCCTGGCCAATGTGGTCAGAGATCTTGTTCCTGCGAAGTATGGGAAGTGGATCCCATTGCCCATGGTAATGGCAATACCTTTCATAATAAGCGCAAGTTTCGCGATCGACATGAGCCTGGGGAGCGTGATTGTCTTGGCCTGGCAAATGATTGATGGAAAGAACGCTGGAAATCTGGTGCCTGCTGTTGCGTCTGGTCTGATTTGTGGAGATGGATTGTGGACATTGCCGTCGTCCATACTTGCTCTTGCGAAGGTTAACCCTCCGATCTGCATGAAATTCTTCTCAGCCTAAGATAATAGAAGGACCCAACATGTGGAACAAATGCAGCTGTGACTGGAATATGTGAAGTTAGACCATGATCCCCTGTTCTATACAAAGGAAATCCAAAGAGCAATGGGCTTGCCAGGTCTTCTACCAGAAGCATGGCACCTCTTTGTCTTTGTGTACAGACTTCAGAAAAGGTAATGGGTCGAAGATGAAACAACTGCCAAACGAATAGGGTATATTCCAGTGCAGTATATTGCTTCTCTGCTTCTGCGTCCTGTTTTTAGATATACAAGTAGCTACAATTTAAGTTCGCTTTTTGTTCTTATTATCCGGTTTGTTGTTAAGATCAAGTACAACACTCCGATCTTCTTAACAAACAGGAATGAAGCATTGTTTAAGAGATTGGATATATTATGCAGTGATGTCTGGGATCTTTTGGCATCTACGGGATTTTCATCAAATCCTGGTACAGAACCCGCATAAGATGAATCTTCTGACATGGCGTTAACAAGATCTAAACTACAATTCAACGTGAATCTTTTCTGTAGTCAGTTTTACCCAAGCCTTTATGCAACAACAAATTAATGAGGAACCAAACATTTGTTTCTGCACTTCGATATGTTAAAACTCTGATTACACATGGTGAGTCATTAACAGATATTGACAGCCTCAGGAACCCTTCTCGTGCATTCCCTTCTTGATCGAGTTAAACGGGTCTTAGATTCATCTATGCATGCTTCTCTAAAGCGTTGTGGTATTTCTTGTTTATTTAGTCTCATAAATCCTATTATATGTTTATTCCGGTCCAATTATACATGGACCCATTTGGATTAGGAATATCTGATACTATTATGGTGTGTTTGGTTGCCGGGGTAAATTGGTGAGGGTAACCCATTTTTGTGTTTTAGTGTCTGGATAGAGGCTTTTGGGTTTAGAGGGTTTGTTGTGATGTGATCGTATTGAAGTTTAGAAAAGTGAGTAGTTATTGTGATTTGATTGTATTGAAGTTTCAAAAAGTGAGTAGAAGTTGAGTAGTTTATAATTTTTAGATGATATGATTGTATAATATTTTTTTTTATGGAATAGATGAAAGAAAAATGATTTATTTAATGTATAAAAAGAGAGGGAGAGTGGGCCCCACAAGTGAGAGAATGGTGGATTTTGGAGGGTAAACCCCCCAAGGGGGAGGTTAACCCATCAACCAAACATGGCCTTAAGGTCACTTTTGTACAATTAAGGTTATGTACCATGGTCATATTGAATATCATGCAGCTGGGAGGACACAGCTGACTTCAAACATGTGATATTCAATAAAGATCTTCAATCTAAGAAAGAGATGACAATCTTTCTTTAAAGATCGATTTTCAACTGACCTCTTGATACAGGTCTCCTGCATAGGAATGGAGTTTCGGAAGTGTCGGAATAATCAAGTCAAAGAGTTGACTTGTTGAAGTCAAGATAAACTAAGACCTGAATCGTAACTGTCACGATCAGGCATACATCCTTTGACCTGAGACAGATATACATCTATATGCCTGAGTATGCACATTTGACAGACAAATAGGTCGGTGACCTCGCCAAGGTCTATATACCGACACGTTGGTGTGCATATGAAGTCATATGAGATGTACGATCTCTCAAAGAAATCATACATGTCCATAGTTGATGAACCGGGAGACAAAGCTCACTCATGAGATGACTTGGAATCAAAATGAATACCATGCATGGTCGTCTTGTTTATGAAATAAGACACAAACTCCATATACTAATATAGGCTTTTGGAAAGTATATGATTAATATTGTCGCCCAATTATTATGAGAAATCGATTGATATATTTTGAAGAAGGCAATCAAACTAGAGTTTGAACTTCAGATTTATCAAAGTCTTCCAGTGTGAATGATGAATGAGTAATGGTAATACTCAGGGTTACATTTATTGTAATGGATCATCTACCATGACACTTCCATTTGAGGGAGTGGTGACACATGATATATTTTTGTGGCTCCATTTAGCTAGATGATTTGTGATTTAATTAGATTAATTCACAATCATTTGAATCAAATTTTCAATTCCAATTCTAATTTCAATGTCCAAATGTTGGAAACAGAAATGATCATAGAAATGGAAGTATGCAAGCTCGTCGGCTCATTTCTAAGCTCCAAATATTTTGGACTTCGATTAGAAATGGTCAAAGAAGCTGGATTCAACTCACTAATACATTACCCAGCTCATGGAGAGTGATGCATTTCGTTGATCTCATTAAGATTGTAAAGTGTTACAGCTCAAGCTCAACATTAGTAGGTGACAGATTTTTGCTAAAATGGTATAAACCTTGAAATTAGATTGATATCCAAATTTCAAGTTACTATATATGGATAGTATGATCTCTCTGACATTATCTCCAAGTATCTGCATTTGTATCTCGTGAATCCTAATTGGATTATAACTCATATCTATTGATGTCAATATTATAATAATAATAATAATAATAGTTATTACTTTTGTATTTTTATAAGGGCATTTTTTTGAATAAGAATCAAAAGTATATCTCATTAATTAATGTAACAGTGATTCACAATAATTATTATTTATATGGATGTGATTTATATAAATATTTATGTAATTATGATTTACATAATGTTTCCAAGGTATAAGATTGTGTGAAATTGATTCACATTAATTTTGTAGGTATAAATAGGATTTATATTTAATTTTGGGCTCATGAATATGATTCATAATCTTTCAGGATTAATTCCACAATTTATCTAATTATGATAATAAGATTATCATGTTATTTAATTAATGGATAAAAAGGCAACAACCTTAACCAAATATTGTTAAGGTTGGACGTGTACCATGTTGTGTATGATTGCATCAACTTATTGAGTTTTAATTGAATTAAAACTCTAAAGTTGTTGCTTATTTTATTAATTAATTAATATTAATTGGAGATAATAAGGAGATAATCTTTATTGAATTAGGACTTGTACTAAGTCCTTTATTTATAATCCAAGGGACTACAACACCCATGTTGGATGTGTGGTGTAAGTGTAAAAGGAGGGCAAGGCCTTCTCTTTTGCAACATAATTTTTGGAGAACAAGTTCCTTAGAATTTCATGCCCCTTGAGATATAGAAGAGTCTTGAGAGTCTCCATCTCTCACTTACCTCTTCTCGTTGCTCTGGTTGACGCTCAGGTTCATCAGAAGCAACGCGATTCATCTCCGCACCCAAGAGAGATGCTTTTGTAGATCAGACTTGATTCGAGGGGTTTCTTCATTCAGAAACTCATGCTTCAAAGGTAACTCTGGTCTATCTCTTATATTCATTGTGAATATCAGAAATTACTTTGGATATTGTTTTCTTAGAAGTTATGATTTCTGAATGCACAAATTCTTGTATTACATTTTCTAATTCATATGATGAACTTACATTATTTTGGCAAAAAGTTTGCTAAATATTATGTGTTTTCCATGATGCGTAGTAAATAAATTTTATTTGCTTTCTTCATAATTATCTTTAATATTATATTCTCCCTTTCTTTCCATCTAGTAAAGACCGTGAATGCTAATTAAATTGAATCATTCGAGTTCGATTAAGATTTGTTCCATGAAAATTCGAAAAAAGATTGATTCAGAATAAAATAAAATGAGTTCGAATTTAACTTGTGGATTTGATTCATGAATGAATTTTATCAAAATTAACATGAATTTTTGTTCGATAATAATTAGATTCGATTCGATATTTACATACTTGCATATGTATGCATCCATATATTTATATTTACGTACATAATACATATATATATGCATACAAAGCATACATATTTACATATATACATGTAACATCTCCACCCTGTGTTGATTCAGATCATGTCCAAATGTTTCAGTGCATAAATTTATAGTAGAATACATCAATGGGTTGCCATGTACTTCATCCAATTTCATTTACAAGTAAATAGATGTAGAAAACAACATATGAATATGTACGTGCAATTGTTATTCCATTTAATTACATTAAAAGATTTGACATTTGTGTAAGCATAACATGCCAAAGTATGACAATATAAATAAGCACTTTTTCATTTCTATTTTGATTTCTTTATTCACAAAGTTTTTAATCATACTTTGGCTATGAAAATACATAAGAAGAAAATATCATCATATTCCTATTATAGCTTACATCTAGCATTCTCAAACTATCTTACTACATGTGATTAATTGGTCACTCTTAAACTTATTATCATACATAGGCTCTATTAGTATGATCTATCACGTTCAGATTACATCAGCATGATTTCCTTACTCACTACACTGACAAGACTAATCATTGTGTAACATATATTTACAATATTAGGCCATGTAGTGCAACCTGATCTTTTCCCTATCTCCTTTACAAATTCGAGTGGAAAATCCACTCAATCTACCCAACGCCCTCAGGTCCATGACTCCATTAGGTTATTATTTTCATATTAATCTAAGTATTCTTGATTAGTATCAAATTCAATTTAATTATCACTTTATGGTATTTTTAATTTTTTTCCACTTCTCATGATAGAAGATTAGCACATATCTTAAACTGAATGCAAGTGTTATGGCTTCTAAAGACACCATAAGTCGGAGACGAGGGTCATCCATGCATCAGTTGTATAAAATATCTAAATTTCTATTTCGTATTTTAGCCTAGTGACAATAGCTTGAGTATGAGTTACTTAGTATAAGTATGATAATTTATCTTATCATGTTATTCAAAAATTTTGATGCATTAAGGTAATTACAGATCACTCTACACTATTCCCAAGTTGTTATGTATGTATGTATATGTTAGACATGTGAGTCATGAGCGAACCATTTCTACAATAAATGTTATATCAATAGAAGTTATTGATGTTTACTCCTTTTCTGAGATTATATTTATCTATATGAACGCACTTATAATCGGTCCCTTAGTATAAATAGAATTCAGTCATCTTGATATCATACAACTTTTGATCCAATGGTTGGATCATGGAGGTTGGTGCGGGGTTGAATATTTAAATAGTTAGATTGACTGGTGTGCTAGAGTGCATACGAAGGCGTACGAGTAATACAATCTCTCAATGTGATCATACAGGTTCACTACTAAACCAGAAGACATGAGCTCACTCATGAGATATTTGGACAAACCAAATTCCATCGATGAGCATCTTACTTTGGAAGTAGGACATGACTTGTAGGTATGATATATGTTTTTGGAAAACATATGATCGATACCCACTCTCAATGATAAAATGAGAAACTTAAAGATATAAAATCCTGAATAAGATTATTCAAATGATATCCAAACTTTGGGTTTGATCACGGTCTTTCTAATATGTACGATGTACGGGTATTAAGAATAATCGAGGATGATGTGATCTTAAATGATTGTGTACCTTGATGCTTCCATTCTGAGAGTGATGAAATAGGTTTGGATTCTAGTGACTCCACTCAGTAGTCTAGTTATCCAATATTAGTCCAAATGTTCTACATTAATTTGAATTGGATTCAGATTCCATGAGAAGGTTGAGTATCCTGTCTAACGTGATCTGACATCTCTAAGAGGCCCTTTAGATCTGAAAATGAGATAGATCTCATATTCCAAGTCACTATACATGGCTTATGCAATCTCCCTGGCTAGGGCGGCAAGTGAAATGCCTTTAACCGAGCTTGATTGCAACATGGCCTCTAATTGGTGGACGGGTATGAGTTTTCTAGATGGAGCAATAAATAGCCTTCTTCATCTTCCACTCTTTAGTGTGTTCCTAGCATTGTAGCTATTGACCAAGGTAGCATGTTTCGTGCTGCTTTTGCAAAGCATCTATTCATTCAAGCTTGGTGTTGATGTGGCAAGATCTGGTCACGATCTGCTAGGCTTCTGCATGGTGATGAGTTTGCTCAAATTTCGGCCTCTAGTTATTGCCTGCAAAAAGTCATTAGATCAAAGTGCATCATAAAGAAAAGTGGCCTTTGTGAATTTTTATTGCTAATAGGTAGTCCTAAGGACTCACAACTATGTAGTGCAACATATAAAGGTATCCAATTGATGAACCTTGATCTTGGCTCATAATGGGAATTGAGTTAATAAGAATCCCGTTGATAATGGACGATATGAGAGGAACTATATTTTGTTCAAAGTTTATTGTTGGAGATGAAATGTCATGAAGAGGGATGAATTAGATATTGATGGTGGTGTAGAAAATATCATGCAACTTGTCTATCCCAAAAAAACCTCTCTTGAAGTGTACGAGGTCGAATATGCATCAGTTCCTCTCACATCCTCCAGCTAATGCAGTTTGTGACAACACCTTGAGAATCACTTATAGCAAGTTGGGAGCATCTATTCCACAAAGGGTCCAACATTTATTACAAAAAATGTGAGCTTGTTTTAGACCTCCATTGCAAATGTATATTATATTTTATAACACTTTATAAGCATGTAACTGTAAGATGTAATTACATGTATCGGGAAGAGTACCATTTTGTCTGTTTACTGCATTTGCTCTTCCAAAAGAACCCAACGTCTCTTAAAGCATTTTATATATAAAAATGATAGTAGTGATATATATTAAAAATTAAGTTAACCTATACAATTTTAATAGTTAAAAGTAGTATGCTGACTAGTAAATAATTTAATATTATAATATACATCATTCATGCAGTTTGTTTGCATGTCTTTTGATTTCATCAGCTTCTCCACCACAACTCGGAGAGTGTCTGGAGCCCGATGCTAGTGTTGAGGTTATGTTTGTAGTGGTATCTCAAATTTAGATTATACTCTGAAAAATACATTCATCTATCGAAAATGATGAAGCTAGGCTTGTGTGAATTTAACATATAATGACCTTATAATTACATTACATACCTACCTAGTGATTGGTGGGATAATGTTTTTGTTCAGCACATCCATGATGCCCAACCATACTTTAGACCCTTTTCCAAAGCTCTCATTCGCCTTTTCCTTCATTATCCGCATGTCCTCGTAGGTGACCTCAATGGTCGGCGTTTATCTTCATCTATTATTCTCAATGTCGACAAAAATGGGTTCCATGATCCTTATTGCATGGGTGACATCATCTTATAAATTTATGTTGTTGATCAAGGTTTCTGCCCTTCTTCCTTGATATCATCACACCTCGGAGATCTCATACCACTCCCTTAAACAATACATCTTCTTCAGCCCTACCTTCTTCTGTTGTATGCATTGCAACTCCACAAAAATGGAAGGAAATCCGGTTATTCTGAGACTCATGATATCGCCCTCCAATATATTTCTCATCGATATCAAGCCTCTTGAATGGTTGTAAGTGAGCATCATGATTGATAATGCATAATAAACTACATTAATGATGGCCTTCCTCTTCCCAAAATCCTTCAAGATATGGTAAATGCAATATGCAACACACAATGTCCAAATGATCGTGTACTTGTTGGATTTCATGATCATCTCACCAGCCTTCTTGAAGTCGTTATCGTTGTCAGTCACCACTTGCAAGATGTTCTCGAGCTTGACCTCTTTGACATCTTGCAAGAGCTTGTGTATGTATTTGTGATCCTTTTCATGAATAGATGCATCCACAAACCTTAGAAATATTGTCTTCCCATCACAATATAGAAAGAGGTTGATGACGTGCTTATTTTTTATAGCTTGTACCCCATTGCACATTAGGGACACCTCATATCCATGCCAATTCTTCTTCAACTTGGCAATATATAGATCAATCTCATCTGTCCATATACAGAGATATTTGTTCATTATCTTGTAGGGAGTTGGAGCTTTCACACATCCTCCTACTTTCACAATCTCATCAATTTTGTGTTGTTCCTATTGCGACATTTGTTGGAGTATCCTCTCCAAAGAATAATGTAGTGATTGCTTTTTCGACTCTCTTCCTATCATTTCCAAATAATCCCTTCAATGGCTTTCGTTTCAGATCATTGCTCGACACATAGTGAGCCGAGCCAATGCTTTTAAGGAATTCTTTTATCCCTTTGTCCTTTTGCTTCTTCTTCTTTGGTAGTGCCTTAGTTGCACCACATTTGTTGCCACTATCACTTCTTGCTCCAACATTGATAGAGGACCTTGCGATACACCAACATGTCCAAGACCACCATGACCAGTGAATCCTCGTCTCTCATGATTTGTTCTGATTGATCACATATTATCACATATATGCATTCCTCTCTGTCACGGTCTGAATGTTAATTGGGTACAGAAATCATCATATGAATCAGAAGACATGATGTAAACCTCTCTTTCAAGCATGAACTTGTCGAGTCGGTCCTCTCTTAGGATCATCTCCTTCTTCGTAGCATACCCCTCCAAGCTAGCCTTCACTTCATTCCTAACCTCACTTGAGCAAGTGCGGCATTTGTCCACATTCTCGAATCCACCAACAAGATGTTTCTTGACTGTGATGATCCCACCTCCTCTAATTATCTTTCCACAAAATTTGCACGGAGGCTTCTGGGAAAAGAAATGAGTGGATTGCTTATTCAAAGGCCATAGGTCTCCTTTACATGGAGGAGAAACCATAGCCAACAAATAATAAAATGGGAAATTACGTAAAAAGGAAATAACATGACATAATCATTAGTTCCTCCTCAAGCTGGAGCATAGATATCTATCATGCTCAACTTGGAAGAACAATTCTGGAAAGGTCATCTCCTAGATCCCATTAGTCCATAGGGTTTTCTTCACTAATCCAACAAACAAATGGTAAGGTGTGATAACAAATAAAAGATCCTCGCCCAATATTCATCTACCAAATATGTCAACTAAACCCACACCATTAGTTTCCCATATTATAATTTTGATAATTCAAACCGAAGAGGTCTTCCCAACAAAAATGTTGCTTATCAATTGTCAGTTATACTACAATAGCATGTTGAAAGGCATGCATATTTGTTCTCCGCTAGCTGTTCTTTCCAAGGGTTAGATGGCAATCACTTTGCCCTCATCATATTTCTAAAAGTCAATAATTTACAATGTCTACAAGAAAAGCTCCAATTAGAGTAGAATGAAAAAAGTCAAGCAATTGTTTTAACAATGTGAAGAAGCTTCAAATGATAGGTTGAAGGAACCAACAACACACCAAAAACTATCAACAAACTATAAGAGTTGAAAACAATAAAAAGAAGCTTCAATTGATAGGTCTAAGGAAACAACAACGCGCCAAAAAGTGTCAACAAACTATAAGAGTTGAAAATAATAAAAAAGTCCGTCTATGTGATTTGCTCAATCCCAATGATTTGGGAAATGCCACAAGAGTGGGAAGCCTTCCAAGAACCATCAAAATGGGTTCAAAATTTACCATTGCGTCTAGAATTAGAAGAGAATACACCACCCATCTATTTTCGACTGCTTTAAAAACATGAGCTTTTGCTCCCATAGCCTCTAACTCTCCTACTTTATGGGTGCTAGTAGATGTCCCATATATGTCCCTACAATCCACACCAGTCATTAATTTTCCATCTTAGTATGTTCTCAATTAAAAAACTTATCAGAAATTAAAAAGAATACTGAGTATCTAGCATTCTTATACTTTAATGTTTCAGTGGAGAGATTCCATCGTTCTACTAATGTTGAAAATCCAATAACCCTTACTAAAATTGAGTTTTCTCCCCTTTCAGTGACATGTGGATGCCTTGAGGAGAGTCCTTGAGGAGAGGTTTCTTCACCCGCTTCCCTTTTCTCTCTCACTCCCTCTTTCTCTCTCTCCACTTGCTCTCTCTCCTTCGATCTCTCTCTTTTTCCCTCTCTCTATCTCCTCCTCATTTCTCTTCTCTCTCTCTCTCTCAAACGATATCTCTCCCTCCCTCTTTCTTCACACTCGATTACTCCCCCCTCTCTCTCTTCATATTCTCTCCCTCCCCACCAACTCTCTCTCTCTCTCTTCATATTATCTTCCTCCATCCCTTTCTCTCTCCATCAACTAACATTTTATGTTTCTCATTTCCTCTTTCTAAATTTAAAACTATATTTATTAGTTAAATAGAAATAAAATCATATATTATTTATATTCTTTATAAAAATTTAAATACATATTAAAAAATTCTTTTTAAAATCTTTATTTCCTTTTAAATCTACTACTTTAAAAAAATATAACTTTCTCTTTCTATCAATGCACATTTTATGTCTCTCATTTCATATTTCCTAATTTAGAAATATATTAATATTAATTAAATAAAGTCAAAGGCATGTATTATTTATATCCTTTATAAAATTTGAAATATATATTATATAATTCTTTTTAAAACTCCTATCTTCCTTTTAAATCTACTAATTTGGGGGAAGTAATTTTATTTTTTTAAACTACTCTTGACATGAAAAAGTAATTGTAATTTTTTAAAACTATTCTTGACATCATTCATATATAATAATTTTTAAGTAGTAGATTTTTTATATCAAATGAATCCTGCAGAATAAACTAATTATGAATATTCTATCGCATGAGTATTGTTCTTTATAACATCAATATATACATATTTTATAATACAAATAATTTAACATTAATACAAATAAAAATAAACCAATAACTATGTATTTTAAATAATAAAAAGGAAAATTGACATAATTTTAAATTTTTAATAATATAATAATAATGTATTTTGAAAATAACTTAAATTATAAATAAGAAATAATTTACTAATATATTAATATTAATTGAATAAAGGAAAAAGCATATTTTATTTATATCCTTTATAACATTTGAAATATATAATATAAAATTATTTTTAAAATATTTATTTTCCTTTTAAATATACTAATTTGAAGAAAAAACAATCTTAATTTTTTAAAACTATTATTGACATGAAAAAATAATTGTAATTTTTTAAAACTACTCTTGACGTCATCCATATGTAATAATTGTTAAGTAGTAGATTTTTTATATCAAATGAATCCTACAGAATAAACTAATTATGAATATTCTATCGCATGAATACTATTCTTTATAACATCTTATTAATTCGTGATTAGAAACTAATTTTGAATCAGTATATACATAGTACATAATACACATAATTTAATGCAATTTAAAATAATCAAATAACTACGTATTTTAAAATAATAAAAAGGAAAAGTAACATAATTTTAAATTTTTAATAACATAATAATAATGTATTTTGAAAATATCTCAAATTATAAAAAATAAATCTATACCTATACTAAAACATGGTTTCTTTCCCCACGATGACCATGTGGCTTCCCCTCTCTCTTCCCTCTTCTCCCTCTTGGCTCCTTTTTTGTTTCAATTGTGATCCTCACTCATTGTCTCTCCATTCTATATTATGACACACTCTCTCTACTGGTGATCCGCACTCACTCTCTCTCTCTCCATCCTATACTAGGACACTCTCTCTCCCCGCACTCACTCTCTCCCTATTCTATAGTTAGTAAACTTAAAATCTCCCTCTCATGTCTTTCTCCCACTCTTCCTTATTTAAATCTAATAATATTTTTTCAATATCTTCTATTCTTTTCTTTTTTTAATGCAATTACAAAGGTAAACTAATTATATATGTATATTAAAATGACTTCAATTTGACAATTAATTCAATATGTAATACTAGATTTCTGTAATTTGATTCCCAGATGATATATATTTATTTGATATTGAATTTTATATCTATATAAATCAAGATCATAGGATTAAAATATGTTATTTTAAAAATAATTGATATAAAAAAGATTAGGAATGATTAATATCATGCACGACATAAACTACATGGCATATAACTTTTTAAAAAATATGATATATGCCTTATATATTTTATAAAAATATATTTTAAAAGTTAGTCAGTATTTAAGGGTTAAGATATATATATGTGTATATATAAGAATAATTAAAAAATTAATTACAATAAATGATAAAATGGTTGGAAATTTACATGTTTCTATCTCTTTTATCATTATTTTATACCTTTTCATATTTGGATATAAAAATACACACTACTTATCTAAAATAATATTATGTATTTTAAAAATAATATTAAATCAAAATGCAATAAATCGAAAATTCATATTTATCAAATATAAATAATGAATAATATTAACATCTTTTTTTATTCCACCTTGGCCCTTGTAAAGGACTGGGCTCATCAATCCCGCACCATCTTAGTTAACGTGCAGGATCTCCATTCACCAATCCAACACAACAGCTAAACGAAGCAGCTCCAGCGTAACCTTCACCTCAAGGTGCTGCTCGGTCATGTGTCGATGACTCGATGGAGCAGAGCACCCCCATCCTTGTTATCTTCAGTGAAGCTCAAGCTACAGCAGAACCCACCAAAAGATCTAGCCACCATCCCCTTCATTGTCTACGCTCCACTACGCCCTCGCGCTTGGCCACTCGCAACTGCTCCAGCAGCCTCTGCCCACCGCGATAGCATCCCCGAGCGTCGCTCCCTGGAGCCACAGACCATGCCTCTCCTCGTGACCATTTCCAATGTTGCCGCCTAGAGCCGTACTCCCGAATGACACCAACCTGTGGCTGCAACAGCAGCCTCGGACGCCCATCTTGCCCACATGCAGAGGAGCTCTAGCAACCGCAGCCCACTGCACTCCTCCAGCGCCACCCACGCGCGGGAGGCTCTCCTCCGCATATGTGCACAGCCACACCACCGCACCCCCTCTCATCGCTGCCACGTGTGCGTCTACCGCCATGAACCAGTGCCCTACCCTTTCCAGAACTGCCACCCACGCGTGGTCGCATGATGAATCCCTGATTCTCACCCTTTATTATTTATTTTAGCTATTTATCTTGGCAAATCATCATGTAAATAGGTGTAAACACAATAAGTTAGCAATCTGCATGCATGTGTTAACTTTATGTAATTAGCATGTATTTGTGCAAAAATAAAAGAATAAAGGAAAATAAAAAGGAGGGAGGTATTTAGAATAAATATAGAATGACCCGAACCCCAAGAGAAGGTCAATCCTTGACCTGATCGCCAAACAAAACAAGTAGAGAGAGAGAGGGCCTACTCTATACTGTACATATTACTTGTATCTATAAATAATTATTTTTTTGAGAAAATAAAAATAAAATATCCTTTTCACCTCCTTCGGTATATCCCTAAAAATAAAATAAAAATCAAAAAATAAAACAAAATTAAAACAAAATCCTCTCTCACTTGTGCAAACTACATGTATATATTTCGTACTTCCTATTTATTATATATATGTGAATAAATAACAAAAATAAATAAAAATTATTTTATACTCCAAAAACTATGTTGTAAATAAATAAAATACAAAATCAGGGTTTTTGGGTAAAAATAACAAAATAAAAATAATTGTACAAAATACATATGTATATTATACGTGTATATGATACTATATATTGTATAGAATTAATTTATTTTTCATAAAAATAATTAAAAATCACAAAAAAATAGTTTGAACAATAATGAATATTTTCATTTTATACACTTTTTATTTTAAAATCATTTACTATTTTTTATTGATTTTGTAAATATTTTGTAAAATCCTTTTTCTTGATTGGTCGACACCGATTGTTGACCGTAGGTCAACGGCCTCTTCTAGGCTTGACCCGACCCGAACCTTCTCACCGGAGCCAGTTCTCCCCTTTTTCCCAATTGGGTCGAGCCTCCTTCTGATCTGAATCTTCGCCCGCACCTCCTCCTGAGATCTAGCATCTTCACGGATCCCTAGGAGAACGCGGATCTTCCTAGGGTTGCGCACCTTTGCTCGATTCTTTCACACCCCTGGGAAGCCTATAAAGCATCTCCTCCATCCTCCTGGCACCGCAGCTCGTGCCTCTCCCTTTCTTCCAGCCCTAGATACCTCGGGTTGAGTGACAGCTTCCAGAGGAACCCTTCAGATTAGAGTTTGGTGGTGTACTCAAGTTGCTCAGCCTCGTGGCCAGCGAGCGCCGCCGCGAAGAGCCTCCCGGCATTCCACAGCTTGGTCATCCCAGACCTTCAGGTATCCATTCTACCCCCCACTTCTCGCCCTTCGATTCATTCTTTCCATTCTGCTCTGACGTCCGTTCACTTGCTCCGACCAGCTGGTCGGAGCCCGGATATCCAAACCCAACCATTTGGATTGATGCACTGCATCGTCCTTCAGATTCCTCCGCAACCTGTTCACCTTATAGCTCAACCATCGGGTTGAGATTAGGCTCGATCTCCCTCCTTCGCATTCGCCGGAGATCACCCATCCGCCTCATCGTTGCTTCTTTCCCTTCTAGCATCAATAACCCAGACCAGAGCTTCGCCCCGAGTCCTAGCTTTGCATTGTAGGTGCCCCAGTGTGCACGGAACCTCTATTAAAGCTCCAGCTCCTCAACGGAGCAGCTCCAGCTGGAGCTCAGGTGTCCCCTCCATCCAGTCGTCCTTAAGCCGATCAGACTCCAACATCTGACGCAGAGCACTCCCCAGGAAATGCTTGACCCTTCGAAGGCTTGATCAGCCCATAGGATGTGCCACCATCCTTGATCGAAGCTCGTCGATCCCCAGTTCATTCACCATCCTCCATCACCGTTGGATGAGGATCCGAGCTTCAGTTACGATCTGAGCCGACCAGAGCAGCAGCTTTTCATTCTGTTGATCAAATTTGACAGGTCAGATCTGACCGCACGTCCCTGACATTCCGCAGACCGTCAGATCATCAGCAGGGGACGATCAGAGCCGTCAGAAGCCACCATGCGCCCATCACGTGCCGAGGGGTATTTTGCATCTTTTACCCCGTACGTTTATGCTTTTTAAGTTAGTCCTAAAAATAAAGGTGTAGCGAAACATTTTGTAGTTTGTCCCCCTTGTTTTAGATATTCGCATTTTAATCCTACTGAACCTGAGACACGTGCTTGTGCATGTGAGTTGTGCTGTATTTGCATGTTATGGCCCTATGCTTTTAACTGTTATGCTTTGAATAGAAACTTGTGGGTATTTGCAGTTATACCCCTGTGCATCGTTTATTCTGCATGTACGTGAATTAGATGGATAAATTGCAAATAGAGCCTTGAACTTTTAACTGTTATTATTATCAGGCCCTTAAACTTTCAAATAATTGCAAGTAGGTCCATGTGTGCTATGTGTGTTATTTTTAATCAAATAATTACTAAATTAACTCCAAAAATTCCAAAAAAATGCAGTTAGCTCCTACTAACATGTAATTTTTCTAGTAATTTTTGTGACTCAATTTAGTTTTATTTGATATTTTCCAAAAAAATAAAAACCTCTAAAAAGTATCCTGTCTATTTTCTAAAATACCAAAAAAATATTAAAAAAACTCAAAAATTCTATAAAAATTCCTATATGTTTATTTTAGTTTGTTTTCATTCCAGTACATTTTTTATTGTATTATCTTTTATAAAAACTCTAAAAATCATAAAAGACTATCTTATAAAAATCTTATAAAATCCTAAAAAATAAAAAAAATAGGATTTCAGTTGTTGTAGTTAGGTTTTCTATTTACTTTATCATAAAAATATAACCTGAGTATTTGAGCATTTTTAATATTTTAAATCTACCTTTTGGTCCAGGATGGACATTTTTTTTCCTATTTTGATTTTATTTTGTTTTTATAAAATCATATAAAAATCAGAAAAATACCATAAAATCATCAAAAACATCTGAATATTTAAAAAATATAAAAACAATTTTTTTCTAATTTTTTAATAGTTTTAGCCCTAATAAAAAATGTTAAAACTTGCTTTTGCCTTACTCTTCTTATTTGTTTTCTAATTAGAAAATATAAAAAAATCCTCAAAATTAAAAAAACCACAAAATATGCATTTTCTGATCTGATCACCGACTACTTTGTAGGTTTTACTCGTGTTCCTTGTGTTCGACCCTGGTCGCAATACCAAGTTAAATAAATAACGGAGAACGCTGACATCATTTTTATCGATTTATCTGTTTGATTTTGTGCCTTGATTGATTTACTTATTTATGTGGTCTTTATTTTTCTTGATGAGTCTGATCGAGTGATTGAGGTCGCAATAACCTTTGATATTACTTAACCTTGATCGCCCGACCGTTCACTAGAATGGTGTCATTGCCGAGGAGCATGGCTTAGTAGTTGCTTTAGCCTTCTTCTTTTTATTTTTTTAGTGCTATTTGTTATAACTACTTTCTGACCCGTTTCTGTTTCACTTTTTATGCGAGGAACCGCCTGAGGATGCTTTGGAGGAGACCGCACTCGAGGAGGAGCAGGAGCAGGAGAAGAATTAGTTATAGCTTATAGATTAGCATAGATTTGTTTACTTTTCAGCATTCATTTATTATTGTAATAATACATGTACACTCAGACTTTTTGGACTTGGCCTATATCGGGGTCTATTTCACCGAGACCAGTGTGCTCGGGGGACCTCACTGTGGTTTTTCGTCGATTTTTCTTTTCTTCAACTTCTATTTACTTTGATTCACAAAGAATTTGGCCCCTAGATTTAGGAATTTCTTTGACTGCAACATAATTAATTAAGGCATAACCCCTAATATCTTGTCTGCACCTATAGTTCGTAATTGGACCTTAATAAAAATAATTAATAAAAAGTTAACTTGATTGATTGAGAGGTCACGTGCCGCTGGAGGCTGTATACAGCGCATGCAGGATCTGTTGTGGTGGACACCGATTAGCATCAGAGACCAGACTCCGAACTCTCTCTCTAGTCAGTTAACTATTGTTTGCGATTTTAGAAATTGCTCATCTAAGGCCATTTTCTTTTTGCATCATTTAGATTAGTTTAAATTCAGTCTTTAAATTTATGTGCAGATCACCCTGCATATAGAGTGCTAGCGACAGGTACGCATCTCTTACTTTGCATGCATCATCGTGTTTGATCGCGCATAGACTTTTTCGACTTCTCCCTCTTTATTTTTGGACTTTAAATAATCATGAGATCGAAAAATTCATTAGGCATTTATTTTCTTATTGAAAAAATACCATAAAAAGTGATAACCATAAAATTGGGACTGCTAAATAAACTTGATCCTAAGAGACACCTCACCTAAAAAGTTGTCTTGGGAGAGTCGCCCCCTTATTGTTTGGTTTGCTTGCGTGAGAGAGTGACCCGCACACTAGGCTAGAGCCATACCTAAACTCTCGTTAGACTACTGGTCTTGGGGTTAGTCATTCTCCAGTGAGGATCGCTCATGTCTCCGGTAAAGTGGGCCGTGATATCCTTATCAGAGCGAGTTGATCGGGTAGCCAGTAAACGGTCTGCAACTTGTACTGGCTGGGAAAGATCTAGCTTTGGGATTGGGTCAGTCTCTTGAGAGCATAAGGTTCCTACCACCTCGCTTAATTGCTCTGCAAGATTGCATTATCACTTAAACAAAATTGACAAGATAAAAGACCGAACCTTTACGGTCATCATCTCCGAGTTGTGTAGGTGAATTGGGGGTTTGACTGCCGATCTTTTTTGTTTCCAGATCCCATCTGGCTTTCTTCTAGATCACGATGATGGGTCAGAGGTCCCTTAGGCAGCGTTTGGTTGCACCACTCTCGATCACTCCGCCCTACTCATCTAGGCAGGTTCGAGAGAGCCTAGACCATCTATCCGAACCCGAGTTTGATTCCACCTTGTTCCCCCTCAATCATCCTTCTCCCAGTCCCGAGGTGCCCAAGCAAAGACCAGCTGATGAATATGTGATTCATCGCTCTAAAAGTTGAAAATAGAGCTTTATTCCCGAGTAATTAGCTGCATATTTTCACTTATATTGCATAATTATCATACATGCATATGTAAATAATATCTGCATATTAGAATTCATATTTGCATTAAATAAGAAGCTCAATTCACTTTGTAAAAATCACTTGTAAATACCCTATTTGTATATATTTTATACTAACTCCAAATCCAATAAAATCAACTCTATAGTGTATATATTACTAACACTAATACAAAAAAATCTCGCTTGGAAAACCGTGATCTAATTCATCTAACTTGATCAGAAGTTGTTACTTTGCCTCCTTGAGTCGACCCTGGGGCTTGCCCAGGTTAAAAATACATAAAACCGCATACATTAATTCATCAATTCGTCGATTCGTATGGTTAATTTTTGATCGATTCTGATTGCCCGACAACAACAATACGACACACATTTTTAGTCAAATTAAAAAGGGTAATTTCAGATACGTCGAATGGCGTCGTTGTTGGGGAGGCAAACTGCTAAAGATCATTTTAGAAAATTAGATTTTGGTTAGCTATTCACTCGAGGAGTCTGACCCCCGGACCACTTTATAATTATTCCATTTTTCAATTATTTTTCTATATATTCTTTTGTAGTTTTTTGTCTATCTCTCTCTAACATAATTTTTATCTTTTTGTGCGAGGGTCCGGTGGACTTGGAGCGGCTTTCTTGAAGTCAATGCATCTCGAAGTACATCGGAAGCCGACGATTCGAGGATCACGTCGACTGTTGAGATGCCAAAAAGATTTTCATTTTTGTTAATTTGTAATAACTGCATTTAAAGCGGTTTCCGTTTGGGTTCTCATGAGTATAACCGAAATAAAAAAAACTCTTTGTATTATGTGGTTGATTGACATAGACTAGGACTTGCACTCGCGGCTCTCAGAGCAAAAAATTTTTTGACTTGTGCCCATACTTTATAGGACTACACATCACATTGAACGAGACGCACTTAGACCGCAGATCTATTAGTCCAAATTAATTTTTTCATCACGCGCTAATAGAACTGCCAGTCTAGGAACGGTTTTCTCGCTTGCATTCCATATAGTGTAAAATTTCAATTCATTATTGCATCCCGCATTGTAGAGAGCTGGAGGTACTGTAAGTCTTCTTACTCAAGCATTCCTCATTGTTTTATCGATTGCATCGGCTTTTTCCGATTCTCTCTCTCTCTCTTGGCTTTTCTAACTTAGGATAAAGGAATTGGTACTGGACGGTAGACGTGATTGCTTGTGTGGATTAATAATAGTGACAACAAATCTCTAAAGTCAGGACTGCTAATTGAATTGGACCAAAAAATAACTAAAATTAACCCTTATTAGTGGGAGAGTAACCCCGATCTTCATTTCAGGCTGAGTGAGGGTACATAGTGTGTGTGTGCACACTCTAGGATAGAGTCAAAATCACTGCCTTCCGTATCACGTACCTCGATCCTAGCAAATATCACAGGCTAAACTATTTGAGGTTCGACTGACCAGCACCAAGTAGCCTCCTCATGTTTCGGCAGGTAGATAGGGGTGAAATAGTAGTGCACTGCGACAAGTTGCTAGTAACCCTCCGAGGTGAAGTTATAAGCCATGTCAACTTCCGCCTACTTTGGTAGGTAGATAGGGACAGGTCCTTGAACTTCTCAGCTGGTGATAGGAGTGAAGAGAGGAAGGATGTTGGTATCTTAGGCGACAGGTTAAACAGGGGAGATGCATCCGGCTTTCAGCCGACTTCCCTTTAGGCCATCACATAATCCTTGCTAATTTGCTTGAAAAATCACACTTAAAATCAACCAGATTAATCAGACCTGACTTCGGTCCTTCACCGTGTTGAGTGTGAACTCAAGGTTTGCTCTTGTGTTGTCTTTGTGTCTGTCAGTGTGTGTTATCCGGTGTAATTGCACATTTTCTACCTCGATCTACTTACATTCATCCTTTCCTTCTCAAGATGTCAGGATATTGGTCCCCATACCCTGAGACCTCTTGTCATTCCTACTCGACCATATACCGTTCATCTTTGCCTTCTCCTTTTTCCATGTATCCTCCGCCATCCACGGGAGACCCTCACCCGTAGTGGTTCCACCTCGACCCGACTATGAAGTCAAAACTCCTTATTCTGACACTCTGAGTCCACTTCCATCTTGGGCTGATTGTCCTTATTCTCGAGAGCTTGCTGGAATCAATGAACCACACGAAGAGCAAGTTGTTGATGAGATAGATGACGGGCAAAATAACTTGGTTGATAGAACATACCGAATGGAGAGGTATGCACCTAATTATCTTCTTGACTTGATTGACCCTAGTAATCTAGCCTGCATTGACCAGCCTTCTTATCACACATTCGGAGAGCCTATACATTCACACGATTGGACTCATGGATTCAGTCTAGGAACCCCCTGATGACACTAAAAACCGAGCGACTAAGGCAATCAGGTATCTTTACTATGGTCGTCGCGACCTCGGTCACTCGATCGTGTCGATCAAGAAGATTAGACCACCAATAGAGATAAAATCAATCAAAAATGCGATAGCGGTTTTGCTATTATATTAACCTGGTATAGCGACCAGGGTCGAACACAAGGAGCACGGGTTGGCCTCTCGGCCTACGAAGTAGTCAAAAAGAGATAAAAGAAAATAAAAGAAATGTTTTTGGTGGTTTTTGAATATTTTATATTTTTTTGGATTTTTAATGAATTAAGAAAATAATAAGAGCTAAAGAACTATACACTTCAACAAATTATTAAAAGCACTAAAAATCCACCAAAAATTGAAACAAAAATATTTTTATGTGTTTTATATTTTTTAGTGTTTTTGATGAATTTTTGAGAATTTTCTGATGTTTATTTAATTTTCTAAAAATCAAACAGTAACTAAAACAGTAGGTACTGTCCAGCCGAGCTAAAAGGGCCTAGATAAAATATCTAAAGGCCCCAAATTAGCTGGGAGGTAATTTTCCTGTAAAGAGAATAAAACAAGGAAAATTTTGGCACCTGTTTTATTGTTTTTGGATTTTTAATTGATTTACTAGAATTTTTATAAGATTTTGAGTGTTTTTCAATTTTTAGTGGTTTTCAGTAATGAAAAATAACCAAAATTGGCTAGAAAATCAAACACAACAAAACAAGCAATAGAATATTTTTTTGTAATTTTTAGAAACTATCTAATATTTTTTTGTGATTTTTAAAGTTAGACAGTAAAGAAAATAGATGTTTTTGAATTTTTAAAAATATCAAATGAAAACAAAAATGTCCTCAAAAATCCTCGAAAATTTTACACTATGGCAGGAGCCATGTGTCTAATTTTCGTTGGATTTGGAGGTAATTTGCTATTTTATTCAAAAATAAAGAGGGGGCACAGTGCACAAGGACCAAAGTGCAAATACCCGAAAGTCTGGGGGGTCTGGTGCAATTAACCCAGCGAAACACGTGCTACGCGCGTGCCTGGGGCACTCAGGGACCCATATGTAAGAAAAATAAGTTCCAAGGGCTTATTGGTAACAGGTACCAAAAGTCCAGGGACCTATTCGCAAAATACCCAAAAATATCCGCACATGCTCAAATATATCACGCACAGGGGTATAAATGCAAATAATTAAAAACTTTCATTCAATTGATAACATCCAGAACTACATGGTCGATAATGTAAAAAGCCCAGAAGATCATGTGTCGATGCACGTGTCAGGCCACACACAGGGGCATAACAGCAATTAAAAACAAGCACGAGGTCCTCTATGCAAATATCCCAAAACTAAACAACTATGCTAGGTATTTACAAGACTAAAAGCGAAATAAAATAACAAAGGGGGTCTAAGGGTAAATTACCCTTTATTAATGGAGCGGCTGGATGGATGCCACGTGTAGCATCTGACGGTGGAGAACGACAGGGGCTCCAACGCTACGCTCCTCGAGGTGATCCAACGGTGGGGGCTAGTCCATGTGGTGCATCGGACGGTGTAGGGCGCGGGTGGCTAACCCTCAAGCATCGGACGGTCCATATCTCTCCTCCTCAGATCAAACGGTGACTGCTGCTCCTGCACGGACGGCCCAGATGCAAACTGGAGCTGGAGGGCTGATCGGACAGCGGCTGAAGGTCGAGGAAGAACAGGTGGCCGGCGAAGTTCGCCGGCCCAGTGCGTGCACTCCTGACCTCCCCTGCTGCGCCTGAAGATCGGAGAAGCTCCGGCGTGGTGCTCCGCAGCTGCTGATGGCCTCCGATGGCCCAGCCGAGCTCTGGGGAGCTCCGGCGAGGTCGGCGGAGGCGAGGCTCCTGGCCTGAATGAACCAAGCCCTCAGATGGGCTTGGTAGTATCTGCAAAGACGACCAAGAGACTCGTGGGTCGAGGGCAAATTGCCTCGACCTGGTTAGGCGGAGTGACGGTGAACGATGGGGTGATATGGGCGAGCTCCGGCGAAGGGGGGACGGTGGAGCTCGAATCCCAGCTCCTGTGCGAGCTGGGTTGGATGGGGATATAGAGAAGGTGCGCGGGAAGGAGGCGAGGGCGATGGTGAATCCCGATGATCGATTGGGGGTCGGTCGTGGACGGAATCGGCGAAACACGGCGGAGCGGTGATTTGGGCGTAATGGGAAATCAAAGGAAAAGAAGGGTCTAGGGGACTACCTGGGTGGACGAGGAGACTGGGGATGAGCTAAGGATGCTCTGGGTCTTTGCCTCGAGGAGCGTCTCCCTCCGAGGCTCGAGCTCCAGCTGGTGGCGGAGCAACGGCGGCGAAGCTTGCCGGATCAGTGGTCGCGCTCCCTCTCCTCGCTTCAACAGCACCGGACGCGAGCTGTCACTCTCACGAGCACGCTGGAGCTCATAGGGGGTGGAATCGAATGGCCAAAGATGATCAATGAAGGTGGCGGAGCTCGGCTTTATACACAGGGATGATCCGGAAAGAAGCGCGCGGGTAGGGAAATCAGGAGCGCGGATCTCGATGTGGTAGCTCCGGCGAGGGTCTCAGGTATGTCGTGAAGGAGTCAGACCCGGGGTTTAGGCGAGAGGGAGTCGGGTCTGCCTGGGAAAAATCCGAGAAGGAGAGTCGGGCGTTGCAGACCCGCGAGAGGTGGTCCTGGGGGGGAGTTGACCGGGCGGTCAACATCCCCCAGAGCCAATGGGTGGCGGCCACGTGGCTGGATTTTAAAAGTGAAATTAAACATAGAAAATGGCTGGTTTAAAGGAAAATCAAAACATGAAATATTTTTATTTTATTTTTTTTCTATTTTTTAATGATTTTTAATTAATTTTTCAAAGTGAAAATAGGGTATATACATAGTAGGGTTATGTAGGTATATATACAATATGTAGGATTTTGATTTTTTTTATTTTTAATTGTTATTTTTATACAATTTTATTCCCCTTTTATATTTTATTTATTTATATTATAAAATGAGGAATAAAAAGATATTTTTATTTTATTTTTATTATTTATGTACATATATGAGATAAATACATATATACATTTATATACATGGTATATTTACAATATATTTTTGTGTTTTTAATTTTGTTATTTTTATTTTGTTTTTGTTTTAATTGTTTTTATTTTATTTATTTACACTATATAATATAGGATATTTACAAAAATTTTGGAAATTAATTTTATTTATTTATAAGGATAAATAAATAGGGATGATGGAACTATGTACAAGGTGATCATGTACATGAATGAGATTTTGGTTTCTTTTTAATTTTTATATTTTTATATTGATTTTATATTTATAAATATATACAAATATTTACAAGCCTATTTTTGTGAGGAAAATACTTTTATTTTATTTACAAGAATATTTACACACATGAGCCCCTATCTCCCTCTACTTTGGCTTTTATGCGGTCAGGCCCATGCTGAGCCCTCCCTTGGGTTAGGTTGCTCAATATTTATTCTAAATATTTCCCTCTTTTTCTTTTTAATCTTTATTCTTTTATTTTTGCACAAAAACATGCTAATTATAGGTTTTTACACAATGCATGCTTTTGGTAATTATTTGTATTTACACATATCTACATGCATTTGCAAAGGTTTTTGTAGCTAAAATATAAGAATAAAGGGTGATGAATGAGTATTCATCACCCCCCCTATACTTAACTTTGCTAGTCCCTTAGCAAACACTTATTTGAAAAAGAAGTGAAGAAGAAATAAAGAAAAAGAAAAAGAGAATGTACATGGATCAAGGTTGATTATTAAACTTGCCTTCATTAAATTAAGGTATGGAGCTCGATCAGATCTTTGGATTATTCATGTGTCGGAACCTTATTTGGATTTAAGTCTAAAACTCAACAGCCTCTAAGTTCCACTAATCTATAACCAAGACTCCTCAATGCTCCAGATCAGAACAAGTCATCAATCACAAACCCTGAAGACCATGAATCTTTTCTTGTCCTGTGAAAGTGAGGTCTAAGCTCTCTACCTCAGAAATGGCAACTTGACACCCCTCCCCAACAAGGTAACTCTATGACCTCAATCTGGCCACTCTTTCCTCGAGGAGCGGGGTATTCCCTTCTAAGTTCAAGTTCAACCGACTCAAGAAGAGGAGGAAGAAGAGAATGGGTCAAGACCAGTGTAGCCAAGTACCCTTGGGAGCTTGACCAGTGTAGCCAAGTCTCCCTGCTGCAAGCTACATCAGGTGGATCATGAAACCAAGCTTTGCTTATTGCACTCTATACACATACTCCGGTGGGATTATCATTTTCTCTCAGACCCACCACTTTTTTGGAGTTATTTTCTTTTTGCACATTTTTTTTTCAAGTGCATCTATACAACATATACATGTGCAGCATATATACAAGGAGTTTTTCCTCTTGAGCCAGTAGACTATCCCTCTTTTGAAGCTTTATTGCAACCCACAACTCACGTCGTTAGACCTCATGGCAACCAGACCGAGTTGAGACGCACTTCCTTCACTAAAAGAAGAAGAGAGGTTCCGCCTAGAAGTACTACCCTCATATGCTACCCCAAGTCAAGGAAGACTGCCTCCTCACCACCTCATCCGTAGAGAGCTCGGTGCATAGTGCTGGTGTCCAAGTAAAGCCATAATCTATATGAGTCATGTGTTGTTGTTAAGTGCTCTACTTAGGCTCATTGAGATGACATGTGATCATAGCCTAGTGGACTCAAAGAATTAAGTCACCATGGACCTGAAAAGCCTTAAAACTAATCCCTATAAGGTTCCTCTTAGAAGTTAGGTGGATTAAGATCTTAATCAAGCTCCATTTCTCAATTTGATTCCAGGCTAGTTTAAATGTCAACTATCATCCAGAAAAACTATATACATATGTACAAAAAAATGCTATTTACACAAATTTTTACAATCATGCAAAATTTTTGAAAAATGTTTTGAAATCATGTATGGATGATGCATGAAGTGCAAGTTTTGCAAAAAGATATTTACACAAATTTACACAAGATTTTTGCAAACTTTTGATTTTCAAAACATTTTGGAAAAATTTTGTACTATATACATAATTTTGATAAGAAAATATTTACACAAACTTTACACAAAAGATTTTTGAAATCATTTTTACAAAAATAATTTGTACACTAGCTATTTATGTGCAAAGAAAAGAAGTTTATGTACATGAAAATTTTTAATTTTTGTGGTTTTTAGCCATTTTTTTATTAACAAACTCACACAAAGTACGAGTTATGGCTGAAGTATATATGAAATATATACAGACACCCCCTATACTTAGCTCGAACGATGTCCTCAGAGTCAAGAGCGATGAAGAAGACATAACTCGTGCTAGGTATAGGGAAGTGAAAAGGAAGGCTATATATAAAGAAGAATGAATGAAATAGAAAAGTCAAGAGTGTCTCGGGTCTTCCCCCTATACTTAGGATCAAGTAATCCTAAGTATAGCAGGCTGTATACTAAGGGGAAAACCGAGTGGAGAATGTACAGGGTCTACCCCCTATACTTAGGGTGAAATATCCCTATGTATAGGCAGTAAAAACAGGGGTAGACGGAAACAAAAGAAATACCCAAAGGTCCTACATCCCCCCTATACTTAGGGTAAAGTGCACCCTAAGTATAGCATAATCAATAGATGAAGAAAGGGATGTGGGACTAAAGAATGTAGTGATATAGACATCTGGATCTATACAAGGCGGAGGATCAGTGAAACTCAGGCGTGAGATGCATTAGATGTGAGTCAAAAGACCACATCTCACGCAAAATGAATCGAGGCAAGATCAACGACCCGCGGCTCATGATCTAGAAATGGCTTGAGCCGCTGGCCGTTCACTCGAAAGGTACTCTAAGAAGACAACTCAGATATATCAATGCTACCGTTGTCGTGTACCTTTCTGACCAAGTAGGGTCCCTTCCATTTGCTCTGTAGCTTCCCTGGAAATAAACGAAGTCTCGCATCAAACAGCCATACTCTCTGTCCAATCTCAAAATGCTTGTGGCTGATGTGGGAATCATGCCACTCCTTCACTTTCTCCTTATAGTGTAGAGTGTTTGAGAAAGCAGTATCTCTCAACTCCTCCAGGGCTGCTAACTCTGCCTTCCTCTGGTCTCCTACACCATCTGGATCCATAAGAATATCAGTAACTGCCCAAAGTGACTTGTGCCTCAGCTCAACAGGTAAATGGCACGGCTTGCCATATACGAGGCGAAAGGGAGATGTGCCCAATGGAGTCTTGAAAGACGTCCTATATGCCCATAAGACCGAGTCCAAAAGCTGTGACCAATCCTTTCGGTCAGGGCGGACGACTTTCTGCAATATAGTCTTGATCTCCCTATTCGACACCTCGGCTAGACCATTCGTCTGTGGATGGTAAGGTGTAGCAACACGATGGTCTATACCGAACTCGCTAGCCAGGGCCTTCACCTGGTCGTTGATGAAATGAGACCCCCCATCAGAAATCAGAACTCGTGGAACCCCGAACCGCGTGATGATGTGCTTCCTCAAAAATCTGCAAACTGTCCTCGCATCAGCGGCTCGGGTGGGGATAGCCTCAACCCAACGACTAACATAATCCACGGCCAACAGAATGTACTCAAATCCCTGACTCTTAGGGAATGGACCCATGAAATCGATGCCCCATGCGTCAAAAACCTCACAGAAGTGAATGGGCTGCATCGGCATCATATCACGATGTCCACATGTGCCCATTCTCTGACAGTCAGTACACCTCTTCACGAACTCATCAGAGTCCTTGAAGAGGGTAGGCCACCACAATCCGGATTGGAGCACTTTCTGTGCCGTTCTCCTCCCAGAATGATGTCCTCCTGCCTCAAGCTTGTGGCAGTAAGTGAGGACGCTATGGTGTTCCTCCTGAGGAATACACCGACGCCAGACGCTATCCCCTCCTTCGTGGTAAAGGATGGGATCCTCCCAGTGGTAGGACTTGGCCTTCGCAAGGAAGGTCTCAAGCCTCTGCCTGGGCCAATCTTGTGGGACTTTCCCAGCAACGAGAAAGTTCACAATATCGGCATACCACGGGAGTGAGGCGATAGCAAGGATCGCCTCATCTGGGAAGGTATCTCGAATGGGATCAATCTGCTCAGACTCCTCAGGCTGCTCTAAACGGGAGAGATGATCCGCCACCACATTCTTGACTCCAGGCTTGTCCTTGATCTCAATGTCGAATTCCTGGAGTAGAAGGATCCATCTAGTGAGTCTGGCCTTGGCATCCTTCTTTGCCATGAGGTACCTGATGGCGGTGTGATCTATGTACAAAGTCACTCTAGATCTAATGATATAAGATCGAAACTTATCTAGGGCGAACACTACGGCTAGCATCTCCTTCTCTGTGACCGTGTAATTCCGCTGCGCGGAATCCAATGTGCGGCTAGCGTAGTGAATAGCGAATGGAACTCCATCCCTCCTCTGTCCCAGCACTGCCCCTACAGCAAAATCGGAGGCATCCGTCATGATCTCGAATGGGAGAGACCAATCAGGCGGCTGGAGGACAGGAGCCTCAATCACACACTGCTGGAGAGTCGCAAAGGATGAAAGACACTTGTCATCGACAAGGAACTCGGTGTCTTTCGTCAAGAGGTCAGTCAACGGCCGGGCAATCCTGCTGAAATCCTGAATAAATCTCCTATAAAATCCAACGTGCCCCAGGAATGACCGTAGATGCCTCAAATTGGACGGCGGTGCGAGTTTTCTAATGACATCAACCTTGGCCGGATCAACCTCCATGCCCCTGTTGGAGATGATGTGGCCAAGCACCGTCCCTTGAGTCACCATGAAGTGACTCTTCTCCCAAGATAGAACCAAATGGTACTCAATACATCGCTGGAGTACTCGGTCTAGGCAGTCAAGACAGGAGTCGAATCCATCGCCGTAGACCGAGAAATCATCCATGAAGACCTCCAAACACTCCCCTACCATGTCCGAAAAGATCGACAGCATGCACCTCTGAAAAGTCGCAGGGGTGTTGCATAGCCCAAATGGCATGCGTCGAAAGGCATATTACCAAAGGGACAGGTAAAGGTGGTCTTCTCCTGATCCTCAGGAGCGATGGCCACCTGGTTGTAGCCTGAGTACCCATCCAGGAAGCAATAATGGCTCTTCCCTGCCAGTCTCTCAATGATCTGGTCAATAAAAGGCAGGGGGAAATAGTCCTTCTTGGTGGCCTCGTTGAGTCTCCTATAGTCAACACAGACCCTCCAAGAGGTGGGTACTCGTGTAGCAATCTCCTCTCCCGACTCACTGATCACAGTCGTGATGCCCGTCTTCTTGGGCACCACATGCAAGGGGTTGACCCACTTGGAGTCGGAAATGGGATAAATAAAATCTGCACTCCACCATTTTGATATTTCCTTCATCACGACCTCTCTCAGGTTGGGGTTCAGTCGCCGCTGGAACTCACGCGACGGCTTCGCCCCCTCCTCGAGATAAATATGGTGGGAGCACACTGATGGACTAATCCCATGGAGATCTGCTACGCTCCATCCGATTGCCTTGTGGTTCTTTTCAAGAACCCCCATCAAACGAGATTCTTGCTCTCCAGTCAGATCGGCGGAGATGATGACTGGGTACATCTCAGGTTCGCCCGCAAGGAACCGATACTTCAGCGAAGTAGGGAGCGGCTTCAGCTCTGGACAGCTGGGTGCTGGCAAATCTGGCCTCGGAAGAAGGTGCGTGAATGCTGCTAAGTCTGCCAAATCTGCCTGGGAGAAAGAATACGAGCTCTCGCAAACTGGATCTGGAGGAGGCTGCTCAACTGTGCTGTCTCTGATCTGCTCTGCCTCTACCTCCTCCTCATCTGTAGGCTCAGGTGGACTCAGGTCTGGCATCTGGTCATCACAATCTACCCAATCAGACTCTGAATCCGAGGGATCTGCATCAAATAAGGTGGCATCAGTACCACCGTCACACAAGGTGGCCTCAGTACCACCATCACTAGAAACCGTGTCGCGGTCGAGAACCGGCTCTGCTGCCTCTGTAGTATCCTGGACCAGGGTTGTGCTCTCCAAGCTCTCCTCTGCTGTCATCTCTACCTCAGTGGTGTCTGGAAATGAGAGGATAGCATGTGCTGAAGGGTCTGCCCATGCTGCCTCATCATTTGTGATCACAAAGTCACAGTCCTGGTGGATGTCTAGCCCGACATCTGTCAGCTGCTCTGTATCTGTGCTAGTCTCTGAGCATGCTCTCTCTCTGGCTCTATAGTCCTCGACCGTCTCTATTTGTACACTCTCGCCCTCGATGCGAAAGTATACCTTCCCGCTATCATGATCAGTCACCGCCTTGGCTGTGGCCAAGAACGGACGACCGAGGATGATGGGGGTATCGGCCACTGAGTCAGGGATCTCCATGTCCAACACTACGAAGTCCATGGGGAATTGCAGGCCCTAAATAGTGACGATAACGTCTCGCAACAACCCCTTCGGCCTCTTGACAGATCGATCAGCAAACTGAAGGACTGTCCTGCTCTGTCGAAGAATGCCCAACTCGAAGCGGTCGAGAAGGGCTGCCGGAAGGAGGTTGATAGACGATCCGCTATCCAATAGAGTACGGTCGAACCTCTGCTCACTAATCTGGCATCTGACATACGGGGCTCCTGAATCTGGCCTCTTGGCCGGCAGACAGTTCTGGATTGCGAAGCACGTGGCTTTCGTCAGCACATGTATCTCTGAATGATGGTTCCTCCTCCTCCTCCTGACTGTGGTCCTATCTCTCAAAGATCGCTGAAGAAGGGGGATGTGCTGCAAAGCCTCCTGAAGGGTCAGCTGTATGTGAAATCTGTTGATCATGCTCTGGCTGAACTCCTCATGCTCTCTCTTTTTTAGGTCTTTTTCTCTTTTCTTCCCCTTCCCCATCTGAAGGGCTCTAGGGAAGGGATCACAGGGTCCTTCTCAGATGAAGGACTAAGAAAGGGCCTAGACGGCTCGACGGCCGGATCCGCACATACATCAATCACCATAGTGGGACCAGAAGAAACTAAACCTTTTCCTTTATTCAAAACAGTGTTCTGAGATACATCAGCATGAGGAAAAACAACATCTCTCTCTACAAAAACACCGGTTGTCTCAGTACCACCACGGGCTGGCTCTGCTGCTGGACGTCTCGTGGCCTCAGTACCGCGGGCTGGCTCGGCTACTCTGGTGGCATCAGCACCACCTCCTCGAACTGGTGAAGCGGCGGCCTCAGTACCGCCGGTGGAATCAGCATCCTCGGTGGCATCAGTACCACCATCATCATCGTGTGCGGCCTCAGTACCGCTCTCCTCCTCCTCATCTGGCGCCCTGGGTGGATCCTCGAGTCGTCGCTCAGATGAGGCGCCGCCTGCTGGTGCTCTACCGCTCCTAAGTGTAACAAAATCAGCATCAAATAAATCCGAAGACATATCACCAAATGGATCACTAGGAGTGGCATGCTCAGTGGAAACTACCTGCTCAGATTTCCTCTTCAGGCTGTTCAGATTCGGCTCTATCTGTGCAGGGATGGCGTCCTTCCCTCTCATCAGGTCCCGCATCTCCTGGCGGAACTCGTCCATCTCCCGTCGAAAAGTAGCCTGCTGATCCGTGAGGAGGCGGGCTATGTCATCCAAGGCGGGGCTCTCGTGGGAGCTCGACGGGTAGCCTCTCTGGTGATGAGGTTGCTGGGCCTGGTGCTGCTGCTGCTGAGAGGGGTAGGAGGAAGGATGTTGCTGCTGTGATTGGTGAGCCTGCTGCTCACGTCTCCAAGACTGTCCCTGCTGCTGATAGGGACGAGGAACAAAGGACGACTGCTGGTATGGCTGGTAGGTTGGGGGCTGCTGCTGCTGGTGATCCCTCAGCTGGCTATACTGCCCTCCCTGACCTGATGGCTGCTGCTGGGGCTGGGTACCTCCACTCCCCCACCTGAATCCGGGATGGTCTCATCGGATCCCAGGCTGGGGACGGTCATACCAAATCCCGTTGACATCCATCAAGGGCTCTGCATCGTACGGGGCTGGCGGGAGTACTGCCAGAGGCTGATCCGGCTGGTATACCACAATCTACATGTCTGGAGATGGTGGGGACTGGTAAGAGGGTTGTTGCTGCTGGTACGGCTCCGCCTGTACAAGGTGAATCTGTCTAGGCTGCTGAAAGGAGCTGGAGCGCTGGGACGAGCTGTTGCTGCCGCCGGTATCGCCTCGCGACTGAAGACGGGGCTGGGAAGCCGTCTGTGCCTCCTGGAGACACATGAGCTGGGTCTTCATGTTGCTCAGAGTCTGTGCCATCTGTTCCATCTGCGTGATGCCCTGGCACTGCTTCTTCTCGATCAGCTCCATGCGGTCCAACTTCTCGCTGATGATACCCATATCCGCAGCGGACGACTCTGCCTGTGCTGCTGCAACTGCGGATGAACTGGATGGACCGGCATCGACCCGTGCTATCCTCTGGTACTGCATGGGTCCTGGCTGCTTCTGAGGTCTGCCCTGTGTATACAACCGGGTCTGGGACATCACCATGTAGTTTTTGGCCATCTCCTCGAAGATGGCCCAGACCTGGTCGTGATCCTTGGCGAAATAGGACCCGCCACAAGAAGCGTTCACCAAGCCCTGGAGCTCTGGTGTCAGCCCACTGAAGAAGCTCTGCACAAGGTTCGGCTTCGAGATATCATGGTGCGGGCATCGGTCTGTGAGCTCTCAGAACCTCTCCCATGCCTCATGGAATTGCTCGTTGGGGAGCATGGAGAAGTTGCTGATCAGGGCCCTCGCTGCATTGGTCCGCCCGAGTGGATAGTACTTGTTCAAGTACTCGGTGCGGAGCTGCTCCCAGGTGTAAACAAACTTCCCCAAATGCTTCAGCCAGGTGGCTGCTCTATCTTCTAGGGAGAAGGGGAAGGCGATCATCCGAATCGTATCCTGGTCCCATGGCGGTCGTGGACAGTACTGCAGATCATCAAGAACTCCTGGAGGTGGAGATGGGGCTCCTCGGTGGCAAGTCCGTGAAAATGGGGAAGCATCTGCAGGGTGTTCGGGGGGAACTTAAAGTCCCCCACGATAGCCGGCACCACTACCCAATGATGCATCAGTAGATCCAGGATTGTGCAACTCCCGCATCGGTCTCGGTGGTCCTCCTGCCGCGGCGGCTGCCGCTGCGGCGGCGGCTGCTGCTGCTGTTGCGGCTCGTGCCTCTGCATCTGGTCCGTCCTCAGGCTCGCTCTGATCTCTCTCTGCTCTGAGTCGCTCCAACTCTCTCCTCATCTCAATCATGAAAGCTCCCTGATCCCTCAGCTGCTGCTGCACTGTCTCTAATGAGGCGATCAGGGTGGAGTTGATCGCTCCCTGGTCCATCACGATGTGCTCTGTCCTGGAGCGATCCTCTGAACTACCGGCCATGACGTCTGCAAAATCAAATGAGCCATACTCAGGTGCTGTCAAATCTGCTATTCTCTCCTCTGGCTCATATCTCTCAGAACCGAAAGAAAGGGGGTCGAGGGGGAACAGGGCGGAATCGTACTCGGGCTCGGAGAACTGGTCTCGGCTCTCGCGGGCCAACCTAGATGATTGGGTAGACGTGCCCGAAAGCGGTGCAGCCAGAGGCTGCCTAAGAGAGCGTCTACCCATCATCGTGATCTGGTCGAGTAGTGCGGATGAGATCTGGAGAAACTATGATCAAAATGCAAACCCCCGGTTCACCAACGTAATGCGAGCTGAAGACCGTAAAAGCTTGGTCAAATTATCTTGTCAATTTTTATTAGGTGAACACACAAGATATCAGAGCGCTTACGTGACCTGTTAGGATACCCGATACTACCCCAACCGACTGGCCCGCACGGAAGAGTCGGTAGTCAGCTGGAAATAGCACCGGAGGGCTCTACCTAGGGTGCGGGTCACTCTCTCGCGCAAGCAAACCAAACAATGAGGGGGTTGCTCTCCCCAAGACAAATTTTTAAGGTGAGTGTCTTTTAGGGTCAATAGTTTTAGCCAGTCCCAATTTTATGGTTTTTCTTTTTAATATTTTTCAAATAAAAACAAACGCCTAACGAATTTTTCGGTTCTCCTGATTATTAGGTCAAAAACAGGGGGAGAAGATGAAAAAGCCGATGCACGATAAATCAATGATGCATGCAAAGTCAGAATGGCGTACCTGTCTCCAGCACTCTACATGAAATATGATCCGCGCATAAATGTAAAGACAGAAAATAAACTACCTAAATGATGCAGCGATGAAAACCGAGTCCTAGATGAGCAAGTTCTACTCGCAGAACCGTCTAACTGGTCACCGTCCTACAGGCCAAAGATCCGATCTTGGTCTACCCCTCCTCTGCCCGACAAATCGGGGGTAGGAGAAAGCGCTTTCTGGGGTAGACTACGGCACGTGAGCCACGAAGGAAAATGAGTCAGTTATTTTTATTAATTGATTATTAGTAGGTCCAATTAAGCGCACTATAGGAGCAGGCAGATAATTAAGCGTGGGGACCCTACTAATTACGGCACAATCAAGCAGAAAATCCTAAGTCTAGGGGCTCGTGAAAAACCGCGTAAACACCGGAAAAGGCAGTAAAAAGGAAAGAAAACAAAACCGCGAAAAAGCCGCGAAAAACTCCTAAGGGTCCCCCGAGCACACCGGTGCTCGGCGAAACAGACCCGCTAGTTCAACCACAGTCCAAAGGTCCAATCTCTGAGTCCCTGTATTATTACAATAATAATCAGAATAAAAATAAAAAATCTAACTAAACCTCTCCCACTCAACTCTCTCTCTCGCTCTCTCCTGCGGTTCCGTAAAGAAGGGAGCCGCCTCCAAGTCCTGCGGTTGCGTCAGCTCCTCGAAAGTTGCCTCCGCGGTCCTCGGGCCCTCGCAAGAAATAGAGACAAGTGGTCAGACCAAAATAATCAAATAATGATAAGAAAAATAAATGGAAATAAAATGAGGGTATATATGCAAAAATGCAAAATAAAATAAACACTCAAAATAAAATAAAAATAAAAACAAAACAAATGAAAAGAAAATAAAACAAAAATAAAATATAGACAAAAGCCGCGAAAAAGCCGCGAGCTCTGAAAGAGCCGCGAAAAGCCGCGAAAACAGAACGAAAAATAAAAATAAAAACTACTAAGTCGTGCTCCCCGGCAACGGCGCCATTCTGATGACACTAAAAACCGAGCGACTAAGGCAATCAGGTATCTTTACTATGGTTGTCGCAACCTCGGTCACTCGATCGTGTCGATCAAGAAGATTAGACCACCAATAGAGATAAAATCAATCAAAAATGCGATAGCGGTCTTGCTATTATATTAACCTGGTATAGCGACCAGGGTCGAACACAAGGAGCACGGGTTGGCCTCTCGGCCTACGAAGTAGTCAAAAAGAGATAAAAGAAAATAAAAGAAATGTTTTTGGTGGTTTTTGAATATTTTATATTTTTTGGATTTTTAATGAATTAAGAAAATAATAAGAGCTAAAGAACTATACACTTTAACAAATTATTAAAAGCACTAAAAATCCACCAAAAATTCAGACAAAAATATTTTTATGTGTTTTATATTTTTTAGTGTTTTTGGTGAATTTTTGAGAATTTTCTGATGTTTATTTAATTTTCAAAAAATCAAACAGTAACTAAAACAGTAGGTATTGTCCAGCCGAGCTAAAAAAGCCTAGATAAAATATCTAAAGGCCCCAAATTAGCTGGGAGGTAATTTTCCTGTAAAGAGAAGAAAACAAGGAAAATTTAGGCACTTGTTTTATTGTTTTTGGATTTTTAATTGATTTACTAGAATTTTATAAGATTTTGAGTGTTTTTAAATTTTTAGTGGTTTTCAGTAATGAAAAATAACCAAAATTGGCTAGAAAATCAAACACAATAAAACAAGCAACAGAATATTTTTTTGTAATTTTTAGACACTATCTAATATTTTTTTGTGATTTTTAAAGTTAGACAGTAAAGAAAATAGATGTTTTTGAATTTTTAAAAATATCAAATGAAAACAAAAATGTCCTCAAAAATCCTCGAAAATTTTACACTATGGCAGGAGTCATGTGTCCAATTTTCGTTGGATTTGGAGGTACTTTGCTATTTTATTCAAAAATAAAGAGGGGGCACAGTGCACAAGGACCAAAGTGCAAATACTCGAAAGTCTGGGGGGTCTGGTGCAATTAACCCAGCGAAACACGTGCTACGCGTGTGCCTGGGGCACTCAGGAACCCATATGTAAGAAAAATAAGTTCCAAGGGCTTATTGGTAACAGGTACCAAAAGTCCAGGGACCTATTCGCAAAATACCCAAAAATATCCGCACATGCTCAAATATATCACGCACAGGGGTATAAATGCAAATAATTAAAAACTTTCATTCAATTGATAACATCCCGAACTACAGGGTCGATAATGTAAAAAGCCCAGAAGATCACGTGTCGATGCACGTGTCAGACCACACACAGGGGCATAACAGCAATTAAAAACAAGCACGAGGTCCTCTATGCAAATATCCCAAAACTAAACAACTACGCTAGGTATTTACAAGACTAAAGGAGAAATAAAATAACAAAGGGGGCCTAAGGGTAAATTACCCTTTATTAATGGAGCGGCTGGATGGATGCCACGTGTAGCATCTAACGGTGGCGAACGACAGGGGCTCCAACGCTACGCTCCTCGGGGTGATCCAACGGTGGGGGCTAGTCCACGTGGTGCATCGTACGGTGTAGGACGCGGGTGGCTAACCCTCAAGCATCGGACGGTCCAGATCTCTCCTCCTCAGATCGAACGGTGACTGTTGCTCCTGCACGGACGGCCCAGATGCAAACTGGAGCTGGAGGGCTGATCGGACGGCGGTTGAAGGTCGAGGAAGAACAGGTGGCCGACGAAGTTCGCCGGCCCAGTGCGTGCGCTCCTGACCTCCCCTGCTGCACCTGAAGATCGGAGAAGCTCCGGCGTGGTGCTCCGTAGCTGCTGATGGCCTCCGATGGCCCAGCCGAGCTCTGGGGAGCTCCGGCGAGGTCGGCGGAGGTGAGGCTCCTGTCCTGAATGACCCAAGCCCTCAGATGGGCTTGGTAGTATCTGCAAAGACGACCAAGAGACTCGCGGGTCGAGGGCAAATTGCCTCGACCCGGTTAGGCGGAGTGACGGTGAACGATGGGGCGATATGGGCGAGCTCCGGCGAAGGGGAGACGGTGGAGCTCGAATCCCAGCTCCTGTGCGAGCTAGGTTGGATGGGGATATGGAGAAGGTGCACGGGAAGGAGGCGAGGGCGATGGTGAAGACCGATGATCGATTGGGGGTCGGTCGTGGACGGAATCGGCGAAACACGGCGGAGCGGCGATTTGGGCGTAATGGGAAATCAAAGGAAAAGAAGGGTCTAGGGGACTACCTGGGTGGACGAGGAGACTGGGGATGAGCTAAGGATGCTCTGGGTCTTCGCCTCGAGGAGCGTATCCCTCCGAGGCTCGAGCTCCAGCTGGTGGCGAAGCAACGGCGGCGAAGCTCACCAGATCAGTGGTCACGCTCCCTCTCCTCGCTTCAACAGCACCGGACGCGAGCTGTCACTCTCACGAGCACGCTGGAGCTCATAGGGGGTGGAATCGAATGGCCAAAGATGATCTATGAAGGTGGCAGAGCTCGGCTTTATACACAGGGATGATCCGGAAAGAAGCGCGCGGGTAGGGAAATCAGGAGCGCGGATCTCGATGCGGTAGCTCCGGCGAGGGTCTCGGGTATGTCGTGAAGGAGTCGGACCCGGGGTTTAGGCGAGAGCGAGTCGGGTCTGCCTGGGAAAAATCCGAGAAGGAGAGTCAGGCGTTGCAGACCCGCGAGAGGTGGTCCTGGGGGGGAGTAGACCGGGCGGTCAACATCCCCCAGAGCCAATGGGTGGCGGCCACGTGGCTGGATTTTAAAAGTGAAATTAAACATAGAAAATGGCCGATTTAAAGGAAAATCAAAACATGAAATTTTTTTATTTTATTTTTTTCTATTTTTTAATGATTTTTAATTAATTTTTCAAAGTGAAAATAGGGTATATACATAGTAGGGTTATATAGGTATATATACAATATGTAGGATTTTGATTTTTTTTTATTTTTAATTGTTATTTTTATACAATTTTATTCCCCTTTTATATTTTATTTATTTATATTATAAAATGAGGAATAAAAAGATATTTTTATTTTATTTTGATTATTTATGTACATATATGAGATAAATACATATATACGTTTATATACATGGTATATTTACAATATATTTTTGTGTTTTTAATTTTGTTATTTTTATTTTGTTTTTGTTTTAATTGTTTTTATTTTATTTATTTACACTATATAATATAGGATATTTACAAAAATTTTGGAAATTAATTTTATTTATTTATAAGGATAAATAAATAGGGATGATGGAACTATGTACAAGGTGATCATGTACATGAATGAGATTTTGGTTTCTTTTTAATTTTTATATTTTTATATTGATTTTATATTTATAAATATATACAAATATTTACAAGCCTATTTTTGTGAGGAAAATACTTTTATTTTATTTACAAGAATATTTACACACATGAGCCCCTATCTCCCTCTACTTTGGCTTTTATGCGGTCAGGCCCATGCTGAGCCCTCCCTTGGGTTAGGTTGCTCAATATTTATTCTAAATATTTCCCTCTTTTTCTTTTTAATCTTTATTCTTTTATTTTTGCACAAAAACATGTTAATTATAGGTTTTTACACAATGCATGCTTTTGGTAATTATTTGTATTTACACATATCTACATGCATTTGCAAAGGTTTTTGTAGCTAAAATATAAGAATAAAGAGTGATGAATGAGTATTCATCACCCCCCTATACTTAACTTTGCTAGTCCCTTAGCAAACACTTATTTGAAAAAGAAGTGAAGAAGAAATAAAGAAAAAGAAAAAGAGAATGTACATGGATCAAGGCTGATTATTAAACTTGCCTTCATTAAATTAAGGTATGGAGCTCGATCAGATCTTTGGATTATTCATGTGTCGGAACCTTATCTGGATTTAAGTCTAAAACTCAACAGCCTCTAAGTTCCACTAATCTGTAACCAAGACTCCTCAATGCTCCAGATCAGAACAAGTCATCAATCACAAACCCTGAAGACCATGAATCTTTTCTTGTCCTGTGAAAGTGAGGTCTAAGCTCTCTACCTCAGAAATGGCAACTTGACACCCCTCCCCAACAAGGTAACTCTATGACCTCAATCTGGCCACTCTTTCCTCGAGGAGCGGGGTATTCCCTTCTAAGTTCAAGTTCAACCGACTCAAGAAGAGGAGGAAGAAGAGAATGGGTCATGGCCAGTGTAGCCAAGTACCCTTGGGAGCTTGACCAGTGTAGCCAAGTCTCCCTGCTGCAAGCTACATCAGGTGGATCATGAAACCAAGCTTTGCTTATTGCACTCTATACACATACTCCGGTGGGATTATCATTTTCTCTCAGACCCACCACTTTTTTGGAGTTATTTTCTTTTTGCACATTTTTTTTCAAGTGCATCTATACAACATATACATGTGCAGCATATATACAAGGAGTTTTTCCTCTTGAGCCAGTAGACTATCCCTCTTTTGAAGCTTTATTGCAACCCACAACTCACGTCGTTAGACCTCATGGCAACCAGACCGAGTTGAGATGCACTTCCTTCACTAAAAGAAGAAGAGAGGTTCCGCCTAGAAGTACTACCCTCGTATGCTACCCCAAGTCAAGGAAGACTGCCTCCTCACCACCTCATCCGTAGAGAGCTCGGTGCATAGTGCTGGTGTCCAAGTAAAGCCATAATCTATATGAGTCATGTGTTATTGTTAAGTGCTCTACTTAGGCTCATTGAGATGACATGTGATCATAGCCTAGTGGACTCAAAGAATTAAGTCACCATGGACCTGAAAAGCCTTAAAACTAATCCCTATAAGGTTCCTCTTAGAAGTTAGGTGGATTAAGATCTTAATCAAGCTCCATTTCTCAATTTGATTCCAGGCTAGTTTAAATGTCAACTATCATCCAGAAAAACTATATATATATGTACAAAAAAATGCTATTTACACAAACTTTTACAATTATGCAAAATTTTTGAAAAATGTTTTGAAATCATGTATGGATGATGCATGAAGTGCAAGTTTTGCAAAAAGATATTTACACAAATTTACACAAGATTTTTGCAAACTTTTGATTTTCAAAACATTTTGGAAAAATTTTGTACTATATACATAATTTTGATAAGAAAATATTTACACAAACTTTACACAAAAGATTTTTGAAATCATTTTTACAAAAATAATTTGTACACTAGCTATTTATGTGCAAAGAAAAGAAGTTTATGTACTTGAAAATTTTTAATTTTTGTGGTTTTTAGCCATTTTTTTTATTAACACACTCACACAAAGTACGAGTTATGGCTGAAGTATATATGAAATATATACACACCCCCCCTATACTTAGCTCGAACGATGTCCTCAGAGTCAAGAGCGATGAAGAAGACATAACTCGTGCTAGGTATAGGGAAGTGAAAAGGAAGGCTATATATAAAGAAGAATGAATGAAATAGAAAAGTCAAGAGAGTCTCGGGTCTTCCCCCTATACTTAGGATCAAGTAATCCTAAGTATAGCATGTTGTATACTAAGGGAAAAACCGAGTGGAGAATGTACAGGGTCTACCCCCCCCTATACTTAGGGTGAAATATCCCTAAGTATAGGCAGTAAAAACAGGGGTAGACAGAAACAAAAGAAATACCCAAAGGTCCTACATCCCCCCTATACTTAGGGTAAAGTGCACCCTAAGTATAGCATAATCAATAGATGAAGAAAGGGATGTGGGACTAAAGAATGTAGTGATATAGACATCTAGATCTATACAAGGCGGAGGATCAGTGAAACTCAGGCGTGAGATGCATTAGATGTGAGTCAAAAGATCACACTCCAGAAAGAAGCGCGCGGGTAGGGAAATCAGGAGCGCGGATCTCGATGCGGTAGCTCCGACGAGGGTCTCGGGTATGTCGTGAAGGAGTCGGACCCAGGGTTTAGGCGAGAGGGAGTCGGGTCTGCCTGGGAAAAATCCGAGAAGGAGAGTCGGGCGTTGCAGACCCGCGAGAGGTGGTCCTGGGGGGGGAGTTGACCGGGCGGTCAACATCCCCCAGAGCCAATGGGTGGCGGCCACGTGGCTGGATTTTAAAAGTGAAATTAAACATAGAAAATGGCCGATTTAAAGGAAAATCAAAACAAGAAATTTTTTTATTTTATTTTTTTCTATTTTCTAATGATTTTTAATTAATTTTTCAAAGTGAAAATAGGGTATATACATAGTAGGGTTATATAGGTATATATACAATATGTAGGATTTTGATTTTTTTATTTTTAATTGTTATTTTTATACAATTTTATTCCACTTTATATTTTATTTATTTATATTATAAAATGAGGAATAAAAAGATATTTTTATTTTATTTTTATTATTTATGTACATATATGAGATAAATACATATATACATTTATATACATGGTATATTTACAATATATTTTTGTGTTTTTAATTTTGTTATTTTTATTTTGTTTTTGTTTTAATTGTTTTTATTTTATTTATTTACACTATATAATATAGGATATTTACAAAAATTTTGGAAATTAATTTTATTTATTTATAAGGATAAATAAATAGGGATGATGGAACTATGTACAAGGTGATCATGTACATGAATGAGATTTTGGTTTCTTTTTAATTTTTATATTTTTATATTGATTTTATATTTATAAATATATACAAATATTTACAAGCCTATTTTTGTGAGGAAAATACTTTTATTTTATTTACAAGAATATTTACACACATGAGCCCCTATCTCCCTCTACTTTGGCTTTTATGCGGTCAGGCCCATGCTAAGCCCTCCCTTGGGTTAGGTTGCTCAATATTTATTCTAAATATTTCCCTCTTTTTCTTTTTAATCTTTATTCTTTTTTTTTTGCACAAAAACATGCTAATTATAGGTTTTTACACAATGCATGCTTTTGGTAATTATTTGTATTTACACATATCTACATGCATTTGCAAAGGTTTTTGTAGCTAAAATATAAGAATAAAGAGTGATGAATGAGTATTCATCACCCCCTCATTATTGACACCACCATATGAGGCTCCGACCAATATCTGCCATTCAGATAGTCCATACTCGACCCAACATTACATGCCAGAGTCTAGGTATGTTGAGTTTGAGACCCCAATATCTCAGCACTATCCTCCAATTGAGCAGAATTCTCTCATGATTCGTCATGAGAATTTTATGGAGGATGACATCTCTAGACTTATTGAGAAAAATGAATCATTTAGTAACAAGTTGAGAGATGTCATGGAAATATTACACTCAATTTCTTCCAGCCTGGGTATGAAAGTGGAAAAGGAAGTAAGTAGATTTGATGTTGAAAACTGAGCGAGCATTAGGGAACCCACACACTCTGTACAGTTGGGGTCAATTCTACCTCTCTCTTATACTAACCACTTACCCTCCAATCCAGTGTCTGATCATTCATCCACCAAAAACACCAAAAAATCTGAAAATCCCAAAAAGACCAAAAACATTGAAAAATCGGAAAAATTTATAAAAATAGAAAATGAAAAAGACTTTAAAAAATTGGATCTTGTCCTAAGAGAAGCCTCGATAAGGAATTGATTTTTAATCTTCCCTTAATAAAGGCCATAGATCACTTCCTCGACCTCAAATGATTTGTGAGAAGTAAATTGATGCCTAAGAGGTCGGGCAATAAGAGAACGAGGACTGAAAGAAACATAGTGTCTATGGCCACCTCCTTGGTGACGGGGAGAAAGACCAAGAGCCGCAGAGTGAAGCGGTTGCCCCGGGTTGAGTGTGAAATCAAAGACACCATTTTTACCCATGCGAGAATCGATGATGACTCGCCGATAAATATCCTTCCGACCTCTGTGTTTGACAATCTCAAACTCATGCCAATCAGAAAGTCGAGAGAGATCGTTCAGCTAGTTGATCGATCCATAAAACGGACGAGAGGAACCATTTCAGTCATCATTACTTTCCAAGGTGCTCTACTCCAGGTAGACTTCACGGTCATTGACATTGAGCACCAAGGAGAATTTACCCAATCTCCTATTATTCTAAGGAAGCCGTTCTTGTCCTCAACTAAGACAACTATAAATTACGAGATCGGGAGATCAATTTTACAGCATTGGGAGCGCTTTGACCTCACCTATTCTTTGATACACTTTACTCAAAGGTGACCCGTATATCTGCAGATAGCCTTTACCACAAAGAGATAGATGAGTCCCGTCTCTCTATTACACCTGGGATATCGACAGCCCGGATGACCGTTGGTTCAGAGACTCCCCACATCTCCACTTCACCAACTGCTTGCATCACCACCACTGTGTCAGCTTCAATAAAAGACTCACAACCCAAAGCTGTCATTGAGTGGGACACGATTTTTGCTGATTGTCTTGACCATTTTGATGATCCGACACAAGAGCACAATAATGCCAAGCCAACTGAGATAACTAGCACCTTCCCGAGATGCGCGCTGACCCTTCAAGAATATTATAATCTATATGGTGACTCGTTTGATGAGGAACCCATGGTCAGTACCACACCATGTCTCGGACCTTCAAAGCAGACAACCAAGACTAAATTGACCTCACCCGAAAATATGGTTGCTCCCTCCTCTGGTCGGTTATCTAGTGAGAGGAAGTAGAGAAATGATTCCTCGAGGAGTTCCCCTGAACGTCTCAAGGCGTGTCGCTCTCCTCTCCCTCTCAATAATTCAGGTTCTAGAAAATCGAATAAGAAAATTTCCTTCAACATATCGGAGAAGGAATTTTCGGAGGAATCCTCATTAGGTCCGGATGAGGTAATTTATATAAGTGAGCTTAGTTCGGTTGTTCTTAAGCCTTTTCTAAGCAACCAGTCGTGTGTCGACCCTCATCGGATGATCCCTTCACCTCACTATTATTCATCTGAGGATGATTCTGACATCGACACACTTGTATATTCCTTACCTCCTCATTCACTCAAGAAGGTTCGTCACAAATCTTCTTAATCCTTGTATATTCTCACTCCTCCTTGTATGTATTTTCCCTCCCTCCCCAGTGATTCGAATCACTCACCCCAGCTCCATATCATTTCATTTTATGGCTATACTTAGGATGACCAGATCCTAAGTATAGGGCGGGAGAGTGACCCGAGTCTCTTTATCATTATATGTACATTCTCCAGATTTCATAGGTTCTTACACTCACTCTTGTCATGTACTTAGGCTGATCAAAGCCTAAGTATAGGGGGACCGATGCCCGCCCTGTATGTATACTCATCCATTTCCCCTCTTAACCTCGCCCGCCCCATTTTTTATCTTCTTCTACACTTAGGCTGCCAGAGGCTAAGTATAGGGGGTGGGTTGACTTATATACTTTTTGTAATTTTAGTTCTCCTACGCTTAGCACGAGCAATGTATTTTCCCTTACTTCTCGTGCTCTTAGGACATGGCACACGCTAAGTATAGGAGGCGTGTATATATTACATATATACTTGGACCCATAGCTCGTAGTTTCGTCTATTTTTGCAATAATTATGGGGTGGGTAAAAATTGAAAAAAAAATGTATACTTGTATTTTGTATAACACTTGTATAATTTGTATAACACTTACAAAACTCTTGAAAAATTGTTGTAAAATAGGAGGTATACCAAATTTTTGAAAAAAACAAAACAAAAATTAAAAAATAGGCTTCTTATTTATTCTTGCATTCAAAAAAATATCTTGTATTTCATAGCATGTCATCTACATCTCATCTGCATATCTAGCATATGCAATGTGAAAAGTTAGTGGGTTCTGAACCAAGTTATGAATAGATGTCGAGATGGATTTGATTTGACCTTAATGTACCTAATTTTAGAGGAACCTTATAGGATCTGGAGTTAAGATTTTTCAGGTCAAGTGACTTAATTCTTTGAGCCCGCAAGTCTATGTTCACATGTCATCTTGATTGGCCTAAGTAGAATATTTTGTACACACGCACGATTATTTTAGATAGTGACCTAACTTGGACAGGCACCATGCACATAGCTCTTCATTGATGACGTGGTGAGGAGGTAGAATCCTTTGGCTTGGAGTAGCACACGGGTGGAAATATATGTCCTCCTCTATGGAGGGTAGTGCATCTCAACCTAGTCTGATGGTGTTGACGTATAAGGACGGGATGTTGTGGGTTACAATAAAGCTTCAAAAGAGGGATAGTCTACTGGCTGAAGAGGAAAAACTCCTTATGTACATGATGTACCTTGTATATATGTCAAAAAAAGAAAAAAGAAAAAGAAAAGAAAAAATGCAAAAACTCCAAAAAGATGGATAGGCCTGATTGAAAATAAAATGCATGTAGGAGTCTGTATATTTGCTAGGCATGTGCTTCAAAGCCTCATACCATAGAATCCTACAGCTAGATTACTTTTCTACACTGGTCAAGCACCCTATGATAGGTAGCTACACTGGCTATCGTCCATTCTTCTCTCCACCCCCTCTTCTTGAGCCGGTTGCATTGAACTTAGAAGGGGATACCCCTCTCCTCGAGGAAAGAGTTACTAGACATGAGAATTAGAGTTACCTTGTTAGAGGATACTGTTTCTTTGCCATTTCTTATGTGGAGAACTATATTTCACTTACACAGTACAAGTAAGATTCATGGTCATCAGAATTTGCATATGTGGATTTGTTCTGACCTGAATGTTGAGGCATCTTGAATAGAAGACTTGTGGAACTTAAAGGATGTTAGGTCTTAAATTCAATTCCCAATAAGGTTCTGCCATACTATTAACCCAAAAGTTGAGTCAAGCTCCATTTTCACCTTTTGTTCATCACCTTGGTATGGATTTCAATTTCATTTCACTTTTGCATTTTATTTTAGTTGCTCGGGGACGAGCAAGGTTTAGTATAGGAGGTTGATGAATCTGTGATTCATCACTCCAAAAGTTGAAAATAGAGCTTTGTTCCCGAGTAATTAGCTGCACATTTCCACTTATATTGCATAATTAGCATCCATGCATATGTAAATAATATCTGCATATTAGCATTCATATTTGCATTAAATAAGAAGCCCAATTCACTTTGTAAAAATCACCTGCAAATACCCTATTTGTATATATTTTATACTAACTCCAAATCCAATAAAATCAACTCTACAGTGTATATATTACTAACACTAATAAAAAAATCCCGCCTGGAAAATCGTGATCTAATTCATCTAACTTTATCCGAAGTTGTTCCTTTGCCTCCTTAAGTCGACCCCGGGGCTTGTCCAGGTTAAAAATACATAAAACCACATACATTGATTCATCGATTCGTGTGGTTAATTTTTGATCGATCGTGATTGCCCGACTACAACAAAATGACACACATTTTTAACAAATTAAAAAGGGTAATTTCGGATAAGTCAAATGGCACCGTTGCCGGGGAGGCAAACGGCTTAGAATCATTTCAGAAAATTAGGTTTTGGTTATCCATTCACCCGGGTAGTCTGACCCTCGAACCACTTTGTAATTATTCTATTTTTTCAATTATTTTTCTATTTGTTTTTTTGTCTATCTCTCTAACATAATTTTTATCCTTTTGTATGAGGGTCTGGTGGACTTGGAGTGGCTTTCTTGAAGTCGACGCATCTCGAAATGCATCGGAGGCCGACGATTCGTGGATCAAGTTAGTTGTTGAGATGCCAAAAAGATTTTCATTTTTGTTAATTTGTAATGGCTGCATTTAAAGTGGTTCCCGTTTGGTTCTTGTGTGTGGAACCGAATTAAAAAAACTCTGTGTGTTATGTGGTTGATTGACGTAGACTAGGACCTGCACTCGTGACTCTCAGAGCAAAATTTTTTTGACTTGTGCATGTACTTTATAGTACCACACATCACATTTAACAAGACGCACTTAGACATCAGATCTATTAGTACAAATTAATTTGTTCATCACTCGCTAATAGAACTGCCAGTCTAGGAACGGTTTTCTCGCTTACATTCCATATATTGTAAAATTTCAATTCTGTATTGCATCCTACATTGTAGAGAGTTGGAAGCACTCTTAGTCTTCTTACTCAAGCATCCATCATTATTTTCTCGATTGCATCGGCTTTTTCCGATTCTCTCTCTCGATTTTTCTAACCTAGGATAAAGGAATTGGGACTGGACGGTAGACGTGATTGCTTGTGTGGATTAATTACAGTGACAACTAATCTCTAAAATCCGGACTTCAAATTGAATTGGAACAAAAAATTGACTAAAATTACCCTTGTTTGCAGGAGAGTAACCCCGACCTTGATTTCAGGCTGAGTGAGGGTATAGAGTGTGTGCGCACACCCTAAGATAGAGCCAAAATCCCCATCTTCCATATCATGTACCTCGATCCTAGCAAATAACACAGGCCGAACTATTTGAGGTTCAACTGACCAGTACCAAGTAGCCTCCGCCTGTTTCGGCAGGTAGATAGGGGCGAAATAGCGGTGTACTGCAACAAGTTGCTAGTAACCCTCTAGGGTGAAGTTACAAGCCTTGTCAGCCTCTGCCTACTTCGGTAGGTAGATTGGGGCAGGACCTTGAACTTCTCAGCTGGTGATAAGAGCGAAGAGAGGAAGGGTGTTGGTATCTTAGGAGACAGGTTAAACAGAGGAGACGCATCCGGCTTTCAGCCGACTTCCCTTTAGGCCATCACGTAATCCTTGTTATTCGCTTGAAAAATTACAATTAAAATCAACCAGATTAATCAGACCCAGTTTCGGTCCTTCACCGTGTTGAGTGTAAACTCAGGGTTTGCTCTTGCGTTTGTCTTTGTGTCTGTCAGTGTGTGTTGTCCTGTGTAATTGCACATTTTCTACCTCGATCTACTTACATTCATCCTTTCCTCCTCAAGATGTCAGGATATTGGTCCCCAGACCCTGAGACCTCTGGTCATTCCCGCTCGACCATATACCGTTCATCTTTGCCTTCTCCTTCTTCCATGTATCCTTCGCCATCCACGGGAGACCCTCACCCAGTCGATTCCACCTCGACCCGATTATGAAGTCAAAATTTCGACTAATTTCTCCACTTCTTCGCATTTCTGACCTACTCCATATTCTAAGACTCCATATCCACTTCCATCTTGGGTTGATTGTCCTTACTCTCGAGAGCTTGCTGGAATCAATGAACCACACGAAGAGCAAGTTGTTGATGAGATAGATGACGGGCAAAATTACTTGGTTGATAGAACATACCGAATGGAGAGGCATGCACCTAATTATCTTCTTGACTTGATTGACCCTAGTAATCAAGCCTGCATTGACCAGCCTTCTTATCACACATTCAGAGAGCCTATACATTCACAGGATTGGACTCATGGATTCAGTCTAGGAACCCCCTCATTATTGACACCACCATATGAGGCTCCGACCAATATCTGTCATTCAGATGGTCCATACTCGACCCAACATTACATACCAGAGTCTAGGTATGTTGAGTATGAGACCCCAATATCTCAGCACTATCCTCCAATTGAGTAGAATTCTCTCATGATTCGTCATGAGAATTTTATGGAGGATGACATCTCTAGACTTATTGAGAAAAATGAATCATTTAGTAACAAGTTGAGAGATGTCATGGAAATATTACACTCAATTTCTTCCAGCCTGGGTATGAAAGTGGAAAGGAAGTAAGTAGATTTGATGTTGAAAATCGAGCGAGCATTAGGGAACCCACACACTCTGTACAGTTGGGGTCAATTCTACCTCTCTCTTATACTAACCACTTACCCTCCAATCCAGTGTCTGATCATTCATCCACTAAAAACATCAAAAAATCTGAAATCACAAAAAGACCAATAACATTGAAAAATCAGAAAAATTTATAAAAATAGAAAATGAAAAAGACTTAAAAAATTTGGATCTTTTCCTAAGGGAAGCACTCTATAAGGAATTCATTTTTAATTTTCCCTTAATAAATGCCATAGATCACTTCCCCGACCTCAAACAATTTGTGAGAAGTAAATTGATGCCTAAGAGGTCGGGCAATAAGAGAACGAGGACTGAAAGGCACATAATGTCTATGGCCACCTCCTTGGTGATGGGGAGAAAGACCAATAGCTGTAGAATGAAGTGGTTGCCCCGAGTTGAGTGTGAAATCAAAGATACTATTTTTACCCATGCGAGAATCGATGATGACTCGCCGATAAACGTCCTCCCGACCTCTGTGTTTGACAAGCTCAAACTCAGGCCAATCAGAAAGTCGAGAAAGACCGTTCAGGTTGTTGATCGATCCATAAAACGGGCGAGAGGAACCATTTCAGTCGTCGTTACTTTCCAAGGTGCTCTACTCCAGGTAGACTTCACGGTCATTGACATTGAGCACCGAGGAGAGTCTACCCAATCTCCTATTATTCTCGGGAAGCTGTTCTTAGCCTCAGCTAAGGCGACTATAGATTACGAGACTCGGGAGATCGATTTTACAGCATTGAGAGCGCTTCGACCTCACCCATTCTTTGATACACTTTACTCAAAGGTGACCCGCATATCTGCAGACAGGCGTTACCACAGAGATATAGACGAGTCTCGTCTCTCTACTACACATGAGATATCGATTGTCTGGATGACCATTGGTTCAGAGACTCCCCCCATCTCCACTTCGCCAACTGCTTGCATCACCACCACTGTGTCAGCTTCAATAAAAGACTCACAACCCGAAGCTGTCATTGAGTCGGGCACGATTTTTGCTGATTGTCTTGACCATTTTGATGACCCGACACAAGAGCACAATAATGCCAAGCCAACTGAGATCACTAGTACCTTCCTGAGACGGCGTTGACCCTTCAGGAATATTACAATCTATATGGTGACTCATCTGTTGAGGAACCCATGGTCAGCACCACACCACATCTCAGACCTTCAAAGCAGACAACCAAGATTAAATTAACCCCATCCGAAAACACGGTTGCTCCCTCCTCTACTCGGTTATCTAATGAGAGGAAGTCGAGAAATGATTCCTTGACGAGTTCCCTCGTACCTCTCAAGGCGCATCGCTCTCCTCTCCCTCTCAATAATTCAGGTTCTAGAAAATCGGCTAATAAAATTTCCTTCAACTTACCAGAGAAGGAATTTTCGTAGGAATCCTCATCAGCTCCAGATGAGGTGATTTATATAAGTGAGCTTAGTTCGGCTATTCTTAAGCCTTATCTAAGCAACCAGTCATGTGTCGACCATCTTTGGACAATCCCTTCACCTCACTATTATTCATCTGAGGACGATTCCAATAGCGACACACTTGTATATTCCTCACCTCCTCGTTCACGCGAGAACGTTTGTCACAAACCTTCTTGATCCTTGTATATTCTCCCTCCTCCTTGTATATATTTTCCCTCCCTCCCCAGTGATTCGAATCACTCACCTTGGCTCCATATCATTTCATTTTATGGCTATACTTAGGATAACCAGATCCTAAGTATAGGGGGGAGAGCGACCCGAGTCTCTTCATCATTATATGTACATTCTCCAGATCTCATCGGTTCTTACACTCACTCCTGTCATATACTTAGGCTGGTCAAAGCCTAAGTATAGGGGGACCGATGCCCGCCTTATATGTATACTCTTCCATTTCCCCTCTTAACCTCGTCCTCACCATTTTTTATCTTCTTCTACACTTAGGCTGTCAGAGCCTAAATAAAGGGGGGTGGGTCGACCTCTATACTTTTTGTAATTTTAGTTCTCCTATGATTAGCACGAGCTATGTCTTTTTCCTCGCTTCTCGTGCACTGAGGACATAGCACACGCTAAGTATAGGGGGCGTGTATATATTACATATATACTTTACCCATAGCTCGTACTTTCACATATTTTTGCAATAATTACGGGTTGGGTAAAAATTGAAAAAAATGTATACTTGTATATTGTATAACACTTGTATAATTCGTATAACACTTATGAAACTCTTGAAAATTTGTTGTAAAAGAGGAGGTATACCAAATTTTTGAAAAAAATACACACAAAAACAAAGCAAAAACAAAACAAAAAAAGGCTTCTTATTTACTCTTGCATTCATAAAAATGTCTTGCATTTCATAACATGTCATCCGTATCTCATCTACATATCTAGCATATGCAATGTGAAAAGTTAGTAGGTTCTGAACCAAGTTATGAATAGATGTCGAGAATGGATTTGATTTGACCTTAATATACCTAATTTAGAGGAACCTTATAGGACCTGGAGTTAAGATTTTTCAGGTCAAGTGACTTAATTCTTTGAGTCCGCAAGTCTATGTTCACATGTCATCTTGATTGGTCTAAGTAGAATATTCCGTACACACGCACGATTCTTTTAGACAGTGACCTAACTTGGACAAGCACCATGCATGTAGCTCTTCATTGATGAGATGGTGAGGAGGTAGAATACTTTGGCTTGGAGTAGCACACGGGTGGAAACATCCATCCTCCTCTAGGGAGGATAGTGCATCTCAACCTAGTCCAGTGGTGTTGACGTCTAAGGACGGGATGTTGTGGGTTGCAATAAAGCTTCAAAAGAGGGATAGTCTACTGGCTCAAGAGGAAAAACTTCTTATGTACATGCTGCACCTTGTATATATGTCAAAAAAAGAAAAAGAAAAAAAAAAGAAAAAAAGAGAAAAATGCAAGAACTCCAAAAAGATGGACATGCCTAATTGAAAATAAAATGCATGTCGGAGTCTGTATATTTGCAAGGCATATGCTTCAAAGCCTCATACCATAGAAGCATGCAGCTAGATGACTTGGCTACACTGGTCAGGCATCCTAGGATAGGTCGCTACACTGGCTACCGTCCATTCTTCTCTCCACCCCCTCTTCTTGAGCCGGTTGCACTTGAACTTAGAAGGGAAAACCCCTCTCCTCGAGGAAAGAGTTACTGGACAGCGGAATTAGAGTTACCTTATTAGAGGAGATAGTTTCTTTGCCATTTCTGATGTGGAGAGCTATATTTCACTTACACCGTACAAGTAAGATTCATGGTCATCAGAATTTGCGTATGAGGATTCGTTCTGACCTGACTGTTGAGGCGTATTGAATAGAAGACATGTGGAACTTAAAGGCTATTAGGTCTTAAATTCAATTCCCAATAAGGTTCTGCCACACTATTAATCCAAAGGTTGAGTCAAGCTCCATTTTCACCTTTTGTTCATGACCTTGGTATGGAACCCAATTTCATTTCACTTTTGCATTTCATTTTAGTTGCTCAGGGACGAGCAAGGTTTAAGTATAGGGGGTTGATGAATCTATGATTCATCACTCTAAAAGTTGAAAATAGAGCTTTGTTCCCGAGTAATTAGCTATATATTTCCACTTATATTGCATAATTAGCATCCATGCATATGTAAAAAATATATGCATATTAGCATTCATATTTGCATTAAATAAGAAGCCCAAATTACTTTGTAAAAATAACCTGTAAATACCCTATTTGTATATATTTTATGCTAACTCCAAATCCCATAAAATCTACTCTATAGTGTATATATTACTAACATTAATATAAAAAAATCCCGCTTAAAAATCCATGATCTAATTCATCTAACTTTATCCTAAGTTGTTCCTTTGCCTCCTTGAGTCGACCCAGGAGCTTGCCCAGGTTAAAATACATAAAACCGCATACATTAATTCATCGATTCGTCGATTCGTGCGGTTAATTTTTATCGATCCTGATTGCCCGACTACAACAAAACGACACACATTTTTAATCAAATTAAAAGGGTAATTTAGGAGACGTACGGTCATAAAGGCGATATCCACGAGGGCTCCTCCTTGTGTAGTTGTGCATCTCATTGGGTCACAATCGAGCTTCTTCAATTTTTCGTCGAATTGGATCAAGGCGACGACAGGAGCTGCACATCGCAGCTCCACCTTCAGGCAAATCACACAGGTAATATTCTTCTCCTTTTCCTTATCATTTTTTTATCTAATATTTTTATTGTTGCTATTCTACATCATCATCACCAAAACATTTTCATCATCCACACCACTATCATCATACACATTCACTATTTTGATCCATCAACCTGTTACCACATAAAAAAACCACCTCATCAACACATACCACATCGCAATCACCACCTGCATCACATCTTCATTCTTAATTTATTTCTATTTACAAGAAAAAAATACAAAAAAATACAAAAAATCAAAAAAAAAGAAACAGAATAGGAGCAGAGGAGTCGGCCACCACTCCTCCTCCATCGCCGGGCACACTACTCCGCCAGCGCTTCACCACCTCCTGCTCCAGCGGGTCGCACGCACCGTCAGCGCCTCCGATGGCCGCCAACCGCCATCGCACCACCACCTGAGCTTCCCCAGTGACCGCGACCGCTGCCGCTTCTACGCTCCATGCCGCCTTCCTCCCGTCGACATCGTCCCGTGCTCCAGTCCGGTCGCCGTGTCGTGCCTCCAGTTGGATACCAGCGGTAACGTCTCTGGCTTCCTCCGCCACGGGATCGTGCCTCTCGCCCCCGGCCCCTATCCGCTGTCCACCGCACCCCACACGCGACTACTGCGCCCGCGCGCCTACCGGTGCTGCCTCTCTCCTCTTGGACGTGTCCTCGCCCCAGCCACCTTCCGGCGTCGCCCGTTGTGTGCCCCTAGACGTGCCGCCCCACGCGGTCGGCCCCTGCCGCACCATCGGCCGTGCACCACCTACTTCCCGTTCTTCCTCCAATGCGTGGCCGAACCTGCGCGCGCTCCGCCCAAAGAGTGCCCGCCCCGCACCCACCAGCGGCCGCCTCCAGCCTCTTCATGCTGCCTGCGCGCTCGCACCGTCTAGAGCGGCACCTCCTCCCTCCGCAAGTGCCCTAACAAGGGTTTGGAACCCTAGAACCATTCTGCAAGGTCCATTTTATTTTTTATGTTTTTGGACAATTTGCATATTAAGCCCATCTTGTTTCTTTAATTGCAAAAGAGCCTCGCTGCACATTTTTCTGTTAAGTCTTTAATTTATGTATTGCAAAGACATCCCTGCATTTAATCAATAATTTGGACATTCATTTTACATCATTTTTAATACAAAAATAACATGTTTGTTGAGTGATTAATTCTGTACATTGTGTCTATTTATTTGCATTTTTTGTGAGCATTGGGTAATTAACTAAAATTATTTTGGTGAAAATTTGGATATTTTATCCATTTCATGTTCTATAATTTATATTTAATTAAATATTACTCCAAAAATTATAAAAAATTATAGATGATGCTTATTAGTGATCTTTAATTCTTATCTAAATTTCATCAAAATAGGAGTTGTCTTTTACCTAAAATAAGTTGTTGAGTGATTTCTGTAATTGATTTTTAATGAAATCCACAAATAATATTTTGGCGAAATTTCAAGTCTCTTGGATTGTTCATTTAAATATGTTTTTGAGATAAATCGAGATCTGGTTAATTTTATTTCATGGATTTATTAGGAATTAAATACTCACAGTCGCTTTGTTTTCAGTAAATTACTAATAAAAATCATATATTGTTAGAAAATTCCAAAAAACATAGTGGAGCTTCATTTCATCGTATTTCACTTCTAGTAAATTTTTCATAATTTTTGCATTTTGTTTGCATGGAAAATTGCTAAAAAACCTCGAAAAAGTTTGCATTTTTATTTGTGCATATTAAATCCAAAAATTCCAAAAAAAATACATTTTGCATTCATCGTTGGATTAGGATTTTAGGAAAAATATAACTTGGCCAAATTTGGAATAATTTCACATTAAAATTAATTTGGCTAAATGACTTGTTTTCTTAATAACATAGTTCATCTAAGGTCATGCATTTGCATTTTTATCGCATAAAAAATACAAAAAAAAACTCGCTTGGAAAACCGTGATCTAATTCATCTAACTTAATCTGAAGTTGTTCCTTTGCCTCCTTGAGTCGACCCTAGGGCTTTCCCAGGTTAAAAATACATAAAACTGCATACATTAATTCATCGATTCGTCGATCGTTTGTGTGGTTAATTTTTGATCGATCCTGATTGCCTGACTACAAAAAAACGACACACATTTTTAATCAAATTAAAAAGGGTAATTTCGGATACGTCACCAACATAGATATTTATCCATTTGACAGCACCTAAGTTCAGGTCTTTTGCCTTTGTAGAGATACAAGAGATGGCCAGCAACGAGGAGCGAACCGATGGGCAGCCCCAGAGTACCACATATGTTCTAGACCAAGGTGCCACCGACAACACACTATTAGCCTCCCTGGAGATGATGCAAAGGCAGATTAGAGACCAGGGAGCCTTCATGGCAGAGGTGCGTAGAGAGATGGCATAGATGTGAGCAGACCGAGGAGAGCCAAACCGAGCAGGCGGTGGAGAGATTCCAGATCTTGGAGGAGGAGATGGAGGACATCTAGAGGAGCCACAGGAGCCAGTCCGGCCAGCTAGGCTAATGAGAGAGTTGCACAACCCTGGTGCGACTCTTACACACTGTTGGATTCAACTTCCGACGATTTTGGGAGATTTCAAGCTCCCCCCTCATACTGTCCAGTTGTTGCCCAAGTTCCATAGGCTTGCCACCGAGGAGCCGCATCTTCTCTTACAGGAATTCGAGATGATCTGCAGCACTGTCCACGACAGATATGTGGACAAGGACACCATCAAGGCGATGGCATTTCCATTCTCCCTGGTTGACAGAGCAAGCCTACTAGCTGAATATTTAGGGAGATAGGTCACTTCGAGGGAGCAGATCCGGACCGAGTACTTGAACAAGTACTATCCACTCGGCCGAACGAACGCAGTGCGAGCTCTGGTCAACAACTTCTCCATGATCCCTAACGAGCAATTCCATGAGGCGTGGGATCGTTTCCGTGAGCTCATTGATTGGTGTCCACATCACGACATATCCAAGCTCAACTTAGTCCAGAGTTTCTTTTGTGGGCTGACACCGGAGTTGTAAGGTCTAGTGAATACTTCTTGTGGGGGCTCCTATTTCGCCAAGGATGAAGATCAGGTCTGGGCCATCTATGAGGAGATGGCTGAAAACTACACAATGATGTCCCAGACCCGTCTCTACACTCAGGGGAAGCCCTCACCCCATGTCGTGTCCTATCAGTAGATAACACGAGTCGATGCAGGTACATCCACCTCTTCAGCAGCCGCAGCACAGGCAAAGCTGTCGATCGCTGATATGGGCATCATTAGCAAGAAGTTGGACCGCATCAAGATCATTGAGAAGAAGCAGTGCTAGGGCATGACTCAGATAGATCAGTTGGCACAGACCTTGAGTGACCTGAAGACCCAGATCATATGTCATCAGGAAGCACATACGACTTCTCAGCTCCGTCTTAGGTCACAGCCTGATCCTAGCAGCAGGGGCTTGTCCCAGCATTCCGCCCAGTACCGACAAGTTCACCACATCCAGGCGGAGCCGTTCTAGCAGCTACAGCATCAGTACTCTCAGCCATCGCCATCTCAAGACACTCAGATGGTGGTGTATCAGCAGGATCAGCCACTGGCAGTTCTTCCTCCATCCCCTACAAGCAGGAGTCATTGATGGAAGTCAATGGGATTTGGTATTACAGACAACAACCCGGGATCCGCCGAGATCATCTCGGATTCAGGTGGTCGACCGGGGGTACCTCCTCCCAGCAGCAGCCTCCAGCTCAGGGTAGGTAGTTCGGCTAATAGTCCCAGCAGCATCCCCAGTTTTCCAACCAGCCATAGCAGCATTTCCAGCCAGGTCCTCGTCTCTACCAGCAGGGACAACAGTGGAGGCAGTACTAGAAGCAGCCTTCGCAGCAGTATTCTCAGCCTTCCCCTCATTACTTCCAGCAGCGCCTCCCTTCAGCAAGGCAACACGTCCGATTCTCATGGGCCAACCTATGAGAACCCAACCCTTGATGATCTAGCCCACCTACTTTCAGACTAGCATGCATCCTTTAGGCGGGAGATGGATGAGTTTTTCCAGGAGATGAGGGAGATCATCAAAGGAAAGGTCGTCATACCCACTCAGATCGAGCCAAATCCAAATAACCTCAAAAAGAAATCTGAGCAGGTATAGTTCACAGATACCACCACTCCTAGTGATTTATTGGGTGACATTGCTTCGTATACATTTGATGCTGATTTTGTGTCACTTAAGAGCGGTAGGATGTCAGCTGGCGGTGCCTCGTCTGAGTGATGAGACCATAAGGATCCAGGAGCGCCAACGAGGAGGTTAGAGGTACCGATGCTGCTAAGGATGACGATGATGATGGTGGTGCTGATGCCACCAAGTACGTTGATCTAGTTGACGCTACTGAGACTGTCTCTTCTCCAGACGCAGAGGTAGTACTAATGCCACCAGATTCCATGATGTTGAGCCAGAGTGTGATGCTGATGCCGCAACACCTGATGACGTGGGTAGTACTGAGGCCACTCCTTCCATTCCAGTAGCATTTTCTCCAGTTTCTGTACCCCGGGACTATATGAAAAACATCAAAAAAATTAATAAAGGAAATGTTTATTCATCTTCGAGTCCATAAGTGATGCTTGATGATACTTGTATGGATTCCATCCCCTCTAAGCAGCAGGAACCTCTTCCTAGCCCTCTATCTGAGGAGGGCTCAGCCATCCCCTTCCCTCAAGCACTCTGCTTAGCTAAGGGGAATAAAAAAGAAAATCCAAAAAAAAGATCAGCAATTAGAGTTCAGCCAACAAATGATTGATAGATTCCATATCCAGCTGACTCTACAGGAGGCACTCGAGCACATCCCTCTCTTCCAGAAGAACTTGAGAGAGAAGACCACTATCCATAGGAAGAAGAGGAACCATCAAGCAGAGATCCATGTGCTGGCCCATGCCACATGCTTCGCTATCCAGAACTGTCTGCCAGCTAAGAGGCCAGATGTAGGATCTCCCTATGACAGATGCCATATCATGAGCAGAAGTTCGGCCGTACTCTATTAGACAGTGGCTCTTCTATCAACCTCCTTCCGGCTGCCTTACTCGACCGATTTGAGTTTGACCCTCTTCGACAGAGCAGGACAGTCCTTCAATTTGCTGATAGATCTGTCAAGAGGCTAAAGGGGTTGTTGGAGGACGTGGTTGTCACAATTCAAGGCCTGAAATTCCCCATGGACTTTGTTGTTTTGGACATGGAGATCCCTAAATCTGTGACCGATACCCCCATCATTCTAGGATGACCATTCTTGGCCACAGCCAAGGCGGTGTCCGACCATGATAGTGGTAATATATACTTTCGCTTCGAGGGCAAGAGTATACAAATAGAAACGATCGATGAGATCAGAGCACGAGATTCAACTTGCCCAGAGTAGTACAGTGACACAGAGCAGACGACAGAGGCAGAGCAAGACGTCCATCAGGAGTGCGACTTTGTGATCACTGGTGATGAAGCCGCTTGGTCAGATCATGTTTCACGAGCCCTTCTCTCACCTTTAGATCCACAGTTTCCAGCAGAGGAGAGTTCAGAGAGCACACTCTTGGCCGAGGACACTTTTGAGGATGACGATCGCGTTTAGGACAGCGAAGCAGATTTTATGTCATGTGATTCTAATTCAGATCCCTCGGATTCGGACATAGATTGGGCATAATTTGATTATTTATTACCGTGTTTGATTTCCACATAGCCAACAGCTAGGGTGGAGACCTTGCCAGCACCGAGTGTAGATACACCAACAGGACAGTCTTCACCAATTTTGTATGATCAGCGAGAGTTCTCTCATTCATATATGGTTGCATTCACTCAGACCTTTCAGAGACCAGATTTGCGAGCTCTCAGTTGCCCAGAACTGAAGCCTTTGTCACAGTCGCTGAAGTATAGATTCCTTGCGGGTGAGCATGAGATGTACCCGGTCATTATCTCAGCAGATTTGACTAGAGAACAAGAATCTCGTTTGATGGAGGTTCTTGAAAAGAACCGCAAGGCGATAGGATGAAGTGTAGATGATCTCCAGGGGATAAGTCTGGCTTTGTTCTCCCACCATATCTATCTCGAGAAGGACGCGAAGCCGTCGCGTAAGTTCCAGCAACGGTTGAACCCAAATCTTCGAGAGGTAGTCATGAAGGAAATATCAAAATGGTGGAGTGTCGATTTTATCTACCCCATCTCCAACTCCAAGTGGGTCAGTCCATTGCATGTGGTGCCCAAGAAGACGGGCATCACTACAGTTGTGAGTGAGTCTGGAGAGGAGATAGCTACCCGGGTACCCACTTCTTGGAGGGTCTGTGTGGACTACAGACGATTGAATCCAGCCACCAAGAAGGATCATTTCCCGCTACCTTTTATTGATCAGATTATAGAGAGGTTAGCTAAGAAGAGTCACTACTGCTTTCTTGACGGGTACTTCGGATATAATCAGGTGGCCATAACGCCCGGAGACCAGGACAAGACGACATTCACATGTCCGTTTGGGACTTATGCTTTCAGACGGATGCCCTTTGGTCTATGTAACGCCCCGACGACATTCCAAAGTTGCGTGTTGTCCATATTCTCGGACATGGTGGGGGACTGTTTAGAGGTCTTCATGGATGACTTTTCGGTCTACGGCGACGGGTTTGATGCTTGTCTTGACTGCCTAGACCGTGTTCTTCAGAGCTGCATAGAGGTTCATCTTGTCTTATCTTGGGAAAAGAGCCACTTCATAGTGACTCAGGGGACGGTGCTTGGTCATATCATCTCCAACAGGGGCATGGAGGTTGATCCGGCCAAGGTGGATATCATCAGGAAACTCAACCCACCGTCCAACTTGTGATAGTTACAGTTTTTTCTGGGGCATGTCGGTTTCTACCGATGTTTCATTCACGACTTCAGCAGGATTGTCTAACCTTGACTGATCTGCTGACAAAAGACACCGAGTTTATTGTAGATGATAAGTGTCTTGCGTCATTTGAGACTCTCAAGAGCTTAGTTGTTGAGGCTCCTATCCTTCAGCCACCTGACTGGTCTCTCCCATTCGAGATCATGACGGATGCCTCCGATTTTACTGTAGGGGCTATGCTAGGACATAGTAGGGATGGAGTGCCTTTCTCCATTCACTACGCTAGCTGTACATTGGATACCGCTCAGCGGAACTATACTGTTACAGAGAAAGAGATGCTAGCCGCAGTCTTTGCCTTGGACAAATTTCAATCATATATTATTGGATCCAAAGTGATTATCTTTACTGATCATACTACATCAGGTACCTCATGGCAAAGAAGGATGCCAAAGCAAGACTGACCAGATGGATCCTTCTACTCCAGAAGTTTGATATTGAGATTAAGGATAAACTTGGAGTCAAGAATGTGGTGGCGGATCATCTCCCGTTTGAAAATCTTGAGGAATTTGAGAATATTGATCCTATTACAGAGACCTTCCCATATGAGGTGATCCTTGCTATCGCCTCGCTCCCATGGTACGCAGATGTTGTGAACTACCTTGTTGCCAAGAAAGTTCCACAAGATTGGCTCAGGCAGCGACCTGAGACCTTCCTTGCGAAGGTTATGTTCTACCATTGGGAGGATCCCATCCTTTATCATGAAGGAGGGGATAGCGCCTGGCATCGGTGCATTCCTCGGAAGGAGCACCACAACGTCCTCACAAACTGCCACAAGCTTGAGGCAAGAGGACATCATTCTGGGAGGAGAACAACACAGAAAGTGCTTCAATCCGACCTATGGTGGCCTACCCTCTTCAAGGATTCTGATGAATTCGTGAAGAGGTGTATTGACAATCAGAGGATGGGTACTTGTGGATAGTGTGATATGATGCCGATGCAGCCCATTCACTTCTATGAGATTTTTGACGCATGGGGCATCGATTTCATGGGTCCATTCCTTAAGAGTCTGGGATTCGAGTACATTCTATTGGCTGTTGATTATGTGAGTCATTGGGTTGAGGCCATACTCGCCCGAACCGCATATGCTGGGACTGTTTGCAAATTTTTGAGGAAAAATATAATTTCACGATTCAGGGTGCCTAGAGTATTGATATCTGACGGGGGGTCTCACTTTATTAACGACAAGGTAAAGGCCCTTTCTAACGAGTTCAGTATAGACCATCGAGTTGCTAATCCATATCATCATCAGACCAATGGTCTTGCTGAAGTATCGAATAGGGAGATCAAGACCATATTGCAAGGTAGTCCGCCCAGACTGAAAGGATTGGTCACAGCTTTTGGACTCAATCTTCTGGGCATATCAGACTTCCTTCAAGACTCCTTTGGGTACATCTCCCTTTTGTCTCGTTTATGGTAAGCCATGCCATTTACCTGTTAAGATTAAGCACAGATCACTATGGGTTGTCACTGAGATATTTTTGGATCCAGAGAGTATAGGAGATCAAAGGAAGACAGAATTGGCAGTCCTGGAGGAGCTTAGAGACACAGCATTTTCAAGCAGCCTACAGTATAAGGAGCGAGTAAAGATATGGCATGATTCTCATATTAGCCATAAGCAGTTTGAGCCAGATCAGAGAGTATGGTTGTTTGATGCTAGGCTTAGATTATTTCCAGGGAAATTGCAGAGTAAGTGGAAAGGACCATACCTGGTCCGAAAGGTGCATGACAATGGTAGTATCGACATATCTGAGATGTCATCTGAAACCACCTTTCGTGTTAACGATCAGTGCCTCAAACCATATCTAGATCATGAGCTGCTGATCATTGACGTCGCCTCAATTCATTTTGCATGAGATGTGGTCTTTGGCTCACATCAGTTGCATCTGGTGCCTGATTATCACTGTCTTCCGCCTTATATAGATCCAGATGTCCATATCATCTTATCCTTTAGTCTAACGCCCCATCTGCATCTTGTGATCATGCTATACCTAGGGTGTGCTTTACCCTAGGTATGGGGGTGTCAAATTTTGTATTATTCTTTTGATTCTTTTTACCTCTATTTTGCTACCTATACTTAGGGATATTTCACCCTAAGTATAAGGGAGGTAGATCATGTACATTCTCTCACTTGGTTTTCTCTTTAGGTACAGTCTGCTACACTTAAGATTACGTGATCCTAAGTATAGGGGGATCACCGAGATATATTCATTATATTCTTCGATTCGTCATTGTAGTATAGCCTTTCTTTACCCCCTGATACTAAGCACGAGTTATATCTTCTTCATCGTTCTTTGTTCACTCTGAAGACATCGTTCGAGCTAAGTATAGGGGGTGTCATATATATTAGATATGTACTTTAGCCATAACTCGTACTTTGTGTGAGTGTGTTAATAAATAAAATGGATAAAATCTATAACTTAAAAATCACATAAATTAAAAAAATTTCTTGTACATAAAATTCTTTCTTGCACATACATGACTATTTATAAAAAAATATTTTATATAAATGTTTTTTAAAAATATTTTGCTTGTGAAATCTTTGTAAATACTTGTGTATAAAAAATTTATTATGTATAGAGTACAAAATTTTTGTAAAAATGCTTGAAAAACAATAGTTTACAAAAATCCTTGTGTAAATATTTGTAAATAGTTTGCAAAACTCCTGCATTCAAGCATGCATTCAAACATTTTAAAAAATTTTGCATATTTTCAAAAAAAAACTTTGCATAAAAAGGTTTTGTATATACTTGTATATTCTTCTGATTCATAATGGACATTTAAACTAGTCTAGAATTAAATTGGAAAATGGAGCTTGGTTAAGACCATTAATCCACCTAATTCTAAGAGGAACCTTATAGGATTTGGGGCTAATACTTTTCAGGTCCATCGGTGACTTAATTCTTTGAGTCCATTAGGCTATGATCACATGTCATCTTGATGAGCCTAAGTAGAACACTTAACAATGCACACATGACTCTCACAGACAATGGCTTTACTTGCACCAACACCTTACACATAGCTCCACACGGATGAGGTGATGAGGAGGCAGTTTCCTTTGGCTTGGGGTAGCATACGAGGTTAGTACTTCTAGGCACAACCTCTCGTCTTCCTTTAGGGAAGGAAGTGCGTCTCAACTTAGTCTGGAGGTGTTGAGGTCTAAAGACATGAGTTGTGGGTTGCAATAATGCTTCAAAAGAGGGATAGTCTACTGGCTCAAGAAGAAAAAGTCCTTATGTATATATGATACACCATGTAGATATGTTGTACATACGCACATTAAAAAATGTGTGCAAAAGAAAGAAAACTCCAAAAAAAGTGGCAGGTCCGATAGAAAATGAAATACATGTCGGAGTGTATATAGCCAAATAAAGCAAAGCTTATGTTACACCTTCTCATCTCATGAAGCTTGCAGTGGGAGACTTAGCTACATTGGTTAGCCTCCCAGGGATACATGGCTACACTGGTCATGGTCCATTCTCTTCTTTCCCTCCTCTTGAGCCAGTTGAACTTGAACTTAGAAGGGAATACCCTGCTCCTCAAGGAAAGAGCTGTTGGACTAGTGAATTAGAGTTACCTCATTGAGGGAGGTTGTTGCCTTGTCATTTCTAAGGTGTGGAGCTACATATCACTTACACCGTACAAGAAAAGATTCATGGTCATTAGAGTTTGTGTATGTAGACTTGTTCTGATCTGGATTATTGAGTAGTATTGACCATAGATTGGTGGAACTTAGAGGCTATTGAGTCTTAAATCTAGGTCCAAATAAGGTTCCGACAAAGTAATAATCCAAAGATCTGACTGAGCTCCATACTTCAATTTAATGAAGACAAGCTTAAGAAATAACATTGATTCTCTTCCTTTTTCTTTTCTTTTCTTTTCTTTTCCTTTTTCACTTCTTTTTCAAATAAGTGTTTGCTAAGGGACTGGAAAAGGATGATGAATCCCTGATTCTCATTCTTTATTCTTTTATTTTAGCTATTTATCTTGGCAAATCATCATGTAAATAGGTGTAAACACAATAAGTTAGCATTCTGCATGCATGTGTTAACTTTGTGTAATTAGCATTTATTATGAAAAAATATAAGAATAAAGGAAAATAAAAAGGAGGGAGGTATTTAGAATAAATACAGAATGACCCGAACCCCAAGAGAAGATCAAGCCTTGACCTGATCGCCAAACAAAATGAGTAGAGAGAGATAGGGGCCTACTCTATACTGTACAATTTACTTGTATCTATAAATAATTATTTTTTTTTGACAAAATAAAAATAAAATATTCTTTTCACCTCCTTGGGTATATCCCTAAAAAGAAAACAAAATAAAATAAAAATTAGAAAAATAAAACAAAATTAAAACAAAATCCTCTCTCACTTGTGCAAACTATATGTATATATTTCTCACTCCCTATTTATTATATATATGTAAATAAATAACAAAAATAAAATAAAAATTATTTTATACTCCAAAAACTATGTTGTAAATAAATAAAATACAAAATCAGGGTTTTTGGGTAAAACTAACAAAATAAAAATAATTGTACAAAATACATAGGTATATTATACATATATATGATATTATATACTGTATATAAATTAATTTATTTTCATAACAATAATTAAAATTCACAAAAAATAGTTTGGAAAATAATAAATATTTTTCATTTTATACACTTTTTATTTTAAAATAATTTACTATTTTGTATTTATTTTGTAAATATTTTGTAAAATCATTTTTTCTGATTGGTCGGCACCGATTGTTGACCGTAGGTCAACAGTCTCTTCCAGGCTTCATCCGACCTGAACCTTCTCGCTAGAGCCACTTCTCCCCTTTTTCCCAGTCGGTTCGAGCATCCTTCCGATTTGAATCTTTGCCCGTACCTCCTCCTGAGATCCAGCATCTTCGTGGATCCCTAGGAAGGCATGGGTATTCCTAGGGTTGCGCATGTTTGCCCGATACTTTCACACCCCTAGGAAGCCTATAAAGCATCTCCTCCGTCCTCCTGGCATCGCAGCTCGTGCCTCTCCCTTCCTTCCAACCCTAGACACCTCAAGTTGAGTGATAGCTTCCAGCGGGACCCTTTGGATTGGAGTTAGGTGGTGTACTCAAATTGCTCAGCCTCGTGGCCGGCGAGCGTCGCCGCGAAGAGCCTTACGGCCTTCCACAACTTGGTTGAGGCCACAACCCCTACATCTATCATCGTCTGAAGCTCAGGAGTCCTCCCAGACCTTCAGGTATCCATTCTATCCCCTGCTGCTCGCCCTTCAATTCATTCTTTCCATTCCGCTCTGTCGCACGTTAACTTGCTCCGACCAGCTGGTCGGAGCCCCGATATCCAAACCCATCCATTCGGATTGACGCACCACATCACCCTTCAGATTCCTCCACAACATGTTCACCCTATAGCTCAACTATCGGGTTGAGATTAGGCTCGATCTCCCTCCTTCGCATTCACCGGAGATCACCCATCCGCCTCACCGCTGTTTCTTTCCTGTCTAGCATCAATAACCCGGACCGAAGCTTCGCCTCGAGTCCTAGCTTTGCATTGCAGGTGCCCTAGTGCGCACGGAACTCTATCAGCACTCTAGCTGCTCGGTGGAGCAGCTCCAGCTGGAGCTCAGGTGTCCCATCCATCTGACCGTTCTTAAGCCGATCAGACTCCACCATCTGATGCGGAGCACTCCCCGAGAGGATCTCGACCCTTCGGAGGCTTGATCAACCCATAGGATGTGCCACCATCCTTGATCGAAGCTCGCTGGTCCCCAATTCATTCCACCATCCTCCATCGCCGTTGGATGAGGATCCGAGCTCCAGTTACAATCTGAGTCGACCAGAGCAGCAACTTTTCATACCGTTGATCAGATCTGACAGGTCAGATCTGACCACACATCCCCGACATTCCACAGACCGTCAGATCATCAGCAGGGGACAATCAGAGCCGTCAGAAGCCACCATGCGCCCATCATGTATCAAGGGGTATTTTGCATCTTTTACCCCGTACTTTTATGCTTTTTAAGTTAGTCCTAAGAATAAAGTTGTAACATAAACACTTTGTAGTTTGGACCCCTTATTTTCGATATTTGCATTTTAGTCCTCCCGAACCTGAGACACGTGCTTGTGCACGTGAGTTGTGGTGTATTTGCATGTTATGTCCCTATGCTTTTGATTGTTATGCTTTGAATATAAACTTTTGGGAATTTGCAGTTATACTCTTGTGCGTCATTTATTTTGCATGTGCGTGAATTAGGTGGTTAAATCGCAAATCTAGCCCTAAGCTTTTAACTGTTGTTATTATTGGGCCCTTAAACTTTCAAATAATTGCAAGTAGGTCCTTGTGTGTTGTGTGTATTCTTTTTAATCAAATAATTACTAAATTGACTCCAAAAATTCCACAAAAATTAAAATTAGCTCATGCTAACATGTAATGTTTCAGGTAATTTTTGTGACTCAATTTAGTTTTATTTGATATTTTCCAAAAAATAAAAAAACCCTTAAAAAGTGTCATGTCTATTTTCTAAAATACCAAAAAAAATATAAAAATAGTCTCAAAATTTCTATAAAAAATTCTATGTGTATTTGTTTTCAGTTTAATACATTTTTTGTTGTATTATCTTTTATAAAAACCCTAAAATCATAAAAGACTAAAAATCTAATAAAAATCATATAAAATCCTAAAAAAATAAAAAAAACAGGATTTCAGTTGTTGTAGTTAGGTCTTTTTATTTATGTCATCATAAAATCATAACCCTGATATTTGGGCATTTTTAATATTTTAAATCTGCCTTTTGGTCTAGGCAGTACATTATTTTCCTATTTTGATTTTATTTTATTTTTATAAAATCATATAAAAATCAGAAAAATACCATAAAATCACCAAAAACATCTGAATATTTGGAAAATATAAAAACTTTTTATTTCTAATTTTTGAGTAGATTTAGCCCTAATAAAAATTGTTAAAACTGGCTTTTGCCTTATTCTTCTTATTTGTTTTCTAATTAGAAAATATAAAAAATCCGCAAAATTAAAAAGACCACAAAAATATGCATTTTTTGATCTGATCACCGACTATTTCGTAGGTTTCACTTTTGCTCTTTGTGTTCGACCCTGGTCGATATTCCAGGTTAAATAGATAGCGGAGACTACTGACATTGTTTTTATCGATTTATCTATTTGATTTTATGCCTTGATTGATTTACTTCTTTATGTGGTCTTTATTTTTCTTGTTGAGTCCGATCGAGTGATTGAGTTCGCAATAACATTTGATATTACTTAACCTTGATCGCCCGACTGCTCACCACTGTGCCTGTCGCCAACCGCTCCCCACACCTTTTACCGTCGTCGTAGCTGCCCTTATGCTGAGGAGAACTGTTACGCCGCCACCCCTCTTGAGTGGGACATGTATTCCAATTTGGGAACCCGCTTTTTAAGAAGAAGAATCCTCCCACGTGACTCTTTATTTTTTGGGGGCAAATTGCACAATCAACCTTGGAGGTAGAAGAAATTAAAGAAGTGCCTTCATCAAATTTTTATTTCATTATTGCAAAGAGTGTTAGCAATGTGAGCCCGAGGCAAACCATTCCTACAATAAATGTTATTGTAATAAATGATTTATCAATAAAAGTTATTGATTTCTTGTTTCACTCCCTTTCTGATATTGAATGAATGAATGCACTATAAGGTCCCTCTGTACAATAAGGGTTATGTACCATGGCCAACTTGATAATCATACAACTGTTGATTCAATGATTGAATCATAGAGGCTGATGCTTGGATGAATATCTAAGGAGTTAGATAGAGGACTCATCAAGCATCATCAATGATTAACAAGTAGTGATCTCCAAGTCTGAGTGGGAGATGGCAATCCCATCTCATTAGACTGATATCTGATCGACCTCTTGATGCAGGTCCTCTGCATAGGAATATTGATTCGGAGGTATCATATTAGTTGAGTCAATGAGTTGACTTAACGAGATCGAGATAACCAAAGACCTATGATGAATACTGTCACATCACAGGCAGACATCCTCTGACCAGAGACAGATATATTACTATATGTCTGAGCATGTACATTTGGCAGACCATTAGGTTGATGACCTAATCAAGGTCTATACACCGGCGAGCTGGTGTGCATGTAAGGGCATATGAGTAATATGATCTCTCAAAGGGATCATACAGGTTCACTTGTGAACCGGGAGACATGAGCTCACTCATGAGGTATTGGGATTGACCAAATTCCATGCATGGTCATCACGCTTTAGAAGCATGATATGAATTTGAAGGTAAGATATATGCTTTGTGAAAGCATATGATCTGTACCATATCCCAAGGACCAAGATTGAGAAACTTAATGATCAGACTATGAAGATGACAGTGTAAAAGTGATCTTTATCTTCATGATGATCATGAGTCTTCCAGTATGCAGGATGTGCAGGTATTGGGAATACCTGAAGGGTGATTTGATCATAAACGATTGTATAACCATGACGCTTCCATTCCGAGGGAGTGATGAAACAGATCTGGATTTTAGTGACTCCTCTCATCAGAGAAGTGATCTAATCTTAGTCCATTTGCTGGACATTGATCTGAATGAGATTCAGATGCAATGAGAAGATTAGGTATACGGTCTTGATTTAATCAAGCATCTATGAGAGGTCCATGGGATCTGGATTTGAGATGTGATCTCAATATCCAAGTCACTATACGTGGAACAATACAATCGCCCTGTCCTTATCTCCAAGTATCTGAGGAGAAATAGCATTGTTCTTAAATGGTTTAAGAACAATTCCATAAGATCTAAGCAAAGAGAAGTTGATAATTAAATGTGATTTAATTATCATGATGTATGAGAAATTATCCAATATAATTAAATGTGATTTAATTATTATGAATAAGAATAATGTGGATAGTAATATCTAATTATTCATAATATATTATAAAATGTGATTTATAATGTATTAGAGAGAGTTAAATATAATTTATATTAGTAGATTAATTATTAATGTGTATTGGATACACATTTTCTAATTAATTGAAAATGTAAATTACATTTTGTTTTGGGTTGTGAATATGATTCACAATATTCCAATGTCAAGATTGCAATATTCCCAAAATTAATTGAGAATTATTTTGGTGAATTAAAATACCAACAAATTGTTGTTGGAAAATAAGTAGAGAGAAAATTAAGGAGATGTGCAATCTCATGGGAATCATGAGATTGCACTCCTCATTAGGAATGAGGGGGGCGGCACCCAATTCCCTTGGGAAATTGGTGGCCGTCCCCTCTTCCATATGATGAGAGTATCTCCTTTGCTTTCTCTCTCCTTATTTGATTGATTTAGATTTGGTATTAATATTTATTTGATTTATCAAATATATTTTTATCAAAGTAAATCACAAGTTGTTGGTTTTTACCAACAACAATCTTGACCATTGGATTGACATAAATCAATCTCAACCATTGATTTTATGTGACACATGGATTGAGATCCATGGATCCCAAAACCCTATAAATAGAGAGGCATACTTGGCTCTCTCTTTACATGCTATTGTAGCACTCTTCTCTCTCTCTCTTTCTCCATACTCGACAGCCTTCTCTCCCCCTTCTTCTTGGTGGCCGTCCACCTTGGTGGAGAGAATCGTCGTCGCCCTCGCCTTCGCGCTGCCGCTTCGACGCACTGCGGTTCTCCGTCTACTTCGAGTGCTTCGCCAACGAAGGAGACGTTTGATCTCGTACGACGAGATCAGGACCAACCGTGCTTGGATCAACTTCTTGGATTGCGAGGACACCGCGGTTCATCCCCGCACTCGCAAGCAATCTCTCCGACGATCGGACTTGAGACAGGAGGTCTCTTCTCTTAGAGACTCGATCAACCACGCTTCAAGAGGTATTGCATTATACTTGCTGTGGTTATAGATGAAACGATCCGAGAATCGTTCTTGGATCATGTGGTTTCATCGAATAAAATTTTTAAATTCCGCTGCACCGAACAACTAGTACGACTAGTCGTTCTTCGTCGTATTCGATACGACGCTCACGCTTCCGTGATGCGCTTGAGGATCTCTCCATATCCTTCAAGAGAACCCTGTGTTGGAGCATTATTTTGGACATTCACTTTTTATCATTTTATTGAATCAAAAATAGCTAGTTGTTTAACATTTAATCCTCTATCAAAATATGTTTGGCTATTTTTGCAAGTCTAGATGATTTACTAAAATTCAGAGAGAAAATCTGTGTTATTTTACCCATTTTCTCTCTGAAATCCGCACTCCATTATTTCTTTCTCACAAAATTCATTTTATTTTCTGTATTTTGAATATATTTGGATATATTTACAAATATAATACTCATTATATAATATACACCATATATATTACTTATATCATCTATAATATCATTATTATTATTATATTATATATATATTTGAAAATTAAAAAGAAATTGAAATTTTACAAAAATAAAAATCAAAATAAAAATAGAAAATAATTAAAAATATATAAAAATTAAATATAATTAAAAACCCATGTAAAAATAAGAAAATAGAAAGTAATTATTATTAATTAGAAATAATTTTTAACAATTAGCACTCTACCGTTTGCTCCATGCGTTTGGCCTCTGCATGTACTTACATCTATACACATACATTGTAGAGTTATAATAAATTTTGACTCACATCTACATCAAATTGATTTGTTCATCATAGTGTGGGTTAATTGTTTCGAGTGGAGATTGAACGCCGCAATGATTAGGGTTCCAACCATATTAGAAACCCTAGGTCGATCTCCTATTTACCACATAGGTCTTGGTTATCTCGATCTCGTTAAGTTAACTCTTTGACCTAATTTATTTGACATCTCTGAATCTCTAAGATCCTTTCTTAATAATCATTTGGTGGTGCTTCAGAGTCCTTAATCTAATTCTTTAGATATCATCCAAACACTAGCCTCTATGGTTCAACCATTGAACCAAAAGATATATGATTATTAAGATGGTCACTGTAGATAACAATAATTATACTAAGAGACCTTATAAGTGCATTCATTCATTCAGTATCAGACAAGGAGTGAAATAAATCAGTAACTTTTATTGATATATCAAATATTACAATAAGATTTATTGTAGAAATGGTTTGCCCTGGGCTCATATGGCTAACAGACATCTAATTGAACTCTTGATACAGATCCTCTGCATAGGAATAAAGATTCAGAGGCGTTGGATGACTTAGGTCAAAGAGCTTACTTAACGAGATCAAGATAACTAAGACCAATGTCGTATGTTGTCATGTGTAGTCATGCATCCTCTGACCAGAGGCACATGTATTACTATATGCCTAAGTATGTACATTAGACAAGCCATTAGGTTGATGATCTAATCAAGGTCTATACACCATCGAGCTGGTGTGCATACGAGGGCATGTGAGTGATACGATCTCTTAATGGGATCATACATGTTCACTACTTAACTGGAATACATGAGCTCACTCATAAGATTTTGGAAGAAACCAAATTCTAATGTTGGTCATCTTGTTTTGAAATAAGACAGGATTTGCAGGTATGATATATGTTTTTGGAAAGCATATGATCGATATTGATTCTCAATGATTGAATGAGAAACTTAATGATACAAACCTGAAGGAGACAGTTCAAATAAGATCAGAACTTCAGGTTTATTCTAGGTCTTCCAGTATGTAGTATGTGCATGTATTAGGAATACTCGAGGGTGTTGTGATCTTAGTCGGTTGTATAACCATGACGCTTCCATTCTGAGTGAGTGATCAAATAGGTTTGGATTTTAGTGACGCCACTCAGTAGACCGGGTATCCAATCTTAGTCCAAATATCGTATATTGATTTTAACATGATTTAATTGCAATGAGAAAATTGGATATTCTGTCTGACTTGATCAGACATCTCTGAGGGATCTTCTAGATCTGGATATGCAATTAGATCTCACTATCGAAGTCACTATACATGGAATATACAGTATCCTTGAACTTATCTCCAAGTATCTGCGGAGAAGGCACATTGTTCTTGGAAGAGTTCAAGAATAATTCTATAGTTGACAATATCTGAGCATTGAAAAATTGACGATTAAATAGGATTTAATTATCATTAATAATGTGGATGTGATTCATATTTTTTGGACACATATAGAGAGACAACTAAGATAATTAAATTAGAATTCATTATCACGGATATGATAAAGATGTATAACATTATCTACAATATTAGGGATTTTATCACTTGTGCCCCTCCGAGATATCGCAATATCAGTTATTCCCCTATCTTTTTGGTAATATCAATTGTGCCCCTCACTTTTTGCTATTTTATTACTTATACACCTCAGGTTAGTGACCGTCCATCCCAAACACAAACGGACGTTAACTTTAGGGACACATCATGAATTAAATGAAAACAAATGAATTGAAAAGTCCAATCACTGTTCATCTTCCTCCTCCCTCCTCTTCCCTCCTCTTCATCTTCCTCATCCTCCTGCCCCGGCCTCCTCCCCCCTCCGCCCATCGCATCCCAGCTGCATCATCAGCGCGGTGTCGGCAGGAGTCGCCACTCCGCCTACAGCGAATTGCACGACGGGCAACCTCCCCAGTTGCTTCGTCTGCATCATGAGGTCGTAGAGTGTGGCAATGCTCTTGGCATACGTGAACATCTCGTCATCGTCCATATTGGTCAGGGCCCTTATGTCGCCCATCACAGCGCGGACGTGGCGTACGGCCTCGATGACGTTGCCCGTGCCGGCCTCGCCTTTGGTGCGGATCATCGTGGCGCCCTCGCGGATCCTGCGGATGGCCTCCCCGAGGCTGTGGCAGCCACAGACGAAGGGGACGCGGAAGTTGTGCTTGTTGATGTGGTGAGCGTCGTCCGCGGGGGTGAGAACCTCAGACTCGTCAACGTAGTCCACGCCGATGGCCTCGAGGATCTGGGCCTCGACGAAGTGGCCTATGCGAGCCTTGGCCATGACCGGGATGGTGACGGCGTGCTTGATGTCCTTGATGAGGCTCGGGTCACTCATGCACGCCACGCCTCCCTGCGTGCGGTTGTCCGCGGGGACGCGCTCGAGGGCCATGACGGTGCAGGCGCCCGCTTCCTCAGCGATGCAAGCCTGCTCAGGGGTGGCGTCGTCCATGATGATGCCATCGCGGAGCATCTGGGCGAGCCCCACCTTCACGGAGAAGGTCGACTTCTTGATCGTCTCGGTGATGGCGGTACCATTGCTGTAAAGGGCTACCACGGAGGTGTTCTGTTCGGAGGACAGGGTGGGATTGTGATGAATCTCGAATTCATCATGCTAAAAGCCGCAAATTAAACTCCATGTCTAATCAATCCAATAAAAATCATTTTTAAATACCTATTTTTATCCCGTATTATATTGTATATATTTTACCATTAAATTGTTTGTTTTTAGTTCCGTCTATTTTTCTTGTAATTATTTTATCCTAAAAAACCCCCTAAAAATGAGGTAGAATAATTGTTTATAATCCACTGACCTTTAAAAAGATAAAAAATACAAAAACATCTCAAAACCACAAATTCGGTATTTTTATTCCCCTAAAAATACCCCCAAAAATAGCTTTTGTACAAATGACCTCTTTTGGCTTTTTGACCAACAAGAAAGTTGTAGATCTCGTCGAGATGAGCAATTTCATGTTTTGACTTTTTCCTAATTCGGCCTCTAACTATTTCTTTTCTATTTTTCTTTGTATTTTTTTCTCTGAATTTTCTCATTGGGCCACGTGGCACCCTCTGGTCCGCCCACGTGACCCGTCTCACCTCTTGCCACCCGGTGCACCTCCTGGACCGTCGGATCCACTCAACTCCGCCCCCATCTCCGCCATCCACCCTTGCCTCGCTCACAGCCTTCAGATCTGACGTTCAGATCTGATCTCAACCACCCAAAACTGCCTCATCCACAGCCCTCCAATCTCATCCTCATCCTACGCACGTCAGCCCTCCACGTCGCCCCTCCATCTCAGCCCTATGATCCTGCTACCATCCAACGCCCCTCAGCCCGCCACGTCGCCCAATCACCTTCAACCATTAGATCCACCCCACCATCCAATCATAGCCGCTCCTTCGCGCTCTACCCTCAGCCGTCCGATCAGATCTAATGATCTGATCTCAGCCCCCTCGCCCTCGCCCCCATCCTAGCCGTCGGATCCCTAGATCCAACGGCTAGGGATCATCGTCAACCTCCAGCTCACCCCGATCCAGCCGTTGCGACTCGCGTAACCCCCGCTCCCCCTTCCTTTTTTGGCCGGCGCTCTGACCATCCCCTCGAGCTCCTAACGCCTCCCCTCCATTGCCCTTGCTTCCACCATCCTCACGTAACCCCCAATCTTCTTCCTCCATCATTCATCCGCCATCAATCAGCCAATCAATCACCCCTCACCACCTCATAACGCTTGGACCTCCCCTCTTATAAATTGTCATCTCCGCCACCGTAGCACCTTGTCCACCATTATTGGGTCTTCACTTAGCTTCCTCCGCCCCTCCGGTGACAACGGAGGGGCGGAATGTCGAGGCGACAATGGTGTTGGTCCGGTGTCGACCCACAGCGCCTCCGCCGCGTATCGGTGACCTCCGGGCACCGCCGAGCATCGGGGATGATCGCCCCTGTCATGCGAAGACCCCCCCGAGGTCGATGAAGGCTCAGCCTAGATCAAGCCTCCACCCCACCTCGCTCCGGCGAGGCGCTTTTTATTAAATTTTCTCCTAATTTTCCCTTCATACCCATCATCGTTCACCTTCCTCCGACTACTCCACCATCTCCACCATATCACTCCGATCTTTGCCGACCATTCCCTTCTTCTTCACAACCCCAACCACTCCGAATCAAGTCTCCTCTTGCTTCGACGGAGAAGACACCCAGGTCCTCTGCTCCCTCCACCCCACTGGACCTCCGCTCACCTCCCACTCACTCTCATTCACGCATGCACACTGTGCTTCGGCTAAACTAACGCTTTCAAGTATTTTCATCGTCATTGGTCAGAGCTTGCGCATATGCTCCGATCGACGGCTCCGCTGTCGGTAGCTTTCATTGACCTATCGATCTTGACGCTGCCGGAGCGCCGTCTCGCCACCAGCTTCTTCGTGAGGACCTCGGCTTGCTCATCCGATCTTCATAATCGCAAAGCATGGCGGAGCAAAGGGGAGGTTGCCGGAGCCCCGCCTTCTCCGGTGACCTGCGGTGGAGGACGACACTACAGTTGCCGTCCGATCATCCGGATCGGACGGCTCAGATGAAGACGCGTGGCAACCGAGCCTATACTCCATGCCTACAGGCTCGGGCGGACCAAACCTCGCCTCGAGCCCCCTAGTTGCTGCCACATGTGCTTGAACCAAAGGAGCTGACTCGAGCTTGGCCACTCACGTGCAACATACGTGAGGTGCTGGGTAATTTGCAGAAAAGACCCGACGCTTTTATGGAATTACACTTTGGTCCCCAGGCACGCATGCTTGGGTATTTTACAGGGAAGCCCTTCGACTTTTTGGAATTACAAAAAGGCCCCCGCGCATAAAGGAAAATTGCATCCAGGCCCAAGTGATTTTCATTAATTGCATTTAGGTCCTTCCAGGGACCTAAATGCAATATTTATCCTTTATTTTTATTGCATTTTTATTACAATTATGCCCTTGCATTATTTTTAGCATAACTTGAGCATCGTAGGTCCAAATTGCATGATTTTAGTGTCGTTTTGATCCTTGTTTTGTCCTCAACATTTTAGCATGCTTCATTGTCTCATTTGCCACTGTTTTAATTGAAGTATATTTTTATGTGAAAAATGGGACCCTGCTCTCCTTGTCTTGCTTTGATATGATGACCGCTTTTTCATGTTATGTTCAAATTGACTCCGATTTCATTTTATATTGTGTTGCTCATAATTGTCAGGTATAATTGTGATCTTTTATTCAGCATACATATTCTCTTGCATTATTCTCATGCATCACTTTATAATTGCATAAAAATCGATAAAAAAATGCATGCATCCTCACATTGCTTTGTAATTTGCATAATTTTCATGAGGACCTGAAATCGGAATTAATTCACATTGTGCCTAACGAATCAAAATTCAATAAACATATTAGGCAGCGGTGTCCATGTGTTCGACCGTGGTAGACTTGCCAAGTTAAAATATTCCATGACATTCAAAGATCGTGGTTTTTGCTAAACCAAATTCGCCTCATGTACTACGACTAATTTCACATTATTAAAGAGGCAAATTTCGCGTTCATCAAATGGCGCCGTTGCCGGGGACATGGCTTTGTTTAATTATTGAATCTTGATTTTTTATTGATTAATTTCATTTTTTTAGGTCCTCATTTCATGCATAATTTTTTGCATCATATCTGCTGATTTAATTTCTCGGTATGGCTAATTTTTATTTTTTGTGGCAGGGCCCATGATGATCGAGGATGCTTTATCCTCATGGAGGCGTGAAGTCGGGAGCTTCCACTGAAGAGGCCGCAAAAGAATTCGTGAAGAATTTTAGGAGTTAGATCAGACAGCCCGCATTGCATGTTGTAAAAAATTTGCATCTGCATATTTATTTCCAGTATTGCAAGTTGGTTAAAAAAAGAGAGAAAAACAAAGAGTAGATCACTTGATGATCTACCCCCCCCACACACACACCTACACTTGCACATACTCACTCCCACCTTCCCCCTGTATATTTCATTCTCTCTCTCTCTATCTCTATCTCTCTCTGTGCGTATATTTTTCACGAACCCCCTCACCCTCACCCTTGTATCATAGAACCCCCCCCCCAACGTAGACCTTACTTAGGGCTATTTGTATCTTGAGTATAGGGGGGGCCTGCCTGCTCACCCCTCCCTCGTTCAGTCTTCTTGTACTTAGGTCAATTTTGGCCTAAGTATAGGGGGGCCCTCCTCCTCAGTTCCGCTATATCACCCTATATTTGAACCGAGCCTTGGCTTCGTGGCACTTGTGCTATGAGGACATAGCAAAATTTAAGTATAGGGGGGTATACCGTATATTATTGTATATTTACTTTAGCCTTAGCTCGCGTTTTTAAATATCTTTTAAAATTTTTATTTTCGGGCTGGGTTGTGGTAAGCTTGTGAACTGAGTAAAAAACCTTGTCAAATTTGTTAATTAAAAATTGAGGGATTAATTTTTGTAAATATTCCTGTATTAAAAAATTGAAAAATTAAAAATCTTTCTTGGAATTTGACTCTGAGTACTAGGTTTAGTAGACATTTTCAGTGAGGGAACCTCAGTCTCCCTTAGCAGAGTGGGTGGTTTAGAGGACATCACAATTGGCCCCGTCCTCAAGTAACACGGGTCTCGGCCCGTACTTACACACATACTGGCTGAGAATGGATACTTCTATTTGAGCATGGGACAGTCATTGTCTCTCCGAGGAATCAAAAAAAAAATTAAAACCCAAAAAATCTGTAAAAGCCAAAATTCACACAAAAAATCACTAACCTAAGGAGTTGGTGTATTCCTGACACATTTACACTCACTCAAGGCTTGAGGATTTTGAGGACACTGGATTTCTGGGATCTTGAGAGTCTGACTTAACATGCCTTAGTCATTAGGGTTTTTATGACTTAAATATCCATACTCCCCTGGTTTGAAAGATTTGAGTGCTATATTGCACTCTTCGTCTCTACCTTCAAGAAAAATATGATCAGCACAGTCACTTCCCACAACTGCATGATTGATGAGTTGAGTTGAGATATCACTTGAGGGACTAGGACCAGAGATTTGAGTTTAGACCCGATCTTATGATATTCGAGGATGGGATAAAGTTAATGAAGGCTTCAGAAAACCTGAGTGTCAGCAAAACCCAAGCCAATATGTGAACAAGATTCATATGCTATCTCTTTGATATTTACCTATGTGCCAGGGTGTGATGAAACTTAATGGAATTTGTTGATCAGTGTGCGCTGACTTTTGGTAAAAGCAGTGGAGCTAGCCAACAAAAGAAATAAAATGTCAAAGAAAAAGCTCTGAATACCAAATTCAAAATACAAATGAGCTTCCACCAATGGCGAGCGCTCCCAAACATTTTTTAAGTGTCCACTTGGACCAAGAGCTATTAGGACCAAGGAGTCGGGCTGACACCACAAAAAGGGCCCTACATCGTAAGCGATACAAGTCTGGGTGTCGAAGGTATCTTAGATGCCCAGAAAAGACACACCCCGGTGTACTCCCAGAAAAACAAGTGTAGACGACTCCAACTCTTTTGACGGACACATTGATCAACAAATTAAAATTTACATCTGTTGAGTAAAAAGGCACTCGAGAGGCCCCTTGTTCCAATGTGAGGGTGAGAAAAATAGACACAATCCATTACCTCCATCATCTGGCCGTCCATCAACATTTCAAGTCTGACAAAACTAATGAGACAGTTGACTGAAGCAAGAGTAGACTTATTCCCTAGTATTGAGGATTAGGTCTAGAGGAGAGTCTTTGGGAACTGGAACCTTGAGTGATGCTTCGACTCGGCTCTCATGAATTGCAGTACACTAATTATCATATCCTTATATTCTACATACAAAAAGAGAGTCTGATAATCAGAGAAGTTGGATTCCTTCTGACTAAGGCTTGGATAAACCCGGAATTTTAGGATCACTTAGGTCAGGGTCTTCGAAAGATCGAGCCTTGAAAATTTCACAAGCACTGTAAGGAATTAATCCGACTCCTTCATTCTTTAGATGCTCGAGGACGAGCAATGTTTAAGTATAGGGGTATGATGAATCTCGAATTCATCATGCTAAAAGCCGCAAATTAAACCCCCTGCTTAATCAATCCAATAAAAATCACTTTTAAATACCTATTTTTATCTTGTATTATATTGTATATATTTTACCATTAAATTGTTGTTTTTAATTCCGTCTATTTTTCTTGTAATGATTTTATCCTCAAAAACCCCCTAAAAATGAGGTAGAATAACTGTTTATAATTCACTGACCTTTAAAAAGATAAAAAATACAAAAACATCTCAAAACCACAAATTCGGTACTTTTATTCCCCTAAAAATACCCCAAAAATAGCTTTTATACAAATGACCTCTTTTGGCTTTTTGACCAACATGAAAGTTGTAGATCTCGTCGAGACGAGCAACTTTCATGTTTTAACTTTTCCTAATTCGGCCTCTAACTATTTCTTTTCTATTTTTCTTTGTAATTTTTCTCTGAATTTTCTCAGTGGGCCACGTGGCGCCATCTGGTCCGCCCATGTGGCCCGTCTCTCCTCTTGCCACCCAGCGCACCTCCTGGACCGTCAGATCCACTCAACTTCGCCCCCATCTCCTCCATCCATCCTCGCCTCGCTCACAACCGTCAGATCTGATGTTCAGATCTGATCTCAACCCACCCAAAACCGCCTCATCCACAGCCCTCTGATCTCATCCTCATCCTACGCACGTCAGCCCTCCATGTTGCCCCTCCATCTCAGCCCTTCGATCCTGCTACCATCCAACGCCCCTCAGCCCGCCACGTCGCCCATTCACCTTCAACCATTGGGATCCACCCCACCATCCAATCATAGCTGCTCCTTCGCGCTCGACCCTCAGCCGTCCGATCAGATCTAATGATCTGATCTCAGCCCCTCGCCCTCGCCCCCATCCTAGCCGTCGGATCCCTAGATCCAACGGCTAGGGATCATCGTCAACCTCCAGCTCACTCCGCTCCAGCTGTTGCGACTCGCGTAAACCCTGCTCCCCCTTCCTTTTTGGCCGGCACTCCGACCATCCCCTCGAGCTCCTAATGCCTCCCCTCCATTGCCCTTACTTCCACCATCCTCGCGTAACCCCCAATCTTCTTCCTCCATCATTCATCCGCCATCAATCAGCCAATCAATCACCCCTCACCACATCATAACGCCTGGACCTCCCCTCTTATAAATCGTCATCTCTGCCACCGTAGCACCTTGTCCACCATTATTGGGTCTTCACCTAGCTTCCTCCGTCCCTCCGGTGACAGCGGAGGGGCGAAATGTCGAGGCACGATGGTGCTGGCCCGGTGTCGACCCGCGGCGCCTCCGCCGCGTATCGGTGACCTCCGAGCACCGTCGAACATCGGGGATGATCGCCCCCGTCGTGCGAAGACCCCCCCGAGGTCGATGAAGGACTCAGCCTAGATCACAGCCTCCACCCCACCTCGCTCCGGCGAGGTGCTTTTTATTGAAGACTACTCCAGCATATCCACCATCTCACTCCGGATCTTCGTCGACCATTCCCTTCTTCTTCACAACCCTAACCACTCAGAATCAAGTCTCCTCTTGCTTCGCCGGAGAAGACACCCAGGTCCTCTGCTCCCTCCGCCATACTGGACCTCCGCTCACCTCCCACTCACTCTCATTCACGCACGCACATTGTGCTTCAGCTAAACTAACGCTTTCAGGTATTTTCATCGTCATTGGCCGGAGCTTGCGCATCTGCTCTGATTGACCGGCTCCGCCGCCGGTAGCCTTCATTTGACCTGCCGATCTTGACGCTGCCGGAGTGCCGTCTCGCCACCAGCTTCTTCGCGAGGACCTCGGCTTGCTCATCCGATCTTCAGATGGCCTCGCGGAGCATGGCGGAGCAAAGGGGAGGTCGCCGGAGCCCCGCCTTCTCCGGTGACCTGCGGTGGAGGACGACACTACGGTTGTCGTCCGATCATCCGGGATCGGATGGCTCAGATGAAGACGCGTAGCAACTGAGCCTATACTCCATGCCTACAGGCTCAGGCGGACCAAACCTCGCCCAGAGCCCCCCAGTTGCTACCACATGTGCCCGAACCAAAGGAGCTGACCCGGAGCCTGGCCCCTCACGTGCAGCGCACTTGAGGTGCTGGGTAATTTGCAGAAAAGACCCGATGCTTTTATGGAATTACACTTTGGTCCTCAGGCACGCGTGCCTGGGTATTTTACAGGGAAGCCTTCGACTTTTTGGAAATTGCAAAAAGGCCCCACAATAAAGGAAAATTGCATCCAGGCCCAGGCGGTTTTCATTAATTCCATTTAGGTCCTTCTAGGGACCTAAATGCAATATTTATCCTTTATTTTTATTGAATTTTTATTACAATTATGCCCTTGCACTTTTTTAGCATAACTTGAGCATCATAGGTCCAAATTGCATGATTTTAGTGTTGTTTTGATCCTTGGTTTATCCTCTACATTTTAGCATGCTTCATTATCTCATTTGCCACTGTTTTAATTGAGTATAAATTTTTATGTGAAAAATGAGACCATGGCTCTCCTTGTCTTGCTTTGATCTGATGATCGCTTTTTCATGTTTATGTTTAAATTGACTCTGATTTCATTTTATTAATTGTGTATAATTGTCCGGTATAATTGTGATCTTTTTATTCAGCATACATATTCTCTTGCATTATTCTCATGCATCACTTTATAATTGCATAAAAACCGAAAAAAATGCATGCATCCTCGCATTGCTTTGTAATTTGCATAATTTGCATGAGGACCTGAAATCAGAATTAATTCACATTATGCCTAACGAATCGGAATTCAATAAACATATTACGCAGCTGTGTTCATGTGTTCGACCTTGGTAGACTTGCCAAGTTAAAATATTCCACGACATTCAAAGATCGTGGTTTTTGCTGAACAAAATTCGCCTCATGTACTATGACTAATTTCACATTATTAAAGAGGCGAATTTCACGTTCATCAGATTGGGCGACGGGAAGGTTCTAGAGACAAAGTGAAGAGGCGAGATATGAGAAAGAGGTAAGAGACGGAGGGGGTCCCTCTCCCCTCCGCCTCGCGCAACCCCTGTCCCCGCCCCCCCCCCCCCCCTGCGACCTCCCCCCCCCCCTCTCCGCCCCCGCAGCCCCTGCCACCGTCGCCCCCGCGCCCAAGTCGCAGCCCCTCCCACCTCCGCCCCCCGCAGCCCCTGCCCCCGTGCCCCCCCAGGTCGAAACCCCTCCCCCCTCTGCCCCTCGCAACCCCTGTCCCCACCCCCCCCTGCGACCCCCCTCCGCCCCCCGCAGCCCGTGCCCCCGCCGCCCCCGCGCCCAGGTCGCCACGTACCTCCTCCTCAAGCTGTAGTTTTTATTAAATTAAGATACATTTTCGACTAATTGATTCATAAAAATTCATCAAAAAATTCAATAAAATTCACCGTTTGATCCGTAATGAGTGATATGTCCGTGAAAATGCAAAAAAAATAGAGATTCAATGGATGCATGAAGGTGTCACTAAGAGAGAGAAATTATGAGGAGAAAGGAAGAAGAACAAATGGATGAGGAAGAAGATAAAGAGGTCTGGATAATAATACCCATCTTAACTGCACCAAAGTTTGATGAAACCATGGTTAAGTCAACTCATTGACGGTCAATCTGATGGAAGGGCACAACTGATGACGGAGCAAGAAGTAAGGGGCACAACTGATATTACCAAAAAGATAGGGGCATAACTTATATTGCGATATCTCGGAGGGGCACAAGTGATAAAATCCCTAAATATTATGAATATGATTCATAAGTTATTAAGAGATATTTAATTGTAAATATGATTTATAATTTATAAGTTAATGTGAATTTGATCAACATTATACAACTACATGTGAATTGGATTCACATTGTGCAATTAAATGTAATATGATTTACATTTAATATTAGATGGATAAATATGATTCATAACTATCAATGGCATGATCGGAATTGTCACAAAATAATTCAGATTTATTTTGGTGAAAATTCAAACAATAAAATTTGTTGCAACTGTTAGCCATGTGAGCCCGAGGCGAACCATTCCTACAATAAATGTTATTATAATATATGATTTATAAATAAAAGTTATTGATTGTTTTCACTCCCTTTCTGAGATTAAATGTAACATCCCTAATTTCTAATGACCAATTAAGTCCAAGATGATGAATAATTAGTGAGTTTGATTGGCTTTAAAATTTAGGAATTTAATTGTGATTAAGTATGGAAAATTAAGATGCCATTAGTGGCTAATTGTGGAATTGTGGCTAGAGGTGATTAAGTGGCTAAGTTTGATTAGTAATGTGATTACTATTCATAGGTGGGCCTTATGTGCAAATAGGAAGAGTTGGTGGGGTTTATGATGTAATTTTCCCAAGGGTATAAGCACCCATAGGCGCCACCCCTTCATCTCCATTTCATCTTCTTCTTCTTGAAAACTTGGAGCTCTCTTCCCCCATAGCCGAAATTCCATGGAGCTCCATCTTGTTTCTTAGTTTTCTCCCTCATTTCTCCACCAAATTTCGAGTTCTTGGGCTCAAATCAAAGCTGTGGAAGAGAGGAATGTGGATCAAGTGTTGCATGTAAGATCAAAGGCCAAAGAAGAAGAAAAATCAAGCCTTTAAGCTCAAGGTGTAGACAGCCCAACCTTGTTCTTGAGAAGTTCTTCTTCAATCTTTTGAAGCTTGATTTGAGGTACAAATTTAGCCCTTCTCTTGCTGCCATATGTAGAGTCTTTACCACTTATATCCCAGATCTAAAATCAAGCCTTAGTTTTGGGGTTTTTGGTTGAAAAAAATTGAGAAAAATAGACTCATGTGCACAATTTTTCTTGTGGCCAGAATCTGTGTGTCTTCCTTTTAATCCAAGTTGGACATGTATTTTGGGATCTTTCTTGGGTTCTCTTGGGTAGAATCATATGTTGATTAATACCCCATTAAGGTAGACTTAAATTCATGGGGTTAAATACGAAATTGCATGTGATTATAACATCTTAAAGAGGCTATACATGGACTGTCCACTGAAATTTTCAGATTTGTTGTTGTAAATGTTGGCCAATAACTTGCATGATTTGGGAGTCTTCTTTAAATTCCCTTGAGTAGATTTACTTACTGATTATGACCCCAATAAATTGGCTTATGATTCTTGGTTTTAAATTTGAAAATTTAGGTGATTAGAAATATTTTGGATGTTGACATATGCATGTAACTGAATGTGTCCAGATCTGTCCATGAATTTTAAGTTAGTGTTTTAAGATGTATTTGAGGAGTTTCTCCATGTTTCCTTGAGTGAAATTACTTGTTGGTATATACTCTTTCATATTAACCTTTAGTCCATGGAGTTGTTTTAGAAAAATAAGGAGTTTTGAAGAGTTGTTGACTACCTATATCCTACATGACATAGAATGTCCAGATCTGTCCATGCATTTTAGATTAGAGTTTTAGGATGTATTTGGGGAGTTTCTTCATGTTTCCTTGAGTGTAATTATTTGTTAATATATACTCTTTCATATCAACCATTAATCCATGGGTTTGTTTTAGAAAAATGAAGAGTTTTTTAGGAGTTATTGACTACCTATATGACATCTCCACTGAATGTTCAGATTGGAGATGGTTGCCTTAGGACTAAGAACATACATGATTTTGACAATAACCTTAGACATCCTTTGGTGGATTTGACTATAGATATCTAGGGAATGTAATACACATGAAACCCATGTATTTGGATTGGTTTTGATGAAGATTTTGAGACTAATTTGGTTGCTGTCCATGAACAAAACTGTGACCAAATTCCATTGTAGAGTGCATGTTTAATCAAACTTTTAGGCATCCTTTAATAAGTTTTAAAAACACCAAGTCCCCTTGTTTCCCTATATTGAAATGGGAAATCAATTAGTGATTTAATCCCAGTTAGGAGAGGGATTAGGATAGGATAATTTTCCTTATGTTTGCAACCATATGCTTATTATACACATAGGTCTATGAGTGGATTAGATACATGTTTGGAGCATGTGATACTCTCGAACATACCCCTTTAAATGTTAGACCTATACAGGAAAATAAGACTATATGAACTTGCCATGAAGCAAGTCTTCCTCTAAGGAGTAGCCCGATCCTTGTAGGTTTTTCCGAATCTTTTGGGGCGTAGGAAAGAAAGAAGTTTCCGATAAGATAGCCAGGATCATGAGATTGATGTTCTTGAGTAGGAAATTAGAGAGAGACTATCGTATCAGATCTGTATCGTCGACCTTGGATCAATAGAGGTTCTTATAGAACAAGTTCGGGACAAGGACCGATAACTTGTAGATGTGAAACAAATCAAAGAAACCATAGACGCTTAGGGATTAACATGAAAAAGAAATGGTGATGTCACATATGATCAGTCATGGAGAATGGTGCTCCGACTGTGCGAGGGCGCGGTGACCCTCACCTGAGCAGGAGATGAGGTCGCTCAGGCTTGGGTAGCGGACATTGAGAGCATGGGTCTAGGATCCCAGTCTTTTTACGTGTTTTCTTCGAGCCGTCTCGGTTTTTACGCTTCGTTGGGATCCACGAGTTGTCTAGACCATTCCACTGACCCGTTGGTTTTTCTTAGAGAGCCTAGGTTGGGGGTTCTCTGCAGTTTTTTCTTTACGAGCTCGTATGGTTTTTACGTACTTTTCTCCTCCGAGAGTTGAGTATCGGGAGAGGAAGTCGGGTCCGGCAGGCTTACCTCTTCTTTGTTTTCCTGCCTCTAGTGGCGTAGTAGTCGTACTACCACTGCCTTTCCGTGGACCACACTTCCACTGGGATTGGCGAGAGCAGACGAATCCCTTTGGGGGTTTCTTCACCGCTGAAAATTTATTTGACATTGATGTCCCATGAATACCTTTCCGCTTAGGCGTGCCCTGGTGATGGGGTAGTGGCCAGCAGACATCAATGTCCCATAGGTAGCTTCCGCTAGGCTGTGACCTAGCGTGGAAATAATGGTTAAGAGATTGTGACAGTTCACCATTTGCCAGTTAAGATGTTGTTTCATCTGTAGACATTGATGTTCCATAAATACCTTTCCGCTAAGGCGTGCCCTGGTGATGGGGTAGTGGTTAGCAGACACTAATGACTTCATTATTACCTTTCCGCCATGCAGGTGTCCTGGTGATAGGGTAATGGTTAGTAGATACTGAGGATTTCACTTACCTTTCCGCCAGGCTGTGACCTCGTGATGGGGTAAGAGATGAGTGACTTTTTCGCTAGGAGACTAGTGACGACAATTCTGTTAGTAGAGGCTAGCGAGGGTTGGGTGTTGAGAGAGTTGTGAGTACGTTTCCTTTCATACACCTTCGTGAGCGAGCTATCACACGTGTCGACCGAGGATCAATGAGTCGAGAGAACAAGCTAGAAGGAGTGTTGGGAACTTAGTTAGGATGCAAGGTACCATCGCATGCCTACGGAGGCACCCCAACCCTGAGGCGTACATCATACCTCAGAGTCATAGTGTGAGGTTCAACTTGGACTTTGAAGTCCTACCCGGATATCGAGGTCCTAACCGGACCAAGACCACAGACTTACTTCTAGGCTTGAGTTGTTGTTGGGTTAGTTCCATTGATCGAGGGAGACACGGTGTGGTGGTGAGCGAGAGTGAGTGCTTCTTGTTAGCTTTCCAAAAGCAAGTAAACAACTTAAAAAGAATAAATTAACCTATAAATGCTTGCTAGTTCTTTTGTTACCCACTACAGCTACTTTTTGTCTCTCTAGTAGTTCTAGTCTTTGCTTTGTTACCATACTTAGTAGAACTGCGTAGAATTTGTACGTACAACTTTGTAACAGATACTTTTGTCCCTTTTTCTACTATGGCAGGCAAGGGCCCTGCGATCGAGTAGCCGACGTACTTGGGGCTACTGTTGTTTCTTTTTGGTGCTACACTTTCAGAGCAGGTATACCCCTTTGGAGCTCATTAGACAGTTGTATGTTGTGATCTCCTCTGTAGCCTCATTTTGGGATATATGTATATGTATATTGGATGTTGTGGAATTCAGTATGTTATATGAATGAAATGGAAATGAATGAAATGAATATGAATGGATATCATTGTTGTGGTTCAGTTCTGGTGCACTCTTCATCCGCTTCCAGTTTCTTTGTGGTTGCTTGTTTAGCATTAATATAAATCTAGTGAATGTCATAAGCAAAAAAAAAAAAATTCCCCAGGTTTTTCATAAGCATGAGATTAACTTAAGCTTGTTAAGTGTGCAAATGACGTGTTTGACGGGTAACCTAAGGTCCTCGGGAGGAGGGTCGTCACAGGTTTGGTATCAGAGCAGAGTTACCCCGATACACGCATTCGCATAACTTAATAGCGAGAGTCTTCTGATTTCTCATGAAGCCGAATGGGAAATTTTTTGACATTCAAAAGATTTATGTAACCACAAGTCACCAGAACATTTCATTCATATAAGTATCCCAAGAGGAGAAATAGTACAACTGATTATTTTCTAAAGTGTGCTTAACTATGCTATGATCCAATACAGGAAGGATCAGCATGGCACCCCGAGTAGCTCGCGATCAGCCAGGAGAGATGGCACAGGTACTAGCTGCACTCGCTGATCTGCGACAGAGACAGGATCAGATACTTGCCCAGCAGACTGAGTTGGTTGAGCGCCAGACTGGGATGGAGCTGAGGATGGAGGAGCTGTCTGACTCCTCATATCACCCATCCAGGGATGAGTCCGCTAGAGCCGAGCATCTATTCTCTGAGGAGATTCACCAGCATACTGAGGCAGAGATTCCGAGGGAGTCAGGAGCCGACAGAGCTGAGGTAGGCCAAGGGCCTACAGCAGGAGTAGAGGTCACAGGGTTTGTTCTTCCTACTGCACCGAGACACCATGATGTCTTCACATCCTACCAGAGAGCTGGAGTACCCAGATTCCAGGGCACGGGTACATCTGACGAGGCTGAGCAGTGGCTCAGGACAGTGATGAAGGTGTTCAGGATGATTCAGGCACCACTAGAGTCGTGGTTACCTTTTGCTGAGTTCTCCCTTACTGGGTTTGCAGAGCGCTGGTGGGAGGCTACTGTGTCTGAGATGGGACGTGTGCCGACTTGGACAGACTTTGAGACCCACTTCAGAGGCCACTTCTTCTCAGGGAAGTGGAAGGAGACACAGCGCAGGTTGTTCGCAGAGCTGAGACAGGGCAGGATGACAGCGCGAGAGTACTTTGTGCGCTACACTGAGTTGTCATGCCACACATCTTCTGCAGTTGCTTTTCCAGAGGAGAATCTGGAGAAGTTTGTTCGTGGCATGAGAGAGGACGTTCAGGAGAAGTTGGTAGGGCTGAGACTGACTACCATTGCTGAGGTGACTGACGCAGCAGAGCGGATTGAGGACGTCCGCGAGAGACGTTTTGGGAGTACCTTTAGACCACCACCAGTACCACCGAGGTCGTCTGGGCCTATTCGGCGGCAGTTCCAGCCACAGCGGTCAGCACGACGCTTTCGTCTGACAAGGACGGTTTCTTCTGGAAGTGTTCGCTCGACCCCCACGACTACTTTGGGAGGAGCATTGGCCAGTAGAGGTTTTGAGGCAGCGCGGCCATCTGGGTCGCAGAGGTTTGGAGCACAGAGCGCGAGACCCGCAAAGAGTGCCGGTCCATCTTCTATGCCGAGCAGGGCGATCAGGTGCTACCAGTGCCAGCAGGTGGGACATATCAGGTCCCAGTGCCCACAGCTACAGACTCCACCACCTCCACCTCCACCGCGTTCGAGAGCTACCGGGAGGAGCTCCCAGTACAGAGGTCAGCAGAGACCAGCTCAGAGCGCAGCAGGATCCAGTGCCGGATCTATACGTCAGGGACAGATTCACGCAGTTATAGCTGAGCAGGCACGGTCCGCGGCCACGGTTGTGAAAGGTATGGTTTCAGTTTCGAGCCATCCTTTTCACGTGTTGTTTGATTCTGGTGCTACCCATTCGTTTCTTGCTGTGAGGCTTCTAGCCACATTAGGTAGAGTCGCGGAGGACGTAGATCCTCCATTTCACATTCGAGGGCCTGGCGGACAGTTGTTCGTGATTTCAGAGATAGTTAGAGGGTTATCAGTGTCCATAGGCGGTCACGAGATGACTGCGGATTGCCTTCTACTACAGCTTGTTGAGTTCGACATGATTTTGGGCATGGATTGGTTGTCTACACATCACGCCTTAGTCGATTGTTACAGGAAGACTGTTGTCTTCAGGATCCCCGGCTTGACAGAGTTCACTTTTGAGGGGACATTGCAGGACTCTAGGATGGAGTATATTTCAGTGCTGAGAGCACAACGACTGGTTGATCAGGGATGTGACACTTTCCTGGCCTTTGTTCAGGAGGTTGCAGATAGAGAGCCGATGGCTCAAGACATTAGAGTTGTGTCAGAGTATCCTGATGTGTTTCCTGAGGAGTTACCAGGACTACCTCCAGTTAGAGAGATCGAGTTTGAGATCTCGCTACTTCCCGATACGCAGCCGATCTCCATGGCTCTGTATCGCATGGCACCCGCAGAGCTGAGAGAGCTGAAGGTGCAGCTACAGGAGTTGCTTGACTTAGGCTTTGTGAGGCCGAGCACTTCACCTTGGGGCGCTCCTGTACTCTTTGTTCGGAAAAAGGATGGAACCATGCGGTTATGCATTGATTATAGACAACTGAATAAGAGGACGGTGAAGAACCGTTATCCTCTACCACGCATTGATGATCTGTTTGATCAGCTACAAGGATCTTCGGTGTTCTCGAAGATCGACCTCCGCTCGGGTTACCATCAGTTGAGGATTCGGGAGACAGACGTCCCGAAGACAGCCTTTCGGACACGGTATGGCCACTACGAGTTTGTAGTGATGCCATTCGGACTGACGAATGCCCCCGCGGCATTCATGGACATGATGAACAGAGTATTCCGTCCTTACTTGGACAAGTTTGTTGTGGTGTTCATAGATGATGTGCTGGTTTACTCGAAGAATGAATGGGACCATGAGAACGACTTGAGAGCAGTGCTTGGTACCTTGAGAGAGCATAGACTGTATGCCAAGTTGAGTAAGTGTGAGTTTTGGCTACCTCAGGTCTCATTCTTGGGACACGTCATCTCAGGAGCAGGAGTCGCAGTGGACCCTTCGAAGATAGATGCTGTGATGTCTTGGGAACAGCCCAAGACAGTGGCACAGATCCGCAGTTTTCTTGGGTTGGCAGGCTATTACAGACGCTTTGTCAGCAACTTTTCGCGGATCGTACTACCTTTGACGCGTTTGACGCAGAAGGGAGTACCTTTTGTTTGGGATAGTTCGTGCGAGCAGGCTTTCAGGACACTGAAGGAGAGACTTACTACAGCTCCGATCCTTGCTCTACCATCAGGTACACAGGACTATGCGGTTTACACAGACGCGTCAGGTGATGGTTTGGGAGCAGTGCTGATGCAGAGGGGGCATGTGATTGCCTATGCTTCGAGACAGTTGAGACCGCATGAGCGGAATTACCCCACACACGATCTTGAGTTGGCGACAGTGGTCTTCGCTTTGAAGACCTGGCGTCACTACTTGTACGGGGTTAACTTTGAGCTCTTCACAGACCACAAGAGTCTGAAGTACATATTTGATCAGAAGGAGCTGAACATGAGGCAGCGCAGATGGTTAGAGCTGCTGAAGGACTACGATTGCACGATCTCTTACCATCCTGGTAAGGGAAACGTGGTTGTAGACGCCCTTAGCAGGAGAGCACACACGGAGGGTACGATGAACTGGCTATACACTTGGGACTTACTTGCAGCACTGACGGATTGGCATCCACAGGACGGTGCATCTTCTCCCATCTCTGTACCTCCTAGGTACAGCAGCCTTTGGGACCGTATTGTGTCAGGTCAGCAGACAGACCCGTGGATTCACGACAGATACATGCGGGCAGTGAAGGACGAGTTTGACGATTTTGTTGTTGCGGAGTCTATTCTGTGGAAGGCAGGTCGGGTAGTGGTTCCCAACGATGAGCAGCTACGAAGAGACATACTTGACGAGGCGCATTGTTCACATCTTTCCATTCATCCCGGCAGTACGAAGATGTACCACGATCTTCGCCGACATTTCTGGTGGGACGGGATGAAGAGGGACGTAGCTGGGCATGTCAGCAGGTGTTTGACTTGCCATATGGTGAAAGCAGAGCATAGACGACCACCTGGATTACTGCAGCCTCTCCCCATTCCTGAGTGGAAGTGGGAGAGCATTTCGATGGACTTTGTTACAGGACTGCCAAGGACACCAGGAGGCCATGACTCCATTTGGGTCATTGTTGACAGGTTGACGAAGTCAGCCCATTTTATACCTGTTATCATGACTTATACACCTTCTCAGTTGGCCAGATTGTACATACAGCACATTGTGAGGTTACATGGCATACCCTGAGAGGTAGTGTCTGACAGAGACTCGAGGTTCACTTCCCATTACTGGCAGCAGTTCATGTCAGCTTTACAGACCGAGCTGAAGATGAGTTCAGCGTATCACCCTCAGACGGACGGACAGAGCGAGCGTACGATACAGACCTCGGAGGATCTTTTACGCGCCTGTTCTCTAGAGTGGAAGGGATCCTGGAAGGATCATTTACCTCTTGTTGAGTTCACTTATAACAACAGCCATCATTCGAGCATCGGCATGGCGCCATTCGAGGCTCTTTACGGGCGGAGATGCCTTACGCCAATCAGTTGGCGCGAGGTAGGAGATCATGCGTTGTATACCGTGGATCTCTTGGAGGAGACTGCGAGGGTTGTTGACTTGGTAAGGAGGAAGCTCTTGACGGCACAGAGTCGCCAGAAGAGCTATGCAGATCGCCGACGCCGACACTTGGAGTTTCAGGTTGGGGATTTTGTGTTCCTGCGTGTATCACCCATGAAGGGGATACAACGGTTCGGAGTTCGTGGCAAGCTGGCGCCACGTTTTGTTGGGCCATTTGAGATACTTTCACGTGTCGGGAAGGTGGCGTACAGACTGGCACTTCCCCCACGTTTGGCGGCTATACACGACATATTCCATGTGTCGAACTTGAGGAAGTACGTGCACGATCCTCAGCACATCATCAGCTATGAGAGCCTTGACATAGAGCCAGAGTTGACATACGAGGAGGAGCCAGTACAGATACTTGATTTTGCTGTCAGGAGGCTTCGGAACAAGGAGATTCCCTTGGTCAAGATCCTATGGCACCGACAGGGTGTTGAGGAGGCGACATGGGAGACCGAAGCAGCTATGCGAGAGAAATACCCGCGACTCTTCTCAGGTACTTTTGCAGTTTAGTTTATCAGTTCTCTGTATGGCAAATTATTTCACTTTCTGGGTAAAAACCTTCTTTGAGGTTTTTATGGGTTAGAAACCTTTTGAGTTTTTTATGACATACTGACAAAACCGACTTAGAAGCGGAGTCTCGAGGACGAGACTCTCTTTGAGGTTTTTATGATTGTAACATCCCTAATTTCTAATGACCAATTAAGTCCAAGATGATGAATAATTAGTGAGTTTGATTGGCTTTAAAATTTAAGAATTTAATTGTGATTAAGTATGGAAAATTAAGATGCCATTAGTGGCTAATTGTGGAATTGTGGCTAGAGGTGATTAAGTGGCTAAGTTTGATTAGTAATGTGATTACTATTCATAGGTGGGCCTTATGTGCAAATAGGAAGAGTTGGTGGGGTTTATGATGTAATTTTCCCAAGGGTATAAGCACCCATAAGCGCCACCCCTTCATCTCCATTTCATCTTCTTCTTCTTGAAAACTTGGAGCTCTCTTCCCCCATAGCCGAAATTCCATGGAGCTCCATCTTGTTTCTTAGTTTTCTCCCTCATTTCTCCACCAAATTTCGAGTTCTTGGGCTCAAATCAAAGCTGTGGAAGAGAGGAATGTGGATCAAGTGTTGCATGTAAGATCAAAGGCCAAAGAAGAAGAAAAATCAAGCCTTTAAGCTCAAGGTGTAGACAGCCCAACCTTGTTCTTGAGAAGTTCTTCTTCAATCTTTTGAAGCTTAATTTGAGGTACAAATTTAGCCCTTCTCTTGCTGCCATATGTATAGTTTTTACCACTTATATCCCAGATCTAAAATCAAGCCTTAGTTTTGGGGTTTTTGGTTGAAAAAAATTGAGAAAAATAGACTCATGTGCACAATTTTTCTTGTGGCCAGAATCTGTGTGTCTTCCTTTTAATCCAAGTTGGACATGTATTTTGGGATCTTTCTTGGGTTCTCTTGGGTAGAATCATATGTTGATTAATACCCCATTAAGGTAGACTTAAATTCATGGGGTTAAATACGAAATTGCATGTGATTATAACATCTTAAAGAGGCTATACATGGACTGTCCACTGAAATTTTCAGATTTGTTGTTGTAAATGTTGGCCAATAACTTGCATGATTTGGGAGTCTTCTTTAAATTCCCTTGAGTAGATTTACTTACTGATTATGACCCCAATAAATTGGCTTATGATTCTTGGTTTTAAATTTGAAAATTTAGGTGATTAGAAATATTTTGGATGTTGACATATGCATGTAACTGAATGTGTCCAGATCTGTCCATGAATTTTAAGTTAGTGTTTTAAGATGTATTTGAGGAGTTTCTCCATGTTTCCTTGAGTGAAATTACTTGTTGGTATATACTCTTTCATATTAACCTTTAGTCCATGGAGTTGTTTTAGAAAAATAAGGAGTTTTGAAGAGTTGTTGACTACCTATATCCTACATGACATAGAATGTCCAGATCTGTCCATGCATTTTAGATTAGAGTTTTAGGATGTATTTGGGGAGTTTCTTCATGTTTCCTTTAGTGTAATTATTGGTTAATATATACTCTTTCATATCAACCATTAATCCATGGGTTTGTTTTAGAAAAATGAAGAGTTTTTGAGGAGTTATTGACTACCTATATGACATCTCCACTGAATGTTCAGATTGGAGATGGTTGCCTTAGGACTAAGAACATACATGATTTTGACAATAACCTTAGACATCCTTTGGTGGATTTGACTATAGATATCTAGGGAATGTAATACACATGAAACCCATGTATTTGGATTGGTTTTGATGAAGATTTTGAGACTAATTTGGTTGCTGTCCATGAACAAAACTGTGACCAAATTCCATTGTAGAGTGCATGTTTAATCAAACTTTTAGGCATCCTTTAATAAGTTTTAAAAACACCAAGTCCCCTTGTTTCCCTATATTGAAATGGGAAATCAATTAGTGATTTAATCCCAGTTAGGAGAGGGATTAGGATAGGATAATTTTCCTTATGTTTGCAACCATATGCTTATTATACACATAGGTCTATGAGTGGATTAGATACATGTTTGGAGCATGTGATACTCTCGAACATACCCCTTTAAATGTTAGACCTATACAGGAAAATAAGACTATATGAACTTGCCATGAAGCAAGTCTTCCTCTAAGGAGTAGCCCGATCCTTGTAGGTTTTTCCGAATCTTTTGGGGCGTAGGAAAGAAAGAAGTTTCCGATAAGATAGCCAGGATCATGAGATTGATGTTCTTGAGTAGGAAATTAGAGAGAGACTATCGTATCAGATATGTATCGTCGACCTTGGATCAATAGAGGTTCTTATAGAACAAGTTCGGGACAAGGACCGATAACTTGTAGATGTGAAACAAATCAAAGAAACCATAGACGCTTAGGGAGTAACATGAAAAAGAAATGGTGATGTCACATATGATCAGTCATGGAGAATGGTGCTCCGACTGTGCGAGGGCGCGGTGACCCTCACCTGAGCAGGAGATGAGGTCGCTCAGGCTTGGGTAGCGGACATTGAGAGCATGGGTCTAGGATCCCAGTCTTTTTACGTGTTTTCTTCGAGCCGTCTCGGTTTTTACGCTTCGTTGGGATCCACGAGTTGTCTAGACCATTCCGCTGACCCGTTGGTTTTTCTTAGAGAGCCTAGGTTGGGGGTTCTCTGCAATTTTTTCTTTACGAGCTCGTATGGTTTTTACGTACTTTTCTCCTCCGGGAGTTGAGTATCGGGAGAGGAAGTCGGGTCCGGCAGGCTTACCTCTTCTTTGTTTTCCTGCCTCTAGTGGCGTAGTAGTCGTACTACCACTGCCTTTCCGTGGACCACACTTCCACTGGGATTGGCGAGAGCAGACGAATCCCTTTGGGGGTTTCTTCACCGCTGAAAATTTATTTGACATTGATGTCCCATGAATACCTTTCCGCTTAGGCGTGCCCTGGTGATGGGGTAGTGGCCAGCAGACATCAATGTCCCATAGGTAGCTTCCGCTAGGCTGTGACCTAGCGTGGAAATAATGGTTAAGAGATTGTGACAGTTCACCATTTGCCAGTTAAGATGTTGTTTCATCTGTAGACATTGATGTTCCATAAATACCTTTCCGCTAAGGCGTGCCCTGGTGATGGGGTAGTGGTTAGCAGACACTAATGACTTCATTATTACCTTTCCGCCATGCAGGTGTCCTGGTGATAGGGTAATGGTTAGTAGATACTGAGGATTTCACTTACCTTTCCGCCAGGCTGTGACCTCGTGATGGGGTAAGAGATGAGTGACTTTTTCGCTAGGAGACTAGTGACGACAATTCTGTTAGTAGAGGCTAGCGAGGGTTGGGTGTTGAGAGAGTTGTGAGTACGTTTCCTTTCATACACCTTCGTGAGCGAGCTATCACACGTGTCGACCGAGGATCAATGAGTCGAGAGAACAAGCTAGAAGGAGTGTTGGGAACTTAGTTAGGATGCAAGGTACCATCGCATGCCTACGGAGGCACCCCAACCCTGAGGCGTACATCATACCTCAGAGTCATAGTGTGAGGTTCAACTTGGACTTTGAAGTCCTACCCGGATATCGAGGTCCTAACCGGACCAAGACCACAGACTTACTTCTAGGCTTGAGTTGTTGTTGGGTTAGTTCCATTGATCGAGGGAGACACGGTGTGGTGGTGAGCGAGAGTGAGTGCTTCTTGTTAGCTTTCCAAAAGCAAGTAAACAACTTAAAAAGAATAAATTAACCTATAAATGCTTGCTAGTTCTTTTGTTACCCACTACAGCTACTTTTTGTCTCTCTAGTAGTTCTAGTCTTTGCTTTGTTACCATACTTAGTAGAACTGCGTAGAATTTGTACGTACAACTTTGTAACAGATACTTTTGTCCCTTTTTCTACTATGGCAGGCAAGGGCCCTGCGATCGAGTAGCCGACGTACTTGGGGCTACTGTTGTTTCTTTTTGGTGCTACACTTTCAGAGCAGGTATACCCCTTTGGAGCTCATTAGACAGTTGTATGTTGTGATCTCCTCTGTAGCCTCATTTTGGGATATATGTATATGTATATTGGATGTTGTGGAATTCAGTATGTTATATGAATGAAATGGAAATGAATGAAATGAATATGAATGGATATCATTGTTGTGGTTCAGTTCTGGTGCACTCTTCATCCGCTTCCAGTTTCTTTGTGGTTGCTTGTTTAGCATTAATATAAATCTAGTGAATGTCATAAGCAAAAAAAAAAAAATTCCCCAGGTTTTTCATAAGCATGAGATTAACTTAAGCTTGTTAAGTGTGCAAATGACGTGTTTGACGGGTAACCTAAGGTCCTCGGGAGGAGGGTCGTCACAGGTTTGGTATCAGAGCAGAGTTACCCCGATACACGCATTCGCATAACTTAATAGCGAGAGTCTTCTGATTTCTCATGAAGCCGAATGGGAAATTTTTTGACATTCAAAAGATTTATGTAACCACAAGTCACCAGAACATTTCATTCATATAAGTATCCCAAGAGGAGAAATAGTACAACTGATTATTTTCTAAAGTGTGCTTAACTATGCTATGATCCAATACAGGAAGGATCAGCATGGCACCCCGAGTAGCTCGCGATCAGCCAGGAGAGATGGCACAGGTACTAGCTGCACTCGCTGATCTGCGACAGAGACAGGATCAGATACTTGCCCAGCAGACTGAGTTGGTTGAGCGCCAGACTGGGATGGAGCTGAGGATGGAGGAGCTGTCTGACTCCTCATATCACCCATCCAGGGATGAGTCCGCTAGAGCCGAGCATCTATTCTCTGAGGAGATTCACCAGCATACTGAGGCAGAGATTCCGAGGGAGTCAGGAGCCGACAGAGCTGAGGTAGGCCAAGGGCCTACAGCAGGAGTAGAGGTCACAGGGTTTGTTCTTCCTACTGCACCGAGACACCATGATGTCTTCACATCCTACCAGAGAGCTGGAGTACCCAGATTCCAGGGCACGGGTACATCTGACGAGGCTGAGCAGTGGCTCAGGACAGTGATGAAGGTGTTCAGGATGATTCAGGCACCACTAGAGTCGTGGTTACCTTTTGCTGAGTTCTCCCTTACTGGGTTTGCAGAGCGCTGGTGGGAGGCTACTGTGTCTGAGATGGGACGTGTGCCGACTTGGACAGACTTTGAGACCCACTTCAGAGGCCACTTCTTCTCAGGGAAGTGGAAGGAGACACAGCGCAGGTTGTTCGCAGAGCTGAGACAGGGCAGGATGACAGCGCGAGAGTACTTTGTGCGCTACACTGAGTTGTCATGCCACACATCTTCTGCAGTTGCTTTTCCAGAGGAGAATCTGGAGAAGTTTGTTCGTGGCATGAGAGAGGACGTTCAGGAGAAGTTGGTAGGGCTGAGACTGACTACCATTGCTGAGGTGACTGACGCAGCAGAGCGGATTGAGGACGTCCGCGAGAGACGTTTTGGGAGTACCTTTAGACCACCACCAGTACCACCGAGGTCGTCTGGGCCTATTCGGCGGCAGTTCCAGCCACAGCGGTCAGCACGACACTTTCGTCTGACAAGGACGGTTTCTTCTGGAAGTGTTCGCTCGACCCCCACGACTACTTTGGGAGGAGCATTGGCCAGTAGAGGTTTTGAGGCAGCGCGGCCATCTGGGTCGCAGAGGTTTGGAGCACAGAGCGCGAGACCCGCAAAGAGTGCCGGTCCATCTTCTATGCCGAGCAGGGCGATCAGGTGCTACCAGTGCCAGCAGGTGGGACATATCAGGTCCCAGTGCCCACAGCTACAGACTCCACCACCTCCACCTCCACCGCGTTCGAGAGCTACCGGGAGGAGCTCCCAGTACAGAGGTCAGCAGAGACCAGCTCAGAGCGCAGCAGGATCCAGTGCCGGATCTATACGTCAGGGACAGATTCACGCAGTTATAGCTGAGCAGGCACGGTCCGCGGCCACGGTTGTGAAAGGTATGGTTTCAGTTTCGAGCCATCCTTTTCACGTGTTGTTTGATTCTGGTGCTACCCATTCGTTTCTTGCTGTGAGGCTTCTAGCCACATTAGGTAGAGTCGCGGAGGACGTAGATCCTCCATTTCACATTCGAGGGCCTGGCGGACAGTTGTTCGTGATTTCAGAGATAGTTAGAGGGTTATCAGTGTCCATAGGCGGTCACGAGATGACTGCGGATTGCCTTCTACTACAGCTTGTTGAGTTCGACATGATTTTGGGCATGGATTGGTTGTCTACACATCACGCCTTAGTCGATTGTTACAGGAAGACTGTTGTCTTCAGGATCCCCGGCTTGACAGAGTTCACTTTTGAGGGGACATTGCAGGACTCTAGGATGGAGTATATTTCAGTGCTGAGAGCACAACGACTGGTTGATCAGGGATGTGACACTTTCCTGGCCTTTGTTCAGGAGGTTGCAGATAGAGAGCCGATGGCTCAAGACATTAGAGTTGTGTCAGAGTATCCTGATGTGTTTCCTGAGGAGTTACCAGGACTACCTCCAGTTAGAGAGATCGAGTTTGAGATCTCGCTACTTCCCGATACGCAGCCGATCTCCATGGCTCTGTATCGCATGGCACCCGCAGAGCTGAGAGAGCTGAAGGTGCAGCTACAGGAGTTGCTTGACTTAGGCTTTGTGAGGCCGAGCACTTCACCTTGGGGCGCTCCTGTACTCTTTGTTCGGAAAAAGGATGGAACCATGCGGTTATGCATTGATTATAGACAACTGAATAAGAGGACGGTGAAGAACCGTTATCCTCTACCACGCATTGATGATCTGTTTGATCAGCTACAAGGATCTTCGGTGTTCTCGAAGATCGACCTCCGCTCGGGTTACCATCAGTTGAGGATTCGGGAGACAGACGTCCCGAAGACAGCCTTTCGGACACGGTATGGCCACTACGAGTTTGTAGTGATGCCATTCGGACTGACGAATGCCCCCGCGGCATTCATGGACATGATGAACAGAGTATTCCGTCCTTACTTGGACAAGTTTGTTGTGGTGTTCATAGATGATGTGCTGGTTTACTCGAAGAATGAATGGGACCATGAGAACGACTTGAGAGCAGTGCTTGGTACCTTGAGAGAGCATAGACTGTATGCCAAGTTGAGTAAGTGTGAGTTTTGGCTACCTCAGGTCTCATTCTTGGGACACGTCATCTCAGGAGCAGGAGTCGCAGTGGACCCTTCGAAGATAGATGCTGTGATGTCTTGGGAACAGCCCAAGACAGTGGCACAGATCCGCAGTTTTCTTGGGTTGGCAGGCTATTACAGACGCTTTGTCAGCAACTTTTCGCGGATCGTACTACCTTTGACGCGTTTGACGCAGAAGGGAGTACCTTTTGTTTGGGATAGTTCGTGCGAGCAGGCTTTCAGGACACTGAAGGAGAGACTTACTACAGCTCCGATCCTTGCTCTACCATCAGGTACACAGGACTATGCGGTTTACACAGACGCGTCAGGTGATGGTTTGGGAGCAGTGCTGATGCAGAGGGGGCATGTGATTGCCTATGCTTCGAGACAGTTGAGACCGCATGAGCGGAATTACCCCACACACGATCTTGAGTTGGCGACAGTGGTCTTCGCTTTGAAGACCTGGCGTCACTACTTGTACGGGGTTAACTTTGAGCTCTTCACAGACCACAAGAGTCTGAAGTACATATTTGATCAGAAGGAGCTGAACATGAGGCAGCGCAGATGGTTAGAGCTGCTGAAGGACTACGATTGCACGATCTCTTACCATCCTGGTAAGGGAAACGTGGTTGTAGACGCCCTTAGCAGGAGAGCACACACGGAGGGTACGATGAACTGGCTATACACTTGGGACTTACTTGCAGCACTGACGGATTGGCATCCACAGGACGGTGCATCTTCTCCCATCTCTGTACCTCCTAGGTACAGCAGCCTTTGGGACCGTATTGTGTCAGGTCAGCAGACAGACCCGTGGATTCACGACAGATACATGCGGGCAGTGAAGGACGAGTTTGACGATTTTGTTGTTGCGGAGTCTATTCTGTGGAAGGCAGGTCGGGTAGTGGTTCCCAACGATGAGCAGCTACGAAGAGACATACTTGACGAGGCGCATTGTTCACATCTTTCCATTCATCCCGGCAGTACGAAGATGTACCACGATCTTCGCCGACATTTCTGGTGGGACGGGATGAAGAGGGACGTAGCTGGGCATGTTAGCAGGTGTTTGACTTGCCATATGGTGAAAGCAGAGCATAGACGACCACCTGGATTACTGCAGCCTCTCCCCATTCCTGAGTGGAAGTGGGAGAGCATTTCGATGGACTTTGTTACAGGACTGCCAAGGACACCAGGAGGCCATGACTCCATTTGGGTCATTGTTGACAGGTTGACGAAGTCAGCCCATTTTATACCTGTTATCATGACTTATACACCTTCTCAGTTGGCCAGATTGTACATACAGCACATTGTGAGGTTACATGGCATACCCTGAGAGGTAGTGTCTGACAGAGACTCGAGGTTCACTTCCCATTACTGGCAGCAGTTCATGTCAGCTTTACAGACCGAGCTGAAGATGAGTTCAGCGTATCACCCTCAGACGGACGGACAGAGCGAGCGTACGATACAGACCTCGGAGGATCTTTTACGCGCCTGTTCTCTAGAGTGGAAGGGATCCTGGAAGGATCATTTACCTCTTGTTGAGTTCACTTATAACAACAGCCATCATTCGAGCATCGGCATGGCGCCATTCGAGGCTCTTTACGGGCGGAGATGCCTTACGCCAATCAGTTGGCGCGAGGTAGGAGATCATGCGTTGTATACCGTGGATCTCTTGGAGGAGACTGCGAGGGTTGTTGACTTGGTAAGGAGGAAGCTCTTGACGGCACAGAGTCGCCAGAAGAGCTATGCAGATCGCCGACGCCGACACTTGGAGTTTCAGGTTGGGGATTTTGTGTTCCTGCGTGTATCACCCATGAAGGGGATACAACGGTTCGGAGTTCGTGGCAAGCTGGCGCCACGTTTTGTTGGGCCATTTGAGATACTTTCACGTGTCGGGAAGGTGGCGTACAGACTGGCACTTCCCCCACGTTTGGCGGCTATACACGACATATTCCATGTGTCGAACTTGAGGAAGTACGTGCACGATCCTCAGCACATCATCAGCTATGAGAGCCTTGACATAGAGCCAGAGTTGACATACGAGGAGGAGCCAGTACAGATACTTGATTTTGCTGTCAGGAGGCTTCGGAACAAGGAGATTCCCTTGGTCAAGATCCTATGGCACCGACAGGGTGTTGAGGAGGCGACATGGGAGACCGAAGCAGCTATGCGAGAGAAATACCCGCGACTCTTCTCAGGTACTTTTGCAGTTTAGTTTATCAGTTCTCTGTATGGCAAATTATTTCACTTTCTGGGTAAAAACCTTCTTTGAGGTTTTTATGGGTTAGAAACCTTTTGAGTTTTTTATGACATACTGACAAAACCGACTTAGAAGCGGAGTCTCGAGGACGAGACTCTCTTTGAGGTTTTTATGATTGTAACATCCCTAATTTCTAATGACCAATTAAGTCCAAGATGATGAATAATTAGTGAGTTTGATTGGCTTTAAAATTTAAGAATTTAATTGTGATTAAGTATGGAAAATTAAGATGCCATTAGTGGCTAATTGTGGAATTGTGGCTAGAGGTGATTAAGTGGCTAAGTTTGATTAGTAATGTGATTACTATTCATAGGTGGGCCTTATGTGCAAATAGGAAGAGTTGGTGGGGTTTATGATGTAATTTTCCCAAGGGTATAAGCACCCATAAGCGCCACCCCTTCATCTCCATTTCATCTTCTTCTTCTTGAAAACTTGGAGCTCTCTTCCCCCATAGCCGAAATTCCATGGAGCTCCATCTTGTTTCTTAGTTTTCTCCCTCATTTCTCCACCAAATTTCGAGTTCTTGGGCTCAAATCAAAGCTGTGGAAGAGAGGAATGTGGATCAAGTGTTGCATGTAAGATCAAAGGCCAAAGAAGAAGAAAAATCAAGCCTTTAAGCTCAAGGTGTAGACAGCCCAACCTTGTTCTTGAGAAGTTCTTCTTCAATCTTTTGAAGCTTAATTTGAGGTACAAATTTAGCCCTTCTCTTGCTGCCATATGTATAGTTTTTACCACTTATATCCCAGATCTAAAATCAAGCCTTAGTTTTGGGGTTTTTGGTTGAAAAAAATTGAGAAAAATAGACTCATGTGCACAATTTTTCTTGTGGCCAGAATCTGTGTGTCTTCCTTTTAATCCAAGTTGGACATGTATTTTGGGATCTTTCTTGGGTTCTCTTGGGTAGAATCATATGTTGATTAATACCCCATTAAGGTAGACTTAAATTCATGGGGTTAAATACGAAATTGCATGTGATTATAACATCTTAAAGAGGCTATACATGGACTGTCCACTGAAATTTTCAGATTTGTTGTTGTAAATGTTGGCCAATAACTTGCATGATTTGGGAGTCTTCTTTAAATTCCCTTGAGTAGATTTACTTACTGATTATGACCCCAATAAATTGGCTTATGATTCTTGGTTTTAAATTTGAAAATTTAGGTGATTAGAAATATTTTGGATGTTGACATATGCATGTAACTGAATGTGTCCAGATCTGTCCATGAATTTTAAGTTAGTGTTTTAAGATGTATTTGAGGAGTTTCTCCATGTTTCCTTGAGTGAAATTACTTGTTGGTATATACTCTTTCATATTAACCTTTAGTCCATGGAGTTGTTTTAGAAAAATAAGGAGTTTTGAAGAGTTGTTGACTACCTATATCCTACATGACATAGAATGTCCAGATCTGTCCATGCATTTTAGATTAGAGTTTTAGGATGTATTTGGGGAGTTTCTTCATGTTTCCTTTAGTGTAATTATTGGTTAATATATACTCTTTCATATCAACCATTAATCCATGGGTTTGTTTTAGAAAAATGAAGAGTTTTTGAGGAGTTATTGACTACCTATATGACATCTCCACTGAATGTTCAGATTGGAGATGGTTGCCTTAGGACTAAGAACATACATGATTTTGACAATAACCTTAGACATCCTTTGGTGGATTTGACTATAGATATCTAGGGAATGTAATACACATGAAACCCATGTATTTGGATTGGTTTTGATGAAGATTTTGAGACTAATTTGGTTGCTGTCCATGAACAAAACTGTGACCAAATTCCATTGTAGAGTGCATGTTTAATCAAACTTTTAGGCATCCTTTAATAAGTTTTAAAAACACCAAGTCCCCTTGTTTCCCTATATTGAAATGGGAAATCAATTAGTGATTTAATCCCAGTTAGGAGAGGGATTAGGATAGGATAATTTTCCTTATGTTTGCAACCATATGCTTATTATACACATAGGTCTATGAGTGGATTAGATACATGTTTGGAGCATGTGATACTCTCGAACATACCCCTTTAAATGTTAGACCTATACAGGAAAATAAGACTATATGAACTTGCCATGAAGCAAGTCTTCCTCTAAGGAGTAGCCCGATCCTTGTAGGTTTTTCCGAATCTTTTGGGGCGTAGGAAAGAAAGAAGTTTCCGATAAGATAGCCAGGATCATGAGATTGATGTTCTTGAGTAGGAAATTAGAGAGAGACTATCGTATCAGATATGTATCGTCGACCTTGGATCAATAGAGGTTCTTATAGAACAAGTTCGGGACAAGGACCGATAACTTGTAGATGTGAAACAAATCAAAGAAACCATAGACGCTTAGGGAGTAACATGAAAAAGAAATGGTGATGTCACATATGATCAGTCATGGAGAATGGTGCTCCGACTGTGCGAGGGCGCGGTGACCCTCACCTGAGCAGGAGATGAGGTCGCTCAGGCTTGGGTAGCGGACATTGAGAGCATGGGTCTAGGATCCCAGTCTTTTTACGTGTTTTCTTCGAGCCGTCTCGGTTTTTACGCTTCGTTGGGATCCACGAGTTGTCTAGACCATTCCGCTGACCCGTTGGTTTTTCTTAGAGAGCCTAGGTTGGGGGTTCTCTGCAATTTTTTCTTTACGAGCTCGTATGGTTTTTACGTACTTTTCTCCTCCGGGAGTTGAGTATCGGGAGAGGAAGTCGGGTCCGGCAGGCTTACCTCTTCTTTGTTTTCCTGCCTCTAGTGGCGTAGTAGTCGTACTACCACTGCCTTTCCGTGGACCACACTTCCACTGGGATTGGCGAGAGCAGACGAATCCCTTTGGGGGTTTCTTCACCGCTGAAAATTTATTTGACATTGATGTCCCATGAATACCTTTCCGCTTAGGCGTGCCCTGGTGATGGGGTAGTGGCCAGCAGACATCAATGTCCCATAGGTAGCTTCCGCTAGGCTGTGACCTAGCGTGGAAATAATGGTTAAGAGATTGTGACAGTTCACCATTTGCCAGTTAAGATGTTGTTTCATCTGTAGACATTGATGTTCCATAAATACCTTTCCGCTAAGGCGTGCCCTGGTGATGGGGTAGTGGTTAGCAGACACTAATGACTTCATTATTACCTTTCCGCCATGCAGGTGTCCTGGTGATAGGGTAATGGTTAGTAGATACTGAGGATTTCACTTACCTTTCCGCCAGGCTGTGACCTCGTGATGGGGTAAGAGATGAGTGACTTTTTCGCTAGGAGACTAGTGACGACAATTCTGTTAGTAGAGGCTAGCGAGGGTTGGGTGTTGAGAGAGTTGTGAGTACGTTTCCTTTCATACACCTTCGTGAGCGAGCTATCACACGTGTCGACCGAGGATCAATGAGTCGAGAGAACAAGCTAGAAGGAGTGTTGGGAACTTAGTTAGGATGCAAGGTACCATCGCATGCCTACGGAGGCACCCCAACCCTGAGGCGTACATCATACCTCAGAGTCATAGTGTGAGGTTCAACTTGGACTTTGAAGTCCTACCCGGATATCGAGGTCCTAACCGGACCAAGACCACAGACTTACTTCTAGGCTTGAGTTGTTGTTGGGTTAGTTCCATTGATCGAGGGAGACACGGTGTGGTGGTGAGCGAGAGTGAGTGCTTCTTGTTAGCTTTCCAAAAGCAAGTAAACAACTTAAAAAGAATAAATTAACCTATAAATGCTTGCTAGTTCTTTTGTTACCCACTACAGCTACTTTTTGTCTCTCTAGTAGTTCTAGTCTTTGCTTTGTTACCATACTTAGTAGAACTGCGTAGAATTTGTACGTACAACTTTGTAACAGATACTTTTGTCCCTTTTTCTACTATGGCAGGCAAGGGCCCTGCGATCGAGTAGCCGACGTACTTGGGGCTACTGTTGTTTCTTTTTGGTGCTACACTTTCAGAGCAGGTATACCCCTTTGGAGCTCATTAGACAGTTGTATGTTGTGATCTCCTCTGTAGCCTCATTTTGGGATATATGTATATGTATATTGGATGTTGTGGAATTCAGTATGTTATATGAATGAAATGGAAATGAATGAAATGAATATGAATGGATATCATTGTTGTGGTTCAGTTCTGGTGCACTCTTCATCCGCTTCCAGTTTCTTTGTGGTTGCTTGTTTAGCATTAATATAAATCTAGTGAATGTCATAAGCAAAAAAAAAAAATTTCCCCAGGTTTTTCATAAGCATGAGATTAACTTAAGCTTGTTAAGTGTGCAAATGACGTGTTTGACGGGTAACCTAAGGTCCTCGGGAGGAGGGTCGTCACATTAAATGAATGAATACACTATAAGGTCCCTCTGTACAATAAGGGTTATGTACCATGGTTGTCTTGATAATCATACAGTTGTTGATTCATTAATTGAATCATAGAGGCTGGTGCTTGGATGAATATCTAAGGAGTTAGATAGAGGACTCATCAAGCACCATCAAATGATTATTAAATGATGATCTCCAACCTGAGTAAGAGATGGCAATCGTTTCTCATTTGACTGATATCTGACCGACCTCATGATGCAGGTCCTCTGCATGGGAATGGTGATTCGGAGGTGTGGGATTAGTTGAGTCAAAGGGTTGACTCAACGAGATCGAGATAACCAAAGACCTATGTTGAATGTCGTCACAACATAGGCATACATCCTCTGACCATAGACAGATGTGTTAGTATATGTCTGAGTATGTACATTTGGCAGACCAATATGTTGATGACCTAACCAAGGTCTATACACCGGCGAGCTGGTGTGCATGTAAAGACATATGAGCAATACGATCTCTCAAAGGGATCATACAGGTTCACTTATGAACCGGAAGACATGAGCTCGCTCATGAGGTATTGGGATCGATCAAATTCCATGCATGGTCGTCTTACTTTGGAAGCATGACAAGAATTTGAAGGTATGATATATGCTTTGGGAAAACATATGATCGATACCAAATCCCAATGACCAAGATTGAGAATCTTGATGATTAAACCCTAAAGAAGACAGTATAAAATTGATCTATATCTTTGGGTTTCATCATAGGTCTTCCAGTATGCAGGATGTACAGGTGTTAGGAATACCTGAGCGTGATGTGATCATAAACGATTGTATAACCATGATGCTTTCATTCCGAGGGAGTGATGAAACATGATTGGATTTTAGTGACTCCTCTCAGTAGAGAAGTAATCTGATCTTAGTCTAAGTATTGGACATTGGTCTGAATGAGATTCAGATGCAATGAGAAGATTAGGTCTACGGCCTTGATTTAATCAAGCATCTGTGGGAGGTCCATGAGATCTGGATTTGAGATGTGATCTCAATATCCAAGTCACTATACATGGAACAATACAATCACCCTGTCCTTATATCCAAGTATCCGCAGAGAAAGCGCATTATTCTTGAAAGGGTTCAAGAGTAATTCTATAGTTGAATTATATCTAAGCATTGAGAGATTGATAATTAAATGTTATTTAATTATCTTGATGCATGTGAATATTTATCCAATATAATTAAATGTGATTTAATTATTGTGGATAAGAATAAAGTGGATAGCAATTTTCAATTATTAATAATATATTATAAATGTGATTTGTAATGTATTAGAGAGAGCTTATTATGATTTATATTTGTTGATTAATTATTGGCGTGAATTGGATTCACATTATATAATTAATTGAAAATGTAAATCACATTTTGTTTTGGGTTGTGAATATGATTTACAAACTTTCAATGGCAAGATTGCAATATTCTCAAAATAATTGTGAATTATTTTTTGTCGAATATTTTACAACAATTGTTGCTGTAATTGGAGATACATAGAATCAAGAAATCTTGGATTTCATTGGAAAATCTCCCATTCCACTTTGGGGTGGGGACGGCTACCTATTCCAACATGGAAAGGGTAGCCGTCCATGACCCCATAAGGAATTGGAGATTTCCATCTCCACTATCTCCAATTTTTGGTGATTTGATTTATCAAATATATTTAATCTAAATTAAATTATTTGTTCTTATGTTTTTACCAACAACAATCTTGACCATTGAAAGTAATACAAATCAATCTCATCCATTGATTTTGTGTGTCCCATGGACTCCCAAAACTTTGTAAATAGAGAAGCACCCCATGCTCTCTAGGGTTATGCAAATAAGAAACAACAATCTCTCTCCTCTCTTTATTTCACACGCCATCTCCTCTCTCTCTCTCCATTGGTGGCCGTCCACCATACCCTAGAGGAGGAGTCTCCGTCGTCGTTCCGCCATTGTGTCGCCGCCTCGACGACTATCGATTCTCCATCTTCTTTAGTGTGCTCTGTTCACGAAGAAGGTGTTCGATCTCGTGCGACGAGATCAGGAGTTCCCACGCTTGGATCAACATCTTGGATTGCGATGATCACGCGACTCATCCCCGTGCTCGCAAGCATCTTCTTCGAAGATCGGACTTGAGACAGGAGGTCTCTTTTCATAGAGACTTGATCAACCACGCTACAAGAGGTATTCCTATATACTTGATATGGTTTTAGATGAAACGATCCGAGAATCATTCTTGGATCATGTGGTTTCATCGCATCAAATTTTTTAAATTCCGCTGCATAGAACAACTAGTGCGACTAGTCATTCTTCGTCGTATATGGATATGATGCTCACGCTTCTGTGATTCTCTTGAGGATTATACCATTTCCTTCAAGTGGTATCAGAGCCAGGTTGGAGGTTTTGGATACGATTTATAAACCCAGGACAACTTGGGTTCGTTAAAATTGCAAAGTTTTTATTGCATTTCTTTTTCGTACATCTATTTAGTGAATAATTTAGGCCCTGTTTAGAATGTTTAAACATAAATTAATCACTGATTTTTGTTCCCTATTAAATAAGGAAACCATAGGACCTGAGTTTATGTAATTTGGATTCCGTTTGCTCGAGATAAGGTCATTTGAATGAACATGTATCCACAGTTTCGGGAACTACGAATCTTAACATGATTTAGGAGTTAATTACTATTTTGATGCGCCTATAAATGCATGAAATATCACTTAGATTCTGTCATAAATCAAATTAGCAATCTTTGAAAACTGATTTTGCGTAATTTGGATTTAATTTGATTGAGATATGTTAATTTTAGTAAGTAGGGGTCACTGTTGAAATTACATTCCAAATCAAGAACCATGTGATTGTCAACTATTAAAATTAATTGTTAATTTCCTGAAATAATTATGGAAAATATTTGAGAAATATTTAGTGTTAATTATTTCCATAATTGACATGGCCTCAACCAACAAATTTATTAGATTTGATCTAATTCATAATTGGATACACAATCAACAAACAAACTTGCTTGAATAAGATTGGGAATTTGTTTAGCAAATTTCCTTATAATCAAAAATTGTTTTGATTATTACTATATGGTATAATTTCGGTTGAAAACCCGATGAATATCTCAAGGACACAATGATCTATTTGGCATTATCCTTTCCTGAGGTGGATATGATGTCTAGTCAGGGAGCGTTGGGGTAGCAGGTTGCACCGTGTGCAGTGTGTCCCACTCCCGTCGGTACTGGCCATGACAACGGGTAGGGACTCGAAAATGCCGGAGAAATCAAGGTGTATTTTCTAATTATAAAAATTCGAAGTAATACGTACTTTGAGATAATACCATATATATTCAAGTAAAAACAATCAAATTTGTTGATTGAATTGGATTGATAATTGATTTAATGTGATTAAATTAATTATATTAATTATATCTAAATTAAAAACACCCTATTATGAATAGATGTGTATTTCCCTTGGAATAATTAAGTATATGAATATGATTCATGATAATTAATTAAAATTTGAATATGAGGTGGAGGATCACATAAGTGACATCCATGGTCTCTCGTCAAGGCGAAGGGTTCCGTTGCCAGGGATTGTATGTAGGAGACGCATGTCCGAAGTGACATCCACTGTATGCAAGCGCATCTGGATCGGTCTCTTTGCTTCTCGAAAGAGTAAGACCATATGCGTAGTGACTCCAATATCGGGTCCTCAAATTATTGGGGTGAGATTGGGTTGCGCATAGTGAGTACTAATCATGTTGACGGTTGGTTCAATTAACGACGGGTCAACATCGCCTTAGGGGTGGTGGGTCCGGGTGTTAAAGACCGAATTGGGAAATGCAAGTTGGACTTGCAAGGCTGAATGTGTTCCTGCTTCTCTTTGTTCGAATCACAAGTTCTCATATTATTGAAAAGTGACAAAGGTAAAGAGGAGATCCCAGTACTTGCTAGAGATATAACGGTAAGTATATCTCTTGCTTTGAAAGCAAATAAGAGAATGAACTTTCAAAGTTGAAAAAACAAGACCAATTGATTTGAAATTCCTTAATCAATTTTTCTAATTGGATATATATTATATGATTCTAATATAGTGCATTCTTAATTTCAGAAAATGAAGTCCATGAACCCAATTAGCAGGCTTCTGGAGGTCAACCAGTTGAATGGACCAAATTATTCGGATTGGATCTGTAATTTGGAACTTGTTCTCTTGGTTGAGCGCATAAGTTATGTACTCACAGAGGACAAGCATGAAAGCCCTAAGACAAAGGAAGAAAAGCAATACAATGACAAGTATGATGAAGATCGTGTCTTGGCTAAATGCTACATCCTGGGTTCACTCTCCAATGTTTTTCAGAAGCAACATGTGGAGATGAGCACATGCCAGGAGATAATGCAGAGTCTGAAAGATGTGTTTGGTGACATAAACCACACCTAGCGTTATAATATTATGAAAGAACTCGTTCGCTGCAGGATGCAGGAAGGGACTTCAGTCCGAGCATGTACTCAAAACATTTGGGTACTTGTCTGAGCTGGAGATGGCAAATATGGATGCAGACATGCAAGCTGACTTCATTCTGCTGTCTATGCCCAAGTCTTTCAATAATTTTGTGGTTTCATTCCACATGAACAAGTTGGACTTGACTAACGCTGGACTTCTTGCTGCATTAAAATCTGCGGAAGACGTAATGAAGAAAGATGGTCCCTCTGGTAGTGCAATGGTTGCACAAGTCAAGGGAAAGCACGGTCGGAAGCAAGGTTCTCGGAAGGGCCCGGTCCAGAAGAGAAAGAAGAAGAGTCAAGGCGTAGCTCATCTTCCAATGCATCCACATTCAGGGACGAAGCCAGGAAATTCATCTTGGGGGGGCTAACTTATTTAGATATTATTCATCTAATTTATCTTGTCATTTTAGTTGTTAATATTTGGGGAATGGTTCCTCTGATGTAACGTGAGTTATAAAAGAGGTGCTGTAATTATTTTTTTGTTCCATTTTGTTTCTTAAAATCCAACTTTATAGATAGAATCTTCGAATAATGTTATACATATCCTCCAAATTTCGTTTAAATCCAAGAGCATTTGCTATTTTTTTATCATTGGATAAAAGTTTGTTTCTCTTTTAAACGAGACTTAAATTTCTTAAATATTGATTAGATTTTTAACCACTAAGATAAAATAAGAAATGACATCAGATTTGAGCGAAATTTGGAGGATATATAGAACATTAATGGAAGTTTAAATCTATAAAGCTGTATTCTTGGAAATGAATTCAATCTATAAGGTGAGTTTTCAATAATTCTGTAATTGATCGAAACTAATATTGGGAATAGATTTTTATAAAAGTACCTATATAAACTTATAGTCGGACATAAATAATCTCTATAAACATCGTATTGACAAAAAGATTCCTACAAAACTCTTCATATCACTTAAATATACATTTATTAATGTGATATTAAGTAATACCACTAGATTTAATATTTCCAAACAAGTAACACTATACGATACTTTTTACTTACATGAATGCAAACAAATATAGATATATGTACCAATCCTTTATCGTATTTGTTATATATATATATATTGACATGTGTACGTTTATCTGCATATCTATTTTAAAATGGATGGAAATACAAATAGGGTTACAAACATGCATATACAAATAGGTATATGTATCCATATATGTATACACTAGAAAAATATGTAACCATATCTTTTTATAATCCTAAAAAATGAAAGAGGTATTCAAATCCATATCCGTATATGCAAAGAAAATAAAAAGAAAAATCATTATCTATATAATATATCATAAAATAAAAAATACATACATGTGATGGTTTACAATCGTATATGATGATGGACGTATACGGATGTATCAGTAGGGATGAAAACAGATACAGATATATTTGAATATCCACTTATCGTATTCGATTCAAATACGGATCGAATATGGATATGGATTGTAAAATTTTTCCGGATACGGATACGGATATGGTAATGCCTTGAATTTCCGGATCCGAATATCCGAATACAATATTTAATATTATTATGTATATTAGTTAACATAATATAAGCCATGACTATGTGTTATTGTATTAGTATTATATATTATAAAATACAATATATTAATGATATTAATAAATTTCCGTTTGTTTGGGGAGGGCACAGACAAAAGTTACAAAATCATGTCCTCTTTGTTTCCGGTCAAGAACGCATGTCACCTTGACGTTCTCTTTTGTCATGATGCAACTTATTATTCATTACTATTTTTTAACATCATGAACTTTGATAGAAATTCAATTCGTATTCGTATGTAATCTTTATTCGATCCGTATTCGGATTCCATGTTTATTGGATCCATATTTGGATTTCATTCTTTATTTGATTCATATTTGGATTAGCTCTTCTTCGATCCGTATTCGTATTCGATAAATATCCGATTCAGATTCGTATTCGTATTTTTATGGATATGATTTCCTTAATGCATATCTGAATCATATCCATATTCCTATTCGATAGAGATGAAGTGAATATGGATATGGAAATAGGCATATCTGATCTGTATACGATCCGTTTTCATCCTTATGTATCAGATTTTTCTTATGCATATCATGTATTGTTAATAGTTAATTATTGTAATTAGATTTTATATATGGGTCCAATGGGATTGCCCCGGCCTCATTTTCTGAGTTTTTTTATTTTTTTGAAAAATATCACCATGTATATTCATCTATATATCACGTCTATATGTCATTCGAATTTCTAACTCGACATCCATAGTCATACGTGGGCGTTGACTGGCTTCTCCGGTCAAAGCCTTATCCAAGACTCAGTACTTTCCGCTTTCCGGAAAAAGATCTGAACTCTAGCTCAACCGCTATAGCTGAAGAAGATGCCGTCTCCGGTTTGGTTCTCCTCAAAAACAGAGACTCCTATGCCCTCCATCTAGAACATGTCGATTACAACAATGTTTAAACTGTTAAAATTACATGTTCTAGATGAAGGGCAAAGCGGTATCTATTTCTGACGAAATTTGAATGACATGTTGGAGGGATACATAGATAAATATACATGGTGATATTTTTCAAAAAAATTAAAAAATTTCGCAAAAAATGAAGTGGGGCAGCCCCTTTATTCCCTATATATTGATTTTTTTTGTTGAGATGTGGGGGGGGGGCTATTATACATAACATGTAAATTTTAGTTATTAAATAATGTATTTAGATTAGGTATGATACTATATGTTAAACATATATACGGACTTTCGTCGAGAGCCGGGGGGGCTAAGCCCCCACCCGCCCCCCTCTCTCTCCGTCACTGTCCACATTGATAGCGTCAAAGAAAATCGACGTTTGTCACCACTGCAAGAAGCTGGGGCACTAGAGGTGTAATTGCCTGGAATACCTAAAGTCAGTCGACAAAGGTAAAGTCCCAACAGGTATAAAATCTACTTTCACCATTGAAACTAGTTTTCTCGTTGGACGAGAAGGAAGTTGGGTTGTTGATTCTGGTGCTTCTGTTCATGTATGCAATTTGTTGCATTTGTTTCAGAAAACTAAGAATCTGGAACAAGGGGAGATAGTCATCCACATGGGATCTTATGCAAGTGTTGCAGCAGTCGTCGTCGTCGGGATCTATCGACTATCGTTATCTAGTGGTAGAGTCTTAGTACTTAAGGAGTGTCTTTATGTACCTGAAGTCAGAAGGAATTTGATATCTGTATCTAAACTTGTTAGAAGTGGATATTCATTCTTTTCTGTAATAAATTAGTCATAAACTGTCTTGATAAATATATCGCGGATGGTTTTTTGATTTCTGGTGGACTCTATGAATTATGCATTGATGAATGTATCATGAATGTTAATACCACTAATAATAAAAACCCTAAAAGATCCAGAGAGGATGGAAATCATTCGAATGTGATTTGGCATCAAAGGCTTGGCCATTTATCTGTTGATAAGATCAATAGATTGATAAAGGATGGACCTTTAGATTTTCTACAGGTTCAATCTTTGCTTACCTGTGAACATTGCATTCGAGATAAAAATGACTAGGATGCCTTTCCGTAACAAGGTTATAAGATGTGAAGGCATTCTTGACCTAATACATACCGATGTATGTGGTCCCTTCAGTACCGCGACTCGAAATGGATACCGATATTATTTGACGTTTATTGATGACCACTCTCAATACGGGTTTATCTTCCTATTACGTCATAAATATAAAACCTTTGAAAAGTTCAAAGAGTTCAAGGCATTGGTTGAGAACCAAACCGATAGGAAGATTAAACGGATTCGATCTGATCGAGGTGGCGAGTACCTCTCAGATGAATTCAAGGATTACCTTAAAGAGAATGAAATTGTCTCCAATCTCACTCCTCCCGGAACCCCCCAACTTAATGGTGTTGCTGAGAGACGCAACAGGACTATCATGGATATGGTCCGTTCAATGATGATTAAAGCACATTTACCACTTAGTTTCTGGGGATATGCAGTAAAGACTGCAATATATATCTTGAATAAGATTCCTAGTAAATCTGTACCTAAGACTCCTCATGAGCTCTGGTATGGAACCAACCCTAGTGTTAATCACTTAAGGGTTTGGGGTTGCTTGGTCCATGCAAAGAATGTGGACGCAAGTAAGCTGGAATCTCGCTCTCACAAGTGCTACTTCATTGGATATGTAAAAGATGGTATTGGATACCAGCTTTATGACCCTGAGACTCAAAAGGTTTTCGTCTCCAGAGATGTGAAATTTCTGGAGGATGATTTCCTTAAAGGTTGAGACAAAAGTGAAGTAGAGGAACTCATTGTATCCCCTGAGGATTCTGAGCTTCCTGAGCCAGAAACTGAAGAGATAAATAAAGAGGAAACACCCATACCTCTTTAAAGAAGTTCGAGGGTGGTTGCACCACCTGAAAGGTATGGATTCCATGTGTCGAGTAAAACTGACAATGATCCTGCTTCATTTGATGAAGCACTCGCGGATCATGACATGGATAGATGGATGCTAGCAATGAAGTTAGAAATTGACTCCATGCATAAGAATGGTATATGGACCCTAGAGGATCCACCTAAAGGGGTAAAACCCATTGGGTGTAAATGGATCTTCAAGAGAAAGATGGGACATGATGGGAAAGTAGAGACTTTCAAGGCACGGCTCGTAGCCAAAGGCTATACATAGAGAGAAGGCATCGATTACGATGAGACGTTCTCTCCTGTGTCTATGCTTAAATCCATCAGGACACTGCTAGCTATAGCTGCATCTTTTGACTACGACATCTGGCAGATGGACGACAAGACGACTTTCCTCAATGGATACCTAGAGGAGGATATCTATATGGAGCAACCCCAGTGCTTCATAGTTGAGGATGGCAAAGTATGCAAGCTTAAGAAATCCATCTATGGGCTCAAACAAGCTTCTCGTAGTTAGAACATCAGATTCGACAAAACCATAAAGAGTTATGATTTTGTGCAGAATTTTGATGAACCTTATGTGTACAAGAAGCTTAGTGGGAGCGCCATTGTGTTCATAGTGCTTTACGTAGATGATATCCTTATCACTGGGAATGATACTGGGATGATGACCAGTGTGAAAATTTGTCAACCCATACCTTTGAGATGGAAAGATCTTGGAGAAGCCTCTTACATTTTAGGTCTGAAATTGTTCGGAAACCGAGATAAGAGGATATTGGGATTGTCACAACACGGATACATTAAGAAGATTCTTGAACGATTCCATATGATAGTTCCAAGAAAGGTTTCCTCCCCTTAAGACATGGTATCCACCTGTCTAAAGGGATGGCTCCTCAAACTGTTGAGGAAAAGAAAGCCATGACTGGATGCCCCTATGCATCAGTTGTAGGAAGCTTAATGTACGCCATGATGTGTACTAGGCCAGATATCTGCCATGCAGTGGGAGTGGTAAGTCGTTACCAATCCTGCTATGGAGAACAATACTGGAATGCAGAAAAGAACATTTTCAAATATCTAAGACGGGTGCAAGATTACATCTTGCTCTATGGAGATGGTGATCTCCAAATCTTGGGATATACAGATTCAGACTTCCAGTCGGATATTGATGATCGAAAGTCGACTTCAGGGTTTGTATTTTTGTTGAACGGTGGTGCTGTGAGCTGGAGAAGCAAGAAGCATGACACTACTGCAGATTTAACAATAGAAGCCGAGTACATTGTCGCATTAGATGCTTCAAAGGAGGCGGTGTGGTTGCGCAAGTTAATCCTGGAACTTGGCGTAGTTTCCTTTGATACTCCCATCCCGTTACTATGGATAACATATAATCCATTGCCCAGGCGAAGGAACCCATATGGAATCAAAAGAGCAAGCATGTGGAAAGGAAACACCACATCATTCTAGAGATTCAAAAGCGTGGTGGCATCATCATCACCAAGGTGGCCTCTGCCGACAACGTTGTTGATCCTCTTACTAAACCTCTGATACAGAAGGTTTTCGACCAACATGTGATGAGTATGGGATTAAGGATTGTTCCTGAATGAGGGCTAGTGGGAGATTGTTAGCCATGTGAGCCCAAGGCGAACCATTCCTACAATAAATGTTATTGTAATATATTATTTATTAATAAAATTTATTGATTGTTTTCACTCCCTTTCTGAGATTAAATGAATGAATGCACTATAAGGTCCCTCTGTACAATAAGATTTATGTACCATGGTCATCTTGATAATCATGCAGTTGTTGATTCATTAATTCAATCATAGAGGCTGGTTCTTGGATGAATATCTAAGGAGTTAGATAGAGGACTCATCAAGCACCATCAAATGATTATTAAGTGATGATCTCCAGCCTGAGTAGGAGATGGTAATCCTTTCTCATTTGGATGATATCTGACTGACCTCTTGATGCAGGTCCTCTACATAGGAAAGGTAATTCAGAGTGTCAGATTAGTTGAGTCAAAGGGTTGACTCAACGAGATCGAGATAACCAAAGACCTATGTTGAATGCTGTCACAACACAAGCATACATCCTCTGACCAGATACAGATGTGTTACTATATGTCTGAGTGTGTACATTTGGCAGACCAATAGGTTGATGACCTAACCAAGGTCTATAAATCAGCGAGCTGGTGTGCATGTAAAGATATATGAGTAATACGATCTCTCAAAGGGATCATACAGGTTTACTTATGAACCGGAAGACATGAGCTCTCTCATGAGGTATTGGGATCGATTAAATTCCATGCATGGTCGTCGTGTTTTGGAAGTATGATAAGAATTTGAATGTATGATATATGCTTTGGGAAAGCATATGATCGATACCAAATCCCAATGACCAAGATTGAGAATCTTGATGATTAAACCCTAAAGAAGACAGTATAAAATTGATCTATATCTTTGGGTTTCATCATAGGTCTTCCAGTATGCAGGATGTACATGTATTGGGAATACCTGAGGGAGATATGATCATAAACGATTGTATAACCATGACGCTTCCATTCTGAGGGAGTGATGAAACATGATTTGATTTTAGTGACTCCTCTCAGTAGAGAAGTAACCTGATCTTAGTCCAAGTATTGGACATTAGTCTGAATGAGATTCAGATGCAATGAGAAGATTAGGTCTACGACCTTGATTTAATCAAGCATCTGTGGGAGGTCCATGAGATCTGGATTTGAGATGTGATCTCAATATCCAAGTCACTATACGTGGAACAATACAATCGCCCTGTCCTTATCACCAAGTATCTACGGAGAAAGCGCATTATTCTTGAAAGGGTTCAAGAGTAATTCCATAGTTGAATTATATCTAAGCATTGAGAGATTGATAATTAAATGTTATTTAATTATCTTGATGCATGTGAATATTTATCCAATATAATTAAATGTGATTTAATTATTGTGGATAAGAATAAAGTGGATAGCAATATCCAATTATTCATAATATATTATAAATGTGATTTGTAATGTATTAGAGAGAGCTTATTATGATTTATATTTGTTGATTAATTATTGGCGTGAATTGGATTCACATTATATAATTAATTTAAAATGTAAATCACATTTTATTTTGGGTTATGAATATGATTCACAAACATCCAATGGCAAGATTGCAATATTCTTAAAATAATTGTGAATTATTTTTGTAGAATATTTTACCACAATTGTTGTTGTAATTGGAAATACATAGAATCAAGAAATCTTGGATTTCATTGGAAAATCCCCCATTCCACTTTGGGGTGGGGACGGTTACCTATTCCAACATGGAAAGGGTAGTCGTCCATGACCCCATATGGAATTGGAGATTTTCATCTCCATTATCTCCCATTGTTGGTGATTTGATTTAAAATTGAATTATATTTGATTTATCAAATATATTTAATCTAAATTAAATTATTTGTTGTTATGTTTTTACCAACAACAATCTTGACCATTGAAAGAAACATAAATCAATCTCATCCATTGATTTTGTGTGTCCCATGGATTGTGATCCATGGACTCCCAAAACCCTACAAATAGAGAGGCACCCCATGCTCTATAGGGTTATGCAAATAAGAAACAATGAGCTCTCTCCTCTCTTTATTTCACATGCCATCTCCTCTCTCTCTCCATTGGTGACCATCCACCATACCCAAGAGGAGGAGTCTCCGTCATCGCTCCGCCTTTGTACCTCCGCCTAGATGACTCTCGGTTCTCCATCTTCTTTGGTGTGCTTTGCTCACGAAGAAGGTGTTCGATCTCGTGCGACGAGATCAGGAGTTCCTATGCTTGGATCAATATCTTGGATTGCGAGGATAATGTGACTCATCCCCGCGCTCGCAACTGTCTTCTTCAAAGATCAGACTTGAGACAGGAGGTCTCTTTTCGTAGAGACTTGATCAATTGATGAATCCACATTTCATCATCTTTATTCTATCATTTTGGCACCAAAAACCCTAGCAAATGCATGTAAATAGCATTAATTACAACATCTTAGCATTCATGCATATGAATCTAATTAGTGTATAAATTACTGTAATTAAAGCCAAAATTATAGAATAAATAAAAGAAAAGAAAAAGAATAAAATATTGTAAATATTTTATGACCCAAAACCCCGAGACCTAGGCACCTTGATGAATAGGTCGACCAGGAACAAAGTAGGGGGAGATAAGGGTCAAATACCTATATTATTCTATTCATTCTTTATTCATTTTGGACCTATTTTTTGTTCCACTTTTTACACCTCAAATAAAGAAACTTTGTACATGAAACTTGTAGATAATTTTATATAGAAAAATACAAAATTGATTTCACTCAAAAATAATACACAGATAAAAAGTTATGGTCTGAATAAAATTCCAAAATCCCAACTTCCCAGACCCGTATCTCACAACTAAAAACTCCAAATGCAGCAAACTCACCTTTAATTGTATATAGAATAAAATAAGCTATTTAATGGTGGTGGTTTCGCATTTGGCGGAGCTACGATTTGAAAGTTGAGTTTTGGACCCGCATTGTACAACTGTACAGATTAAAATATTCATTTTATTATTTATTCATTATTTGTGTATCTTTATATTTTTATAATTATGTAATTGTTACTTATAATAATGATGTACATTAAAATTGGAATAAAAACCTAAATAAAACTTAAAATAAAATACTTACATATTTGATACATAGGTATACTACCTATACCCATACCTATACAATACCTATTTATATTTTATTAAATATACAAAACATATCAGAAAAATAAAATAAAAATATATTTATGTGTATGAAAAGTATTTTATAGTTTTACAAAATAAGAAATAAAAATAATAAAATTAAAATCACAAATTAAAAATAAAAGGGTACAATATGTAGGTAATATACCTATATAGGGTATAAAAGTAACTTATAAAAATATATCCCATAAAATTAATTAAAAATCAAAATAAAATACTAGATAAAAAATTAAACATTTTTTATTTAATAATCAAATTTTAATTAATTCAATTACTATTTTTATTTGAATTTACAAAATAATAATCAGGGATTTTTCCTGGTTGGTCCACGTGGACCAACTAGGTTTCAGCCCCAGTTGACTTCGGTCAACTGGTCGTTCTTAGCCCTGTAGCCCGTGTCAGAGCCGGGTTTGACCCCTTTTTTTCTCCATTTTTTCGAGGCCTCGTCTTGCATCATCTTGTGATAGACCCTTCTTGGCTTTTGATCCTCGATCAATGGGCATGCCCGCCCTTACGAAACATTGGTCGAAGGGCCACTGTAGCCACTGCTAGGCCTCGTTCTTCCTCCCACGACCGTCAACCACATAAAAGGGACCCCTCGACTTTGATTCGAATTTGAACCCCAAACTTTGGCCCTCTCATGCCCCTAGTGAGCTCAATCGTCTCCTGGAGGTGACAGCTCCATGATCGACCCTTCCAGGTGGCCAATCAGCGTGGCTAAGGTTGTTCCCTCGACCTCCGGCGAGCCTCGCCGTTGAGGTTTCAACCTCGGGCGTTCCAGGCCCTTGAGGTACATCTCTTCCCCTCATTTCTCTCGCATTAGCTTAGCCATAGTTCTAGGATCAAAAACCCTAAAAAAATTCTCGCTTCCATCATCCCAATCGATCGATCCACTCATCTCGCCGGAGCGCACCTCCGGCCGAGCATCATCGCTTCATCTCGCGCCTCTTTTCCACCCTCCACGGAGTCCAGGCACTTTGCCCTGGGCTCTATCACCTTCTTCTGCGGGTTCGCGCGTAAGAACGGTACCTGGGAGCGATTTTGAGGTTCGTCGGAGGAACCTGGAGCTCCTGAGCTCCACCGCCGTCGCAGGCGAAGACTAGCTCCTTCCCGGCCATTTTGAAGCTCCCCAGACACGGAGATAGCCTGCAGGAAGCGATCGGAGCCATTTTGAGGCCTGAACGCCGACGAAGGAGGACGGGGGAGGTCGCGGAAGTTCGCCGTCGCCGGCCTTCTTCCGCGTTCTTCCTCCTAGCCTCGCTGCCGTCCGATCAAGAAGGCGCCCCAGATTTAACGTGGATCGTCTGATCGTCAGAGCCCGCCACCGTCGGATCTCAGCTGAGATCTGATCTCAGACGTCCAGTCGAACCGTCATCGCGAGAAGAGGAGTCGCCACGTGTCAAGTGAAGACCCCCCAACCGTTGGATCTGCCTTGCGAGGGATTTTTGCAAGTACACCCTCGATATTTTTGTAATTTTCATTTAGTCCTGAAATTTTGTTTAGTAGTTTAAATATTTTGTAAACTTTGCAAAAAGGCCCTCGAACTTTAAATAATTGCATAGAGGTCATCTACCACGTCACCTCACGTGACCTGTTCACGTGAGGTGTGGGCATTTTGCGAGGACGCCCTCGGGTCTTTTATTATTTCGTCCCAGTCCAAGGAATTTTATATTAAGCGTAAACTTTTTGGAGAAATTGCATGTTAGCCCCCAGAGGTTTCTGATATTACACTTAGGTCCTCGCCACACGCGCCCTGGTGGGTAATTTGCGCCGACACCCCTGCAGGTCTGTGTATTTGTATTTGGTCCATAAGCTTCATTATTAAGAGTAAAATTTTGTGCGAAAATTGCATGTATGTCCCTGGATGTTCTGATAATTGCACTTATACCCCTGTTAGGCTGTGATATTTTTGTGAACTTGTAGTATTTATTTGGAGCCCCATTTTAAATCGAAAAATTCTCAAAAATTGAAGTTAAGCTCCTGAGTGCTTGGTCTTTAATGCCATATTTTTAGTTTTTGATTTTATTTCATTTTCATATTTATTAAAAATCAAAAACATGCTTTTTGCCTACTGTCTAGCTTAGAAAATACAAAAAAATAGTAAAATATCTCGAAAAATTCCAAAAACATTCCCTAATGTCTATTGTAACCTATTTTAGTGTCAGTCCAAAAATCACTAAAAATCTCAAAAGAAAAATACCCAAAAACCACAAAAATAGTAGAAACTTACAAAAATACCAAAAAGAATTTATTTCTGAATTTTTGGCTATTTTAGCATATTTTTATAAATATTTTATCACTCCTTCTATTACATTGTTTTTATATTCCAATATTAAAAAAGTTATTAAAAATTAAAAACCCACAAAAATCATTTGCTTGCATAGTGTAGACATCACCTTCACATTCACACACACACACATCTTTTTGATCTGCCATGTTTGCTCCCTGTGTTCGAACTCTCTGCATACTTGTCCTATACATCTTTTGTGCAGAGTTAAAAATAAATTTTAACTCCACATTTATTTCTAATTGTTTGATCTATAGTGTGGGTTAATTGTTGATTAAATACATTTTATTGTGGGTCACCGCAGCGACCTCGGTTGTCTCCGCCTTGTGTCAGACATACTTTTTAGACCTGCGATAATCTGTGTTTATCAAATGGCGCTGTTGTCGGGGAGCAACAGCGAGTAGTTCTTTATTTTTGCTTGATTGTATTGTTTGTCTATCATTGCCTGCTATTTTATCTCTCTTATTTTTGACATATTTTGTTGAGCTTTCTGACCACTCTTTTGTCTTCTTGCGAGGGACCGCGGAGCAAGGCGGATCGCCTAGGGGATCCGACGCATCCTTGGGAAGTGGAGCCGGCCGTTCTTTGGCCAAGCCGGCAGGAGAGAGCAGGAGGAGTGAGAGAGTGCTTAGTCTAGCTTGCATTTTATTTTGTGAGAGAGAGAGTGATTCATTAATTTGTAATAATACAGGACTCAGACTCTTGGACACTCAGACTACCGGGCCTAATTTCCGGGTGTTTGTTCACCCGGGGGCTCACCGCGGCTTTTTATCGCGTTTTCCGCGTGTCATTTTCCGGTTTTGTTTTCATTTTCATTTCTTTTGTGAATTGAGCCCTTAGACTTTAGGCTTTCTTGACTCGATTAGAATAGGTCTAAACACATTAATAACCTTTGCATGCTCCTATAGATCGTATTTGGACTTAGACTAATTAAACAGTTAGTCATTAGCTTTCGATCCGCGCGCCGCGAGCTCATCCCGCCAAGCGCTTCTCCTAAACTCGATGTGTCGAGAGAAGGAGGGGTGAGCCTAGACCGGACATTAGGATTGGAGACTAGTGGCTAGCTTATGGTTCTTCACGCTAGCAGTTGCCTATTCTAGGACGATTTCCGCATTGCATACAGCCATGTAGTTAGGTTTATAAATTCTGCTTTGCATCCCGCATGGAGAGAGCTGGGATTCGTTGTAAGTCTTCTCACTTTGCATCCATCATCTAGGCACAAAGGTGAGATTTCCACCTTGGTGTCGACTTGCATCAGGCTTTTCCAACTCTATATTCCCTCTGTTTTTGGACAAAGTAGGATCAAGAAAATACAAAAATCATTAGGCGCTTGTTTGAATCAACTCAAAAGAAGCGATAACACCAAAAAAAATAAAAAAGGGACTGCTAAGAAAACCTTGACCAAAAATAAAATTGGTAATTGGATTCCTTGATTGGGGAGAGTAACACCCTCATTTGTATTCAGGTTGCATGGGAAGGTCTCCTTCCAAGTGAGGTGAGCGCTTCGTAAGGACTAGAGCCAAAATCCCAACTTATGGCTGCCTTGTGTATCACCTGGATTTCCGAAGTATTGGCTCTACTATCGTACGCAGGCGAGTAGGGCTACCATTGGTGACTCACTATTGTGTGAGCATCGACTTTGTCCGAAGTACCGAGCATAGGCCACGCCTTCACGGGTGTGTCTGTCTCACCGTCTGCGTCCGAGTAGGATCTTGCACGCTCACGGGTGATTCCGTTGCGAGCGAGGTTCGAAGTATCGGTTTCTCATATCGGCTTCCTCCCTCTATTTCTTTGGATGAGTAGGGATCCAGGAAGGGTTACAAGGACCTTAAAAAGCGCAAGTTATAGGTTACACAGGAGGAGGACAAGTACGGGAATACTTTTCCGGCAGTACTCTCTCTCCTTTAGGCGTAGCGTTCTAAGGACTCGTGAAAAGATTAATTCCTGAATCAAGTTAAAATTGACAAGATAAAAGCTGAACCTTCACGGCTTCATGTGTTGAGTTGGTGAACTCACCCCTGTTTTGTGTTTGATTGCTAGATTTATTTAGGTCAAGATCAAAAACACAGCACAATTGTGCACAATTTTGTGTCTCATTTCTTCCTTCTTCTTCCGCATTCCCCCTGCTCTTCCCAATAATCAATATGATGGGACAGAGATCTCTTAGGCCGACTCTGTCGGCACCGCTATCCAGCACTCCTCCTTATTCATCTAGGACTACCTCGGAGAGTCCGCTCTCCGAGCTTGAGTTTACATCCACCCTGTTCCCCCTTGACCACCCTTCCCATCCTCCTTCTCTCAGTCCAATAGTTTCAGAATTCAGTGCATCACAGAGTTCAGATCATTCGACAGCACCTGAGATGGCCTCTTTTGCTTTTTCAGAGAATCCTGAGATGGCTGATAGAGGCAAGCACCCAGATGACCATGATCGCCCTCCTTTCATATTTGATCAAGCGGCCATCAACAATTCTTCGCTAGCTTCTCTGGAGACAATGCAGAGGCAGATCCGTGACCAAGGAACCTTCATGGGTGATCTCATGAGAGAGATAGCGCAGATGAGAGAAAACCGACCTGGGGGCGGTGGCGGTGGAGGAGGAGGAGGACCTGATGCAGGAGGAGGTGATCTCGACGCTGAGAGACCGCCGCAGACCATCATGCGAGAATTGCATAACCCAGCAGCGTCCCTTACACATCGGTGGATCAGACTCCCGCCTATCCATGGAGATTTCGAGTTGCGGCCCCATACCATTCAGCTTCTACCCAAATTCCATGTGTTGCCGACCGAAGAGCCACACCTCCACCTCCAAGAATTTGAAATGATCTGCAGCACGATCCATGACAGGCTGATGATCGAGGACACGATCAAGATGATCGCCTTCCCGTTCTCTTTGGTTGACAGAGCCACATACTGGCTCAAACACTTGGGGCGCTTCATCGACACATGGGCAGATCTCCGGACCGCGTATCTGAAGAAATACTACCCTCTCGGCCGGACAAATGCAGCCAGAGATATGATAAGCAACTTTGTCATGATCTCGAATGAACAATTCCATGAAGCTTGGGATCGATTCAGAGAGCTCATTGACCGGTGTCCATATCATGACATCTCCAAGCCCAACTTGGTTCAGAGTTTCTTCTGTGGGCTGACACCGGAGCTGCAGGGGCTTCTCAACGCCTCTTGCGGTGGGTCGTACTTTTCCAAGGGTGAAGACGACATCTGGGCCATTTACGAGGGCATGGCAGAAAATTCAACAGTGATGGCCCAAGCCCGTGTCTACACGCAGCAGAAGCCCCCGCAAGGAGCGGGATCATTCCAGAGGATCACCCGCATCGATGTCAGTCCCAACACAGTGTCGACAGCTGCAGCCCAAGCTGAATCAGCCGCAGCCGACATGGGCATAATCAGTGAGAAGCTGGACCGTCTCGAGATCCTCGAGAAGAAACAGATGCAAGGCATGGCCCAGATGGACCAGATCGCCAAAACCATGAGTGACCTGAAGACCCAAATCCTTTGCATCCAGGAGGCACATACTCATTCCAAACAACCTCCCAGGTCACGGGCTGACTCCAGCAGTAGCAGTTCCAACCAACCCTCTACCTCGTACCGTCAGGTGAATCATATCCAGGCAGAGCCGATTCCACTGCTACAGTACTACCCAACACAGCCGCCATCTCCAGACACTCAGATGGTGGTCTACCAGTCGGAGCAGCCACTGGCACTTCTTCCTCCACCCTCCTTTGAGCAGGAACCATTGATGGAAGTCAGTGGGATTTGGTACGACCGGTACCCTCAGCTTGGGATCCGTCGTGATCATCCAGGATTCCGTTGGGGCAACGGTGGCTCCTCATCCCAGCAGCAGAATCCCGCTCTAGGACAGCAGAGCAGCCAGCAGCAATAGCAATATGCCCAGCAACAACAGTATCAGAGTGGTCCTCGTCCCGCCTATCAGGGACAACAGTGGAGGCAGCGTCAGCAGCCTCATCAATCTTACCCTCATCACCCCCAGTACCAGCAGCAACAACAACCTCAGTTTCAGCAGGGACAACCATCCGGTTCTCAGGCCCTAGCTTTTGAGAACCCAGTTTTAGACGATCTTGCCCGCTTGCTCTCCGAACAGCGAGCATCCTTCAGGCAAGAGATGGATGAATTCCGGCAGGAAATGAGGGAGATCATAAAAGGCAAGGCCGCCATACCCGCTCAGATTGAACCTAACCCGAACAATCTAAAAAGGAAGCCTGAGCAGGTAGAGTTTACAGAGGATACCTCTCCTAGTGACTATTTGACTAATATGTCTTATTCTTTGTATGATGCTGATTTTGTGACTACTAGGAGCGGTAGGATGCCAGTCGGCGGCGCCTCTTCTGAGCGACAACCAGATGCAGGACCAGGAGCGCCAGAGGAGCAGAGTAGCGGTGCTGATGCCGTTAATGATGATGTTGAAGATGGTGGTGCTGAGACCACCAATGATGGAGTCCAAGACGACGGTACTGAGGCCGTCGCAATACCAGATGCAGACGGTGGTGCTGATGCCACCATTTTGGATGTTGAACCAGAGCGCGGTGCTGATGCCGCGAACACAGGTGTCGGTGGTGGTACTGAAGCCACCACATCTACTTTTGTTGAGCCGCCCTCTGTGATGTTACCACCTTTTGTATCTATGGACTATGGTAACAAAAAGAAAAACAAAAATATGAATAAAGGAAAGGTTTCTGTTCACATTGTGGATCCATATGTGTTGTATGATGATGATTGTATGGATTCTCCTCCTTCACAGGCACAGGGACCTATTCCTAGCCCTCCATCTGTGGAGGCCCCTACCATCACCTTCCTTGAGGCACTCCGCCGAGCGAAGGGGAACAGAAGAGAAAATCCCAAAAAAGAGCAACAGGTAGAGTTCAACAACCAGATGATTGGCAGGTTCCATATTCAGCTGACTCTACAAGAAGCACTGGAGCACATCCCCCTCTTCAAAAAGAACTTAAAAGAGAAGACTACCATCCGCAGGAAGAGGAGGAACCACAGATATCAAATCCATGTGCTCCCTCATTCCACTTGTTGTACCATCCAGAACAACCTGCCAGCCAAGCGACCAGATGCAGGAGCTCCCTATGTCAGATGCGATATTCAGGAGCAGCAGTTTGATCGTACTCTGTTAGACAGCGGCTCTTCAATTAACCTTCTTCCAGCAACCTTACTCGACCGATTCGAGTTTGGTCCTCTTCTTAGGAGCAGGACAGTCCTTCAGTTTGCTGATAGGTCAAACTAAGAGGCCGAAGGGGTTATTGAAAGATGTGGTCGTTACCATTCAGGGCCTGAAATTCCCCGTGGACTTCGTTGTGTTGGACATGGAGATCCCTGAGTCGGTAACTGATGCCCCCATCATTCTCGGACGTCCATTCTTGGCCACAGCCAAGGCGGTGATCGATCATGACAGTGGGAAGGTATGTTTTCGCGTAGAGGGCGAAACCATACAAATAGAGACGATCGAGGAAACCAGAGCCAGAGAGCTAGAATGCTCGGAGCAGTCCATCGAAGCCGCGCAGATGACAGGGGACGAGCTAGACATCCACCAGGAGTGCGATTTTGTGATGACAGATGATGAATCCAACTGGATAGATCCGGTAGCATCGACCCTCACCTTGCCTACAGATTCACTATATCTCAAGCTCATGGCAGTCGAGAGCCGGGAGAGCACACCCCTGGATGAGGAAACACCTGAGGCTGACAGTGTTGTGATGAGAGGTACCGATGATTTCCATTCTTGTTCATCTTCTTCTGATCCCTCGGATTCAGACATTGACTGGGATGATTTTGATGACTATTTGCCTTGTATGATTCCTTCTGAGCCAACAACCATGACAGAGTGCGAGCCAGTGCAGTTTATTGATGATTCAGCAGGCCGCCCTTCATCAGAGATTCATGCAGAGTGAGAGTTCTCCCATGCGGACCTGGTAGCTTTCACACAGACATATCAGAAGCCAGATATGCCACCTCCCAGCTGTCCAGAACTGAAACCTCTGCCGCAGTCGTTGAAGTATAGATTCCTTGCGGGTGAGCCAGATATGCACCCAGTCATTATCTCAGCAGGTTTGACTGGAGAGCAAGAATCTCGTCTGATGGAGGTTCTTGAAAGAAACCGCAAGGCAATAGGTTGGAGTATAGCTGATCTCCAGGGGATTAGTCTGGCTTTGTGCTCTCACCACATCTATCTTGAGGATGACGCTAGGCCGTCGTGTAAGTTCCAACGACGGCTGAACCCGAATCTTCGAGACGTAGTCATGAAAGAAATTTCGAAGTGGTGGAGCGCCGATTTTATCTACCCCATCTCCGACTCTAAATGGGTTAGTCCACTACATGTGGTACCCAAGAAGACGGGTATCACTACAGTTGTTAATGAGTCTGGAGAGGAGATCGCTACCACAGTGCCCACTTCTTGGAGGGTCTGTGTGGACTACAGACGATTGAATGAGGCCACCAAGAAGGATCACTTCCCTCTACCCTTCATTGATCAGATTATCGAGCGGCTAGCTGGGAAGAGTCATTACTTCTTTCTTGACGGGTACTCAGGATATAATCAAGTGGCCATTGCACCCGAAGACCAGGAGAAAATGACATTCACTTGTCCGTTTGGGACTTATGCTTTCAGATGGATGCCCTTTGGCCTATGTAACGCTCTGGCGACATTCCAAAGGTGCATGTTGTCCATATTCTCGGACATGGTGGGTGACTGTTTAGAGGTCTTCATGGATGACTTCTCGGTCTATGGCGACGGGTTTGATGCTTGTCTTGACTGCCTAGACCGTGTGCTTCAGCGCTCCATGGAGGTTAATATTGTTTTATCTTGGGAGAAGAGCCACTTTATGGTGACTCAAGGGACGGTCCTCAGTCATATCGTCTCCAACAGGGGCATGGAGGTCGATCCGGCCAAGGTGGATATCATCAGAAAACTCAATCCACCGTCCAACTTGCATCAGTTGCGGTCTTTTCTGGGGCATGTCGGTTTCTACCGACAGTTCATTCAGGACTTCAGTCGTATTGCCCGACCGCTTACTGACTTGCTGACAAAAGACACCGAGTTTATTGTCAATGATAAGTGTCTTGCGTCTTTTGAGACTCTCAAAAATATGGTTGTTTCAGCTCCTGTCCTTCAGCCACCCGATTGGTCTCTCCCATTCGAGATCATGACGGATGCTTCAGATTTTGTCGTTGGGGTTGTGCTTGGACAGAGGAGGGATGGTTTACCTTTTGCCATTCACTACGCCAGCCGGACTTTGGATGCCGCCCAGCAGAATTACACTGTGACTGAGAAAGAGATGATGGCCGTAGTCTTTGCTCTGGATAAGTATAGATCTTACATCCTCGGATCTAGAGTGACTATTTACACTGATCGCACCGCCATCCGGTACTTAATGGCTAAGAAGGATGCCAAAGCACGTCTTACCAGATGGATCCTTCTACTCCAGGAATTTGATATTGAGATTAAGGATAAGCCTGGAGTCAAGAATGTGGTGGCGGGTCATCTCTCCAGATTGGAGAATCTTGAGGAATCTGAGCCCAGCTCACCTATCACTGAGACATTTCCAGATGAGGCGATCTTGGCTATCACCTCGCTCCCGTGGTACGCTGACATTGTGAACTATCTTGTCGCCAAGACGGTCCCACAAGGTTGGCCCAGGCAGAAACTTGAGACCTTCCTAGCGAAGGCCAAGTTTTACCATTGGGAGGATCCCATCCTTTATCATGAAGGAGGGGACAGTATCTAGAGGAGGTGCATTACTCAAGAAGAGTATCATAGCGTCCTGACATACTGCCACAAGCTTGAGGCAGGAGGACATCATTTTGGAAAAAGGACAGCACAGAAGGTGCTTCAATCCGGCCTACGGTGGCCTACTCTCTTCAAGGATTCTGATGAGTTCGTGAAGAGATGTACTGACTGTCAGAAAATGGGAACCTGCGGACAGAGAGATATGATGCCCATGCAACCCATTCACTTCTGTGAGGTTTTTGATGCATGGGGGATTGATTTCATGGGCCCATTTCCTAAGAGTCGGGGATTCGAGCATATTTTGCTCGTTGTTGATTATGTTAGTCGATGGGTTGAGGCCATCCCCGCCCGAGCCGCAGATGCTAAAACCGTGTGCAAATTCTTGAGGAAAAATATCATTTCATGGTTCGGGGTACCTAGAGTCTTGATTTCAGAAGGGGGGTCTCATTTCATCAATGACAAGGTTAGGGCCCTTGCAGACGAGTTCGGCATTGACCATCGGGTTGCCACACCGTATCACCCTCAGACTAATGGTCTTGCCGAAGTATCGAACCAGGGGATAAAAATAATCTTGCAGAAAGTTGTCCGCCTAGACCGAAAAGATTGGTCACAGCTTTTGGACTCAGTCTTGTGGGCCTATCGGACTTCTTTCAAGAATCCATTGGGGACATCTCCCTTTCGATTCGTCTATGGCAAGCCGTGCCATCTGCTAGTGGAGATCAAGCATAAATCTTTTTGGGCAGTCACTGAGTTACTGTTAGATCCCGAGAGTATAGGAGAACAGAGAAGAGCAGAATTGGCAGCCCTGGAGGAACTGAGAGATACAGCCTTTTCTAATAGCCTACAGTATAAAGAGAAAGTGAAGACTTGGCACGATTCTCACATCAGCCATAAATAGTTTGAACCAGATCAGAAAGTATTGTTGTTTGATTCCAGGCTGAAATTATTCCCAGGGAAATTACAGAGCAAGTGGAAAGGTATGTATGTGGTCAGGAAGGTACATGACAATGGCAGCATCGACATATCCGAACCATCATCTTCCTCTACCTTCCGCGTCAATGGTCAACGCCTGAAGCTATATCTAGATCACGATCCGCCGACCATTGACGTTGCCCCCATTCTTCTGGTATGAGATGTGTTCTTTGACTCATATCATCTGCATCTCATACATGGTGATCACTTCCATCTTCCGCTGTACAGATCCATCTGTTCATATCACTCTTTCATCTGTTGATTTATCTTCTTCTTTTCTTCTTTTCTTCTTTTCTTCTTTTCATTTTCTATCTTCTTCATCTATCAAAAAGGTGCCGCCCCTTGTTGTCAGTTTTCTATACTTAGGACGTACTTTGTCCTAAGTATAGGGGGGTTTGCACCCCGAGTTTTCATTTATCCCGATCCTCTCCATCGTCTCCTCTTCTTGTCTATACTTAGGGATATCTTACCCTACGTATAGGGGGAGACAATCTGAGTACGATCTATTCATTCCCACCCTTGACCCTCCCTGTGTTGTGTACAGTCTGCTATACTTAGGATTAGTTGATCCTACGTATAGGGGGGACGGTCAACTTCTCATTGATTCATTTATTTATTCTTTAGTCTTGTCTATACTTAGTACGAGTTATGTCTTCTCTTTTCTCTACGATCTATGAGGACATAGCTCAAGCTAAGTATAGGGGGTCGTATATACTGCGTATATACTTTAGCCATAACTCGTACTTTCGTATTTTCTTAAAAATATGGCTAATAATTCTTTAAAATTCATTAAAAATCTTTAATAAAAGGTGTTATCATTCCTCAAATTCTTTTTGTATTTACTGATTAATAAATCAGGTGAAAATGTTTTTTGCAAAATTTTTGAAAAATAGTTTGAAAATCTGTGAGAACATCTATTGAAAACTATTTTGAAAATGTTTTGTTACATGTTTTCAACCTGTGTAAAAATGTGTGGTTTGTAAAATTTATTTTCTTTGTGTGAAATAAAATGTTTGAAAAATGATTTGCAAATGGTTTGAAAAACGGTTGCAAAAAATACTTTGAAAAATCTATTTATACTGTTTTGAAAGCCTTTGCAAAATGATTTTCAAATGTGTGTACATGTTTGTAAAATGTTTGTAAAAACTATTTTGGACTATAGTTTTCAAAAATTGTGTGAAAAAGCTTGTATCAAATAAGTTTGAGGAATATTTACATCACACCAAAATCCACTATATATATGTACTTATAAAATTGAGCACTTACCCTGAAAATTCTTAAAATCCACTTCTTGTATATATATGAAGCACTCCCGTGTAAATATTTTAACCCAGCTTTCAGCCAAAATCTTTTTGTGTTCAAAAATCCCAAAAACATTTACAAAAGTAAAATCCAAAAACATTTGAAAAATCTTTTGAAAAATACAAAAAAATGCATCTGCATATGCATCGTCATCTTTTCAAAAATCCATAAAAAGTTCAAAATCTTGAGAATTGCATCACAAAAATATTTTCTACGATCTGCATCGCATTTGCATAGCATGAGCATTTTTCGGATTGAGTTTGATAGTTGAACGAGTCTAAGTAAAATCCGGAGATTGGAGCTTGATTGGACCTTAAAATCTACCTAGTAACAGGAACCTTATAGGAACTGGGTTTGAGGTACTTCAGGTCTAGTTGACTTAATTCTTTGAGGATCACAGGACTTGGTTCAGTGGATTCTTGACTGCCTAAGTAGAGTATTTCAGAACACACGTACGACTCTTGTTGATAATGACCTAACTTGGACATCTGCACCTTTCACATGGCTCAACTCAGGGTGAGTGGTGAGGGGATTAGATTTGACGGTATGAGACGCACACAAGTGGAAACATTTGTCCTCCTTTAGGGAGGGAAGTGCACCCCAACCCATCCAGTGATTAGGAAGTCTAAAGACAGGAGGTTGTGGGTTGCGATAAAGCTTCAAAAGAGGGATAGTCTACTGGCTCAAGAGGAAAAACTCCTTATGAAAATGTTGCTATATATAGTATTCAAAAAAAAAATTTGTGTTCAGGCATGTACAAAAATAAAAAATAAAAGCCTGCAAGTATGTACAAATGTTGTAAAGTCAATAAGCAAGCTTGAGTTCCAACGTCAAATATGTGAGCCTGCAGCAGGATGACTTGACTACACTGGTCTTGCATCCCAGGATAGGTAGCTACACTGGCTACCGTCCATTCTTCTCTTCACCCCCTCCTCTTGAGCTGGTTGCCACTTGAACTTAGAAGGGAATACCCCGCTCCTCAAGGATGGAGTTATTGGATTGGGGAATCATTGGGTTGTCGTACTGGAGAAGTCAGTCTCTTTGTCATTCCAGTTGGGGAGAGTCACCATCACTTACACTGTACGAGTCAGATTCATAGTCGTAAGAGTTTGCGTATGAGTTGAAGTATTTCTGACCTGGCTATTGAGGAGACTTGAGCAGAGTTTGGGGATTCTCAGGGACTGTTGGATTTCAAATTCGGTTCTCACTAAGGTTCCGCCCGCACTAAAATTCCAAAGGTCCGACTTAAGCTCCAAACTTTGATTTTATGAAGACAAGTTTGAGAATTAAACTAAATCCAAGTTCTTCTTTTTCTTTTCTTTCTTTTCTTTTTGCACTTACTGCATAAGTTTTTGCTAGGGACTAGCAAAGGTAAAGTATAGGGGTATGATGAATCCACATTTCATCATCTTTATTCTATCATTTTGGCACCAAAAACCCTAGCAAATGCATGTAAATATCATTAATTACAACATCTTAGCATTCATGCATGTGCATCTAATTAGTGTATAAATTACTGTAATTAAAGCCAAAATTATAAAATAAATAAAAGAAAAGAAAAAGAATAAAATATTGTAAATATTTTATGACCCAAAACCCCAAGACCTAGGCATCTTGATGAATAGGTCGACCAGGAACAAAGTAGGGGGAGATAAGGGTCAAATACCTATATTATTCTATTCATTCTTTATTCATTTTGGGACCTATTTTTGGTTCCACTTTTTATACCTCAAATAAAGAAACTTTGTACATGAAAGTTGTAGATAATTTTATATAGAAAAATACAAAATTGATTTCACTCAAAAATAATACACAGATAAAAAGTTATGGCCTGAATAAAATTCCAAAGTCCCAACTTCCCAGACCCGTATCTCACAACTGAAAACTCCAAATGCAGCAAACTCACCTTTAATTGTATATAGAATAAAATAAGCTATTTAATGGCGGTGGTTTCACATTTGGCGGAGCTACGGTTTGAAAGTTGAGTTTTGGACCCACATTGTACAATTGTACAGATTAAAATATTCATTTTATTATTTATTCATTATTTGTGTATCTTTATATTTTTATAATTATGTAAATGTTACTTATAATAATGATGTACATTAAAATTGGAATAAAAACCTAAATAAAACTTAAAATAAAATACTTACATATTTGATACATAGGTATACTACCTATACCCATATAGATACAATACCTATTTATATTTTATTAAATATACAAAACATATCAGAAAAATAAAATAAAAATATATTTATGTGTATGAAAAGTATTTTATAGTTTTACAAAATAAGAAATAAAAATAATAAAATTAAAATCACAAATTAAAAATAAAAGGGTATAATATATAGGTAATATACCTATATAGGGTATAAAAGTAACTTATAAAAATATATCCCATAAAATTAATAAAAAAATCAAAATAAAATACTAGATAAAAAATTAAACATTTTTATTTAATAATCAGATTTTAATTAATTCAATTACTATTTTTATTTGAATTTACAAAATAATAATCAGGGATTTTTCCTGGTTGGTCCACGTGGACCAACCAGGTTTCAGCCCCAGTTGACTTCGGTCAACTGGTCGTTCTTAGCCCTGTAGCCCGTGTCAGAGCCGGGTTTGACCCCTTTTTTCTCCATTTTTTCGAGGCCTCGTCTTGCATCATCTTGTGATAGACCCTTCTTGGCTTTTGATCCTCGATCAATGGGCATGCCCACCCTTACGAAACCTTGGTCGAAGGGCCACTGTAGCCACTGCTAGGCCTCGTTCTTCCTCCCACGACCGTCAACCACATAAAAGGGGCCCCTCGACTTTGATTCGAATTTGAACCCCAAACTTTGGCCCTCTCGTTCCCCTAGTGAGCTTAATCGTCTCCTGGAGGTGACAGCTCCAGGATCGACCCTTCCAGGTGGCCGATCAGCGTGGCTAAGGGTGTTCCCTCGACCTCCGGCGAGCCTCGCCGTTGAGGTTTCAACCTCGGGCGTTCCTGGCCCTTGAGGTACATCTCTTCCCCTCATTTCTCTCGCATTATCTTAGCCATAGTTCTAGGATCGAAAACCCTAAAAAAATTCTCGCTTCCATCATCCCAATCGAACGATCCATTCGTCTCGCCGGAGCGCACCTCCGGCCGAGCATCATCGCTTCATCTCGTGCCTCTTTTCCACCCTCCACTGAGTCCAGGCACTTTGCCCTGGGCTCTATCACCTTCTTCTGCAGGTTCGCGCGTAAGAACGGCACCTGGGAGTGATTTTGAGGTTCGTCGAAGGAACCTGGAGCTCCTGAGCTCCACTGCCGTCGCAGGCGAAGACCAGCTCCTTTTCGGCCATTTTGAAGCTCCCCAGACACGGAGATAGCCTGCAGGAAGCGATCGGGGCCATTTTGAGGCATGAACGCCGACGAAGGAGGACGGGGGAGGTCGCGGAAGTTCGTCGTCGCCGGCCTTCTTCCGCGTTCTTCCTCCTAGCCTCGCTAACGTCCGATCAAGAAGGCACCCCAGATTTAACGTGGACCGTCCGATCGTCAGAGCCCGCCACCGTCGGATCTCAGCTGAGATCTGATCTCAGACGTCCAGCCGAACCGTCATCGCGAGCAGAGGAGTCGCCACGTGTCAAGTGAAGACCCCCCAACCGTTGGATCTGCCTTGCGAGGGATTTTTGCAAGTATACCCTCACTATTTTTGTAATTTTCATTTAGTCCTGAAGTTTTGTTTAGTAGTTTAAATATTTTGTAAACTTTGCAAAAAGGCCCTCGAACTTTAAATAATTGCATAGAGGTCCTCTGCCACGTTACCTCACGTGACCTGTTCACGTGAGGTGTGGGCATTTTGCGAGGACGCCCTCAGGTCTTTTATTATTTCGTCCCAGTCCAAGGAATTTTATGTTAAGTGTAAACTTTTTGGAGAAATTGCATGTTAGCCCCCAGAGGTTTCTGATATTACACTTAGGTCATCGCCAGGCGCGTGCAAGTCACGCGCCCTGGTGGGTAATTTGCGCCGACACCCCTACGGGTCTGTGTATTTGTATTTGGTCCATAAACTTCATTATTAAGAGTAAAATTTTGTGCGGAAATTGCATGTATGCCCCTGGATGTTCTGATAATTGCACTTATACCCCTCTCAGGCTGTGATAATTTTGTGAACTTGTAGTATTTATTTGGAGCGCCATTTTAAATCAAAAAATTCTCAAAAATTGAAGTTAAGCTCATGATTGCTTAGTCTTTAACGCCATATTTTTAGTTTTTTATTTTATTTCATTTTCATATTTATTAAAAATCAAAAACATGCTTTTTGCCTATTGTCTAGCTTAGAAATACCAAAAAAAATAGTAAAATATCTCGAAAAATTCCAAAAAAATCCCTACGGTCTATTGTAACCTATTTTAGTGTCAGTCCAAAAATCACTAAAAATCTCAAAAGAAAAATACCCAAAAATCACAAAAATAGTAGAAAATTACTAAAATACCAAAAAGAATTTATTTCTGAATTTTTGGCTATTTTAGCATATTTTTATAAATATTTTATCACTCCTTGTACTACATTGTTTTTGTATTCCAATATTAAAAAAATTATTAAAAATTAAAAACCCACAAAAATCATTTGCTTGCATAGTGTAGACATCACCTTCACATTCACACACACACATCTTTTTGATCTGCCCTGTTTGCTCCCTGTGTTCGAACTCTCTGCATACTTATCCTATACATCTTTTGTGCAGAGTTAAAAATAAATTTTAACTCCACATTTATTTCTAATTGTTTGATCTATAGTGTGGGTTAATTGTTGATTAAATACATTTTATTGTGGGTCACCGCAGCGACCTCAGTTGTCTCCGCCTTGTGTCAGACATACTTTTTAGACCTACGATAATCTGTGTTTATCATCAACCACGCTACAAGAGATATTCCTATATACTTGATGTGGTTTTAGATGAAACGGTCCGAGAATTGTTCTTGGATCATGTGATTTCATCGCATGAAATTTTTTAAATTCTGCTGCATAGAACAACTAGTGTGACTAGTCGTTCTTCATCGTATATGGATATGATGCTCACGCTTCCGTGATACGCTTGAGGATTATACCATATCCTTCAGCAACAAGTGAAAAAAATATGATGAGATGGATAATCTCATCATTTAAGAAAGAGGATAAGGCTCCATTCCTAATAAGAGTGGATGGCCACGCGGAGAAAGTCTCCATGGTGGCTGTCCACCTTATTTGGGAAGGAGGCTCATTCCTATTATTTCACATGTAATTGATTTAATAGAAATTAAATTTATTGAAGAATATCGTAAATTTGTTTAGTTCTTTAAATTAATTAATTTTTGTTGCAAAATTGTTGCAACGAAATCTAGATCATTGATTTCAATTAGAAGTGCATCCTAGCCATCTAATTTTGTATAAGTGAAAGACAAACCCTAGGCTCTTCAATTAGAGTGTCATTCAAATCGCTTGAATTTATTTCATACGATTCGACTCCATTTTCCCTAGATATATGATATTTAGTGAGAATGGATCGGAAGATGATTGGATCATCTAGATGATATTTTTTAATGTATTTATCATTCAAAATAAATAATGTAAATTATGAATTATCTTTATTAATTGTTGTATCATTTATTTAGAAAAATCATTGATAAACGACAACTTGATTGAATGATTGTTTCATGACAAAATCTTAAATTGGAAAGTACAATTATTATAGTTCAACAATTTTCACAGAAAACAACTTGATTGCTTCATATGACTAGAAATTTAATATCACCAATTTTTTTAAGATGTCTACATTTCTAAATCGTTGTTATATAGCATCACATCTGTCATCAATTGCATATGATCGATAAAACCTCTTAATACAAATAAACCCAATTGGGTTATTTCTGAACTGGAATGGAGATGGTGTCTAGACCAGGTATGTTGGCTTGGTTCCTTAGTTAGCACCTTGCATGTCAAGGAAATGCTCCTTCCAGATATAACTCGAGCATTTAGCCGGATCCATTTCAAGGAAGTATAGCATGATGCACGGTTAAGGTGTACTCTAACAACTAATTAGAATAATTAATTTGTACTATATGAGGGTGTATAGTATATAGTAATATCAAGAAAATCAAATTTTTTGTTGGTTGCATTAGATTTATGATTAATTTTATATGATTAAATTAAAATAGTCCAATTAAAAAACACATTCTATATTTAATAAGACAGGATTTCCCTTGGAAGGGTTAATCATAAGAATATGATTCTAAAATATTAACCAAAATTTGAATGGGATATGGAGGATCATAAGATGAAATCCACGATCTTCCGTCAAGGTGAATGTTTCCGTCATCATGGATTATATGGTGGAGACACCTATGCGAAGTCATAGCTCTGACGTACAAGCACACATGGATCGAGCCCTTTGCTTTTTAAAGAGTAAGGCCATATGCATAGTGAACCTGATGTTGTTCCTCATATAATTGAGGCAGCATTGGATATGTGCATAGCGAGTTCTATTCATGTTGACGGTTGATTCAATTGACAATGAGTCAATATCACCTTAGGGGTAGTGGGTGTGGGTGTCAAAGACCGAATTGTGAAATGAAAGTTGGACTTGCAAGGCAGAAAGAGTTCCTACTTCCTTCACCCGAGTTGTATTTTCTCGTATTATTGGGGCATGCTAAAGGGGGAAGGGAGATCTCAGATCTCGATTGAGGTATTTTAGTTAGCATACATCATGCTTTGAAAGTTCGAAAGAGAATGGACTTTCAAGGTAATAAATAACGAGATGAATTTGATTTAAAACATTAATAACATTAATCAAAGTAAAATATATTTATGCAAATTATCTTATTTCAGATAACCTTCATTAAACCCACTCATGTCTATACTCAATCATAACCAGCATCATGGATTGGATCCATGATCAAGATGCAGTACTTGCAATTGGACGCATAATGTATGTGGTTGCAATGTGCAAGTTTCCTCGTAATAACGAGGAATGACAATTAAATAGAGATAAGGACAACAACATAGAGTTTGTATGTCTCTACAGTCTTGATCTCACATCGAGTGTGCTTTGGAAGTAACATGTCGATGATGATCGTAATTATCAAGATCCTTATAAAAATCGAAGGAGATATTTTGACAAACATATGTGCTCTCGATAATTAATCATGAATGACATGACTCATTACATTATGCAAGATGGAATCTCCATATGAGATGATGTATTCAAAATGTTTGAGTGTGCCTGAACCAGAGTCTTTAAGAGTTAAGATGGATGTAGATATGATGAATGTCATCATTCTACTATCTCAACTCAAGTCTTTCATGAAGCTACATAATATTCATATTGTATGAATATGATAAAGAAAGGATAAACGTTGAAATACTCTTATATTGAAGTCCTTTGGAGACTTGTTCAATTTAAGAGATCCTTTGTCTTAAGCAATGGTTGTTTATAGATCAAGGAGGCACAATGGAAGCATGGGCCCGACCTGTGTAAGGAGAGTAAAAGAGTTGATTGTACTTCTATATCTTCCACAAAAATGGCATCCAAAGAGTTGGATGAATGCCAATACTGCAAAAAGCCGATATTCTGATAGTATGACTATCCAGACAAACTTGAATCCTTAGAGAAGGACTTGGGTAGTGCATCGACATATCCTACATCTACATATCATCATTGAAATTAACTTATAAAGTCGGATAATTGCATCTCCTTCTTCTAATAACACTTGCAATTGATTGTACATGTTTTAGAAGACCAGAACACTTGATCTTAATGTTTAATAGTCATTTACATGGAATCTAATTGTTACGATGATCTTCATTGGATATATTGACTACATATTTCTAGTGGGAGATCCCTTAGTCTTAGAGAATGTATCTATGACCTAGATATTTAAATATATTCATTGTTCATTTCTAAACTTGTTAGAAATAGACATACATTCTGAGATAGATTTATCATAAAGAGTTACAGTGGATATAATTCAGATGGTAATCTAACATATAGAGGACTCTATTAAATTATAATATTAATGGATGATTCATTGACATTTCTAATAATGAAAATTAAGACTTAAAAAAATCAATAGGAGGATGACGATAATTTAACAATGATCTATTATCATGACTTGGACATATGTTTGTTTCTAAGATCAATAAACTTGTAAGAGATAGAACTTTATATTGTCTAAAAGTTCAAAACTTAGATACTTTTGAATAATATATTCAAAGTAAAAATATCCAATACACCCTTCTCTGGGAATCGTATCAGATGCAGAGGTATTCAAGACCTCATACATATTAATGTATGTGGAGCATCTTTCCATAGTAAGCATTAATGATATGTAATATGCATTCATGATTATTGTGAAATGATATTTCTTCCTTATCCATTAGAAATCTTTGAAATGATCAAAGATTTCATAATTTGGTTGAGAACCAAAGTTTGAAGGAAAATGAAACGAATTTGTTCTGATCGAGGTAGCCAGTACCTATCAGATAAATTCAGAAGAATACCTTATAGAGAAATGAATATTGGTCATATCTCACTACTTGTAATACACCTCAGCTCAATGGAGTTGTAGGGATATGCAATTGGATCATGTGTGACATGATTTGATCAATGATGAATCTTATCATAACTACATCTTAGTTTATGGGTATATGCAGTAAAGACTACAATATATATCCTTAATAAGATTCCAAGCAAATATAAGCTCAAAACTCCTCGTGAGCTATAGTCTGTCTAGCACTAGAAAATGTTGCTTCATTAGGTATATAAAAGATGGAATTGGATATCTATTTTATGGTCTTGATATTCTTAAAAGATTTCCATATCTAAGAATATGATTCTTAGAAGACGAATTCCTTAAGAGTCGAGATAAGAATGAAGAAAAGGGATGCATCAAATCCTAAGAGTATAATGATGTCCCTAGAATCAGAAACTAGAAGGATAATTAAAAGATGAAACACTCATACCTCTTCAAATTTGTTTGAGGATGGTAAGAACACACATAGGATATAGATTCTATGTGTCAGAGGAGTCTAACAACGATCGAACTTCATGTGATGAAACTTCCAAGGATCATGAAATGGAGAGATGGATGTTAGCAATAAAGTCTAAAGTAGACTTCATACACAAGTGTATTGTGTATGGACCCTCGAGGATCCACCTATAAGGGTCAAACCTGTCGGGTGTAAATGGATCTTCAAGAGAAAGAGGAATTTAATGAGAAGGTAGAGACCTCCAAAGCATAGTTCGTACATGGAGAGAAGATATCGCTTGCGATAAGACTTTCTCTCTAGTGATTGTGCTTTTAACCATCAAAATATTGCTAACTATAGCTACACAACTTGACTATGATATCCAGAAGATGGAATTCAAGATTGCATTCCTCTATGAATACCTCAACGAGGACATTCATATGAAGTAGACCCAGTGCTTCATAGTTGAGGAAGGAAAGGTGTGCAAGCTAAAGTACTCCATCTATGGACTCAAATAAGCTTCTTATAATTGGAACATCAGATTTCATGAATTTATAAAAGGTTATGATTTCAGACAGAACCGTGATGAACCATATGAAGCTTTCTATTGTGTTCATCATGCTAAATGTAGATAAAATCCTAATCATTTGGAATGATATAAGGATGATAATAAGTGTTTTATAATCTAGTTATTCCATACTTAGATATTTAAAAATCTTAAGGATGCCTCTTGGATCGTAATTCTAAAGTTGTACAGATGCAAAGACAGGAGGGCATTGGGACAATCACATTAATGGTACATCTTGGATATATTCCACTTTGGAAAATTCCAAGGAAGGTTTCTTTCGCTTAAGATATGGTGCTGACCTTGTTCAAAAAAAATTCTTATTCAAAAAAAAGATATGGTGCTGACCTATATGAAGGGATAGCATCATAAAGTGTTGATCATGTGAATGCTAAAGCTGTAAAGCCTGGTATATGCCAGATGTATGCAAAAGGCCAGATGTCTGCCATGTAGTTGGAGTGGTAAATTGTTACCAATCCAACTATGGAGATAAAACACTTAATTGCAGTAATAACAACATCTTCAAAGACAAGACTTTTGAGATTGTGATATCAAAGTCTTATCTTTGAGAACTTAAGACTTTTTAGATAGTGATCTAAAATATCTTACATACATATACCTAGCTAGACTTGAGACTATGTCTTAAAGTAAGGAGATAGAGATCTCCAAGCATAAAGGGTATCCCTTACTGGTTATAATAAAATTATTGAGTTGTGGTGTCAAAGGCTCAATACGAGGTAATGTGACTGCTTTAAGAAGATTGAGTATTGGTTGCATAAGATGCAACATTCACACGGGATGCAAGCACTGTTACTAGGTTATATGCAAGTTTGTAAAAGGACTTGGCATAGTCTCTTGGGGACAGAGTGACTAGTCAGTTGACCAAGCTATTTATCAAAATATCTTATGATTAGCACATGAGTGTGGGTTTAAAGATTAGCCCATTAAATGACTCTTTGGGTTAGTGGGAGATTGCTAGACATGTGAGCCCACGACGAACCATTATGTAATAAAAGTTATTTGCGATTCGCTCCTTAATCTAAAATGAATAATAACTAATTTACATAATTTATCCCTTGGTATAATTAGGGTTATGTACCATGGCCATCCTGATATCATACAAATGTTGATCTAAAGGTTGTATCGTGGAGGTTGGTGTAGGGTTGAATATCTAGTGAGTTAGATCGAGGATTCAACCAAACCATCAAGTGATTACCAAGAAGGGATCTCCAGCCTGAGAAAGAGATGGCAATCCTTAGTCTGAAGGATGACGTTAGGCCGACATCTTGATGTAGGTCCTCTGCATAGGAATAGAGATTCAGAGGTGTTGGATGAGTTAGGTCGAGGAGTTGACTTAACTAGATCAAGATAACTAAGACCTATGTCATATGCTATCACATATAGGCACGTACCCTCATACCAGAGATATATGTATTACCATATGCCTAAGTATGCACATTAGGCAGACCATTAGGTTGATGACCTAATCAAGGTCTATACACTAGCGAGCCGGTGTACATACGAGGGCATATGAGTAATGCGATCTCTTAATGGGATCATACATGTTCACTACTGAACCAGAAGACATGAGCTCACTTGTGAGATATTGTGATAAACCAAATTCCAACATTGATCATCTTGTTTTGGATACAAGACATGATTTATAGGTATGATATGTGCTTTTGGAAAGCATATGATCGATACCCATTCCTAACGATCGAATGAGAAACTTAATAATAAAAACCCAGAAGGAGATATTTCAAATAAGATGAGAACTTCAGGTTTATTCTAGGTCTTCTAGTTTGCAAGATGTATGGGTATTAGGAATACTCGAGGGTTACATGATCTTAATCGATTGTATAACCATGACACTTTCATTCTGAGGGAGTGATGAAACAGGTTTGGTTTTAGTGGCTCCATATTATACTAGTTATCCAATCTTAGTCCAAATGTTGGATATTAATCTGAATAGGATTCAGATGAAATGAGAAAGATTAGATATTCTGTCTAACTTGATCATACATCTCTGAGAGGTCTTCTAGATCTGGATATGAGATTAGATCTCACTACCCAAGTCAATATAAATGAAATATACAGTTGCCCTATCCTTATTTCCAAGTGTCAGTGGAGAAGGCACATTGTTCTGGAAAGAGTTCAAGAATAATTCTATAGTTGACAATATCTGAGTACTGAAAACTTGATGATTAAATATGATTTAATTATCATTAATAATGTGGATGTGATTTACATTATTTGGACACATATAGAGAGACACTTAAGATAATTAAATTGGATTTAATTATCATGGATGTGATTAATATCGATAACACTATCCACGATAATCACTGATATTATGAATATGATTCATAATATCATAAGAGAGATTTACTTGTAAATATGATTTACAGTTTTTAAGTTAACGTGAATGTGGTTCACATTATACAATTAAATGTGAATTGGATTCGCATCGTACAATTAAATATAAATATGATTTACATCTAATGCTGGATGGATGAATATGATTCATAATTATCAATGGCATGATTGGAACTGTTATAAAATAGTTTGGAATTATTTTGGTGAAAGTTCAAGCAACAAAAGTTGTTGCAACATGTGGAAATATGATGAAATTGATAATCTCATCAATTAGGAGAGAAGAGAAGGCTCCACTCCTAATATGTGTGGACGAATACATGGATAAAGTCTCCATAGTGGCCGTCCACCCTATTTGGGAAGGAGGCTCTCCTCCTTCCAATTATTCCACGTGTAATTGGTTTAATGGAAATTAAATTTATTGAAGAATATCTTCAATTTATTTATTTCTTTAAATCAATTAATTGTTATTACAAAATTATTGCTACAAAATCTAGATCATTGATTTCAAATAGGAGTGCATCCAAGCCATCTAATTTTGTATAAGAGAAGGGCAAACCCTAGGCTCTTCTGTACAATAATTCAACACACAAGTTGGAGCAATAAAAATCTATTTTTATCCCTCTCTATATACGTCCAAGAGGCTCTCCTCTTTAACCCTGAGTCGTCGTCCACTCTAGGGTTTATGAGAGTGTTGCCATCATCGCGTTGCCATTGTGCTGCTGGATCGATTGCTCATGGATCTCCATCTTCTTGGGTGCTCGTGAGGGAAACAATCAACTTCAGATGATGAAATTAGGAGGCTCTTGGTTCGGATCATCATCAAGGATTACGGGGGAGCTTACGTCTCATCCACGCTTTTGCAAGTGTTGTCTACGCCGGATCGAACTTGAGATAAGATGCCTCTTCGTTTAGAGACACGAGGACCGCGACCACGCTACAAGAAGTAACCTAATACTTGTTTGTGATCACGATGAAACGACATGGGAATTGTTCCCAGGTCATGTGGTTTCATTGACATCTTTTTAATTTATGTTGCCCCTTACGATTAGTACGACTGTCGTTCTAGATCGCATACGATGCAATCTTTACGCTTCTGTGATGCGTGAGTCAGTTTTATTTAAATCGACTCCCTTTAGTTTGATTGATTTATTTATTCATGTGGTTGTTTTAATTGAATTTTGATTGCCCGATTACAAAGCAACTCTACATAACTAGCATAGGGCGATTTACGTTCATCAGGCATTTCCTTCTAAGTTCAGGTTTGATGCCCTTGAAAAATATATGAAGAAGTGGCTCTTTAGAGCATGATCAATGTAGTCACATCTCCTAAGTAAGATCGACCACTATAGACGAGTCTCAAAATATAGGCTCTTAGCTGTTTAAACCTTCTATCTCACCTATATAGAATTTGCTTCATGTTCTTTTTGAAATTTTTTGGTACATTTGATGGATATGAGCATTGTTCTCTATTTGGTGGAGGAGAAGAAGATTGTACCAATAGACAACTTCCTTATTTGAAGCATTATTTCAACCATACTTCCAGTCGTTAGATGTTCTGCCATTAAATAAGGTTGGTTTTACTAGGTTTGTAGTCCATGTCGTCTACCACTCTTGACCAAGTAGCTATTTATTTGCTTGGCTCATACTAGGTTAGGCTTCCGAACATCTTATTTAAGTATAGTTGTATGTTAAAGTGGGAGTCCAAATGGTTCATTGCCAAAGAGTATTGTGAATGGCACAAATTAGTCTACGTAGTCCCAGATGTCGATTCATGAACACAACTTTATGGATTTAAAGGATTAAGTCACATGCATGAAGAGCCAAAACCACGATTCTCGATCGAGTTCCTTTGAAAATTAGATGCATTAACATCTAGATCAAGCTCAGTTTTGCAGTCCTTCTCAGTCTTTGGTCCAGAATCTAATCAAATCCTAAAGTAGTATACTAAAAAATGCTACATTGATGCAAGTATTTTTCCGATGTTGGTTTTCTAATTTTTAATTTTTTTAAAGAAGATTTTGTGGATTCATCTAATTTTTATGTATTTTAGGGGAAGTTATATTTTTTTGACTTTTTAAGGATATTGCTAGTTTTATGGATTTTTAGATTTTACATTATATTAGATACAATTTTAAGGAAGGATTTTCGTTAGTATTTTATGTGCAAATTTTGTTAATCGTCATGGATTTCAGCATATGATTTGATACAATTATATGTATACACTTAAACAATTTTACAGTTTGTGACCTGTGACCTTTACCCATATTTTCAGATTTTATATTATATACAAACAAAAGTATGAGCTATGGGTACATTATATATACAGTACACACCACCCCATGCTTAGCTTCTGCTATGCTCTCATACATGAGAAAAAGGATAGCATATTTCATTCCAAGTATATCAAAATGGAACAAATAATGAATCAGAGACTATAAGTCAGACTCCCTAGTACTTAGGCTTTTGTCATTATAAGAATAGAATACTAGATTAAAGTGATCGGGAAAAATAAAAGAGATAGAGAATGGATATATAATCATAGGGATCACGTTTTCCCCATATACATATGATTTAGTATTGTAAGCATGGGGATGAATTAGGGTTGGAGTGGTGATGATCTATCGGGATATATAAAACAAAAAAGATTCAGACGTATAGATATATGAATCAAGAACGTTTGTAACCTTCTTGTGAAAACAAAGGATGACAAAATGCACATGATGTATGATGACATCAAGAGCATACTCCATGATACATATGACCGAGCTAGCGAGATGCCAATCAGGGTCGACATATAACTGCTTACCAGAGTGGTTCAAAAGAAAAATTGAATTGACCTTCAAAAGAATGATTAGAGACTCGAAATTTTAAATGAATAAGTCTAGATAGTTAGGGTTCTCGAAAGAAGATTACTTACAAGAAGAAGATGAATTAGACGAGGAATCGATAAACATGCTTAATATTTCTTCTAGGATATGTATCTGGCTCATCACAGAAGCTAAGTATTTTAGGGTCCTTAAGTCTAAGGTTTAAATCTAGGGTTGGACTCTCAATCGGTTTGTTGGAACTTGAATCAGCTCGAGTGGGCTTTTGTTGGTACGCCTCAATGGATTTGGGAGGTCGATCTCCTTTACATCTAATGAATGACATGAACCACTGGCATATTTTGTAAAATACTATAGACATCAATCCTTTTGATTTTAGGTCTCATATCTTAGGTCAATTAGCCATCTTTTTACATGAATAACATGGACCGCATTCTAAAGGTAAGTTGCGTATGGATGTACTCACCAAAGTGGCAGAACAAGCAGGGGTTCACCATCGAGTTGTGAGTGATATATAAAACTCCATCAGGGGCATAATGCACTCAATTGATGTATTTCCAATCTTTACTGATGGTGGGATTGATTCCCAGTCTAGGAGTTCCTCAACACTCAAGATCTACTCTACAACAGTCAAATCAGGTTCTGGTCTTTTCTTAATGGAGGACTAGTTTTTAGTTTAGGAGTTCCCCAACACTCAAGACATGCTTAATAATTATGTGATAAGGTAGTTTTCCTAAGTTCATGTTGTGAGAAAATAAGGTTGTCTTGAACGAACCCTTAATCTCCTTAATAGAAAAAGCATGAGTAAAGGAATTCCGATAGGCATGACTCATCTACCTTTGAAAATTCATAATCGAGTCTCAAAGTCGGGTGTATTAAGGTTGAGTGTGCTGGAATTGGTCTCAAGGGTCTCAAGGGATTAAGTCGAGAGCATGTCGATGGCAGAGTCATCATGCAATAGAGCATTGGTAAGTGCTTGGTCCTTACGTGTGCATTCAATCCCAGGCATGATTTTCACTCTACGGCTTTTGGTGTTGCTCCTCAAAACCAATAAACCAGCCATAGATACAATATGTTTTTCTCGTTCGACTTCGCTTCCTACTCTTCCTCTTTGGTGCACACTTAACTCTTCATATCTTTCTTGAGATCGAGAAGGCGGTCCAATGCCTTTATTGACAGAGGCTTAAGGATAAACTTGTCAACAATAACTTTCATATATAAGTCATGTATTGAAGGAAGCGTAAGGTTTGTGAAGCGAATAGTAAATCCTGTCATGTGCATGTGGCTAAAATAAAGGAGCATAATAAAAAAATTGCTCTACATCAATGCTCAATTGACTGTTGATCATACGATCATTGAGGCTCATGTCTATGACTACTTTAAGAATTTATATAAGACAGATACCCGCAATGTTTTTCGTTCCATTTTTCTGGAACTAGGTATTGCTTCAGCCAAGACGTTATTGATGGGTAGTTCACTATCCCTGAGATTTAGAAGGTAATCTTTGATCTTAAACATGACAAGGCACTAGGTCCAAATGGCTTCTCCACTAAATTTAATTTATACCAAGACTTATGGGCTGATATTCAATTCGATCTCTTGGAGCACATTTCATAGCCTTTAACGATCTAATTTCGACGGATGCTATGGACAGCAATACTTCATCCAATTACGATGTTATCTCCTTAATTCCTAAGAAAAGTCATGTAATGTGGATTGAAAACTTCCGTCCCATCACTCTTATCAGTTGTGAAATGAAGATTATTTTAAGAAAAGTCATGTAATGCCAATAGTGCATATATATTATGGAATGATGTATTCCAAATAATATATGTGCATTCCTTAAAGGAAGATTGACTATGGATTATGACGCATCTGTGTGATCATGAAGATTGACTTTCGAAAGGCTTTTGATTTCGCTCATTGGAGGCTTCTTTTAACAACACTTTGATCATCTGGCTTGGAGGAAAATTGTATGTTCTTGATCGAAAAATTGGCGGTTACAACCAAGCTTTCACTCAAAATCAATAATTATGGCACCTCCCCGTTTTGCTCTTTTAAGAATTAAGGCAAGCTGAACATCTATCACCTCTATTGTTCGACATCACTATCAATGGTTGGTGACATAAGTAGTGGACAAGGAAAACATGTGCATGAATGGGGAGGGGGCTTATAGTTTTTAAAAGAGGGTACATTTGAAGGAATCAAATCCAAAGGCGGTGTTGATTAAATCCAATGGTGTAAAAAATAGGGAAAAGTGAAATTGCATTGTCTTGAGAGGAGACTCCCTGCTGGGATTTCCAATAAGGGCTCATTAGTGAACTACCAAGCATGTAACTTCAACATTCATTTTTTATTTCTCGTCATCATTTATTACACAAAAAATATTCCAATTTTTTACAATAACATGATAATTTTATTTATCCCCAAGTTAGCATATTTGCAAATAAGTAATCTAAGTTATGCCATTTAAAAAATATCTTGATTAATATGGAAGAATTATTTATTGCATTAGTTGGATACATCGTAGAACTTTGTTTTTTATTATCACATATTATTTTATTACATTTTACATCATAGTTGCATTTTATAACTTTTTTTTATATTTAAACCTCCATATTTGTTTATTAAAACCTTTTGTTTTTTTATAACTTTGATATATAAGGGCGAAGCCTGAATCTTTTTAATAGCTAAGTGTTTATTTTTACTACTTGATAAAAGTATTTTACCACTTTACCATTTTTTCCAACTCCACGCTTTTTACAACTCCTTCTTCATTTTTTACAACTCTATGGTTATTTTTTTTACAAATTTTGTTACGTGAATCTTGAAGATTTTTTTCAACTCCATCACTAAATTTTACAATTTATAACCTTATGTTTCGCAGTTTACAACTCCATTCCCTCTAGTCTTTCTACCCCAGTTCTAGATGCTGAGACTTTGGGAATATGACACCTTCACAACAAATAGTCGATTAATACATGAAAACATCACAACAAATAATTAGGTTTGTATCACTTGTGCCTTTCTTACCTTCTGCAATATCAGTTATGTTCCTCTCTTTTTTGCAATATTAGATGTGCCTCTGCCTTCTCGTATTTTTATCAATTGAACCTCTCAGGTTAGTTGTCGTCCGTCCACCTCCCAAACAAACATTAAATTTTGAACTCATGGGTAATTAGAAAGAAAAACTTAGATCGAAATGCTTCAATTCACCTCCTGCTTTGCCCCCTCGTAGCCTTGCCGTATATTACCTCCGTCCTCCTCTAACCCTCCCACCTCCATTACCCCTCACCTCTTATGCCTCCCTCCTCCTCTCACCCCTCCTATGGCACGCCAAGATGCCGAGATCGAAGCTCTTAGGTATGAGGTGGATGGGCTCCTTGATGGTGAGGCGTTAGATGCAAATGACCACTCACTATGAGACGGGGCTTTATGATGGTTGGCTTCGAGGACATCCATGTCCTACTGCTCAACAAAGCTGGAGGCACGAACCACCTTCGTCCTCTACCATATAGACCATATTCAACTACACAACCCAAATCCTACTAGAGCGCCAAGACCTCTGAGCCATGGCCATCACCGATTAGCAATCAACTTGATCAACATCAACAGATCATCTTCAACAACCCACATCTAGCGAAATGAGCAAATCAACCTTTCGTCGCTTATCCAAATCAACACACCGTGGTGGTGTGGATTGGAAGTTGGTGGGTGGGATGCACTGATGGTGTCAATGGGGAGAATAAGGGAAGGCAGTGCTGTCCATGATAATGGAGAGAGTAGTGATGACTACGTATATATTGATTTGCGAAAAGTAAAAGAAAATTATACTATTACCATATTCCTATTATACTAGAAAAAAATAAATAATTGATTGACATTGATCGATAAGCAAAAAGGAAAATAAATAGATTGATGGATTCAAATTTAATAATTTCATTAATAAAATGGAAAATAAATAGATTGATGAATTCAAATTTAGTAATTTCATTAATAAACAATAATTAGATTAAATTGCCACCGTACTATTTCACTTTTACCTTTGCATCCTTCTTTACGTAACTCTGTGTCCCCTTGCTCTCTTCCTCCCTTCGGAATAGTTGGTTTCCATTTTGCGGGAAGAACACGCAAGCGTAGAGTGAGGAATCGGGGTGGATTAGAGGTGAAATCGAGTAGAAATGTCCTATCTTTTGCCTCATCTGCACTCGGGATGGGCTGTGGATCAAGCCATCCTCGCAGAAGAGGAGCGCCTCGTCGTCATCCGCTTCGGCCACGACTGGGACGACACCTGCATGCAGGTTATCCATTTCCCACTCTCTAATTCGACTTAATCGTCATCAAAACATGCTATTTTCTTGTTTTGGTCAGTTGGCTGATCGTTAATTTAAGTGGGTCGAACCACATCTATAGAAAGCCTAACCCTAGATAGCATTTTGCCCTGCCTGTAGTTCATAAATGCGATTCTGATGAGTGGGTTTTTTTGAAATTTTTTTGTTTTGTTAGTTTTTCTGAAATGATTATAGTATGTAGTTTTGGACGTAGAAGGGAACACTTTGAAAGTTGAGTCGATATGAAGCCTCAATGCGGATTCGACGGAACTGATAATCGTGACAAGGATGGACATACGAAATGAGGATCCTCATGCGACGGTACATTCGAGGAGGACGATGTCCTTATCTTAGGAGTAGAGAGATCTAGATATGGGAAAAAGGGCGAAGTGGTAGGCTGGTTTCTCACATCCTAGACTCACACTATCTGTATGAGCATGAAGGTTACCGGGTTTCACTTTTACTGGATCATCACTTTCCCTTTGTTTGAAGTGTGGGTGGAAGTTAGCGAGATAAATTTTATCCCATCATCTAACCATATGTGGTGTTAGAAACGAGGAATACATATTCATGCGAGAGTTGGAATACCATCAAATAGAGGAGTGCGTGGGTTGAAAGATAGATGCAACAACACCTGATCGATAAGAAATGACTGAGATGATGATGATATGGAAGGAATGCTGGAGACGGATTGAATATTATGTAACTCCTCCCTTAACTAGTATTTTATGACTTTCCTTGTTGGAACTTATACTTTCTCGGGAGATTGAAACAAGCTCTAAAGGTGGTTGCAAGCCCTTGTTGATGGTTGATGCCTAATTATATTGACAAGAAAGGAACTTGGAATTGCGAGGGCACGATCCATATGCAAGACAGTAAAGGAACTTGGACTTGCGAGGGCACGATCTGTATACAATACAATAAAGGAACTTGGAGCAAGACTTGGACTTGCGAGGGCACGATCTGTATGCAATACAATAAAGGAACTTGGACTTGCGAGGCATGATCCGTATGCAAGTGGAGACATAACATTCACTTAAAGAATCATAATATAACCTGCACTAGGATAACCTGCACTTGGTGGGAACTGGACATGACTTTATTCGACTCTAGACCAGAGTTCCTTGCATTCAAGTTGCAAGCTGCGTTCTTGCCCTATCAACGTCAATCCTTTTTTGATCACATGATTTCACTTCTGGCGCACTCACAATTTTACTACAAAATTTCCTCCCACTACACACCAATGTGCTTTGAATCTTGGTCTCTCAGATTCGTTCATTCTTCTTATACTAACTTAGCTATAATTGGCTTAATATCCCAAGAGTAGTGGCTTATCTATGCTTATCTTGCAACCTAACACGAACTTAAGTCACCCCCATTATATTAAGACGGTGCCAACATTACCTCCCCCAGTTTTTTGTTTTTCTGAAAGATCACAACCTACTCAACATCCGGAATGGCCAAGTTGAGAAGTAAGCTAGCTAATAACACCGGCCTAGATTGGTATGCAATAGAGCCCTCATTTTAAATGATAAGATTCTTGTTATGAAGAAGAACATAACCTCCAAAAATATGGTTAGACCTCGTCATTATTCTTACTTGGAGTTTACATTTTTCATAACACATATTTTGGAATTAAAGTCCGTTTAGTGTAACTTTACACTGTCGTTGAATTCATATTTTCTAAATTTCAATTAATCAATCTAATTAATTAAATAATACAAATATTGAAACTAATTGTATAATAAATAACCGGTGATAAATAGTATTGTTTTTAGAAACACATTTCAAGATGTTTTTCCATGAAAATCTCATTGAGGTGATAGCCTCGATCAATCCAAGTGAGGTATATGCCTCACAGTTTTGAGTAGGAATGAAAAAGATTGGATGCATATACGAATATATGCCTCAAAATCTTGACTAAGGATGAAGAAGATTGGATACATAAACGAATGTAGACGTTATCATATCCTTATCATTTTTGAAATTCGGATTCGGATAGGAATATGATTGTAAATATCATACACATTTGCAAAATGGAGAATCATATCCTCGAAATACAAATGCAAAATATACATTGACAATTCATGTACATATATTTGATAAATGAATACAGATGCTAGAAATATTCTAATTTACTTTAAAACTATAAGCATTTCAGGTCTACAACAAATTTCAATATATAACAAGTATGTTTAATATTTTAATAAGGATTATGAGAATTGTTGAGATATTAGTTATCTCTCTTATTGTTTTCATAATATCTATTTCTTTTGTCTTCATCTTGTAATTTGCCCAACAGGTTTCTCTCTTATACAAGAGAATCCTATGGCCTCTCAATAAAGCAATTAATTTCTTCCGCTTCTAGATGGTATCGGAGTGGCGGTCCTAGATCGGAGTTCCCATATCCCACTCAAGCACTAACCCTACCCGTCAGCCTCTGCCCACCCGGCTGCACCCCCATCGACCGTCGCCACCTTGGCCGCCTCCTCCTCCCCCAGTCATCGTCGGCTTCCAGCCCTGCCGCCATCGGGCCCAACAGACCCTGCGCACGGGTCTCAGGCCACCGTTGGTCCCTCTTTGCACTTCTCCGTGCACCTCTGCGATTCAAAATGCAGTCTGAAACCGTCTGATTTTGACCGGAATGTGATTTCAGACCTATAAATCGCGTTTTCCGGCCCCAACGCACAACATGGATTGACGAGGATAGTTGTATGAGTCTACACATATGACTAATCTTCCATATGATCGTGTAGACTCGTTCATATCGGTATACTCCTCAGTCGAGTTTCGTTGTTCGACTGTTTTACCATCATGTCAGAGAACAAGGGCGATATATTTTCTTCCTCCGGTGTCTTCAATGGCCCGGCTCCCATCGCAATGATGGATGAGATCAACTATGAGTTATGGTCCATGCTCTTACCCTCATGCAATATAACAACAAGGAGCACATCTTGACATATCCAGTGTCAAAAGGATAAGACTGGGGCCAATGCTTCTTGAAAGCAAGATGACACGTATGCACGTGTTTGGCTGTGTGTGACCCTTACCACGGAGATAGCCAATGATATTCTGAATCAACCCACAACCAAGGTGATGTGGGGCATTTTAGCATCCACCTATGTTCAAGCAAAGAATGAGGTCAAGATTCTTTTGCTAGATCAATATCTACAAGGCCAAGCAGAATGGTCGTCCTCCTCTTCGTTTCATGGCATGCTCGAGAAGCTTCATAGCTACATGCCTATTACGACATCTACGGAGCAATATAAGGCATATAGGAACTCCACGATGGTTGGAGTTTTATGGCCAAACTTGATGCAGAGTATGGTGCAATGCGTACATAGTTTCTAACCGGGGCTACCATACATCCTATGGAGGAAGTCTATAGCTGTCTTAATCGGATTATCATGCCTTCTACGAACTCCTCTACCCTCTTCAGCGATGGCCGCTTCTCGTGGTCGAGGAGGGACGGTCCAGTCCAGAGCATGGAAGGCCGTATCCCGATATATCAGCGATATATCGGCGATATATCGGTATCGACAGGTCACCGATATATCGCCGATATGTCCGATATCGGGTATCGACAGGCAAAAAAGGCGAGCTGAATCCCGATATCGGCGATATGGCGTCGATATATCGCCGATATATCGGCGATATATCGGTAGCGACATGGTACCGATATCGATACCGTTATCGATATGTCCTTCCATGGTCCAGAGGACGCACCCTTTATGGTAGAGGCGGTGGATGTCAGTGTGGCCTCTGCAACTACTATCGTTGACTAAGACATGCAGAGGATACATGCTACCAGAAACATGGATATCTTGCTTCTGGTCGCGTGTTAGAACATATCGACTCTTCAAAGACTTTAGCTTCTGAGGCCGATTCTCGTCTGGAAGATATGGTCTCTCGTATTCGAGAGATCATGACTCATGTTGTTGGCACCACCACTACAGATGCCGTAATTGCAGCCAGAGCCTCTTCGAGCTCCTCAGGTATTGCTTACGCTTTTACTAGTAGTAGTGGTGCATATATGACATAGTGGATTATGGACTCTGGTGCTTCCCACCATCTGTGTGGAGACAGAGCGCAATTGAGGTCCTACAGGACCATACCTCCTGGTAGATGGATTGTCATTGCTAATGGAGACCACCTACCCATTACAGGACAAGGGGAGGTGCATTTGACTTCGTCCATACGTCTTCAGAATGTTTTATTTTCTCCTGACTTTCAGATGAATTTACTTTCCATTAGTCAGATTACTAAGGATCTATATTGTCGTGCCATTTTTTACCTTTCGTCTTTTGTGTTTCAGGACATACTCATAGGCAGGGTGATTGGATGTGGCCGTGAGTTGCGCGAGCTCTACAAACTGGTCCAACCTCCTCATGCTGGTGTTTCTACTATACCTATTGGACCGGTCTCACCATATCTGTGGCACCTTCATTTTGGCCACCTTCCTCTGGAGAAGCTGTGTCATATTCTCCCTCAGATTTCCATGAGATCCTCCTTCCAGTGTAAGGCATGCCAACTTGAGAAGCATCACCGTTCCTCCTTTCCATCTCGTCAGAGTCGTAGCAATTCTCAGTTATTTGATCTCCTTCATTTAGATATTTGGGGTCTGAGTCATGTTCCTTATCATCAGGGACGCTGTTTTATCTAGTCGTTGTTGATGATTTTTCTAGATTTTCCTGGGTCTTTTTATTGAAGAATAAGTCTGATGCTGGATTTGCTATCATATCTTTTATTAATGAGATAAAGAATATTTTCTTCCAATGTCAAATATCTTCGTTCTGATAATGCCTTAGAGTTCCGCACCATATTCCTTTCTGACTTTCTTAGATCTCTTAGCATTGTTCACCAGACCTTATGTGCTTATACATCCCAGCGGGATGGTATTATCGAGTACATACACCGTCACTTACTTGATGTGACCAGAGCCTTGTTGATATAGAGTTGTGCTTCTTACGCTTACTGAGGTGATGCAATCCTCACTACATGCAATCTAGTGAACTGCATGCTCTCGTCTGTGTTGGGAGAGAAGATTCCTTTCTTGATTGCATTTCCCGAGAAGGATCTTTTCTCTAACACCTCGTATGTTCGGTTCTGTTGCTTTTGTTCATGATTTCTCTCCAGGTCATGAAAAGCTCTCTCCCAGAGCTGTCAAGTGCGTTTTTGTCAGCTACTCTTGTAGCCAGAAGGGGTACCGTTGCTTTGATCGGCTTAGGCAGAAATACTTTGTCAGTGCTGACGTTACTTTCTTTGAGTCTGTCATGTACTTTTCTCTTAGAGGTGACAGACTAGCCTCATCCATGGCATCAAATTTCAGCGAAATTCGGTCGAATTTTTGTTGAATATCGATATCATGTCGAAATCGAAATTCGACCGACATGGCGGAAATGACCGAAATATGGGGGCCCAATACAAAAAATGACCGAAATTTCGGTCGTCACCGAAATGGTGACCGGAACCGATATTTAGGGCCTTGGCCCCATCAGACTCTGACGCTGAGATCTACATGCCTCCACCTCCTATTGTCATACCATGACCTCCCTCTACTCATGTACCACCACCTCCCTCTACTCATGCTCTACCACCACCTCCAAAGCCACCACCACCACCACCTACTCCTACTTCTACATCTGCTCCTATGGCTCCACCCCCTACTGTGACACAGTGTTTGCCACGCGTGTTTACTCGCGAGTCTCGCTCTGTTCCCCCTGCTCACATGTCTTGCCCATCATCCAACACGTCTCAAGTATATAATGAGCACATTGTTTTTACTGATGGTAGTACCAAGTTGTCTGTTCAACAAGATTCCATACAGGATGAGCAGGTGCCCTTTCAAGAGGGGAACTTACAAGATCGGGATTTGGTAGATGATCTTGATGTGCCGATTGCTCTGCGAAAGCAAAGATGTACGCTTGCTACTTATCCTCTTGCAGCTCAGGTTTCCTTGAGCAGATTGTCAGAGGATTTAAGGAGGTTTACCTTGGCACTATCAACTGTGGAGATACCATGGACATATCATGAGGCTCTTCAGGACATTCAGTGGTGGTTAGCCATGGAGGAGGAGATGGTTGCGTTACAGTCACGTGGTACTTGGAGTCTTGTGTGTCAACTTCAGTTGGCGCATTCGTTGGTGCAAGTAGGTGTTCACTATGAAACATCGTGCATATGGTAGTGTTGATCACTATAAGGCGAGACTTGTGGTACGTGGATTCACCCAGACATATGGGGTGAACAGTCAGGATACTTTTTCTCCAATTGTCAGACATTCTACTCTACGTATTCTTCTTTTTATTGCTTTGACACAAGATTGGCCCCTTTATCGGCTTGATGTGAAGAATGCTTTCCTCTATGGTGATCTACAGGAGGAGGTCTACATGCAGCAACCGCCTGAGTTTGCTGTTGAGAGGAAGTGTCAGAAGGTTTGCAGGCTACACAAGGCTATTTATGGGCTTAAGCAGAGTCCAAGAGCATGGTTCCAGAAGTCCTCCGACTTGATAGAGCAACATGGATTTGTACGATCGCCTGCCGATTACTCTTTATTTGTGCACAGGACTTAGAGAGGTACTGTTGTCATTCTTGTTTATGTTGATGGCATTATTGTTACAGAGAATGACGAGCAGACATTCAGGTTGCCAAGGACTTCCTAGTTCAACAGTTTGTAACCAAGGACCTTGGTAATTCACGTTACTTTCTTGGACTGGAGTTTGCTAGGAACCAGCGAGTTCTTGTGATGATCCAGAGGAAGTACATTACAGATCTTCTTTCAGAGACTGTCGTGACAGATTGCAGACCTGACAATACTCCTATGGACCCGAGCATGAAGCTCTATGATGATGACACTAAGGAGGTCGACATGAGGAGGTACATGGAGCTTGTTGGCAAGCTCCTATACGTGACTATTACCAGGACTGGCATATCCTTTACTGTGAGCAAAGTGAGTCAGTTTACGGAGCAACCCAAACATGCACATATGGATGCAGTCCATATGATTCTGAGGTATTTGAAGACATCACCATGTACTGGACTTCTATTCAGCAGAGGTACATCTCTTTCAGTTACAACATGTGCAGATGCGGATTATGCTGGGTGTCCAAGGGATAGGAAATCTACTTCAGTTTCCTGTGTTTCATAGGAAATTTCTAGTTTCATAGAAGATCAAGAAGTAGACCGTGGTTGCCAGATCTAGTACCGAGTTAGAATACAGGGCCATGGCACAGGCTAGCACAGAGATGATGTGGGTCATATCTGTTCTTACTGACCTGACTATAAAAGTGCCTTTTCCCATGCACCTCCAATGTGACAAGTCACAACCAAGCTGCTCTTTTCATTGCAAACAACCCAACCTTTCATGAGAGGACCAAGCACATGGAGGTGGACTGTCGCTACACTCGTGACATGATATAGAAGAGTCTTATTGTTCATCACTACACATGTTAGCTCTGGAGACCAAACATCAGATGTTCTTACTAAGGCCCTAGCCAGACGGCCTTATCAGGGATGCTGTTCCAAGCTCAGCCTGATTGATATCCATGCTCCAGCTTAAGGGGGAGTGTTGAGATATTAGTTATCTCTCTTATTGTTTTCATATTATCTATTTCTTTTATCTTCATCTTATAAATTGCCCAACATGTTTCTCTCCTATATAAGAGAACCCTAGTGCCTCTCAATAAAACAATTCATTTCTTCCGTTTCTACAAGAATGGATATAAAAATCACCAAATAATAAAATAAAGCTTATCGTATTTGTATTTGTTGGATATTCGTATTGGTATCTGTTGAGATATTTGTTATCATTTTTATTATTGCTTATTTTCTATTTCTTTTGTCCTCATCTTATAATTTGCCCAATAGGTTCCTCTCCTATATAAGAGAACTCTAACGCCTCTCATTAATGCAATTCATTCTTTCCTTCTACATGTTATCAGAGCGACGATCCTAGACCGGAATTCTCGTATCCCACTCTAACCCTAACCCTACATGCCCCCTACCCCCACATGTAGCTGGGCTCCAGGAGCGTCGCCGAGGATCCTCCCCCCATTCTCCCTCGCAGCCACCACGTCGGGCCCACTGCCGCTGCTAGGCCCCTCCCCCAGCTGCCGCGTTGGGCTCCTACCGCTGCCAGGGCCCCTCCAGCAGCCACCACGTGGTGCTGGGATCTTCCCCCAGACTTTCGTCAGGCCCTCCTAGGTCTTGGTAGTCCATCCCGTCTATCTCCACGCACCTCTACGACTCGATCTGCAGTTTGGATTGGTCTGATTTTGACTGGAATGCATGATGTCAGGCGTATAAATCGTGTTTTCCAGTCCTAGCAAGCAACGATTGTTGGCGAGGATGGTTGTATGAGTCTACACATACAACCAATCATCCGTATGACCGTGTAGACTTGTTTATATCGGTCTACTCCATAGTTGAGTTTCGTTGTCCGGCCTTTTTCCATCATGTCAGAGAACAAGGGTGATATTTTTTCGTTCGGAGCCTTAAAGGGTCCGGCTCCCATCGCTAAGATGGATGGGACCAACTATGAGTTGTGGTCCATGCAGTTTCTCACCCTCATGCAATGCAACAACACGGAGCGCATCCTGACAGATCCAGAGCCAACAGATAAGACTGGGACAAATGCTTTTTGGAAGCAAGATGACACGTATGCGTGTTTGGCTTTATAGGACCCTCACCACAGAAATAGCCAATGATATTCTGACTCAACCCACCTCCAAGACGATGTGGGACACTTTGGCATCTACCTATGCTCAAACGAAGAATGAGGCCAAGATTCTTCAGCTCCAGTTTGATATCTACAATGCCAAGCAGAATGACCGCCCTCTGCTTCTTTAGTACTCTTCGCTCCGTGGCACGTTCGAGAATCTTCATAGCTACATTCCTATTATGACATCTACTGAGCAACAGAAGACGTATATGAACTTCGCGATGATTGGAGTCTTCATGACTGGACTTGATACAGAGTATGATGCTGCGTGTACTCAGCTTCTTATTGGAGCCACTATACCTCCCATAGAGGAGGTCTGTAGCCGTCTCAGCCGGATCATCATGCCTTCAACATCCACTTCTTTGCACTCTTCAGCGATGGCCACTTCTCGTAGCCGAGGTGGGGTGATCCAGTCCAGTGGACGCACCCCTCAAGGCAGAGGCGGTGGACGCCAACGTGGTCCTTGCACCTACTATAGCAAGACTGGACATGCAGAGGATACATGTTACCAGAAGCATGGATATCCAGTTTCCGGTCGAGTAGTGGAGCATATCGTGTCTTCAGAGACTTCAGCTCCCCAGGTCGATCCTTGCCTGGATGATATTGTCTCTCGTATTCGAGAGATCATGACTCCTACTGCCAATACCACCACTACAGATATTGCAACCGTAACCAGAGCCTCTTCGAGCTCCTCAGGTATCGCCCGCTTCTCACCACCTGTGTGGAGATAAAGCGCAACTGCCGTCATACGGGACTATACCACATGATAGATGGGTTGTCATTGCTAATGACGACTACTTACCTGTTACATGACATGGGCATGTGCATTTGACACCGTCTATGCGCCTTTAGAATGTTTTATATGCTCCCGCCTTTCATATGCATTTACATTTCATTAGTCAGATCACTAAGGATCTGCATTGTCGTGCCATATTTGATCATTCATCTCTTGTGTTTCAGGACATACTCACAGACATGGTGATTGGGTGTGGTCGTGAGCAGCGGGGGTTCTACAGACTGGTCCAACCTCCTCATGCTAGTGTTTCTACTATACCTACTATACCAGTCTCTCCATATCTGTGGCATCTTCGTTTTGATCACCTTCCTCTGCAGAAGCTATGCCATGTTCTCCCTCAGATTTCTATGAGATCCTCCTTTCAGTGTGAGGCATGTCAGCTTGGGAAGCATCATCATTCCTCCTTTCCATCCCGTCAGAGTCGGAGCAGTTCTCAGTTATTTGAGCTCCTTCATTTAATCATTTGGGGTTCGAGTTGTGTTCCTGATCATCAGGGACATCGTTTTTATCTTGTTGCTGTCGATGATTTTGTAGTCTTTCTTGGGTCTTTTTATTAAAGAATAAGTTTGAGGCTGGATCTGTGATCAAGTGTTTTACTAGTGAGATAAAGAATATATTTTTTGTCAATGCCAAATATCTCCGTTCTAATAATGTCTTGGAATTCTGCACCTTACATCTTTCTGAGTTTCTTACATCTCATGGCATTGTTCACCAGACCTCATGTGCTTATACTTCACAACAGAACGGTGTTGCCGAGCGCAAACACCGTCACTTACTTGATGTGACTAGAACCTTGTTGATACAGAGTCATACTCCTCATGCTTACCGGGGCGATGTTGTCCTTACTGCTTGCTATTTGGTGAACCGTATGCCCTCGTATGTGTTGGGAGAGAAGATTCCTTTCTCGATTGCATTTCTCGAGAATGATCTTTTCTCCCTTATGCCTCGTGTGTTCGGATCTGTTGCCTTTGTTCATGATGTCTCTCCAGGTCGTGACAAGTTCTCTCCTCGAGCTATCAAGTGTGTGTTTGTCGGCTACTCTCTTACCCAGAAGGAGTATCACTGCTTTGATCTGCTAAGGCGAAAATACTTTGTTAGTGCCGACGTTACTTTCTTTGAGTCTGTCATGTATTTTTCTCCTACATGTGACAAACTTGCTCCTGACTCTGACTATAAGATATACATGCCTCCACCTCCTACTGTTGATCCTCCACCACCTCCCTCTACTCTTGTACTTCCACCACCTCCTCAGACACCACCACCTGTTCCCGTGGTTCAGTTTTTGCCACGTTTTTACTCGCAGATCTCGCTCAGTTTCCCCTGTTCCCAGGTCTTGTCCATCATCCAACACGCCTCTATATGTAATGAGCATGTTGTTTCTATTGATGGCACTACCAAGTTGTCTATGCAACATGATTCTAGACAGGATGAGCAGGTGCCCTCTCCAGAAGGAAACTTACATGCTCAGGACTTGGCAGATGATCTTGATGTGCCGATTGCTCTGTGAAAGCAAAAACGTACGTGTGCTACTTACCTCTTGCAGCCCAGGTTTCCTTGAGCAGTCTGTCAGAGGATTTCAGGAGGTTTACCTTGGCACTATCAGCCGTGGAGATACCACGGATATATTAGCATGCTCTTCGAGACAATCAATGGAGGTTGGCTATGGAAGAAGAGATGGCCACGCTACAGTCACATGGTACGTGGATTCTTGTTTCTGCTCCAGTTGACGTATTCATGGTGGGATGCAAATGGGTGTTCACTGTGAAACACCGTGCAGAGGGCAATGTGGATCGTTATAAGGCGAGACTTGTGGTACGAGGGTTCACCCAGACATATGGGGTGGATTATCAGGATACTTTCTCCCCAGTTGCCAGACATTCTACTCTACGTATTCTACTTTCTGTTGCTGTGACACGGGATTGGCCCCTTTACCAGTTTGATGTAAAGAATGCCTTCCTCTATGCTGATTTATAAGAGGAGGTCTATATGCAGTAATCACCCGGGTTTGCTGCTGAGGGGGATTGTCAGAAGGTTGGCAGGCTACGCAAGGCTATGTATGGCCTTAAGCAGAGTCCAAGAGCATGGTTTCAGAAGCTCTCGGACTTGATTGAACAACGGAGATTTGCGCGATCGACTGCTGATCACTCCTTGTTTGTGCAGAGGACCCAGAGAGGTAATATTGTCATTCTTGTTTATGTTGATGACATTATTGTTAAAGGGGATGACGAGCAAGGCATTCAGGGTGCCAAGGACTTTCGAGGTCAGCAGTTTGTGACCAAGGACCTTGGACATTTACATTACTTCCTTGGACTGGAGTTTGCCAGGAACCAGCCAGGTCTTGTCATGACCCAGAGGAAGTATGTTACAGACCTTCTTTCAGAGACATGAATGACAGATTGCAGACTGCCACTACTCCTATTGACCCGAGTATGAAGCTCTAAGATGATGACACTGAGGAGGTCGACAACAGGAGGTACAGGGATCTTGTTGGCAAGCTATTATATGTGCCCATTACTAAGCCTGACATATCCTTTGCCGTGAGCAAAGTGAGTCAGTTTATGGTGCAACCCATACATACACATATGGATGCAGTCCATATGATTCTGAGATATCTGAAGACTTCACCTGGTACATGACTCATTTTCAGTAGAGGCACATCTCTTTCAGTTACCGCATGTGCAGATGCAGATTATGCTGGGTGTCCAAAGGATAGAAAGTCTACATCAGGCTTTGTTGTGTTTATAGGGAATTCCATGGTTTCATGGAAGAGCAAGAAGCAGACTGTGGTTGCCAGATCGATTGTCGAGTCAGAGTACATGGCCATGGCGCATGCTAGCACAGAGATGATGTGGGTCAGATCTGTTCTTACTGACTTGACGATAGAGGTGCCTCTTCCCATGCACCTCCAATATGACAATCAGGCTGCTCTCTTTATTGCCTACAACCCAACCTTTCATGAGAGGACGAAGCACATAGAGTTAGGCTGTCACGACACTCGTGACATGATACAGAAGGGTCTTATCGCTACTACGCATGTCAGCTCTGGAGACCAGACAACAGATGTTCTTACTAAGGCTCTAGCAAGAGGGTCTTATCAAAGATGTTGTTCCAAGCTGAGTCTGATCGATATCTACACTCCAACTTGAGGGGGAGTGCTGAGATATTTGTTATCATTTTTATTGTTTTGCTTATTTTCTATTTCTTTTGTCCTCATCTTGTAATTTGCCCAATAGGTTCCTCTCCTATATAAAAGAACTCTAGGGCCTCTCAATTATGCAATTCATTCTTTCCCTCTACAATATCCTTCAAAATTTCAAACATTCGTATTCATGTTCCTATTCGTCTATGTATTTGTATCTTCCAAAAAATGAATATTCATATTTCCTTTCCTTTTCCGGTAAAATTTGAACATTCATATTTGTCAAAATTAAGAAAATTAATTTTGTGTTCATACTTGCCTATTTTCGAGTTTCGATATTCATATTTGCATTTGTATTTGCCATATATAAGAAAACAACATCCATATCCTCTATTTAACGAATACGGATATAAACAGATTATGTATCGGTTTTCATCCCTAGTACTCTTGAGGCTCTGTACCAAGGCGACAAGGCGGTGAGGCAGTCTTGAGGTGCCACCTCAGATTTCCTCTGTTTTTTTTTTCATTTTTCTCCAGCTGTCTCTTCTTCCCTTCGTTTTTCTTCGATTGTGAGCTTTTCCTCTTCTGTGAACAAGTATTTTAGAGTCGTTGGGCTTGTGTCTCACTGAAACACATATTTTTAACACTCCATGTACTATAAGCTGGAAGATTTAACACATTTTTTTAAAATATTAACTTATTAAGCATTTTATTCAGTTATTTATGTGTTTTGTACTGAATTTGTTCTTTTAAAAAGCAACACGAACAAGAAATGATGCAGGATATTAAACCCTGAATATATTACGTTTTTTTTGTATTGACTTTGTCTTATAAATAATCATGAACAAAAAAATCAATATAGGAAGCACATTGGACTATTAATCTTAGTATGTTAAGATGGATATATTCTTTTAAGTAGTACATTAAACCATGAATTTTTGTAAATCAATAACTCTTTTTATCTGTTGATGTTTTATTATTTTGCGTTTCTTGTGTTTATTATTTTCTTTGAAGACTTCATTGTATTTTTCCTTCTTGGATTTTAGGGTTATATCCCTATATAAGAAACCCTACCTTCTCAATGAATTTATCTTATTCCATCCCATTATTTCTAACATGGTATGATAATGATGGTCCTAAATCGAAACTTTGAGCCCTTCTTGAAAGTTGAAACCCTAGATGCCCTCGTTCAGTGTTGCAAGTTGGGCCTCCCTAGCAACCTCCACCATCGTCTGTCTCCCCAACTGATGCTGCTACTCCTGTAGTTGTCACGGGTTCCTGCAATTGTCACTGCTCTTCTTGCCATTGTCGCCACTTTAGACAAACCCGATGTCATTGTCACTGACTTGCTCTAGGTGCCTCCACTGTCCCTGCGACTCTTTCCATGTTAGCATCTCTACTTGCCTTTTGTGATGCTTGAATAAATTACATTTTTTCCGACTTATCTCTTCTTACATTTGATATTAATGGCAATGTTCGAGACTATCCATGGTTTCCACTTCATCGATTGTGGTTCATGATATGGGGAATTTTTCAAACTTTAGGATGAAACTTATACTATATACTCTGGTCTTGATCCTTTAATATGCTCAGTGGATTCGGATTGCCGGGGGGAGCATTCTCATAAAGCTCGCCTTGGTAGATCTTGGGTCTGAAGGCGGTACCCAGGAACCTCGAAGAACGACTGCAGAGACAGGGGGGTGGGGGCGGTGGAAGTCGGGAGATTGCGGTCGACGGGGGACCCTCCGCGACGGTCCGATCGACAATCGAAATACGGAGCGAAGCAATCGACGGGGACGCCCCCTCGTCTTCCATGCGTGATCCGCTTCGGGACTCTCGACCTTCCGCATTTGGACGTACGTTACGCTTCTCGAGCCCCTTCCTTCACGGCGGGACTGATTCGTTCTGCTGACGTGGAGTTGAATGCGCTGGAGAAGTCTAGAAGACGCGCCTCGCCAGTTGGGGTGGCGTCTGGATGGATTGTTTTATCAAATCAGGCGGGTCAACTCGCTCGGGAGGGGGATTTGGGGGTCCGGTTGGAGGTTATTGCCACGAAGAGTGGGTTAGAGGATCCGCGTTGGGATTGAACCCGTCTGTGCCTCTTGCATCTTCGTTTGGGCCTCCTGGATCTTCTATGGCTGGCCGTCTGGACGAAGGGTTAGGGCGGACCCTGACTGAAACTTTCAACCACGACTCTCTCTCCGATGGGGCGATGCTCGTCGGGGGCGAAGGGGAGGGTGGTGGCGGGGCTTCGATGGGGGTGGGATGGACGAAGGAGGACATCCCGGAGGAGGTTGAGGGCTGCGTGGGGTCCCTGTGCGAGGAGGGATCACCACAGGCGGGGTTTTTGGTGGAAGATTCCAGGAGGGCAGAAGACCTGGATGGCATTGGAGGGCTCGGGGGAGTTGAGGGGGAAACCCCCGGGTTCGGGCGTGCTATATCAGGAAGGCTAAACAGGAAAGAAGGTTGAGGAGAGCGACGACGCTCGCGGAAGCGGAGGGGGGGGGAGAGCGATCGAAGGTCACCACCAGCCTTCCTTGTTAATCAGAGCCGATTCCGCGTTTTGGTTCGGTCAGTGGCTGAGCTCCTGGGCTTGGTACCACCTAAGAAGTTAAAGCAGGTTCTATGCTAATGAAGATTCTGACATGGAATGTCAGGGGGCTGGGGTGACTGGAAAAAAGAGTGGGAGCGAAGAACCTTATTTCTGATACTGGTGCTGCTGATATTTTTATGCTGCAAGAAACAAAACTGTCCTCAGGATTGGACGCCGTGAGAAGAGGGGTGGACGGAGGTGGTCGGTTTGAGACTTGAGTTTGCTGAGAGGGAGGCGCAGGGCGATTCGGGCGGTCTGATGTTGGGGTGGAGGAGGGATGCCTTTGACCTTCTGGAGGTGTTAAAATCTTCGTTCTGTTTGTCGGTTTTGCTTCGACAGCGGAGGGATGGTCTCGAGATGCTTATCACAAATGTTTATGGCTCGAACAACAGTGAAAGAGGAAATCTTGCTTCTGAACTTTAGCAGTTGGGGGATTCGAGAATGGCTGGGATATGGATCGTTTGGGGAGATCTCAACGTTACTCTACTTCCGGACGACCGACTGCAGAGAGGTGGTGGCAGGGACCCTGGATCGGATGAGTTCCGTGGGATGATTCACAACTTGGGTCTGTCAATTTTGGATGCTGCTGGCTGCACCTTTACTTGGTGCAATGTTAGGTCGTGATCTAGACTGGACAGATTTTTACTTTCTCCAGAGGGGGCAGACGTGTTTCCTTATCGAGGGCCTGGGCCCTTTCGCGCGCGCATTCGGACCATACACCGATTCTATGATCGTCTGGTGAAGATCAAAGAAACATATTCTTCTTTCGTTTTGAAAAAGCTGGCTTCTGGAGGAGGGTTTCAGAGAGATGGTGGCAGAACAATGGAGAGGGTAGGCAACTGAGGGCTCGACAGTTTCAAAGATGGCGGCTAAGCTCTTGGCTTTGAGGTCCTTTCTTACATCCTTCGGGAAGGAGGTGAGGAAGAGAAGGAAAGCGAAGAGGCGAGGCCCAAGCTGAAGTTGCTAGACTAGATGGTTTAGACGACGTGAGAGGACTGCTGGATTCGGAGATCAAGGAGAGACAAGGACTTCTTGAGGACCTACTGATTGAAGACAGAAAAGAAGAGGTAGATTGGCAACAAAGATCCATACAGAAGTGGCTCAAGGAGGGGGACACCAACACGAGTTTTTTCCATTCCATGGCCTCAGGGTGGCGGAGGCGGAACTACATCCACGACATTGACGTGGGGGGGGGGGGTCGTGCGTCGGGGGAGGCAGCGATCGGGAGTGCTTTGAGGGGGCATTTTGTGGAGGCCACACTGAGGAAAAAAGGTAGTGGGTGGGGGTGGTTAGGGACTGGGGTGGAGTCCTTGACGGTTGCACAGGCTGAAGGTCTATTGGTTCCGTTCTCGGAAGAGGAGACGAAGCGAGCAGTTTGAGGATTGAATGCGGATGGAGCTCCTGGTCCGGATGGCTTCCCAATACTGTTCTACCGAGAGTTCTGGGATATGTTGAAGGGGGAGGTCCTGGTCCTCCTGGATGTATTGAATGAATTCGGGGAAGGAAATAGAGGCCTTGAGAAGATTAACCGGGCGCTCCTGTTCCTATTACCCAAGAAGAAAATCCCTTTGCGGGTGGAAGACTTCAGACCTATTGTGCTGTCCAACGCAATCTACCTCATTGTTGCAAAGATTTTGGCAAATCTTTGAGGGGGTCCTGGAATCGGTTGTGCTCCAGGGACAATCAGCTTTCACCTTAGGAAGGTAGATGGCGCCTGGTTTAGTGATGGCCTCAGAGATCTGTCTTGATTGGGAACAAACAAAGGCGAGAGGGACCCTTTGAAAGATTGACTATGCGGAGGCTTATGATTGTGTTGACTGGAGGTTCCTGTAGATCTCTTTACGTAGAAGAGGTTTCCCTGATATGTGGGTGGACTGGATGAAGAAATGCGTCACTATCTCCTCATTCTCTATCCTGGTGAATGGCAAACCTAAGGGCGGCTACTTCCAGCCGTAGCGTGGGGTGAGGTAGGGGTGTCCGCTGGCACCTATGTTGTTCGTACTGGTGGCGGATGCTTTGGGGGTTCTATTCAAGCTGGCTGTTGCGGCGAGCTGGTGTGAGGGGTTCCGTAAGGACGACATCTCGATCCCTCTGTTGCAGTATGCAGACGACACAATCCTCTTTCTCACCGGCACAGAAAGTCAGAATGCTAATGCGACACATCTTGTAGACATTTTTGAAGAACTTTCGGGCTTGGAGATCAATAAGAGTAAATCGACGGTTATTCCTTTTGGGCTAAACGAGGCGGAACGTATTACCATTGCAGGGATAACTAATTGCTCTTTGGGGGAACTCCCCATCCCTTATATGGGATTCCCTTTAGTTGCTGAGAAACTCAAGAACGCCGACTGGGATGAGGTGGTGAGGCAGATGGAGCAAAGGTTGGCAGGATGGAAAGCGGTCGCCTTATCGAGAGGGGGGAAGTTAATCCTTCTGAAGCACGTCCTCTCGGCTATCCCTATCTTTTTCTTCTCTACTAGACTGATGCAGGTGGGGGTTAGAAGAAAAGTGGAGTCATTGATGAGGAGATTCTTCTGGTCTGACGGGAAGCAACATGGCCCAGGGATGCACCTCGTGAGCTGGGACGAGGTCACGAGGGGGCGCAATAAAGGTGGACTTGGAGTCTGGGATGTGAAATGTATGAATAAGGCACTCATCGCCAAATGGGTGATCTGCATTTGGGGACCATCTACATCGCTGGCTGCTAGACTGATAAGGAAGATTTATGGCGTTAGAGGTGAACTGCAGACTAAGAGAGTACGCTATGAATCCCCGCTTTGGGCCGGTATCCGTGAGATTTTGCCGTCGCTGGTGCCAAGACTCATGCCGAAGCTGGGGGATGGTCATCTTTTTAGATTTTGGCACGATGACTCGACTGGGAGGGCACGTTGGAAGGCAGATTTCCACGCCTATACCCCTTGGCGGATTCGAAGGAGGCCACTCTCTCGCAGATTGCTGATGCAGGAACGTGGTCGCCACAGTCTCATGATTATAAAGTTGGTATCCAATGCCATTCTTCAGGTATCTGATAAAGTATCGCTATCTAGTGCGAGATTCCAACTTGCTTTCATCCATTTTTAGCATGTACCAAACAACATCAAATTCTTAAGTGTTATACACTCGGCTTGGTACCATACCAAAGTTTGTGAGTGTTTTAGGTACAAATTTAGTTAGAATCTTATTCAGGGCATAAGCTGCAGTGTCTACTACATGTCTCCAGAAATTACGAGGTAGGTTTGCTTTACTCATTATTGATCATATCATGTCCAACATGTATCTGTTGCATCTCTCTGCAACTTCGTTAAGTTGAGGATTTCCTGGAGGAGTGAGTTTGGAAATAAATCCTCCCTCATTAGGGTATTCTTTGAATTCATCTAAGAGGTATTCGTCACCTCGGTCAGATCGAATTCATTTTATCTTCTTTCCAATTTGTTTCTCAACCAGAGCACTGAACTCGTTTAACCTTTCAAAGGTTTCAGATTTGTGATGTGAAAGGATAATCATCAATAAATTTCATATAGTATTGATGTCCATTATGAGTCGTAGTATGAAATGGACTGCATACATCGGTATGTATTAAGTCAAGTATACATTCACATCTTTAACCTTTCTTAGAATGGTGTTTTGGTCATTTTTCCTCGAATACAATGCTCGCTGGTTGGTAAATTTCAGGTTTCTAGAAAATCCAAAGGTCCATCGTTTACCAGTCTATTGATCGTATCAACAAACATATCATTCCTTGATCTTTCATGCATATTCAATCCATATAGTCTACTTGCTGTTAGAGAACCATTTGCTATAAAATTACTATAACGACCTTTGTCCAACTAATTTTGATACAGAGAAAAGGTTCCTTCTAATAGGAATATAGAGACACTCTCTAATTGTTAGGACTATTCCACTTGAAAGCGATAGTTGAAGGTGGGGGATTAGGCCTCAAGCATTACGGAAGGATGGAGATCGGATCATATCCGATCTAGGTCGACTAATCATACTAGTCGATGGTGCAACAGAAATTAAAATTTTTTAGATGAAGCCACATGTCTTGGGAATAGTTTCCAATCTGTTTCGTCAAGATCACATCAGTAATAAGATTACCTCTTGAAGTGTGATCACGATCTACAAGTATCTAAGAGAGGAGATCTCCTGTCTCAAGTACAATTCGATGTAGATAGCACTTGCGGGCGCATGGATGAGACGCGTGCTTTCTGCAATCTAACGTGACGATCCGATCGAAGAATCTCCTGATTTCATTGTACGAAATCCACCACCTTCGAGAGCACAAAGTGTCGAAGAAGACAAACAACCATGATCATTCAGTTCGGTACACGCCGGCAACGTGATGAAGATCGTGGTCTCCACTAACATAGGGTAAGGCCCGTAAGGGACGACCACTAGGGTTTAAGAGATAGATGTGATGTGTGGTGTATGAGAGAGAGAATTATTGTTGCAACAATTGCATTAACCAAGAAGATTAGGATGCACTCCTAATGCACTCCTAATAATAATCAATGACTGAGATTAATTTGTAATCGCCAAGATTACATGTAATCTTCAATAATGCAAGTTGAAAGACAATCTTCAACCATTGCAATCAATTAGCAACATGCATAATGGGAAATGGAGTAGCTTCCTTCCCATTATAGAGTGGACATCCACCATGGTGGGAGCCACTATGGTCGTGTACTCTATATTAGGAGTCTACTCCTTTTCCTAATATGTAGTGCGATCTTTATTTGCGCCAATCTAATACTTGTTGCATATTTTCTAATTGAATTATCACCAAAATAATTCTAAATTATTTGTGACAACTGCAAATAGACCATTGATATTTATGAATCATATCCAGCCATCCAAAATTAAATGTAAATCACATTTTTTAATTGTATAATGTGATTCCAATCCACATTAATATACACTATGAATCCTATTCGCTATTATTTGTAGATCTCATCCACATTGTCAGCAGTTATTATGGATAGTATATTCTATACTAATCTCATCTATGATAATTAAATCCAATTTAATTATCTCAGGTGTCTCTCTACACATGTCTCAATACTGTGAGTCACATCCATATTGTTTATGATAATTAAATCCAATTTAATCATCATTAATTCTCTTTATTTTCCAATGCTCAGATATTGTCTTTAATGGAATGATTCTTGAATTCTTTGAAGAACAGTGTGCTTCTCGACAGATACTTGGAGGTAAGGACGTGATGAGTATATATGGCATGTATAGTGACTTGGATAGTGATATCTAATCTCATATCCAGGTCTAGGAATTTTCTCAGAGATGTCTGATCATGTCAGATAGTATATCCGATCTTGTCATTGCATCTGAATCACATTCAGATCAATGTCCAACATTTAGACAAAGATAATAGCTTGGATAACCACTCTACTGAGTGCAGTCATTAAAATCCAAAACCCATTTCATCACTCCCTCGAAAGTATCATGATATACACTCGATTAAGATCACACTGCCTTCGAATATTCCCACTATATGTACATCCTGCATATTGGAAGAGCTTGATTAAACCTAAATTACTGATCTTATTTGACCATTGATGGAATTTGGTTGGTCTCAAATTTCTTATGAGTGAGCTCATGTCTTCCAGTTCAGTAGTGAACCTTTATGTTCCCTTTTGAGAGACCATCAAGGTCTTTACTTATATTGGACAATTGCTCTTTCAGTGTCCTGAATTGTTGCAGTGATGGTAGACATCTGTCTTTAGATGTCATATGTGTAGAGGCCTTAGAAGATCGGCCAACAGTTTGACGCTTCTTCTTCTTGTGGACTGGACCCTTCTTAAATCCATGCTTCCTTCGCGCTTCCCTTTGACTTGTGCAACTATTGCCCTGCCACATGGATTCTCTTTCTTCATAATGTCCTCAATAGATTTTAAAAAAGAAAGTGCTTCAACATTTGTCAGTTTTAATTTATTCATATGATAAGAAACAATGAAACTGTCGAAAGACTCAGGGAGAGATAGCTGTATGAAATCAGATTGCATGTCCATGTCCATCTATGTTCCTAGAGTCTCCAACTTAGAGGTATCCAAACATTTTGAGTGTATGTTCCCTAACCGAAGTCCCTTCTCGTATCTTGCAGCGAAGCATATCTTTTAAGATGTTGAATCGATGAGTGTGGTTCACATTGGCAAACTTCTCCTTCAGATTTGTCAAGATATCTAGAGAAAATTCCATATCTATATATTGCTTCAGAAGCACATTGGTTAAGGGACCAAGAATGTAACAATGGGCAGCAAATGATCCTCGTCCAACTCCTTGTTGAAATCTCTGACATCATCGGTTCGAGGGTCCTTGTACTTCACGCTCAAGAGCACATACCCGATGCGCTCTACTGCTAGTACAAGCTCCAAATTTTGGATTCAATCTGAATGGTTTGGATCGGTCAACTGATTAACCTCAAGCAGCTTGTTCAGTGGGTTGAGAGGTTTCTTCTAAAACAAAAAATTTGCACATTTAGTTAATTTTGATTAAGGTAATTAATTATTTTTTAATCAAGACGCTTTTGTATTTTTTGTACTTTGAAAAATTTTCCCTTGCAAGCTTTCAAAGCATGAGGCAAACAAACCCAAATGTTTCACTACGAGATTTTGATCTTCTTTCCACTTTCATTACACCCCTATAATATGAGAAAATATAACTACAGTGAAAGCAGCGGGACTCTTTCGTCCTTGCAAGTCCAATTTGCATTTTCAGTTTGATCTTTAACACACATGCCCCTAATATATGGAATTAGCATGATGTTGATTAAACCAAACGTCAATGAGCGAATTTAAGTATTAGTTACGTGCAATTTAATACCACCTCAATAATATGGGGAACAATAGTGGGGCCACTACGCATACGACCCATCTCTTCCGAGAAATGAAGAACTTGATCCCTGTGAATTTGTATTGTGGAGTCGTGACTATGATTGAAAGTCTCCAAAAAATACAACCAACAATGACAAAGTTCTTCCCAATGACGGAATACCATGGATGTCATCATATGACTTGTCTGTATCTTGTTTAAATTGTTGACTAATCATTTCACATCATATTCTCATGATTACTCCAATAGGGGAACTTTTTATTGTAAGGTTTCTTGATTATTATTTAGCTTTAATCCATTTAAAAAAGTACAACAATCAATCAAGCAATCCAAGAAATCAATTTATGTACACAATTATAATGTTCTTTATTTTTTAGAAGATCACAATTACACATAATCATATTTAATCTTTCTTAAGATCTCTTCAGTTAGGTCTTGCAGAAAGAAGGGTGGGAGCTCTTAACCATGTCAAGGTGCCAATTAGTTAACTACCACATCAATCCGGGCCTCAGTCACCAAATAGATCTCGATTTTGATTAAATATGAAAGGATTTAATTGCAACCGATTGTTTAAATTAATTCTCAATTGTTTCACAATCAATCAAGTGGACTTAAAGTTTGTTGTGACCATATTTCCAAAATATTAGGTCCAACTCCTGATGTGAATATATCATATATATTCTCATCTATTTTGAGTCCGAAAATAAGAGAAACAAGTCATTCTAACAATCGACTCCTCTTCCAACTTTGCTTATGGAGAAATCCAATTTCTCGAGGCTGCATGGTCAGAATCGCACGCAACCTTTTCTCACTAATTGATGACTTGATTAATGACTTATTAATCAGTATTTTATTATGTTATATGATTAGAAAATCAGTAGCAAAAATTCAATATTTCCTAGCTACGATCTTTGATCGAAATTGTAGTCTGTGATTGCTTTTTACATCTGAATCTTCTCCCGAACATCTCCAACTTTTGATGAGTCTTTTGGATTTAGACATTGTATATCCCAAAAAAACATGTTCTAAATAAGGGAAACGACATCGACACTGTATATTATGGAATTATTCGAAATATCAAAATAGTCGCAAAACAATGTACCCAATAATCAGGAAAATTGGTTGATTGTTCATCGGACCTGGATGCAATCTGAATCCTCTAAATGATGGCTCTAATACCAATTGACTGGAGTTCATAACTCCGCATCATGAAAACACAGAAAAAATAACAAACGGTTTGCAAACAAGCAGACTTCATCGCATGAACTCTGATACAAGCATACCAAACAAATATTGTGAAACCACATGGTATAGGAAACAATTTCCAAACCATTTTGCAAAGCTATAAGAGGATAGGGTTACCTTTGAAACACGAGTCTCTAAAGGAAGAGACCTCTCGAATTGAGTCCGATCCGATGGCTCTTATCTTGCGGGCGCGAAGATGCCTTATGTAGCTTCCCACGAACTTCCATATCATCTTCGTTTTGAAGTTGTTCACGCCAAGTGGAGATCAAGATGGTCTCCATCTCTCGATTTCGTTACACGAAATCGAGTCCTTCACGTACAAGAAACACGGAGAAGAAAAGCTTTCTTCTCTCTTGAAGGGATGAATCAATGCAGAGAATGTGGATGCAATGTGGTGGATGTATATGGTTATGTATGGTAGAGAGGGGACGTCCAAGAGAGAGTTCTCAACTCTCTTGTCTTTCTCTCTAAGCTCTCAAGGCAATGTGGAATTAATAGAATGAACTGTGCTCTCAAGAGAGAGGCCAAGCCCTCATAAATACTAGAGGGGGACATCCCTAGGGCTCTTACTCCGAAAGAGGATGTCCTCCCATGTGAGCCTTTGGATGATGATCTAAAGGTTAGGAATTAATTCTCTGCCTTCAAGAAATATGAGTCCCAATTGTTTTTTTAAAGAAAAAAGAGCTTGCACCGTATAGGTATGCGCCCAAAAGCTTCACCATTTATCACCAAAGTTTAATACAAACATGTTACAATTAGGAAATAAAGTACATTTTTTTTGAGGCTCAAATAAAGTACATTTTACATGGACCAACTCTCAGCCATTGCATTTGCATGCACCACAGTATTCTCGGCATAAAAGCAGTCCTATATAAATATTACCTCGTTTAGAGCCATCCAAAGTACCCAGATGATTGCCCTACACCTTGATCTCTCCTTGTATGTGTCGTTCTCATCCGCCCCAATGGAGCACCAACAACTCGACACACTAACAATACTCACCAGTCACCGCATGATTTCCGAAACGATTACAGACCTCCGTAGAGCTACCACACATGAAGAAAAGATGGTCTGCATTCTCTACTCCCTCCGGACATCTGGGGCAATCCTGGTCCGCTCGCTGAAGAAAACAGTCAAATCTATCTCTTGTTATCTATCTACCCCTCCTGAAGAGTAACATGACCACCTTCACATGAGTTGGGACCTTCCACTTCCAGGTCTGCTTACTATCCGCCACACATCATCCAAGATCATAGATCATCGGTCCCCTTATCATCCTGTATGCCTTTCCAACCGAGAAGGAACCATCATGCCATATCCAACAGTCTCATCTGTCTGTGGGTCCAACCATCTCATCGAGCTCCGCTAGCAAAATCAATAGCTCCTCCAAACACTGATCTGAGAACTCAGATCTAAACTGTGGAAAAAAATGAGTGCCCATCCTAGACCTCAACCACTGAGCAGTCCGAGTACTCCACCATCGCTATGAACCACAGGAACCTTACGGCCAAGGGCCCACCCTCACTCTAATCATTTATCCATAAACGGAACCCCATGTCATCTCCTACCACATTTCTCGGAAAATGGACACATCTCCTGTGCCACGTTGCATATGCCCCTCCAGAAGTATGAAGGTGCGACCCCTAGATCCTCATGAGTAGGGAATGAGAGCCCAAGCCCATAGATCCCCCGAACAAAATTGCAAACCAGAGAGCCACAATCACCCCAAATACATGTAACCCACCTTTCGAGTAAGGCCTTATTCATCTCCTACAAACTCCGCACTCCAAGCCCACCATCCTCCTTCGGCCAAGACACCGATTTCCAATCCACAAGAGGAAACCAACCTGATTGCCTAGACGACAATAAAAAAAAATACCTCATGATGATCTCAAGCCTCTTCCTAACACCTACATGCACCGGTCTGGAGGATAGTAAAAAAATAGGAATCATCGAAAGAATCGATCGTAGCGACATCAACCTGCCACCCCTGAATAAGCAAACAAACTTTCACCTTGCCAGTTTCTGCTCCAACTTCTCAATCACCAGTAGGCAATAACCATTCAGTGGTGCACAAGTGTCTAGTAACCATAGACATGCCAAGATAGCGCATCCGTAAGTCCCTGCAAGGAGGGCACAACCAACTCACGCATGAGCTGATCTCCGCATCCATCAGATCAAAAGGAACGAACTCCGACTTGTCCTGGTTCAACCTCAATCCAGGTACCAGATACTGCCCCAAACATGTCCAATACTGTTGAGAAACCTCTACAACTATCATCTCACCCCTCTGCAAATAGGAGTCCAACGTGGACGTCCATATAGATCCTGCATGGGATGTCCCCTTGTCCTAGTTTTTGTTTCAACCTACTTTTATCATTCCATTATCACGATTTAATTATGAAAATCATAATAATTGGGTATGTTATGAGAGCTACCTTGTAACTTATGAATCTTATTCATAAACCCAAAATAAAATATATATTTAATTTATATTTTATTTTCAATGTGAATCATATTCACATATATGCTTGGAATAATATATGAATCATGTTTATATTTATATATTGATTATTATGAATCGATATTCCTATTAATTAAATTATATGAATAATATTCACAAACTCTAGATACACATATTTATGATGTTAATAATAATATTGATATCGTTAAATATAAGTCCTAATCCAATTTGGAATTGTGAGTAATTATTGTGAATACTTAGAAATAGTGTCAGAGAGATCATACTATCCATGTATAGTGACTTGAAACTTGGATAACTATCCAATTTCATGGTTTAGACCGCTTTTGGTGAAACATAATACACTTTATCTTTGATCTTGAGTTGAAACAATTCACACTCTATGTGAGCTCAACGAAACACATAATGTTCTCCATGAGCTCAACAAATGATAAGAGTGATGGACTCAGCTTCCAACTCCATTTCTAATCATTATCCAAAGCTTTTGGAGATTAGAAATGAGCTCTATAAGTTAGTTCACCTCCATATCCATTTCTTTTTCTAACATTTGGACATTGAAATTGTAAATTGGAATTGAATCTAATGAAATTGTACTTAATCCAATTAATTCTCATATCATTAAGCCATGAAGTGGAGTTACTAAAATCTATCCGGTTTCATCACTTAATCGGAATGGAAGTGCATGGTAGATGATCAATACCCAGATTTCCCAATACTCAATCATACTTCATACTGGAAAACCTTGATATACCTTAAAGTTCAAACCCTTATTTGACTGTCTCTTGCTAGGGCTTATCATAAGATTTTTTCAATCGATAATTGGGCGGCAATATTAGTTATATACTTTCCAAAAATAAATATAATATATCGAATTCATGTCTTATTCCATAAACAAGGCGACCATGCATGGAATTCTATTTGATACCAAATATCTCATGAGTGAGATCTGTCTTTCGGTTCATCAAGTATGAACTTGTATAATCCCTTCGAGAGATCATACACTTTATATGTCCTTATATGCATACCAATGCATTGGTATATATACCTTGATTAGATCTTCACTCTAATGGTTGGTTATTGTGCATATTTAAACATATAGATGTAGATCTGTCTCTGGTCGAAAGATGCGCGCCTGATCATTACAATTACGATTCAGGTATTAGTTTATCTCGATCTCATCAAGTTGGCAGTTTGACTTGATTATTCCGACACCTTTGAATCTCTATTCCTATGCAGTGGACCTGTATTAAGATGTCGATTAGAAATCAATCTTTAGACAAAGATTATCATCTCTTTTTCCAAGTGGAGATCCTTATTGAATATCACATGTTAATGTCAGTTGTCTCATCCCAACTGCATGGTATTCAATATGACGATGGTACAATAACCCTATTTGTACGTAGGGACCTTTAATTAAGTGCATTTATAAATATTAATTTCAGATGGACATGAAAACACAATAATTTTTATTGTATTAATGAGTCGCCAATGGCTTACAAGTCCAACACATCCAACATATTCTCCTCATATGGTATTATGGAAACACCATCCTTATGGCACACCTACTTTTGAGAGGTTGAAGCAATATGCTTTGAATCCATAAGAAAACCAAGATCCAATGGGTAGGTGCGACCGGAAAAGTGGATCCAAAGCTACAAGAAAAGCCATCTTAGAAACACCAAACATCCCACTCAAAGGCACCTTGAAATGAGGCGTTTAGAGAATCGACTATGACGTGTACAACAACAGCAATAAAGCCTTTTCCCATATTAAATATGGTCGGCTACATGGATTCTTTGCCTCCATTCATATCTATCTTGGGTCAATCTCGGGCTTAGATACAAAAAACTAAGATCCCTTTGTATAGTCTCATTCCAACACTCCTTGGGCCTTCCTCGCCCTCTCTTAGCCAACTCAACATCCCAAAACTCGCATCTCCTAACTGGTGCATCAACTGACCTCCTTCACACATGGCCAAACCACCTTAAGCGGTTTCTCGCTTCTTATCCTCAATCGGAGTTACACCAACTTTCTTTCTAATTGCATCATTTCGAATCCGATCTTTACATATGTGTCCACGCATCCACCTTACCATTTTCATTTCTTCTACTGTCATTCTCTTCACATGTCTATGGTTAACAGACCAACATTCAGATCCAGAGAGCATAGTATGTCTCACACATGCTTTGTGAAACTTTCCTTTGATTTTCAAAGCAATTTTCTTATTACAGAGAACAATAGAGGCTCTTCTTCACTTTAGCCAGCATGCATTTATTCTATTAGTAACATCTTCATCAAATTCCCCATCACGTTGTAAAATAGATCTCAAGTGTATAAAATAATATCTCTTCTGAATATTATCATCACCAATCTTCACTTCGATTCCTTCACCATTGCTTTTATCAAAAGTGCACTCTATATATCCAATCTTGTTGAAATCTGAGAAGCGGAAGCGGAATTGATAAATCAAGAAACATAAACATGAAAAACAAAGATTTACATGTAACCATACTCCCTAAGGAGCGAGATGAAACCACGGGAGAAGCCTTCAAAGGGGCGGATATTCTATTGAATTTTGGAATGAGTACAGGGGGTAAGGGGCTCCTTATATAGCCCCTCAGACATACCAGAGTCCCACCGCTCATCCATTTGGGATTAAACTTGAGTGGGGTAATTGGATCTTGGTGAGATCCAATTACCCACCTGTTACATTCTCTAAAACTCCCCCTCAAGCTAGAGCTGAGAAAGCTGCAGCTTGCAACGAAAGAACGTATACAACACATCTTCACACGACACATCACAAGAAGAACATAAGTCCGCTGCTGGTAGAAGACCTTGCACGAGGACAGGTCTGCGGCTTTCAGGTCATCGGAACGTATCTCTGCCATACCTGTAGAGCTGCTGCGATATCAGGTCACCGGAACATATCTCTGTCATGCCTGGAGAAGAATCGCTGCAGAAGAAGTCCAGCGCGACAAACTGATCGGGTCGTAAAAGAAGTATACGCCTCGATGAAGAAGATGATGCTCGGTGAAGACGGTTGATCTTGTAGAAATATGGAGTGTTGGTTTGTCAGTCGTGGACGTGCAGCTGTCATGAAGAATTTAGCTCTGACTCCCCCTTTTTCCCATACTTGATAGAATAGGAGCAGATAACATCAAGTTGGGAGAAACAAATGAATGCAATTTTTTTTATCATTTTTTTTGCTTCAATTTGTTTGTTTGCACAATAATTTTTTTGGCTTTTCTCAATCTCTTTTTTTATAGCTATTGTATTCTTTCCAGCTATTCTCTCTTTTTCTAAGCCGTTCAAAAAAATTTTCTTCGGCTTTTCATTCATCATCATTTTCCCCTCGTACGTTTTTTTAATGTACGCAATCTTTTTTTTTTAAATAAGCCGTTCAACTTTTTTTAAACCAACCACATATTTTTTTAAAGACACGACCCAAATAGGGCTTAGAAACGAAGCCCATTTGAGCTTTAAAACCGGGCACCCTTTTTTTTAATAAAGCCGTCCCCCCTAGGGTTCGATGGAACCCTTCTCATGCAGCTGCCGCCCCCCTGGGGTTCCTGCACATCACAGGGCACCTGGAGAAAGACCACTGGAGGAATGGAGCATGCACGCCCCTTGCTAGGGCACGCGATGGGGCTTGCGGGCGAACTGGAGGGAGCATCGGGTTGCTGTGCGCCACTGCTGCGTTGCTTAAAGAGGGGGATTGTGTCATCATGCGCAAAGAGGAAGGAGGATGCTGCGCCACTCCTGAAGGAGAACCAACTATGGTGCTCGCGACCTTCAGATATGGGGAGTTCCCGTTCGTGGATATGTGGCGCCTTTGGCCATGATAGACCCTCGCCTGGAGAGACTTGGTGCGACATGGTGGAGCACCGCCTGCGTGAGGGGGGTTGTAGGGCTTCCCAACCCTTCATCATCTTCTTTGATGATGTGCGGCCTGATTGAGGATGAGGCCTTGCAGATGGATTTCGACTTAGAGGATTATATTCAGCTTGGAGGGGGGATGGATAGCCAAGGTCTTCGGGGGGATGATAAGTGATCACGAGAACCTTGAGCTGCTTGGGCTGCCGCGAGAACCTTGTTGCTAGACAGAGATCTCATGGAGTTTTGTGGCTTCAGATATGCAACCTGCTTATTCTTCTTCAATTTGCTCCTTCCTGTGCATGAGGGGGCCGACTCCCCCTCCTTTTTTTGTCGTGGCTGATGGCAACTCATCCTCAGGATGGTTGTGTGGCTCTGGAGTTGGAGAATCGTTGCTCGAGGCCTGTAGATCTAGGGTTTTTCGAGAAACCATCAGCATCATCTTGAACAATAAATCATGTTGAAGCCCTTGCTTCGAGGCATGGATTTGTGCTTTCAGATCTAAAGTGCTGAATTTGGGATCTAGAAACCCTAGCTTTCTTGAACTTGGAGATCAAATGAATAAAATACAACCTTTAGGGAAAAAAAGGCTCCAAGATGAAGCACACAATTTAACTGTTTTGAAAAAAAATCTTCAAATAAACCCTAGAAATCGACCGCTCTGATCCCATGTTGAAATATGAGAAGTAGAAGCGGAATCAATAAATCAAGAAACATAAACATGAAGAACAAAGATTTGGAACCTTACTCCTTAAGGAGCGGAATGAAACCACGGGAGAAGCCCTCAAAGGGGCGGATATTCTATAGAATTTCTCAATGAGTACAGGGGTGAGGGGCTCCTTGTATAGCCCCTCAAGATAGACCGGAGTCCCACCACTCATCCATGTGGGACTAAACTTGAGTGGGGTAATTGGATCTTGGTGAGATCCAATAACCCAATTATTACATTCTCTAACAAGTCTTAGCCCCACTTATATAAAATCCTTTAGTCTCCAATGTATGTATCCAGACCTCAAGCTTCTCATTTTTTCTATCTCTAGTCTCATCAATCAACACAATATCATCAACGGATTGCCTATACCAGGATATCTCATTCTGAATATGACTTGTTAACTCGTTCATAACAAAAAAAAAGGAATGGACTCAAAGCTGAACCTTGATGCATACCAATGTTGATGTCAAAATAGTCAGTCTTCTCAGACTGGATCCTTACACAAGATGAAGCCCTATCATACATATCCTTTGAGGTTAATGTATAGGATATATACTTGTCTCTTCTCCAAAACTCTCCACAATATCTCCCGTGGGACAGAATCATAAGCATTCTTTAAATCATTAAAAATCATATGGAGGTTTTTCCTTTTAGATATATAAATCTCCATTGTCCTCAATAAAAGTGGATGGTTTCAATAGTTGAGCGACCTGACATAAATCCGATTTGGTTTTCTTTTACTTTGAAAACTTGTCTCAACCTTCTTTCGGTCACACGTTCCCAAATTTTCATAGTGTGACTCATTAACTTGATAATTCTATAATTTGAACAATTTTGAATGTCTCATTTGTTCTTATAAAGAGGCACCCCGATGCTTCTTGTTGGAGAATGTAATAGAGGGGGTAATTGGATCTCTCCAGGATCCAATTACCACCCACTCATGTTTAGTCCCACATTTACTATCTGCGAGACTCTGGTCTGTCTGTGGGGCTATATAAGGAGCCTCACACCCACTATACTCAATGAAAAAGTTTAATAGAAACATATGACCCTTTGAGGCCTTCTCCGATGGTTTCATCCCGCTCCTTAGGGAGTAGGGTTCAACGTAAAATCCCGTGTTCATCTTTATTCTCTCGTTATTTCTTACTGTTCATCGATTCGCTTCTGCATTCTAGATTTCAGCTTGGTATCAGAGCAAGTCGATTTTTGGATGTTTTGAGCAGATTCGATTTTCGAGATTTGTTATGGAGATTAGTCTGATTATATTCTTGAAGATTATTTTGTGTACATCTATTGTTCAAGAATCCATGCTCAGATCATCCTCAACACAAGTTCTAGGTTTTCGTCTAAAACCCTACCTCATCAGGCCAACCAAGATGGGGCTTCCAAGTGTTGGCAGCGGCAATGCTCCTGGCGACAACCTTAATTTTCTAACTAGTCCACAGTTCCGGGCTTCAATCAATGGTGCAAGCAAATCCTCACATTTTGCAGCCGATACTTCAAGAGTTGGCAAAGCAAAACCCACAACTCATGAACTTATTCAAGACCTTCAAGCAGACTTTATACGAGTGGTAGGAAGAATGGACTCACGACGCTGGCCAACGTTAGCATCACAATCCCAATATCATCACACAACAAAAACTTCGGCTAGCGCGAAGAAGAAGCCCCAACGCGATGGAACTACTCCTCGCTGAGGAGTCTCTCGCAGATATGGAGGTCCATCATGTCTTATTGCAGCTGGCACCCTAATCAAAGTAGGATTCTTGATGACCTATTGCTGCTGGCGTCGTTTGAATGAGACTAGAGGGAAGGAGTTGTGCGTCGCCAACCTGCAGACCTCCAGGATCACCGCTAGAGGGGATCGTGGAGACTTCCAGGATCATCGCTAGGGGAGGAAGCTTCAGTTTCCTCCAGGATCGTCGCCAACCTGCCAGACCTGTATTGCTCCAGGATCCTTCTCCGATTCTCTTGCGGCGGCTCCCGATGAAAAATCCCCATTTAGGGGGAGGCGTGCCTTCTTTAGAAGAGTTCCCAAGAGGGAACCCTAAATAGCCCATGAAGGGTTGTTCTACTATTTTTTTAAAGAATCCAAGCATGGGATGTTCTCTGTTGGGCCCAAGTGTGGGCCATTTTTACCGTTGTAATTAAAAAAGGTGGGGAGGGGGGGGGTGCTATTGTAAGCGTCCAAATGGGTCGTGAGTTCACTGGAAAAAAAGGAGTCAGTTTAGAAAAAAGACCGAAAGAAAAAAAAGAAGGCTACATACAAAAAATGCAGTTGTACAAAAAGAGGCTGCACGAAACAAAAAATGATTTGTTCAAAAAAAAACAAAAAATGCATATTTTGTTTCTCTCATCTTGATGTTCCATGCTCTTTATTCTATCAAGCATGGGATAAAGGGGGAGTCAGAGATGGATTCTTCAGAACTTCTATTGCCCGACCATGACTGGCAGACCGACACTCCAAACTGCTATTGCGATTATCCGTCTTTATCGAACATCGATTTCTTCGTCGGGGTGTACTTCATCTTTCACTACTTGACTACTACTCTGCGCTGGACTTCTACTGTGATTCTTCTCCAGGCACGGCAGAGATACGTTCCGGTAACCTACAGGCACGACAAGATACGTTTCGATAACCTGATATCGAAACGACTCTACATGGATGACAAAGAATACGCTAAGGTGACCTGAAAGTCGCAGACCCGTCCTCGAGCGAGGTATTCTACCATCAACGGATATATATTCTTTTTTGTGATGTATCATGTGAAGATGTATTGTATACTTTTTCTTTTTATTGCAAGCTGCAGCTTTTTCAGCTCCAACTTGAGGGGGAGTGTTGGAGAATGTAATAGAGGGGTAATTGGATCTCTCCAGGATCCAATTACCACTCACTCATGTTCAGTCCCGCATCTACTATGATGCAAAAAAGATTTTGCAAAGATGGAAAAACTAATGATGATGGTGGAAATATCGGTGGAGAAGAAATTGGAGGGATTGAGAGGAGAAGACTCGTCGGAGAACGAGGGATCTTGGAGAATAGAAGTGCGAAGATCGCGTGGGGAGGAAGAGAAATGAGAGAGAGATAAAAATCTCAATTTTCATTGTAATCTGACCTGTTCTTCAAACAACAGACTACCATCCCCTTTATATAGGAGGGGTGGGATTACAAAGATAGCAATAAAATTCAAATGGACTCTAATTGATTTGAACTAAAATTCAAATCTACCTTATCCTACTTTGACTCTAACTAATTAAATTCGAAATTCAAATTGAAACCGACTAACTAACTTGAGATCACATGCGATCTCTTTTATTTAAATAAAAAAATGCGACGAATCGAATAACGTAGTTAAAATTAGACTCTAATTAATGACGAAAACTAAATAAATAAAGTTCTATTTATTCGATTTACGCTGCGTCAGTTCTCCTCCGCTTGAAAAATTCGTCTCCCGAGGAATTGCTTGATCTAGATGCGGCGTTGGAGAATTTGTCCTTGAAATTGTAGCTTGCAATTCCTTCAATTAGATCCTTTTCAATGTTGCGTTTGTAGTTCTTTCCAATTGGAGGGCGTCTGCAATTTTCGTACCCCTTCATTTAAATTATCTCCTCTTGCATTCCCATTAACTTTAACCTATATACCAAAGGTTTTAAGTTCAGGGAGATTCTTGCAATTTTTTGAAACCCACTCCAAATCCCTAATTTTAAGGGATGACCTCTTCGCGAGAAATAAATCAGGTATCCATAGGGTTCGTTTTCCTTCCCATTGACATAGGCGGCGCCGGACCCTCAGATTAGGGTTCCAACGGTATCAACGGCTCGAGATTGCGTCAGGGAGACATCGCACGATCTCGTACGAGCGGTGGCACGCAGTTCTCTTATGGCGGCGGCGCGCGGTAACGCAGGGACCACGTAGAAAGGACCTGTGGTGAGTTGTTGGCGGCATTGGGTGGCGAGGCGACGCTGTTTGGAGAGTTGGGGGGTCGGTGGATGGTGTGAGGGATGGGAGGGGAGACGGGATTGGAGAGGGGGAAGGACAGGGCATGGGCGCACGATGTGGTGAGGGTTTCGTTGGGGTTTCGGGTGTAGCGGTGATGGGAGGGGAGTTTGCTGGGGGTGAGGGGTCTGCGGCAGGAGGGGGTGGTGACAGTGGTGGGTCAGGAGGGGTCGGCGGTGGTGCGTGGGTTGTGGCGGGAGAAGGCGCTGGGGGTGGGGGTGCGGGTGCAGGGGAATGTGTCGGCACTGAGGCTGCGGCGAGTATTGCGGGAGGTGCGTGAGGAGGTTCTGGGGGTGCGAGGACGGCTGTGGGAAGGGGTAGCGGCAGTGGGCTTGGGGCTGGAGGTGCGGGGGTGACAACAGGGGTGGTAGGGGGAAAAGCTGGGGCTCGGGGGTGCACTGCAAGGGATGCGGGGGAGGCGGGATTGGCCGGAGGCACACGGGCGTCGTCGGGAACCTGTGGGAGGGTCGTAGATGGTGTTCTGGTTCATTTCTCCTATGTTTGCAGATCTGAATATACCTGGACAACAAGCAATTCGATATTTTTTTCTCCTGAAACGGCCTGGACAACGAGCAAATCATCATCGACGGCGAGTTTTTCTTCGTCAAAAATCTGGACATCAGCTTCGGTAGTGGGGGACTTCGATTTGGCGGCATTTTCTTCTAGTTGGCGCGTCAATGCCTCGATATTCCGCGGTTCTCGTATTTGTGACGCCAAAGCTTGCATATCAGCACAAACTTAGAGCATATTAGATACCAATTGATACCAATTGATGCAAAAAGGATATTGCAAAGATGGAAAAAATAATGATGATGGTGGAAATATCGGTGGGAAGAAATTGGAGGGATTGAGAGGAGAAGACTCGTCGGAGAACGAGGGATCTTGGAGAATAGAAGTGCGAAGATCGCGTGGGGAAGAAGAGAGATGAGAGAGAGATAAAAATCTCAATTTTAATTGTAATCTAACCTGTTCTTCAAACAATAGACTACCATCCCCTTTATATGGGAGGGTTGGGATTACAAAGATAGCAATAAAATTCAAATGGACTCTAATTGATTTGAATTAAAATTCAAATCTACCTTATCTTAATTTGACTCTAACTAATTAAATTCGAAATTCAAATTAAAACCGACTAACTAACTTGAGATCACATGCGATCTCTTTTATTTAAATAAAAAATGCGATAACTCGAATAACGTAATTAAAATTAGTCTCTAATTAATGACGAAAACTAAATAAATAAAGCACTATTTATCTGATTTACGCTGCGTCATACTATCTGCGGGACTCTGGTCTGTCTGTGTAGCTATATAAGGAGTCTCAAACCCCCCTGTACTCAATGAGAAAGTTCAATGGCGTGGTTTCATCACACTCTTTAGGGAGTAGGGTTCCACGTAAAATCCCGTGTTGATCTTTATTCTTTCGTTATTTTTTTTTGACGCTAAAAAAAGGGGGATACACTCAGAGGTGTTCGCCCCAGTTTATTAAGATAAAGGAGAGAAGAACTTACAGTGAGGAAAAGGAAAGCAAAATAAAAAGGTAGATGATATCAATAGAGATATCATCCGATCCCCGAACACCGCTACAAAGATGACCAATCAATACAAAAGCGATTTGCTGTGATACAAATATTTTCCTTATAAAACCTCTGCCCAACAAAAAGTGTTTCGTTTCTTCCTAGCCAGATGCTCCAAAGGCGCGCAATGGGAACAAATCTTTCCTCCCTCGTCCGATTTGCAGCGTTAGATAAGCTCTCTCAAAAAGCCTCAAGAGTAGAGAGATTCAACCACTCCACGTCATCCCAAAAGGCTCGCACATGGTCGCACAGAAGGAAGAGGTGCCCGGGTGTCTCAATTTCCATACCGCACAGTCCGCATAAATGAGAAATATTAGGGAATATCGAAGCACAGTGATCGCGAGTAAGCAATCTTCCACGCCGAAGAATCCACAAAAAAATACCAACCCGTTCAGGGAGCCTCATGCCCCAAATGAGCTTGCAGTGGCTGAGCATGGACGCATCCGAGCCCGCGGCGCCGGGAAGAATAGAGAAGTACGCCTTCCGCGTACTGAAGGTCCCCTTCCTCCAGGCGAAGTGATCACGGCCCCCAGAGGGCGTAGGGGCGTCGACAAGGAGAGCCATCAAATCCGAGAAGTCACGCAGCCGCTGATCGGAAAGATTATCCACCAATAAAGGGCACCAGCACCCATCGGACCAGCACGAAGCCACAGTTGCACATTTATCTCCTGTCAACGCAAATAATCTAGGAAAAAGGTCCATGAGGATACCATTCCCAGACCAATCCATCGACCAGAAGCGAAAAGAATTCCCATCGCCAAGGGACGGCTTGAACAAGGACCGGTTATTGTTAAACGCAGAGAAGACATCGCGCCAAAAGGAAGGAGTAATTCCCTGAGCGCGCCCGCCAAAAGCGGAAGCAAAAGCATTCCCCGCCGCCACGCGGAGGCACCGCACCAAGAAGCTATCATCCCGACCCAAAAGCCTAACCGCCCATTTGAGAAGCATAGCATCGCGCACCACCGCCAACCGCCGAACGCCCAGGCCCCCCTCGCGCTTTGGACGCGAAACATCATCCCAACCCACCAAATGAATCCCCTTTCTGCCATCGCCATTCTTACCCCAAAGAAAGGCCCTCATACATTTTTCTAAACGCTCCCGGATCCCCTTAGGTAGCCCGCGTGCGGATAAGAAATAGATGGGTATTGCTGAGATTACTGATATAAGAAGAACCAAACGCCCCCCTCTTGAAAGCAGCGACGCGCGTCACCCCGCCAACCGGGATTCCACCTTCTCCACCAACCGCTGATAATCACGTAAGCGAACACGGCCCACCGAGAGTGGCAAGCCAAGATACTCCAGTGGAAGACCACCAAGGGAAGAGCCCAAAGTAGAGGAACACTCCGCAGCCTCCGACGACGACAAAGCAAAAGGCACCACCTTCGACTTGGCCCCATTAATGCGGAGCCCCGACATCTCGCAAAAAAGTTGGAGCGTAGTGGCCATGCCCAAAGCCTGAGGTCGATCCCCCTCGATAAAACATAAAGTGTCATCGGCAAATTGAAGGAGGGGAATATGAAACTCGCCAAGAGAGCATCCACGCGTGAGCCCCGCGTCGGCCACGCCATGGATCATACGCGGCAGCACATCAACCGCCAGAACAAATAGCAGCGGGGCTAGGGGGCAACCCTGGCGAACCCCCCTGCGAGGTTGAAATAGCCCCCCAGCCGGCCGGCCGTTAAGAGATAAGGAGAAGGAGACAGTAGTAACACACCGTCGAATCCACGAGATCCAAGTTGGGGGGAAGCCCCGACACTTCAAAACCGACCATAAGAATCGCCAGTCCAAGGAGTCATAAGCCTTAGCAAAGTCAATTTTCCAAAGTATCCCCTTCGTATCATTTCTGTGCCACCTATCAATAATCGCGGAGGCCAGCGCATAGCAATCCGAGATTTGCCTCCCCTGAATAAAAGCGGCTTGGGAGTGAGATATGAGAGAGCCAAGGAGTGGCGCAAGCCTCCTAGCCAAAGCCTTAGCAATAATTAAGTATATGCCATTGGAGATCGCAATTGGGCGGAAGTCTTCAATACGGCTAGCCCCATGGGTCTTCGGGATGAGGACCATATAGGCCCGGTTAATCTTGTTGAATCCCCTGTTCCCCGCACATAAATCGAGAGCCACATCCAACACGTCATTGGCGATAACATCCCAAAAGTCCCTATAGAAGGAGATGGGGAACCCATCGGGACTGGGGGAGGCGTCAACGTTAAGGTCCCAGACCGCCCCCTTAAGCTCCTCCAACGTGAATGCCCGAGATAACAAGGCCGCATCCGAGGCGGCGAGGACGGGGGCCCCCGGGCCGTCCAACGCCACGAGCATGGAGGCTGGCGATCAAAAAAATTCTTGAAGTGGTTAACCAAAGCCGAGCCCAGCTCCTGTTCCCCCTGAAATAGAGCGCCTCCAATCACCAGGGAGGAGATAGTATTAGCACGCTTACGTGCACTAGCGACCCGATGAAAAAATGCAGTATTTGCATCCCCGTCCTTGATCCATCGAAGCCGCGACCGCTGCCTCCAATTGATGGCTCTTTTCCTGTCCTCCTCCGAGACGAGATGCAAAGCTGAAGTACGTTCAGATAATTCCTCCGAAGAAAGCTCCCTCTCGCTCTCCAACCGATCCAGGCGAAGAATAGTCGCGTCAGCCTCAGTACGAGAAAACAGTCTTGCCCGAGGAGTGTTAAATTTTAAGGAAGCGAGAACACCTCGGAGTGATGAAAGCTTATGATCAAAACGACAAGCCGCACTGCCAGCAAAGGAATTCTGGGACCAATGATTGCGTACCAGTTCTTTAAAATTAGGCTCCAGCAACCAACTCCTTTCATAGCGAAAAAAACCACGCGGACGTGAAGAATCACCAGCATCCCAAATAATGGGACTATGATCAGAGAAGGACCGCGACCGAGAGGAAACCGAGCAAAGGGGGTAAGCTTCCATCATTCGAGTATTAGCCAAAAACCTAACGAGAAGGAAGATCATATTCTTTCGTTATTTCTTGCTCTGTTCATTGATTCGCTTCCATATTCTAGATTTCAACACTTCTCCTCCAATCTTCAAGCATTCTTTTGCTTCATCAAATAATATTGAATAAATTTATAAGACAAATTAAACTACGCTAACCTAAAATCCTCTACACTTCAATAGGAATATCATCGGGTCCTGCACCTTTCCCAGGTCTCATAACCCTCAAAGCCTCCTCTACTTCCTTACTTTGTATTTGTATTTAACTTGCACGATTCAAGTAATTTTCACCACTAACTAGATCTTCCATAGTGATCTCTCTATTTCCTTCCCTATGAAAAGTTTATGGATACTGCTTCCATCTAGTCTCTATATCCTTCTGAGTAACAAACACGTGACCTTCCTCATCCTTAATGCATCTCACTTGAGAAAGGTCCTTAGTTTTTCTTTCTCTTACTTTGGCCAGCCTGAATATATCCTTCTGACCCTCCTTAGAGTCGAGATTTTTGTACAAAACTTCATAAGCTTTTGACTTAGCTTAGCTACAACCTTCTTTTCTTCCTTCTTTGCTATTTTGTAGTTTGTGATAGTTTCCTCTGTTCTATCCTTAGACGTAGATTTAAAGCACACTTTTTTAATTTTGAGCTTTACTTGCACCCCTCCACTTCACCACCAAGCCTCATTTTGGCCTAGAGCTCCCTTTGACTCACCTAGTATCTGTTTGGCTACCCTTCGGATACAAGATGCTACCACCTCCTACATCTCATTTGCACTTCTATTACAATCCCAATATAAGTTTTCTAAAACCTTTTCTCCGAAGCTTGATTGCTTCAGTTAAAGATTCCACCGTCTAGTTCTACTGATCTTGGAAACCCTCCTTTTCTTTACCAACCCTTTTATTTGCACATCCATGACCAACAAGCGATATTGGGTTGTCATACTCTCTCATGGAATTGCTTTGCAGTCTTTACAAGACAACCGATCTCTTCTCCTCACCGCAAAGTAATCTATATGTGTTCTAGTCGGGCCACTCCTATAAGTAATTAGATGCTCCTCCCTCTTCTTGAAGAGTGTTTGCTATGCAAGATCATAAGCCATTACAAAATCGAGAACGACTTTTCTCTCTTCATTTCTATCCTCGAAGCCATGGCCTCCACGAACACTAGCATACCCTTAAGTATCCTTTCCTACATGTCGATTAAGATTTTCACCTAGGCAAATCATCTCTCTTTGTGGGATTCCTTGCATAATTTTATCAAAATCCTCCCAAAAAGCTTGTTTAATCCTTTCATCTAAACTAATTTGTGATGCATAAACTGAGATGATAATCAGAATTTCTTCTTCGAACACCAGTTTTAGCAAAATAATCCGATCCGTGAATCGTTGCACCTCAACCACACAATCCTTCAAATTCTTATGAACACCACTCCAACACCATTTCTGCCTTTATCTTTGCATGAATACCAAAGTTTAAAGCCTGTCTTCTCGATTTCCCTTGCTTTCGCTCCAACCGATTTTTTTTCTCTTGGAGACATAGTATTTGAATATGCCTTCTTTCCATCATATCTACTATCTCCATCAATTTGCCAATTAAAGAACCAATATTCAAACTACCTTTCCGTAACTTCCTTTGCAATCTCTTTTGGTTTAACTTCTTTACTTATGCATTCATCATGCGAGAACCCTTGTAAATTTTGGACTGCATTTGACGACCATGCAGCGGAACTAGCTTATTTACTTGCATGCGTTCCTCATGCGAGAACTTTGCAAATTTTGAACTACATCCGGACAACTATGTAGCGGTTCTTGCTAACTTCTCATTGCATTTGGACAATGCAACACATCACTAGTATGGCTCGACGAAATCTAAATGTTTGCTTAAATCCATGTTGAAAAGATCCGAACTGTTTTGATATAAATTCCTAAATAGCGTTTTTAAAAAGAATACTTTTTATGAATTTGTCTCTCGTACGCTAGTTGTCGGCTACCTAACGTGCAACCCTCCTCAATTTACCCGAGCTTGGGACCGGTCATGGCTGAGTTAATTGACCTTGAAGTGTATGTCAACAAAATCATGCTCATCAGCGACAGTGCCAGAGCATCAAGAATGAGGCAAACACTCAATCATCCACCATGTCTATATGTCGCAAGAAAAGCAATGCTATTTATAAGTTGAGTATGACTTACTGTTCAAGAGAAGTTTCGATCGAAAGTCACCTTGATGAAAGGAACGATATTAGATGTGAGGAACCAACTCCTTTCTTTAACAACGATGGCGTTGTCTAGCAAGAAACCTGTAAACTTGCCATTCACAGTTTTTCCACATATAAAAGTTGGTTGGATCGACAATCAATGATTGAGGCAAGCAAGAGGACTAGACCTAGAACAAACTGATTTTTTGCTACCTGTTTGGCACGACATGCAACAACAACAACAAAGCCTTTTCCCACATTAAGTAAGGTCAGCTACATGGATTCTTTGCCTCCATTCAGATATATCTTGGGTCATTCTCGGGCTTAGATCCAAAAAATTAAGATCCCTTCGTATAGTCTCATTCCAACACTTCTTGGGTTTTCCCCGTCCTCTCTTAGCCGGCTCAACATCTCAAATCTCACATCTCTTAACCGGTGCATCAATTGACCCCCTTTGCAAATGGCCAAACCACCTTAAGCGATTTTGTCGCATTTTATCCTCATTCTGATTGCATCATTATGAATCTGGCCTTTACGTGTGTCCACACATCGACCTTAGCATTTTCATTTATGCTACTGCCATTCTCTGCACATGTCTATGATTAACAGACCAACATTCAGATCCATAGAACATGGCGGGTCTCACGGCTTATTTGTAGAACTTTCCTTTGGTTTTCAGAGGAATTTTCTTATCACAGAGAACAACAGAGGCTTCTCTCCACTTTAACCAACTTGCATTTATTATATTAGTAACATCTCCATCAATTTTCCTATCATGTTGCAAAATAGATCACCGATATCTAAAAGAATCTCTCTTCTGAATGTTATCGTCACCAATCTTCACTTCGATTCCTTCACCATTGCTTCCATCAAAAGTGTACTCTATATATCCAGTCTTACCCTACTTATATGAAATCCTTTAGTCTTCAATGCCGCACTCTGTATATTCAGTCTTACCCTACTTATACGAAATTTTTTAGTCTTCAATGCATGTCTCTAGACCTCAAGTTTCTCATTTACTCTATTTCTAATCTCATCAGTTAACACAATATCATCATCAAATGACATACACCAAGGTATCTTATCCTGAATATGACTTATCAACTCATCTATAATCAAAGTAAAAAGAAATGGACCCAAAATTGAAACTTGATGTAAATCAATGTTAATGTCAAAATAGTCAGTTTTCTTAAACTGGATTCTTACACAAGATAAAGCCCTATCATTACATATCCTTTATGAGGTTAATGTATAGGATATGTACTCATCTCTTCTCCAAAACACTCCACAATATCTCACATGGGACAGAATCATAAGCCTCCTCCAAATCAATAAAAAATCATATGGAGGTTTTTCCTTTTAGCTCTATAAATCTCCATTGTTCTCCTTAGCAAATGGATGGTTTCAATTGTTGAGCGACCTGACATGAATCAGAATTGGTTTTCTTTTACTTTGGAAACTTGCCTCAACCTTCTTTCGATCACACATTCCCAAAATTTCATAGTGTGACTCATTAGCTTGATACCTCTGTAATTTGAACAATTTTGGATATCCCCTTTATTCTTATAAAGAGGCACCACGATACTTCTCTTCCAATCTTCATGCATTTTCTTGCTTTTCCAATTAACATTGAATAAATTTGTAAGCCAAGTCAAACTACACTAACCTAAAACTCTCCATACTTCTTGTTTGGCACAACATGCATGTTGAAACATTGCGAGTTTTGTATAAAGGCTAATGGCTAATGATCTGTTAGTAGCACTTCAACAATGAGAAATCTCCTTGAGAAGTTGACCAAATCCGTATGTAAATATATGCAAGATGGGATTTGATCTTTTCTTGGGACTACGTCTTAGCCATTCCATGTCGGCATCAATGTGAGGCTCATCACTGTTGGTCATCCGTGTCATGATTTGATACTTGTAGCTTAGTCAAGAATTATATTCCTTGTTTTTATCCGGTGAACGACTTTTTCCTCAAAATATCGATCTCTCTCTATCCACCAATAAATACTTTGAAGGTCCGAGACTATAGTACATAATTATCTGCATCTCCCAGTTTGATAGAAGTCCCTTGAATTTCCATGGAAAAGGTGGATATCAGGGGTTCTATCTCAGTTGGAGTAGTGGAAATTGCGATCAAGGAGAGAAGGGCAAAGAAATTCTAAAGTGATTTATTCAAGGATTAGGAGTAGCAGCTATGAAACTGTTGAGGCTAGCAATGAGAAGAGCCATTGGATTGCACACACAATGATGATGGGTGGCAACGGTGGACTGCACACATGCGAGGTGTGGTGATGATGGTGCTTCTGTGAGCTAGCACTGGGGCAACATGCACATCGAGGGAGGACAACATGGCTGCCGGTGGAAGTGACGATGCTGGAATGATGAGTCGACAAGGCTAGCGGTGACGGCGGAGTTTAGGATATGATCTCTGGTATAGGATTGTCACTGATAACGTGGAGAAAAATAAGAGAATCAATGAAATGTATTTTATTCAAGGGTAATGTTTCTTATATAGCATGACATTTGAAAGTCCCGTGCATGGGAATTAAATAATAATCCTTAAGAGGACTCTTAGTCATAGAAGGGTTACAAATATAAATAGCTAAAACAGAAATAAAGCTAAAATATAAAATATGTCTGCCTATATTATCCTTATGACATCACCAATTTTTATCAAGTATGAAATGATTTAAATGATCATCGTAATTAATTATAAATGCAAACACTATGATCTAAAGTATAAATATTAAATACCACTGAATGTTATCGACTGGGATTGCAAAGAGGGGTGGTTGCTGGTAGAGAGGATTATAATAAGGCTGTTAACGGAAGGGTGTATCACGTAGGTGGGCAGGCTGCCATGCCGGAAGCCTACGAGAAGGGAAGGGAAACAATGATAGGGCGTGACTGTGTTACATGAATCGTGTTTTGAGTTTTACCGCTTTAGGGATCGGACTGATGTATGCCATATTTACATAATATATATATATTATTTCCTTGGATTTTTGAGTAGTTATATATATGTATTTGGAGTTTTTTTTATAATCTATTCATATTTGAATTCATATTCGATTAATGTTTATATACAGATATCTATATTCCATACTTTTCTGAAAATAGGAAGCAGATAATTGGATGTACCCAGATCCGTTTTACCCCTACTTACAAGGACTAAAAGCATCAACAATTATAGAACATAATCACGAACACATAGAAGCAGTTCTAGAGGACACTCCTGCTGCACCTCATTGTGGTTGTATCCAACCACCCTTCGAATTTTCTGAGTAAGATCGAGAAAGAGATGTTTTTGAAGTAAAAGGATGGGCACCTGGTAGGTGCAGTCCCATTTTTTTGTATGATCAATGAACATCAATATAATCAATGTAACATCAAAACTACAGACAAGATGGCTAATCCTTGCAGAGAAAATACACTTGCACACGAATATTGTCCACATAAAAGCGCTCATCCCGAAAAAACCATTGCATTTCTCGTTGGAAAAATGGCCCAAATGACGGAATATGGCCTCACTCCAGTCTAGAGCGTATGTCACCTCCCCAAAACTATTTGAAAACTTCTTGGCATTGGAGGTGTATATCCAACGTAGACCTGCTTTGTTTTGAACTTCTGTAGCAAAGTCACACCTGAAGAAGAGATGGGAAATGCCTTCATCTCCTATTCTGCATAGTGGACATGTCTTGTCTGTAAGTGTGATTCATAATGAGCTCAAAAGTTGCAGGTTGAAATTATTATACTCAAAATCCGTCTAAATATCCTAATTTTAAATGGGTTCATAGTTTCTAGATTATGCAAGAATCCTTTGCTTGTTCTATATCATTATTTAAAAGAAATATGGTGTATGTTGAAAAAGCTGACACTCAAAAAGTTTTTGCATTCACAAGTTTAAGTATCGAAATTACAAAAAAAAGGAACCCTTTAAAATCCTTGGCATACTTAAAGCACATTCTCAACATAAATCGTCTCATGACAGAAATCATCATGTTTCTAGACAGACAAATCGTCGAGATCAAGGCTAAAGGTCATATTCTATGATTTCTATCAACCTTCAAACCTGTCCATGATGCACCAATTGACTCCCACTAGGATGTTGCACATTCACATGCTTGTGGATAAGCCAACACCTACCACTCTCTAGGGAGCACAAGTGAAAAAGAGATGGTCAATACGTCCAAACCTTCAGCACAATGCTGACAAGTGCCATTTGTTCCTTGAAAGATTGTGGCCCTTTGGGCCCCAAATGTCACCTGATCCTGCCTCAACAACTGCATGAAAATCTTGAAAGGCACATATTAATTCAAACCCCGCTTACAATATGTAATGACGATCCCATGATAAAAATGTCCAGGCATATAGCACTTCGTAAGTCATTTTTACCGACAAGTTCTCATGCATCCAAGCCCAATGTTGCAAAAGTCGGTAGTCGGTACTCGGTTGGTCGACTCGCTGATTAAGGATTAATCGGCAGTCGAGCTACTAATCAGATTTAGTCGGACTTTAATCGGCTTTGAATTTTATAATTATTTTAAATATAACTCATTTTTATACATATATTTACATAGATTTTGTATATTTTTATACTATCATAATAAAATATAAATGTACTAAGCCTTCTCCCACTATAAGTAGGGTCGGCTACATGGATTCTTGCTCAAATCCATGTTGAAAGATTCAACTATTTTTTACGCTGGCCGTCGACTACCTAACGCAACCCCTGCAAGACTATCATAATAAAATAAAAGAATTAATTGAATTTAAATAAAATATTAAGCATATTATAATAAGTTTGTTTATAAAAAAGGAAAAACATAAAAAACATGGTATCTCCAAGCATAAATTGGTCGACTAGTGTGCCTAGTCGGAATTAGTCGGTACTCGGTCGGCCACTCCACTGACTAGACTAGTCGGACCTACTAGTCGGGCCAGTCGGACGACTTTTACAACACTGTCCAAGCCTAGTGGTCATCTTCACGTAACGGTTGCTTTCAAAAATCTTTGTGTGGCGATTCCCCTACAACGAACAAAAACTTGGACATCATCATAAACCTTGATACTCTTTGATCAAAGGATGTCACAAAGGAAAGAAGGGGGGTAGCCACCAATCCCATGCATCTCCCACATGAATCCCATGATCTGCAATCAATGCAAACGGACGAGGGACCTATCACATAGGGCCCCGTCTGTGATCCAATCATCCTGCCAAAGGCTGAAATCGCAACCACCAACCTAGATGGGTTCAAGAAAATGAGATCTCTGTCAGATTTTTTCTGAGCCCCTTTTAGATTGTAGATGGCAAGTGAACCATCTTTGGCCGCACATGTGAATTAGTCGTGGCCCTGTAAATACATCGCACCAACCTGCACAACAAATTTGAACCACCTCACTAAATGCGTAAAACCCACCTGGCAAGCAATAATTTGTTTGTCCTCTTCATGCTAAGCACTCCCAAACCCCCATCCGTAAAAGAATATGTCTTCAACTTCCAACCCACCGGTGACAACCTTCACATCTTCCTTGAGGTAGATGAAAATAGTTTCTTCAGACTGTTTCTAGGTGGCCTTTTACCTCGAGCAGAAGTAGGCAGAGAGAGAGAGAGAGAGGAAACATGATTGTTGAAATCACCACTTTGAGAAGCATGAAACAACCGCATGTTGACGAACATGCAACCCTTCAACTTGCAAGTTTTTTCACTAGCTTCTCCACCAGTTACATCCATTCAGATTGTCACATGCGATCGTCGACCAAAGCCAAGCTCAAGTAGGTAATCGACAAACTCCTCTGCATAGTGCACAAATGGCCTTACATGCCACCTCCTCCTCCTTTGGTTTCGATGCCAAAATGGTTAAAGGCGGATTTGTCCCCATTGATTTTAATCCCTAAAACATCACAAAAAAAACTCCAACACAATTGCAATCCATTTGGTCTCATGCACTCTCTCCACCATGAAAAATTATGTCATCATCATATTTGTAGGTTTGGGATCGAAATCTCACTATGTCTACAACTCGCACACCCCTACCTTTAATTGTTCGAGACACCATACACAACATGTCAGCAACTAAAACAAAAAGAAGTGCCTTTGAGAATACACCTCTGCCCGACATCCCTCTGTAATTGAACAAGGACTTCATTTAGCCACCATTTTCCAACACTGAATACAAAGTTGTATTAAGATGTCTTCTCATCTAAACAATCCACTCATGCAGGAGGCCCCGATGGTAAAGGGATGCATAAGTGAATCTCAGGTCAAAGCAGTAATATACCTTGCAAAAATTGGCTGTTTAAAGCACCCCCTTATTCTTCATTCTCTTCTAATTTGCGATAATATTTGAAGCTGCAACCCCATTGTCCATCATATGATGCTCTGGGATGGATGCCGACTAGGATGGAACGTTGGGCCGAGGTGGCTTGGACCTGATGTAGATATGGGTCAGGCCCATGCCTCCATCTTGCTGTTTTTTCAAGAACGGGTCAGGCCCAACTCCAAACCGGGATGGCCCATGATAGCCCGACCAAACCCACCATATGTAAACGTGGATTATGCACAATATTGCAGAAATCAATATTCGGTATTCAGTCGAAGAGGTCATTGAATAAAGAATATTCGGTATTCAAGATAATATGCGGGATTATTTGGTTATATATTTTTAAGGTTTTTATCAGTTGTGACCCTTTGAGATATTGCAATATCATTTATGCCCTTCCCTTTTTTGAAATGTCAGTTGTGCCTCCGACTTCTTGCTACTCTATCACTTGTACCCCTCGAGTTAGTTGCTATCTATCCCCAACGCAAACAGACATTAGCTTTGGGGACATAAGGGAAATTAAAATAAAAAGGATTGAATGGTATTTCACCAACTCCTCCCCTCCCCCTCCTCCTCACTACCTCCTCCTCCTCCTAGCCTCCTCCTCCTTCCCCTCCTCCCCAGCCTCCAACCCCTCCTCCGCCCCCAACCTCCTCCTCCTCCTCCCCCTCCTCTCCTCTACCCCGACCTCATCCTCCTCCTCCTCTCATCCGCCTCAATCTCATCCTCCTCTACCCCTCCTCCTCCACCCCCAACCTCCTCTCCCTCCACCCCAAACCTCCTCCTCCTCCTCCCAAACCTCCAGCTGCCTCCTCCTCCTCCAACGCCCCCTTCCCCTCCTCCGCCCCCAACCGCCTCTGCCTCCCCCTCCTCTCCTCTACCCCAACCTCATCCTCCTCCTCCTCTCCTCCGCCTCAACCTCATCCTCCTCCTCCCCCTCCTCCCCATCCTCCTCCGTCCCTAGCTGCCTCCTCCTTCAACGCCCTCATCCCCTCCTCCGCTCCCAGCCTCGTCCTCCTCCTCCGCCCCCATCCTTCTCCTCCTCCTCCTCTACTCCACCATGGCCTCATCATCCTCTGCCTCGCTTCTCCAGCTTCCCATCCTCCATCCCCTCTTCCAACGCCCCCTCCTCCTACGCAAAAGAAGTAGTTGGATCCACGAAGCGCCGTCTCCCTCGTGGATGTTTCATGCATCGACGAGGACGATGAATGAGGAGGCCAGATGCCACGTGCAACGAAGGAGGATGTGCCAGAGGAGGAGAATGAGTGGAGGGAGTGTTTAGATAGTTATGCTCCTCTTATCCTAACCATGGTTTGAAAAACCATGGTTAAGTTCAACTTATTGGCGACTAAAGTAATGGAGGAATACAAGTGATAGAACGATAAGAAGTCAGTGCACAACTGATATTCCAGAAAACGGAAGGGCATAACTGATATTGGAATATCTCAGAGGGGCACAACCGTAAAAATCCCATTTTTAATTGTTTTAGATATAAAAATTATGTCTAATATATATTCTTATATATTTATACATATATGGTCATCAATCAATAAGAGTCCAAGATAAAAGCACCAATAACAAGTTACATATATGGGGTTTTAACATTTGTGATGATACCAAGATAAACGGGAACCTTTTAAAAAAATCAATAGTCTATTGCAATAGTTGATCGAATATTTGACCGAATATTCGGGAGTATCGAGTTGGATCGAATATTGACTGAATAACACTATTCTATTCAGTCACTCCCCGAATAGGAATATTCAGCCGAATATTCAGTCTATTCGGTCGAATATTGCAACAATGATTATGCCTGCATCTTGCATGGGAAGGCCTCGTTGGCAAAACCCCCTCCCCAAGTCCGAATTCCCCCTCTATACCAATGCCTCCCCTCCATCCCAATCCCTCATCTATACCCCATCCGAGCACTGTGAGTCCACGTCCTCCCTGTGAGTCACGACCCTCCATGGTGGCCCGCTGGCCCCTCGCACCCCCTCACGGTGCGTCAACCACCCCTCGTGTGTGAAGCCCTTCCCGGTAGCCTCTCGCCAGAACCCCCTCCCTCTCTCTCATCCCCACGACTTCTCCTCAGTTGGCCCTCTCGGCATTTCTTGAAAGGTCTTGCATAACTTGTTCTGTAAGTGTTACCCCCTCTCCAGCATCCCTTGAAAGGTCATGCATAACTAGTTCTGTAAGTGTTCTTTTAGTTGCCAAATGAATGAATATAAACTTAAAAGACAATCTTACTCGATGGTTGGGTTAAATTAAACACGTTTTAGTAAATATCTACAATCCACGATATGATAAGAATATGGTAAAAACTACATATAAATTAAACACGTTTCAGTAAATATCTACAATCCCACGATATGGTAAGAACATGGTAAATAATACAGAACATCTGAGCACAACCTTCTTCATGAAAGATAATCCACGTTACGTTTATGAAGTCAGATGTCATGTTCCCATAAAGAGTGGAAGGAAATGAAGTGGCAAAACCAATTCATCTACTTTAAGCTCCTTCAACGTCCAACCTTCACCAATCACTAAATCCCCAACGTCCAGCCTTTAACCTTCACCAATAACTAAATCCCCAACGTCCATCCTTTAGCTAAACGAAATGAGGGGGAGGGGGGGCGAGCCGGAACCTGGGCCCGGGCCCTCAATTTTAAAAAAAATCCAGGCCTCGACCCAGCTGAAGGCCTGAAGAAATTTAACAGGCCTAGGTCGGGCTTTTCCCGGTTGGGCAGGGTCCAGCCCAATGCTCCACCCTAAAGCTGATGATCAACGAAATGATGGACCCAATCATCCTGTACAAACGGTTGGCTAGAACTTTTGCCACTATAAGATCGACATGATTCCACGACGCAAGATGGAAATCGTCAAGCTCTTAAAACTCTAATTCCCAAGCCTGAACTCTTCCAACGCAGCCATAACATCCTCCTTCACCACCTCCTAGAACTTCTGGATAAAGAAAACTAGATAACCATTCAGGCTCGACGATCCATTAATGTTCAGATCACAACTCGCCTCATGGACCTTGCTAGGGCTAGAGTCCAAAACCAACTTTGAGGTCTTCTCATGGGATAGTCAGTTGACATTCCTCCCTAACCATCTCACCATACACAAGCGAACCCTCATGCTAATTGCTCGGAAATGGTCAACATTTGCTGCACCGATATCCCACTTCCCGTGCATCTTTTCTACCTTACACCCACAATATGGAAGAAACAGGTTTTCAGAGTATCAGTGGCATCACACCCATAGTGATAAGAAAGAACATCAGGAAGGTTGTTGAGGAATATGCGGAGTTCGTGGGATTATTCAGAGTATCAATCAAGTTTATATTGTTATACATCTGTATATGATTTAACATTTAATAATTTCTTGATTAAGCTATGTTAAACTAGCTTTTTCATGACTCAAATATGAAATTGTAATGGTACGGAGGAGTTTTTAATGAAAAAATTTAGTGAACTCTTGACATTGCTTCTTTGGGAACAACAGAGAAAACTAAATACTACATTTTAAAATGATGTTTGGGACCCATATGCAGTAAGGATGTCTTTCATTAAAGTATTTATTGAGTTGAACATTTTAAAATGATGTTTGGGACCCATAACACAGTAAGGATGTCTTTCATTAAAGTATGTATTGTGTTGAATCGATGAACCGGATGGGTACCTATGCTCTTTCACAGTTACCCTTGCATCCACATACTTAGCATGTCCTAGTATTGTTTATATTCGTACGCAGTGCAGTTTACCTGTTTCCTTCACACTCCCTGAGTTATCAACATGGCCGATTCTTTTGACCTTGATAAGTTTGCTGACGGTGTTATAATTTGGACTTGAGCTTTAGCCTTTTCATAAATGGATGAGGAAGATTAAAGAAGTGCTGGACGGACAAAAAAGATAATTCCTGTTTTGTGAGATCAGAACTAAGTGTTGATGTGACCCGGAATGGGTGAATTAGGGGATAAGTCAGTATAGGCAGTTTGAATAATAGGTGATGGAGCTCCTAATGATATTCTAATATGACCTAATTACCTGTCCCTTTTTTACTGGTAAAGTATTGTAGTTTTCTACTTGGAATTTGTTATGTTAAATGATAGCATGTATTTCTTTGCAAGTTTTTTTTGCTTTACATGGTAATTGTTTCTTCAGATGGACGAGGTTCTTGCCTCAGTCGCAGAGACAATTAAGAACTTTGCGGTTATCTATCTGGTTGATATTACAGAAGTGCCAGACTTCAACACCATGTACGAGCTGTACGATCCTTCCACGGTGATGTTCTTCTTCCGCAACAAGCATATCATGATCGATCTTGGGACCGGGAACAACAACAAGATAAACTGGGCTCTCAAGGACAAACAGGAGTTCATCGACATTATTGAGACGGTATACCGTGGTGCTAGGAAGGGTCGTGGTCTGGTTATAGCACCTAAGGACTATTCAACCAAATACCGTTACTGATTTTATACCGGAGTTTCGGAGACTGCTCTATGTTTAGCACGTCAACTCCCCTCATATTGACATTATAGATACTTCTGTCCTGGTGCTGACCTTTTGTACCACGCAACCCCGATCAAGGTATCTTTCAGAAAATAATGTTTCAAGATTTATATATTGCTTTATGCTTCTTGTTTATTCTGCCTCTACATCTCTAATTCATGTCCTTCTTATGCCAAGAGAATCATAGCCCAGTCCCTTCTTTTATGTTCTGCAAGGGTGTTTCTTTTGATTGCAGACTCGAATCGCCTTCAGCATTGAAACGAATACAGGTTCAAGTTAGAGTTATATTTCCTTCACTTAGGCCCGTGTTAATATACTAATGAATGTTGTCACTAAATTTGTCTGCCATACTGAGGAAATTTGATCCAAACTTCAATTGATCGTTCTCCATCAAGGGGACGAAGTCCCACTGCATCTAGATCTACTGCTGTAGCAAACGGTAGCCATTGTGACTTCACTTATTGATGGTCAAAATCCATACCAAGAAGGGGCATGCAGTAGGAAATCAACCCAAAAGATGATCAATTAAACTTGACATGCGAATGAAAACTCGTCCGATTACTGCACCTAGATCTACTGATTGGTTAGATAATCACCTGCACTTCTAGCTGCTTGCTCATGAATCATTAGACAGATCCGAATTTGATTGAATACATTGCTTTCAAGTCCAAATATAAGTGTCGTGCATTGAGTGTCAGACGTACGGACATGGATATGGCTCAAAAGGAATTTCTTGGGGCTTGTTTGGTAACTTGGATATCTTTTGAATGTGCATCGGGGATAACTTGTCTTTTCATTCCAAAAATTCTGCCGATTTAAAGTAGAGATAATCTTTGCTTTTTTACTCTTTCTGTATGATGGAAAACATGTGTTAATACATGGGTTATATTTGCATAATGACAATTCCACACCTCGGGGTTCTTTTTGAAAGGTTGTTAAGTTGGTTAGGTTTGGAGTCAGATTTTAGAGGTAAATATAGTTTTCTTGTCACAATGATTAGAAAACAAAATAAGCAAAATAAACGTATTTGATCATACCTTTTCCTTTTTCTTTTGTATGGATGCTAATTTGGACATTCTTTGAGTTAGGTCTATGTATTAAGTACACGGCCCTAAATGTTAGTTTCAGTCACCATTTCGGTGACCGACCCAAACGGAATTTCGGTCGAATTTTGACTAAAATTTCGATCATTTTTTGTATTAGGACCTCCATATTTCGGTCATTTCGGCTATTTCGAATGAATTTCAATTTAGACTGGATATCGATATTCGATAAAAATTCGATCGAATTACGTTGAAATTTGAGGCCATGATTAAGTAGGGTATGAAGATACAGTTGTATAAAATAACAACAAAGTGTTTTCCCACATTAAGTAGGGTCAACTACATGGATTCTTTGCCTCAATTCATGTCTATCTTGGGTCATTCTCAGGTTTAAATAAAAAACTAAGATTCCTTAGGATAGTCTCATTCCAACACTTCTTGGACCTTCCTCGCACTCTCTTAGCCGGCTTAACATCTAAAAATTCACATTTTCTAACTAGTGCATCAACCGACCTCCTTTGCAAATGGTCAAATCATATTAAGCGTTTTTTCTCTTCTCATTCCCTATCGGAGTTACACCAGCTTTCCTTATGACCACCTCGTTCTGAATACGATCTTTACGTGTATGACCACACATCCACTGTAGCATTTCCATTTCTGCTACTGTCATTCTATGCACATATCTATGGTTCACAGGTCAACATTCAGATCCATAGAACATAACATATCTTGTGGTTGCTTTTTAAAACTTACCTTTGATTTTCAAAGGCATTTTCTTATCACATAGAACAGTAAAGGCTTCTCTTTACTTAAGCCAACTCGTATTTATTTAATCAGTAACATCTCCATCGATTTCAACCATCATGTTGCAAAATAGATTCAAGTATCTAAAATAATTTTTTTTCTGAATGTTATCATCACCAATCTTCACCTCAATTCCTTCACCTCTACTTCCATCAAATGTGCACTCCATATATTCACTCTTACCCCTACTTATAAAAAATCCTTTAGTCAAGGCATGTCTCCAAACCTAAAGCTTCTCATTTACTCCATCAATAAGCTCATCAATCAATACAATATCATCAACGAATAACATAACTAAGGTATCCCATCCTGAATGTGATTAGTCAACTCATCCCTGATCAATGTAAAAGGGAATGGACTCAAAAATGAATATTGATGCAGACCAATGTCGATGTGAAAATAGTCAGTCTTCTCAATTTGAATCCTTACATAGATGAAATCCCATCATATATATATATATATCCTTTATAAGGTTAATGTATGGGATATGTACTTGTGCCTTTTTCAAAACTCTCCACAATATCTCCCACAGAATCATAAGCCTTCTCTAAATCAGTAAAAATCATATGGAGGTTCTTCTTTTAGCTCTATAAATTTCCATTGTTCTCATCAACAAGTGGATAGCTTCAATAGTTGAGCGACCTGGCATGAATCTGAATTGATTTTCTTTTAATTTGAAAACTTGTCTCAACATTCTTTCGATAACATCTTCTCAAATTTTCATAGTATGACTCATTGGTTTGATATCTCTGTAATTCGAACAATTTTGAATGTCTCCCTTATTCTTATAAAAGACACCACGATGATTCTCCTACCTTCTTCAAGCATTTTCTTGCTTCTCCAAATAACACTGAATAAATTTGTGAACCAAGTCAAACCACGATCATCTAGAACTCTCCAAATGTTATAGGAATGTCACAGTTCCTACACCTTTCTCATGTTTCATAACCTTCAAAGACTTCCTTCCCTTGTATTTGTCTATAACTTGCACACTTCAAGTAACCTTCACTACTAGCTACATCTCCAAAGTGGTCTCTCTATTTTCTTCCACAAAGAAAAGATTATGGAAATATTGCTTCAATCTTATGTCTATATCCTTTCGAGCATAGAAGGCCATATCGCGATATATCGACGATATATCAGCGATATATCAGCGATATATCAGCGATATATCGACGATATATCAGCGATATATTGACGATATATCAGCGATATATCGGTATCGATAGGTGACCGATATATCGCTGATATGGCCGATATTTGGCCTCCGAAGTCTATTTTATTCACAAATTCAGTTCAATATCGGAGATATAGTGTTGATATAACATCGATATATCGATGATATATCGTATTGACATGGTACCGATATCGATACCGATATCGACATGGCATTCACTACTTCCGAGTAACAAGTATGCGTCCTTCCGCATCTTTATTGCATCTCACTTGAGAAAAATCCTTGATCTTTCTTTTTCTTACTTTGGCCAATCTAAATATATCTTTCATGCCTTCATGCCCTCCTTAGAGTCAAGATTTTTGTACAAAACATCATAAGCTTTTGACTTAGCTTCACTTAAAACCTTCTTTGTTTCCTTCTTCGCTATTTTATTGTTTGTCACAATTTCCCTTGTTTTATCCTTTTACATAGCTTTAAAGCAAGCTCTTTTATTTTTAAGCTTCTCTTGAACCCCTTCAGTCTATCATCAAGCCACCTTTTGACATGTAACTCATCCTTTTAACTCGCCTAGCATCTCTTCGGCTGCCCTTCATATACAAGATGCTACTGCCTCCCACATCTCGTTTGTACTACCATTGCACTGCCGACATAAAGTCTTATAAAACCTTCTCTCTGAAGCTTGATTGCCTCTAGGGTGTACATGGATCATATTGGTTCATATTTTAGCTTAATCCCTGTCCAATCCAACCTTAACGGGTTTTTATTTTTTGAATCCAATCCATCAAATATCTAAATCCAATCCGATCCAATCCATCGGATTACGGATTGGATCGGATCGGTTTGGATTTTTACACTTACATTTTCCCGCTCAATAGTCTACTCTCGTACGTTTATACTTCACAAGACACTAGCCCTCGAACATTTGAATAGTGTCTTAAAAATCGAGAATATGAATAGATGTAAAGAAAAGAAAAGAAAAATCATATAAGAAAATGAAAGTTGAAGAATTCCATGAATCCATTATAAAAAAATTAAAGACCACACAATCAAACTAAAGGATTATATTGAATTTGAAGTTTAAGTTTTTTTAACAAATAATACATTAGTTTATTTTTTTGCAATTGATTTCCATCGAATAATTCAAATAAGAACAATATAAGTTATCAAATAAGGATACACAGACAAATTAGATAAATAAAAAATGTGATCTCTGTGATCGGATATTTATGGAGTCCATGATTAGCTTAGAATGTTAGGCTATGCCAAAGCCCAACCACTCGTAAGAACATCCTTTAAGGCTCTATAATATATCATTAAAAAACGAGAATCATAGAATATTCATACTCGATTGAGTATGCAAGACAAAACTTACTTAAATATAACCCACCAATAAGACATTATGCTTCTCATTTTAATTGGACTTGAAATTGAATTTATTTATAAGATTATATATAGTTAAAAAATACAAATTCTATAAAAATATGAATAAAGATTATATATCAAATAAAAAATGAAAGAAATTGAAATAATGCTTATTTCTTCTTAAATGGGATGTGATACATTTGATTATGTAATTGATCTAATTTCATGTCTAAAATAAGGTTGCAAGCTAGAGCAAGTAAAAGTTAAGAAGCACAAGGGTCAATAATATCTAACAAATGTAAGGCAACTATCCCATATTTATTTTCTTTTAACGAAGTTCAGAAGAGTGGCAGCATACAAAAGCTAAATTGTATCATGCGGGAGGGGATTACGTTGTTCGAGATGGGTGGTGACATCACAAGGAAGTAGGAGGTGGTGTTACACTAGAGAGGAATAACATCATGCAGGAAGGAGGCATCATTAAAATGGACTGAGAGAGAATTGGGAGGAATATTGATGATCAATAGTGAAATGAGAGAGAGGGAACTAGGAGGGAATAACTAAACATGGATTATTATTTTACAAGTTATAGTCATACATTATTATTTTAGAGATTTAGCATTTGCCTTTCAAGAGAGAAGAAATGGTGATATCAAGAGGGGTTATATCCAAGATTGATAGGGAAAACATAACATGAATGACATTAATTATATCCTCATAGGGAATTCGAAATATGTGTAAATAGATATTATATATATGTGTGTACGTACGTATGTAAGTTTGTATGTGTGTATGTATGTATGTATGTATCTACATGCGTACGTGTGTGTTAATGGATTAACGGATCTGATCGGATTTTGGTAAAGATCCAATCCAATCCATACTCCAACGGCTTTCAAAAACTCCAATCCGATCTGATCTATTAGAATGATAAAACCAAACCAATCCAATCCAATAGCATCGGATTGGATCGGATTATGGATTTTATCTGGTCCGTGTGCACCCCTAATTGTCTCACTTGAAGATTCTACAACTAGTTCTAAATATCCTGGAGGAACCATCATTTTCTTTACTAGCCCTTTAATTTGTGCATCCATGACTAACAAGCGATGTTGAGTTGTCAAAGTCTCTCCTGAGATTACTTTGCAGTCTTTGCAATACAACTAATCTCTTCTCCTTAATGCGAAGTAATCTATCTATGTTCTAGTCTGGCCACTCTTATAAATAATTAAATGCTCATCTCTCTTCTTAAAGAGAGTATTTTGCCATGAAAAGATCTTAAGTCATTACAAACTCCAGAAGGACTTTTCCCTCTTCATTTTTATCCCCAAAGTAATGGCCTCCATGAACACAACTGAAGCATCCTTTGTGGGATCTCCATCTAAGCAAATTATCTATCTTTTTGGGATTCCTTGTATAACCGTATCAAAATCGTCACAAAAAAATGTTTTATCCTTTTCTCTTAACCAATTTGTGGTGCATAAGCTGAGATGATATTCATAATTTCTTCTTCGAACACCAACTTTAGCAAAATCATTCGATCCGTAAATCTTTACACCTCAACCACAATATCCTTTAAATCCTAATGAACAATCACTCCAACACCATTTCTAATCTTCTCTTTGCCTGATACCATAATTTAAACATGTTTTCTAGATCTCCCTTGTTTTCTCTCCAACCCCTATCTCTCGAGACATAGTATCTGAATCTTCCTTCTTTTTTGCTAGATAAAATGCCAATATTGCAGCTACCTATCCGCAATTTCTTTTACAACCTCTTTTGGACTAACTTTTATTACTCGCATGCATCCATCGTACGATAACCCTTTCAAATTTTGGACTGCATTCAGGCGACGATGCAACGGAACTATCTCATTTATGCGCATGCGTTCCACGTGCGAGAACCCTTGCAACTTTTGAACTACATCTGGGCAATAATTTAAGGGCCCTTGACAACTTCTCATTGCATTTGGACGATGCAACACGCCTCTCTTAAGGAAAGCTCGAACGAAAACCAAATGTTGGTTAAATGCATGTAGAAAAGATACAACGGTTTTGAGACAAATTCCTAAATAGCGTTCTTAAAAGGGAACACTATTTAGGAATTTATCTCAAATTGTTTTGCGCTGATTGTCGGCTACCTAATACGCAATCCTCCTTACCTGGGATTGGGATCAGTCATGGCACCTTGAGACTACTCGACGTCATGACATGACGCCTGTTTTTTTTGTCCCATCCAAAAAAAAGGACGAGAAGTAGCATAGTTGGAGATAAAGTTTGTATGTATACACACACATATATATATATGTATATATATATATATATATATATATATATTTGTTGTTTTACAACTTAAGTTATTGATATTCAACTTGGCAATCTAATTTATCATCATTTACGAATTTATGTCTCAAAGAAAAAAGTTAGTTATTTTTTTTCATGCTTTTATTTACTTCAAGTGTGCATTGTAATACATGAAGGACTGGAAATGAGAATACACACATATGATAATTCATATTTGTTCTCGAATAGGCAAAACATGAACCTTACGTCCATGCCAGATAGTGCCGTAACTCACGCTTACAATCAGCAAAGTGCATGCTGCTTCATGTGCAGATTTGTTTATGTTCCTTACGCCATGAGATGAATATACCGATATGAATCATACATAGATATGTAGGCGGATCGGTGTACTCTAACGAGAAATAATCTAAGTCAAAGGCTACCTAAACTCCTACATCCAGTGCATTTTACTCAACATGATATTTGGTAGAGGTTCATGTCTCCTCCTGGTGTTCACATATGCTGCTGTGTTATCCCTGCTAGTTTGCAGTTGGAAGAAGTTGTTTTCATGTTTTCTTAAAGACAGATTATCATGCTACACACATCACGACCTATGATTTTATACATGTAGGAATGATGTAAGTTATGTTTTTATTTGATAGCATAATTAACATAAAATCTTGAAATTTATGATAAATGAAATCTTATTGCTTCAAGTTTACAGATAGAAGGTGTATGCCATGGCTTCAAACTCTAGCAGCGAAGAGGCTAACTGATGAATCGGAGTTTGTTTACATCAGAGGGCCATTCAAACTATTAGGCATGAGGAGTTTATTATGATATGTCTGCATGATTTAGGTCTAAGGTTATTTTGATATATCATCATTGCTAATATGATTAATAGTTTTTAGTTATCTGTAGGTGTAAAAAAAATCTGATGTTGTAAATAAAAAAACTCCAATAATTTAAAAATTACTTGAAGCTATATTTGTTTAAAAAACAGATAAATCAAAAGTGCCATGTTTAACCTTCGTGATATTTCAAACTATTCCTCCATATAACATATGTTATTTCTGTTGTTTGTCACATGCTGATGGGGTGTGGGTGGATTGGACTAAATATCTGGATTGCTGCAATCATAAAATTCTCAAATAAATAAGCATAATGTTATGTAGCATTTTTAATCACCAGACAAACAATTAAACCACATGTGTACATGTATTTAATGTGGAAACCCTCATGGATAACAATCACGTTTAGAGTCTCAATTCAAGCTTTGAATCTAGCCCAACCGGGTTTTATCTCTAAATTGAGTTGCTTACGTCGGCAACCTAACCGCATCTGAGTTGCTTATGTGGCATTCCAACATATTACAACAAGTTTCCAAAAACTCAAGTCGTATTACAGTTAATCGAAACATAACAACCTCAAATATTAAAGTAAATATGCAATAAAGAATATGAAGCATAATTAGAACGATCTTACAGGGCAACGAGCGTGCTCCCAATATGGTCGCAGAGCTTCGGAGTTAATTAGATAAGAAAATAGCTCTTAGAACTTTCTGTCAGAAAATTGAGTAGAGAGTAGAGAGAAGAGACTTGTTTCTCTTGGTTGTGTGTTGAACAAGTGAGATCTATGATCCTATTTACATGCCTAAGTCCTCCGTAGACATTGAAGGCAAAACTGACAAGGACAAATTTCCTAAAATATCGTATGATCAATCGGGCATAAAATATGGCCGATCAGAGCGAGTTGATTGATCATGTCAAAGAGGTTGATTGATCATAAATAAAAAATAAACAATCAAGGGAACAAAATGATGGTTCATTTAGTGACCTTTAAGTGAAATTTGAAATCTGAATAGTGATCGATCAGATAAAAGGGTGACCGATCAAGAATGATCGATCAATTTAGAAATTTGATTAATTAGAGGTGATCGACTGAAGAAAGAAGGTTGATCAATTAACTTGACATTTTGACTTGAAAGTTAAAGTCAAGGTCCGAAATACAAGATGCATGAAATACAAAAAATAGAATAGATTTTTTTTTAAATTTTAAAATGGGTAATATGTTTACAAATATCAAAATTTAAAAGTTTTATATTTTAAAATTTTGTTACTGTTTTTGTATTTTTGTTTAGTTTGGTTTTTAAATTGATTTTAATTAGAAAACAATGAGTTAGGAAAATTACTTGTTGTTTTTATTGATTTAAAAATTAATAATGTAAGAAACTATTTTTATTTTACTTTGTGGAGAATATTTTTTAAGGAAAAGGGCGTTAATTTTAAAATGAGATATTGTACGCATTGTTTGTGATTATTCTAGAAGTTTTTATAATTTTTATAAAATTTGATTTTTTTGAATGTTTGGGGTTTCATATTTTATTTTTATTTGATTTTGGTATATGTGTTAATATATATTATATCTATCTAAAATAATTTTATAGGATTTTATTATGTTTATTAATTTTTTTTTGATTTATGAAAAATAGAAAATGATTTTTATTATCGAAACCGATATTATGTGTGATATGTTATTTTATTATGTATTTAAGTATATGTTATTTTATGATATGTTGTGAGGTCAATCTGGTGCTATCCTTGGAGAAAAGTCACTTCATGGTGATAGAGGGCTTTGTGTTGGGGCATGTCATCTCCAAGAGGGGAATGTAGGTTGACCCTACCAAGGTGTACGTGATCAGACGACTCCAACCACCAACCAACGTAAAACACTCGCGGTCATTCCTCAGGCATGTTGGATTTTACAGGAGATTTATCAAAGATTTTTCAAAGATCGTCCGATCGCTAATTGAGCTTCTAGGCAAATACATTGAGTTTATTGTCGATCACAAATGTCTTGATGCCTTTAAACTACTTCAAGGGATGATCATGGACGCCCCGATCCTACAATCCCCAGATTAGTCTCTTCCTTTTGAGATCATGACAGGCGCCTTAAATTTTGCTATTGGGGCTGTGTTAGGACGGAGGCAGGACGGTGTCCCGTTTGCTATGCACTACGCAAGCAAAGTGCTTGATCCCGCTCAGCGTAACTATACAGTTACCGAAAAAGAGATGCTTGCGGTAGTGTTCGCCTTAGATAAGTTCAGATCTCATCTCATTGGATCTAAGGTGTATGTGTTCACAAATCATACAGCACTACGATACCTCATGGAAAAGTAGGATGCGAAGGTGCATCTTCTTAGGTGGATTTTACTTATCCAGAAGTTTGACTTGGACATCAGAGATAAACCTAGAAAGAAGAATGTAGTGGCTGATCACCTCTCCCGTCTCAAAGTTCTGGATACTTTTGAAGATACACCTATTCGAGAATCCTTTCCGGATGAGTCGGTTTTTTTATCGATTCACTCCCATGGTACGCCAATATAGTGAACTATCTTGTCTCCAAGAAAGTTCCCGAAGATTGGCCCAAAGAAGCATAGATCGACTCAAGTCAGATTCAAGATATTACCATTGGGAGAATCCGATCCTTTTCTTTGAAGGACCGGATTGTGTCTGGAATCTGGATGAGGTGTATTCCTCAGGAGGAATATCTTATTGTCCTTACTTTTTGTCATAGTCTGGAGGCAGGAGGACACCACTCTAGGAAGAGGATCGCATGGAAGGTTTTACAGTGTAGCTTATACTGAACGACTTTGTTTCGTGATGCTCTCACCTTTGTGAAGTCGTGCCTAGTATGACAACGAATGGGAGGAACCATTGGTTCCAAGAACGAGATGCCAATGCAGTCTGTCATCATTTGTGATGTCTTTGACGCCCGGGGCATCGAATTCATCAGCCCATTCCTGGTTAGCCATGGTTTTGAGTATATCCTTCTTGCGGTGGATCATTTGTCAAGGTGGGTGGAGGTTATCTCGACCCGAGCCGTAGACAGCAGGACTGTCTGTAACTTTATCAGAGATCATATCATTTCTAGGTTCAGGATCCTCAAAGTGTTGATATCTGATGGGGGTAGCCATTTTGTTAACAGAGATGTAAAGAAACTTGTGAGGGATTACGACATCGAGCACCATGTCGCTAGCCCTTACCACCCACAGACCTATGACATGTCAGAGGTGTCGAATAGGGAGGTTAAGACCATATTGCAAAAGCTTGTCCGCCGAGACAGGAAAGACTGGTCTCAGATCTTGGACCAGGTCCTTTCGGCCTACATGTCAACTTACAAGACACCATTAGGAACCTCCCCATTCAGAATGATATTTGGCAAGCCATGCCACTTGCTTGCAGAGTTAGTGCATAAATCAGAATGGGCAATCAAGAAGGTCAATTGGAACACACACCTAGGGCAGAAATAAAGAGAGATGGATCCGAATGAACTTGTGGAGATCAGAAACCGAGCATACGACAACAGTTTGGTGTACAAGGACAAGGTAAAACGTTGGCACAATAGATATATCAGACGAAAGACCTTTGTTCCTGGACAGAAGGTATGGTTGTTTAATGCGAGGCTGAAGGTTTTCCAAGGGAAGCTCAAATCTAAGTGGACGGGTCCATTCATAGTCAGTGCTGTACATGACAGTGGATGTGTAGAGAGCTCAGATCTTACAGATGGAGCACATACATCCCTAGTGAATGGACAACTGCTGAAAACACTTTGTCGAACCAAATTAACAGTTAGTCCGCATTGAGGAGATTGTTTTCATCCGCGAGGCAGACTCAGAAGACACACATAGAGCCACACATATAGGCTTGCAACATTGACTCTCGCCATCAGCAACATCAAAAAGATTCAGATCACGATCTATATGTATATTCTCACTCCTCCTTGTGTATATTTTCTTTCCCTCCCTCCCCAGTGATTCGAATCACTCGTTCCAGCTCCATCTCGTTTCATTTTATGGCTATACTTAGGATGACTAGATCCTAAGTATAGGGGGAGAGTGACACGAGTCTCTTCACTACTCTCTGTATGTTCTCCAGATCTCATCGGCTCTCACAATCACTTCTTTCCTAAATTTAGTCTGACCAGAGCCTAAGTATAGGGGGGACTGATGTCCATCATGTATATATACTCATCCATTTCCCCTCTTAACCTCACCCGCTCCATTTTTGATCTTCTTCTACACTTAGGCTGCCGAAGCCTAAGTATAGGGGGTGGAGCGACTTCTATATTTTTTTTGTTATTTTAGCTCTCCTACGCTTAGCACGAGCTATGTCTTTTCCTCGCTTCTCGTGCTTTGAGGACATAACACACGCTAAGTATAGGGGGCATGTATATATTACATATATACTTTACCCATAACTCGTACTTTCGTGTATTTTTATATATATTATGCAATAATTATAGAGTGGGTAAAATTTATTTTTTTTGTAAAATTCATGTATACTTGTATATTGTATAATACTTGTATAATTTGTAAAATTCTTGTAAAAAATTAATACTTATAAAATTCTTGTAAAATTTGTTGTAAAATGTAGAGGTATAACAAAAAAACAAAAAAACAAAAAAAAGCTTCTTATTCACCCTTTCATTAAAAAAATTCCTGCACTTCATTCATCTCTATAGCATGTCATCTACATTTCATCTGCATATCTAGCATATGCAAAGTGAAAAGTTAGTGGATTCTAAACCAAGTTATGAATAGATGTCGAGGATGGATTTGATATGACCTAAATCTACCTAATTTCAGAGGAACCTTATAGGAATTTGTGTTAAGATTTTTCTGGTCAAGCGACTTAATTCTTTGAGTCCGCAAGTCTATGTTCACATGTCATCTTGATAGTCTAAGTAGAATATTTCATACACACGTATAATTCTTTTAGACACTGACCTAACTTGGACAAGCACCATGTACGTAGCTCTATATTGATGAGATGGTGAGGAGGTAGAATCCTTTGGCTTGGAGTAGCACACGGGTGGGAACATCCGTCCTCCTCTAGGGAGGGTAATGCATCTCAACCTAGTCTAGTGGCGTTGACGTCTAACGACGGGATGCTGTGGGTTGCAATAAAGCTTCAAAAGAGGGATAGTCTACTGGTTCAAGGAGAAAAACTCCTTATGTACATGCTGCACCTTGTATATATGTCAAAAAAAAGAAAAAAAGAAAGAAAAAGAAAAAAATACAGAATCTCTAAAAGTGGACATGCCTGATTGAAAAGTACAATGCATGCCGGAGTGTATATACAAGTATAGAAAAATAAGAAGAGCTTCAAAGCTTGCAGCTGGATGACTTGGCTACACTGGTCAAGCATCCTATGATAGGTAGCTACACTGGCTACCGCCCATTCTTCTCTCCACCCCTCTTCTTGTGCTGGTCACACTTGAACTTAGAAGGGAATACTCCGCTCCTCGAGGGAAGAGTTGCTAGATCGAAAAATTAGAGTTACCTTATTAGAGGAGACTGGTTCTTTGCCATCTCTGGTGTGGAGAGCTATATTTCACTTACACAGTACAAGCAAGATTCATAGTCATCAGAATTTGTGTATAAGGTTCTGTTTTGACCGGACTGTTGAGGCGACTTGAATAAGAAACTTGTGGAACTTAAAGGCTGTTAGGTCTTAAATTCAAATCCCAACAAGGTTCCGCCACATTATTAATCCAAAGCTCGAGTCAAGCTCCACACCTTTTGTTCATGACACGTTGGTATGGAACCCAAAACCATTCCACTTTTGCATTTCATTTTAGTTGCTCGGGGACGAGCAAGGGTTAAGTATAGGGGATTGATGAATATGTGATTCATCACTCTAAAAGTTGAAACAGAGCTTTGTTCCTGAGTAATTAGCTGCATTTCATCACTTATATTGCATAATTAGCACTCATGCATGTGTAAATAATATCAGCATTTTAGCATTCATATTTACATTAAATAAGGAGCCAAATTCACTTGCAAATATTCACCTGTATATTAGCTAAAATACTATATTTGTATCTATTTTATACTAACTCCAAATCCAATAAAATAAACTCTATAGTGTCTATATTACTAACACTAGTAAAGGAAAAATATCAAAAAAGTACTAACTTGTAAGATTAACCAATAAAACTCAAATTCAAGTTTGAGATTAAGAACCTTAAAATGCACATATCTCTCTCATATAATGGCCGATTTAGGTCTACTCACTTTTAAAGTAATATACATTCAAAGACCTTCAAAATAAGACTAATTTCATAAAAATCGGAGTTCGTATGCGAAACATAGGTTTTAGGCCTTATTGACTAAAATACCCTTCATTTTATCTTTTTATTTTTCTCAATTATTAAAAATAAAAAAATATATTAAATTGTAAATATTCCTTTCATGTTTTTTCTATTTTTCTTTTTAATTTTCTCTTATTTAAAAATAACAAAAAATCTGTAAAAGATAAAAATGCGGTATTTTATATCTATAAGGTACCACCCAAAAATACACTTTGTACATATGACTTATTTTAATTTTCAGTCCTTCACGAAAGTTGTAGATCTCATAAAGACGGGCAAGTTTCATGTTGACCAGATTTGAACCTATTTGTTATTTCTTTTTTTATTTTCTTTACATTTAGTTTTTGATTTTTCCAGGTACGGCACGTGGCAGCTCCTGGAGCCACCATGTGTCACCTTATTTTTTTATTAATTTATTAATTTCATATCTTATTAATTATTTATTGTATTTTATTTATTTATTTATTTATATTTATTTATTTGCTTTTATTTATTTGTCCTTCATTATTTTTAATAGCTGATAACACGTCCTATCACTCGGGTATAAGGTACAGAAATAGGGTCGTTGCGACCCAAGCGATCAGACCATGTATATCAAGAAAAATGAACCACTCGAAATAGATCAAATTAATAAAATCACGAAGTAGCGGTCCTGCTATGTGATTAACCTGGTATAGCACCCAGGGTCGAACTCAAGGAGCACGGATTGGCCGAAGGCCTACGAAGTAGTAAAAATAAATAAAATAAAAGAGGAAAATATTTTTAGTGGTTTTTAATTATTTTTATATTTTTTTGGATTTTGAATATATAAAGAAAATAAAAAAGCAAGGAAGAACACAATTCCACAAATTATTTCAAGCACCAAAAATCAACCAAAAATCAAAACAAAAATATTTTTATGTGTTTTATATTTTTTTATGTTTTTGGTAAATTTTTGATAATTTTCTGATGTTTATTTTATTTTCTAAAAATCAAACAGTCGCTAAAGATAGTAGTACTGTCCAGCCAAGCCAAAAGTCCCTAGATAAAATATCTAAGGGCCTCCAAATGGCCTGGAGGTAATTTTCCTATAAAGTAGAGAAAACAAGGAAAATTCAGATACCAATTTTATTATTTTTGGATTTTTAATGTATTTATTAGATTTTGTATGGGTTTTTGAGTGTTTTTAAGTCTTTAAGGTTTTTAAGCAATGAAAAATAGCCAAAATTGGCTAGAAAATCAAACACACTAAACTAAACAGTAGACAATTTTTGTGGAATTTTTAGGGGAGTTTTTAGATTTTTTTGTGATTTTTCAAACTAGACAGTGACGAAAATATAGGTTTTTGAATTTTTAAAAATAGAAAACAAAATCAGAAATTTCCTCAAAAATCCGTGAAAATCCTACACCATGGCAGGAGCCATGTGTCAAATTCTCATTGGATTTGGAGGTGATTTGATATTTTATTCAAAAATACAAAGAGGGTACTGTGCACAGGGACTGAAATGCAAATACCCAAAGTTCTGGGGGTCTTGGTGCAATTAACCCAGCAAAACACGCGCGTGGGGCACTCAGGGACCTAAATGTAAGAAAAATAAGTCCCGAGGGCTTATTGGTAACACGTACCAAAAGTCCAGGAGCCTCACTTGCAAATTACCCAAAATAAAACGCACATGCGGAAATAAAGCATTCACAGGGGTATAACTGCAATTAAAATAAACTTTTCATTCATGCAATAACATCCAGAACTACAAGGGCATCTACTGCAATTAACCCAAAGAAATCACGTGTCGAAGCACGTGTCCACAACAGTCAGGGGTTTAAATGCAATTACACTAAAGCTCAGGGTCCTCTATGCAATTAAACCTAAAACTAAACAACGGATTCTAATATTTACAGGACTAAAACGAGATAAAACTAAAGACTGGGCCTAAGGGTAAATTACCCATTATTAGGCGGGAGCGTTGGATGCGCTCCACGTGGCGATCTGACGGCTACGGATGGTGGGCGCTCCAGATGACGTATCCTCGGATCTGACGGTGATGGCTGCTCCGGATATGAACGGCTCAGATTAGAACTGGAGCGAGGGACGAAGATCGACGACGCGGGAGGATGCTGGAAGAACAAGGCCCCAGCGAAAGAAGAAAGAAAGAAGTATGAGATTATTTGACTTGGTACTAAGACAGAGAGAGCCCTAAGCGCTATCTTTACCCAGACTCGGGAATCCGGAAAGAGCCCTAACTATCCAAGAAGACACTCGAAACTCACTCGCACTGGGAATGATCATAGTGAGACCTTTGACCCTCTGGCGATTTCAAGCCAGGGATCCAAGGTTTCTCCTTATCTAATGCTCGGAACTAGCCTGGACTTCGAGAAGTGCTCAGGGCTCGGGCGTGCACGGTGCTCCTCCTTGGAGCCTTCTGAACGTCGGAGAAGAATCGCGGAAGGCTCCCGCGTCGACCGGTGGGCTCCGATGATCGAGCCGAGTTCCGAGGAGCTCTGGCGAGGTCGACGGAGCTGGGTCTTCTGGCCTAAATGACCGACGCCCTCAGATGGGCTCGGTAGGTCCTGCAAAGTATCTCAGAAGACTCGCGGGTCGAGGGCAAAGTGCCTCGACCCAGTTAGGCGAGGTGGCGGTGACTAGTGCGTCGGGGTGACGGGCTCCGACGAAGGTGGTGGACGGAGGAGCCCGGTTCCCAACTCCTGTGCGAGCTGGGTTGAGTGAGTGGGTGCAGAAGGTGCGTCGGAGGGAGACGGTGATGGTGGTCGATTCCGATGATCGAGAAGAGTCACGGGGTGGTCGGAATCAGAGGAATACGACGGCGGAGCGATTTGGGGATAAACGAAAATCAAAGAAAATGACGGGGCTAAGTGGCTACCTGGATGGTCGTGGAGACTGTGGTGGAGCTGGGGAAGCTCCCGGTCTTGGCCTCAAGGGACGTCTCGGCCCGAGGCTCGAAGCTCGCTCAGGTGGCGGAGCTACGGCGGCTACGTCGCCGGATCAGTGGATTCTTCCTCCTCTCCTCGCTGCAACAGGTAGAATCGCTCGCTGTCACTCTCGCGGTCTCTCTGGAGCTCACAGGGAAGGAGGCGAATGACCAAAGATGGGAAAAATCGAGTGGCGGAGCTCGCTTAAGTATGCTGGAGGGGTCCGAGAAGGATGGCTCGGGTAGGGTCGTGGTGGCACGCAGATCCCAAGGTGGATGCCCGGCGAAGGTGTCGGATGTGGGAGGTTCGAAATGGAGCCGGGGTTTAGGGAAATGGGTGTCGGGTCGAGCGGGCGAAATGTCGAGAAATCGGGTCCGGAGCCCAGACCCGTGGGAAGTGGTCCTGGGGGGGGGCTAGTTGACCGGGCGGTCAACATCCCCAGGACCCTATGAGAATGGGCCACATGGCAGGATCTTGGACAAATGGAGGTAGCTAGAGCCCGATTCAGCCAAAACTCAAAACATGAAATATTTTTCTTTTATTTTTTTTCTATTTTTTGGTGATTTTTAATTAATTTTTGGAAATAAAAATAGGCTATATACATAACATGTACTAGATATAGGTATATACAATATATATAGGGTTTTGATTTTTGATTTTTATATATTATTTTTATATAATTTTATCCTTATTTTATATTTTATTTATTTATAGAATAAAATAAGGAATGAAAAAGGTATTTTTATTTTATTTTTATTATTTATATACACAGGTAAAATAAATATATATACATCTATATACATGGTATATGTACAATGTATTTTTGTATTTTTAATTTTTCTATTTTTATTTTGTTTTGGTTTTGATTCTTTTTATTTTATTTATTTACAATATCTAACATAGACTATTTACAAAAATTATAAAGATTACTTTTATAGATAAATATATAGGTGTGGTTTATGTACATGATGAAAGGAGGTATTTTTGATCTTTTTGATTTTTAACTTTTTATTTTGTTTTTATATTTTTATAAATATATACAAGTATTTACACGCATATTTTTGGGTGAGGAAAATATAGTTTTATTTATTTACACGAATATTTACACATGAGTCCCTATCTCCCTCTACTTTGGCTTTTATGCGGTCAGGCCCATGCTGAGCCCTCCCTTGGGTTAGGTTGCTCAATATTTATTCTAAATATTTCCCTCTTTTTCTTTTTAATCTTTATTCTTTTATTTTTGCACAAAAACATGCTAATTATAGGTTTTTACACAATGCATGCTTTTGGTAATTATTTGTATTTACATATATCTACATGCATTTGCAAAGGTTTTTGTAGCTAACATATAAGAATAAAGAGTGATGAATGGGTATTCATCACCCCCCTATACTTAACTTTGCTAGTCCCTTAGCAAACACTTATTTGAAAAAGAAGTGAAAAAGAAAGAAAGAAAAAGAAAAAGAGGATATACATGGATCAAGGTTGATTATTAAACTTGCCTTCATTAAATTGGGGTATGGAGCTCGATCAGATCTTTGGATTATTAATGTGTCGGAACCTTATTTAGACTTAGGCTTAAAACTCAACAGCCTCCAAGTTCCACTAATCTATAACCAAGACTCCTCAATGCTCCAGATCAGAACAAGTCATCAATCACAAACCCTGAAGACCATGAATCTTTTCTCGTCCTGTGAATGTGAAGTCTAAGCTCTCCACCTCAGAAATGGCGACTTGACAACCCTCCCCAACAAGGTAACTCTATGACCTTAATCTGGCCACTCTTTCCTCGAGGAGCGGGGTATTCCCTTCTAAGTTCAAGTTCAACCGGCTCAAGAAGAGGGGGAAGAAGAGAATGGGTCAAGGCCAGTGTAGCCAAGTACCCTTGGGAGCTTGACCAGTGTAGCCAAGTCTCCCTGCTGCAAGCTACAATAGGTGGAACATGAAACCAAGCTTTGCTTATTGCACTCTATATACATACTCCGGCGGGATTATCATTTTCTCTCAGACCCACCATTTTTTGGAGTTCTTTTCTTTTTGCACTTTTTTTTTCAGTGCATCTATACAACATATACATGTGCAGCATATATACAAGGAGTTTTTCCTCTTGAGCCAGTAGACTATCCCTCTTTTGAAGCTTTATTGCAACCCACAACTCCCGTCGTTAGACCTCATGGCAACCAGACCAAGTTGAGACGCACTTCCTTCACTAAAAGAAGAAGAGAGGTTCCGCCTATAAGTACTACCCTCATATGCTACCCCAAGTCAAGGAAGACTGCCTCCTCACCACCTCATCCGTAGAGAGCTCGGTGCATAGTGCTGGTGTCCAAGTAAAGCCATAATCTATATGAGTCATGTGTTGTTGTTAAGTGCTCTACTTAGGCTCATTGAGATGACATGTGATCATAGCCTAGTGGACTCAAAGAATTAAGTCACCATGGACCTGAAAAGCCTTAAACCTAAGCCCTATAAGGTTCCTCTTAGAAATTAGGTGGATTAAGATCTTAATCAAGCTCCATTTCTCAATTTGATTCCAGGCTAGTTTAACTGTCAACTATCATCCAGAAAAACTATATACATATGTACAAAAGATGCTTATTTACACAAATTTTACAATCATGCAAAATTTTTGAAAAATGTTTTGAAATCATGAAATGATGATGCATGAAGTGCAAGTTTTGCAAAAAGATATTTACACACATTTACACAAGATTTTTGCAAACTTTTGATTTTCAAAACATTTTGGAAAAATTTTGTACTATATACATAATTTTGATACGAAAATATTTACACAAGCTTTACACAAAAGATTTTTGAAATCATTTTTACAAAAATAATTTGTACACTAGCTATGTATGTGCAAATAAAAGAAGTTTATGTACATGAAAATTTTTAATTTTTTTGTGGTTAACACACTCACACAAAGTACGAGTTATGGCTAAAGTATATATGAAATATATACACACCCCCTATACTTAGCTCGAACGATGTCCTCAGAGTCAAGAGCGATGAAGAAGACATAACTCGTGCTAGGTATAGGAAAGTGAAAAGAAAGGCTATATACAACGAGGAAGAAAGAAAAGTGAAAAGGGGTCTCGGGTCTTCCCCATATACTTAGGATCAAATAATCCTAAGTATAGCAGGCTGTATACTAAGGGAAAACCTGAGTGGAGAATGTACAGGGTCTACCCCCCCTATACTTAGGGTGAAATATCCCTAAGTATAGGCAACAAAAACAGAGGTAAACAGAAACAAAAGAAATACCCAAAAGGTCTCACATCCCCCCTATACTTAGGGTAAAGTGCACCCTAAGTATAGCATAATCACAAGATGAAGAAAGGGATGTGGGACTAAAGAATGTGGTGATATGGACATCTGGATCTATACAAAGCAGAAGATCAGTGAAACTCAGGCGTGAGATGCATTAGATGTGAGTCAAAGACCACATCTCACGCAAAATGAATAGGGGCAAGATCAACGACCCGCGGCTCATGATCTAGAAATGGCTTGAGCCGCTGACCGTTCACTCGAAAGGTACTCTCAGAAGACAACTCAGATATGTCAATGCTACCATTGTCGTGTACCTTTCTAACCAGATAAGGTCCCTTCCATTTGCTCTGTAGCTTCCCTGGAAATAATCGTAGCCTCGCATCAAACAGCCATACTCTCTGTCCAATCTCAAAATGCTTGTGGCTGATATGAGAATCATGCCACTCCTTGACTTTCTCCTTATAATGTAGGCTGCTTGAGAAAGCTGCATCTCTAAGCTCCTCCAGGGCAGCTAGTTATGCCCTTCTCTGGTCTCCCATACCATCTGGATCCATAAGAATATCTGTGATTGCCCAAAGTGACTTGTGCCTCAGCTCAACAGGTAAATGGCATGGCTTGCCATATACGAGGCGAAAGGGAGATGTGCCCAATGGTGTCTTGAAAGACGTCCTATATGCCCACAAGACCGAGTCCAAAAGCTGTGACCAATCCTTTCGGTCAGGGCGGACGACTTTCTACAATATAGTCTTAATCTCCCTATTCGACACCTCGGCTAGACCATTCGTCTGTGGATGTCAAGGTGTAGCAACACGATGATCTATGCCGAACTCGCTAGCAAGTGCCTTCACCTGGTCGTTGATGAAGTGAGATCCCCCATCAGAAATCAGAACTCGTGGAACCCCGAACCGCGTGATGATGTGCTTCCTCAAGAATCTGCAAACTGTCCTTGCATCAGCGGCTCGGGCGGGGATAGCCTCCACCCAAGGACTCACATAATCAACGGCCAACAAAATGTACTCAAATCCCTAACTCTTAGGGAATGGACCCATGAAATCGATGCCCCATGCGTCAAAAACCTCACCGAAGTGAATGGGCTGCATCGACATCATATCACGCTGTCCACAAGTGCCCATCCTCTGACAGTCAGTACACCTCTTCACGAACTCATCTGAGTCCTTGAAGAGGGTAGGCCACCACAAGCCTGATTGGAGCACTTTCTGTGCCGTTCTCCTCCCAGAATGATGTCCCCCTGCCTCAAGCTTGTGGCAGTAAGTGAGGACGCTATGATGTTCCTCCTGAGGAATACACCGACGCCAGACGCTATCCCCTCCTTCGTGGTAAAGGATGGGATCCTCCCAATGGTAAGACTTGGCCTTCGCTAGGAAGGTCTCAAGCCTCTGCCTGGGCCAATCTTGTGGGACTTTCCCAGCAACGAGAAAGTTCACAATATCGGCGTACCATGGGAGTGAGGCGATAGCCAGGATCGCCTCATCTGGGAAGGTATCTCTAATAGGGTCAATCTGCTCAGAATCCTCAGGCTGCTCTAGTCGGGAGAGATGATCCGCCACCACATTCTTGACTCCAGGCTTATCCTTGATCTCAATGTCGAACTCCTGGAGTAGAAGGATCCATCTAGTCAGTCTGGCCTTGGCATCCTTCTTTGCCATGAGGTACCTGATGATGGTGTGATCTATAAACAAAGTCACTCTAGATCCGATGATATACGATCTGAACTTATCTAGGGCAAACACTACAGCTAGCATCTCCTTCTCTGTAACCGTGTAATTCCGCTGGGCGGAATCCAATGTGCGGCTAGCGTAGTGTATGGCAAATGGAACTCCATCCCTCCTCTGTCCCAGCACTTCCCCTACGGCAAAATCGGAGGCATCCGTCATTATCTCGAATGGAAGAGACCAATCAGGCGGCTGAAGGACAAGAGCCTCAATGACACACTGCTGGAGAGTCGCAAAGGACAAAAGACACTTGTCATCGACAAGGAACTCGGTGTCTTTCGTCAAGAGGTCAGTCAACGGTCGGGCAATCCTGCTGAAATCCTGAATAAATCTCCTATAAAATCCAATGTGCCCCAGGAATGACCGTAGCTGCCTCAGATTGGACGGCGGTGCGAGTTTCCTAATGACATCAACCTTGGCCGGATCAACCTCCATGCCCCTGTTGGAGATGATATGGCCAAGCACCGTCCCTTGAGTCACCATGAAGTGACTCTTCTCCCAAGATAAAACCAAATGATACTCAATACATCGCTGGAGTACCCGGTCTAGGCAGTCAAGACAGGAATCGAATCCGTCGCCGTAGACCGAGAAATCGTCCATGAAGACCTCCAAACACTCCCCTACCATGTCCGAGAAGATCGATAGCATGCACCTCTGAAAAGTCGCAGGGGCATTGCATAGCCTAAATGGCATGCGTCGAAAAGCATATGTGCCGAAGGGACAGGTAAAGGTGGTCTTCTCCTGATCCTCAGGAGTGATGGCCACTTGGTTGTAGCCCGAGTACCCATCCAGGAAGCAGTAATGGCTCTTCCCTGCCAGTCTCTCAATGATCTGGTCAATAAAAGGCAGGGGAAAATGGTCCTTCTTGGTGGCCTGGTTGAGTCTCCTGTAGTCAACACAGACCCTCCAAGAGGTGGGTACTCGTGTAGCAATCTCCTCTCCCGACTCACTGATCACCGTCGTGATGCCCGTCTTCTTGGGCACCACATGCAAGGGGCTGACCCACTTGGAGTCGGAAATGGGATAAATGAAATCTGCACTCCACCATTTCGATATTTCCTTCATCACAACCTCTCTCAGGTTGGGGTTCAGACGCCGCTGGAACTCACGCGACGGCTTCGCCCCCTCCTCGAGATAGATATGGTGGGAGCACACTGATGGACTAATCCCATGGAGATCTGCTACGCTCCATCCGATCGCCTTGCGGTTCTTTTCAAGAACCCCCATCAAACGGGATTCCTGCTCTCCAGTCAACTCGACGGAGATGATGACTGGGTACATCTCTGGATCGCCCGCAAGGAATCGATACTTCAGCGAAGTAGGGAGCGGCTTCAGCTCTGGAATGCTGGGTGCTGGCAAATCTGGATGCGGAAGAAACTGAGTGAATGCTGCTAAGTCTGCCAAATCTGCCTGGGAGAAGTGAAGCGAACTCTCGCAAACTGGATCGGGAGAAGGCTGCTCAACTGCACTGTCTCTGCTCTGCTCTGTATCTGCCTCCTCCTCATCTGTAGGCTCAGGTGGAATCAGGTCTGGCATCTGATCATCACAATCGGCCCAATCAGACTCTGAATCCGAGGGATCTGTATCAACCGCGGTGGCATCAGTACCACCGTAAAGCAAGGTGGCCTCAGCACCACCATCACTGAAATCCGTGTCGCGATCAAGGACCGGCTCTGCTGCCTCTATGGTATCCTGAACCAAGGCTGTGCTCTCCAGACTCTCCTCTGCTATCATCTCGGCATCAGCTGTATCTGAATATGAGAGGATGGTCTGTGCTGCAAGATCTGCCCAAGCTGCCTCATCGTCTGTGATCACAAAATCACAGTCCTGGTGGATGTCTGGCTCTGTGTCTGTCAGCTGCTCTGAATCTGTACTCGCATCTGAGCGGGCTCTCTCTCTAGCTCTGTAGTCCTCGACCGTCTCTATTTGTATATTCTCACCCTCGACGCGAAAGTACACCTTCCCGCTATCATGATCAGTCACCGCTTTGGCTGTGGCCAAGAACGGACGACCAAGGATGATGGGGGTATCGGCCACTGACTCAGGGATCTCCATGTCCAACACTACGAAGTCCACGGGGAATTTCAGGCCCTGAATCGTGACGATAACGTCTCGTAACAACCCCTTCGGCCTCTTGACAGATCGATCAGCGAACTGAAGGACTGTCCTGCTCTGTCGAAGAGTGCCCAACTCGAAGCGATCGAGAAGGGCTGCCGGAATAAGGTTGATCGACGATCCGCTATCTAGTAGAGTACGGTCGAACCTCTGCTCACTGATCTGGCATCTGACATACGGGGCCCCTGAATCTGGCCTCTTGGCTGGCAGTCGGTTCTGGATCGCAAAACACGTGGCTTTCGTCAGCACATGTATCTCTGAAGTGTGGTTCCTCCTCCTCCTCCTGACTGTGGTCCTGTCTCTCAAAGAACGCTGGAGCAGGGGGATGTGCTGCAAAGCCTCCTGGAGGGTCAGCTGGATGTGGAATCGATCTATCATGCTCTGGCTGAATTCCTCCTGCACTCTCTTTTTTGGGTCATTTTCTCTTTTCTTCCCCTTCCCCATCTGAAGGGCTCTAGGGAAGGGGATCACGGGATCCTTCGCAGATGAAGGACTAGGAAAAGGCCTAGACGGCTCGACGTCCGGATCCACACATACATCATGCACCACAGTGGGACCAGAAGAAACTAAACCTTTTCCTTTATTCAAACCAAAGTTCTGAGATACATCAAGGCGAGGAAAGACTACATCTCTCTCAACACAAACACCGGTGGCCTCAGTACCACCTCTGGCTGGCTCTGCTGCTGCTGCTGCTGGTAGACGTCTCGCGGCATCGGTACCGCGAGCTGGCTCGGCTAAACGGGTGGCATCAGTACCACCTCCTCGAACTGGTGAAGCGGCAGCCTCAGTACCGCCGGTGGGATCAGCATCCTTGGTGGCATCAGTGCCACCATCATCATCTGGAGCGGCCTCAGTACCGCTCTCCTCCTCCTCATGTGGCGCCTCTGAAGTATCCTCGTGGTGAAGCTCAGATGAGGCGCCGCCGCCTGCTGGGGTCCTACCGCTCCTAAGTGTGACAAAATCAGCATCAAATAGATCCGAAGATGTATCAACAAATGGGTCACTAGGAGTGGCAAACTCAGTGTGTACTACCTGCTCAGATTTCCTCTTGAGGTTATTCGGATTCGGCTCGATCTGGGCTGGAATGGCGGCCTTCCCTCTCACCAAGTCCCGCATCTCCTGGCGGAACTCGTCCATCTCCCGTCTGAATGTGGCCTGCTGGTCCGTGAGGAGGCGGGCGATGTCATCCAAAGCGGGGCTCTCGTGGGAGCCCGACGGGTAGCCTCTCTGGGGGTGAGGCTGCTGGAACTGCTGCTGGTGGTAAGAGGGGTATGAGGAAGGGTGCTGCTGCTGAACTGGGTGAGCCTGCTGCTCACGTCTCCACGACTGTCCCTGCTGCTGATAGGGACGAGGACCGAAGGATGATGGCTGGTGCTGCTGGTATGCTGGGGGCTGCTGCTGCGGCTGCTGGTGATCTCTCTGCTGGGAGTACTGCCCTCCCTGTCCTGACGTCTGCTGCTGGGGCTGGGCACCACCACTCCCCCACCTGAATCCGGGATGGTCTCGTCGGATCCTAGGCTGGGGGCGGTCATACCAAATCCCGTTGACATCCATCAACGGCTCGGCATCGTAGGGGGCTGGCGGGAGTACTGCCAGAGGCTGGTCCGGCTGGTAGACCACCATCTGCATCTCTGGAGATGGTGGGGACTGGTAGGTGGGCTGCGGCTGCTGGTACGGCTCCGCCTGTACAAGGTGAACCTGTCTAGGCTGCACAAGGGTGCTGGAGCGCTGGGATGAGCTGCTGCTGCTGCCGGAGTCGCCTCGCGACTGAAGACGGGGCTGAGGAGCCGTCTGTGCCTCCTGAAGACACATGAGCTGGGTCTTCATGTCGCTCAGACTCTGTGCCATCTGTTCCATCTGAGTGATGCTCTGGCACTGCTTCTTCTCAATCAGCTCCATGCGGTCCAACTTCTCGCTGATGATACCCATGTCCGCAGCGGATGACTCTGCCTGTGCTGCTGCGACTGCGGACGAACTGGATGGACCTGCATCAACCCGTGCTATCCGCTGGTACTGCACTGGTCCTGGCTGCTGTGGCTGGGGTTTCTGAGTATACAACCTGGTCTGGGACATCACCATGTAGTTTTCGGCCATCTCCTCATAGATGGCCCATACCTGGTCGTGGTCCTTGGCAAAGTAGGACCCGCCGCAAGAAGCGTTCACCAGACCCTAAAGCTCTGGCGTCAACCCGCTGAAAAAGTTCTGAACTAGGTTCGGCTTGGAGATGTCGTCGTGCGGGCATCTGTCTAGGAGCTCTCGAAACCTCTCCCATGCCTCGTGAAACTGCTCGTTGGGAAACATGGAGAAGTTGCTGATCAGGGCCCTCGCTGCATTCGTCCGCCCGAGTGGATAGTACTTGTTCAAGTACTCGGTGCGGAGCTGCTCCCAGGTGTAGACAAACCTGCCGAGATGCTTCAGCCAGGTGGCTACTCTATCTGCCAGTGAAAACGGGAAGGCTATCATCCGGATCGTGTCCTGGTCCACATGGCGATCGTGGACAGTGCTGCAGATCATCAGGAACTCCTGGAGGTGGAGGTGGGGCTCCTCAGTGGCAAGTCCGTGGAAACGGGGCAGTAACTGCAAGGTGTTCGGGGGGAACTTGAAGTCCCCCACGATCGCTGGCACTAATACCCAATGATGCATGAGTGTCGATCCGGGGTTGTGCAACTCCCGCATCGGTCGTGGTGGTCCTCCTGCCGCGGCGCCTCCTGCTACGGCGGCGGCGGCTGCTGCTGCTGCTGCGGCTGCTGCGGCTCGTGCCTCTGCATCAGGTATCTCCTCAGGCTCGCTCTGCTGGTCTCGCTCTGCTCTGAGCCTCTCCAACTCTCGCCTCATCTCTATCATGATTCCCCCTGATCGCGTAACTGCTGCTGGACTGTCTCAAGTGATGCGATCAGGGTGGAGTTGATCGCTCCCTGGTCTAGTACAAAATGCTCGGGCTGACGGGAGTGATCATCTGAACTGCCGGCTCCGGCCATCACGTCTGCAAAACCAAACGAGCCCAACTCAGGTGCTGTCAAATCAATCAATCTCTCCTCGGGCTCGTGTCTCTCAGGTCGGACAGAAAGGGGGTCGAGGGGGAACAGGGCGGAGTCGTACTCGGGCTCGGAGAGCTGGTCTTGGCTCTCGCGGGCCAACCTAGATGATGAGGTAGACGTGCCCGAAAGCGGTGCAGTCAGAGGCTGCCTAAGAGACCGTCTACCCATCATCTTGATCTGGCAAGTAGTGCGGATGAGATCTGGAGAAACTATGATCACAAACAAACCCCTGGTTCACCAACGCAATGCGAGCTGAAGACCGTGAAAGTTCGGTCAAATTATCTTGTCAATTTTATTTGGTGAACACACAGAATATCAGAGCGCTTACGTGACCTGTTAGGATACCCGATGCTGTCCCAACCGACTGGCCCGCACGGAAGAGTCGGTAATCAGTCGGGACTAGCACCGGAGGGCTCTACCTAGGGTGCGGGTCACTCTCTCGCGCATCCAAACCATACAATGAGGGTGTTGCTCTCCCCAAGATAAAATTTTTAGGGTGAGCGTATTTTAAGATCAATAGTATTAGCCAGTCCCAATTTTATGGTTTCTCTTTTTAGTCTTTTTCAAATAAAAACAAACGTCCTAACGAATTTTTCGGTTCTCCTGATTATTAAGTCCAAAACAGGGGGAGAAGACGAAAAAGCCGATGCGCGATAAATCAATGATGCATGCTGAGTTAGAAATGCGTACCTGTCTCCAGCACTCTACATGCAATATGATCCGCGCATAAATGTAAAGAAAGAAAGGAAACTACCTATATGATGCAACAGGAAAGCCGAGTCCTAGATGAGCAATTCTAGCGAAGAACCGTCTAACCGGTCACCGACCTCCAAGCCAAAGAGTCCGGTCTTGGCCCGTCCCTCCTCCGTCCGACAAATCGGGGGTAGGAGAAAGCGCTTTACAGGACGGGCTGCGGCACTTAGGCTATGAAGGCAAATGAGTCGGTTATTTTTATTAATTATTTTTAGTAGGTCCAATTAACGTTCTATAGGAACAGATAATCAGTTAGGTGTGTTGATCCTACTAATTACGACACAATCACCAGAAATTCCTAAGTCTAGGGGCTCGAGCAAAAACCGCATAAACACCGGAAAAGGCAGAAAGAAAAGAAAATAAAACCGCGAAAAAATGCGAAAAACCGCTAAGGTCCTAAGGGTCCCCCGAGCACACCGGTGCTCGGCGAAACAGACCCGCTACGACAGTCCCAGTGTCCAAGTCCAGTGTCCCTGTATTATTACAATAATAATGGCATGAAATACAAGTCTATCCTAATCCTCACCCACTCAGCTCTCTCTCACTCTCTCCCGTGGCTCCGTACAGAAGGGGGCCGCCTCTGAATCCCGCGGTTGCGTCGGCTTCTCGAAATCAGCCGCCTCGGTCCTCAGGCCCTCACAAGAGAAAACAAAGTGGTCAGAACCAATAATCAAATAATAATAAGAGAAAAATAAAGGGAAATGAAAAATAAGGGTATATGTGCAAAAACGCAAAATAAAATAAACACACAAAAGAAGTCAAAAACAAAAACAAAAGAAAAAGAAAATAAAGCAAAATAAAACAAAAAGAAAATATAAACAAAAGCTACGAAGAACCGCGGGCTCTGAAAGAGCCGCGAAAAGCCGCGAAAATAAAAACGAAAAGAAAAGAAAAACTACTAAGCCGTGCTCCCCGGCAGCGGCGCCATTCTGATAACACGTCCTATCACTCGGGTATAAGGTACAGAAATAGGGTCGTTGCGACCCAAGCGATCAGACCATGTATATCAAGAAAAATGAACCACTCGAAATAGATCAAATCAATAAAATCACGAAGTAGCGGTCCTGCTATGTGATTAACCTGGTATAGCACCCAGGGTCGAACTCAAGGAGCACGGATTGGCCGAAGGCCTACGAAGTAGTAAAAACAAATAAAATAAAAGAGGAAAATATTTTTAGTGGTTTTTAATTATTTTTATATTTTTTTGGATTTTGAATATATAAAGAAAATAAAAAACCAAGGAAGAACACAGTTCCACAAATTATTTCAAGCACCAAAAATCAACCAAAAATCAAAATAAAAATATTTTTATGTGTTTTATATTTTTTTATGTTTTTGGTAAATTTTTGATAATTTTCTGATGTTTATTTTATTTTCTAAAAATCAAACAATCGCTAAAGACAGTGGTACTGTCCAGCCAAGCCAAAAGTCCCTAGATAAAATATCTAAGGGCCTCCAAATGGCCTGGAGGTAATTTTCCTATAAAGTAGAGAAAACAAGGAAAATTCAGATACCAATTTTATTATTTTTGGATTTTTAATGTATTTATTAGAATTTTATGGGTTTTTGAGTGTTTTTAAGTTTTTAAGGTTTTTAAGCAATGAAAAATAGCCAAAATTGGCTAGAAAATCAAACACACTAAACTAAACAGTAGACAATTTTTGTGGAATTTTTAGGGGAGTTTTTAGATTTTTTTGTGATTTTTCAAACTAGACAATGACGAAAATATAGGTTTTTGAATTTTTAAAAATAGAAAACAAAATCAGAAATGTCCTCAAAAATCCGTGAAAATCCTACACCATGGCAGGAGCCATGTGTCAAATTCTCATTGGATTTGGAGGTGATTTGATATTTTATTCAAAAATACAAAGAGGGTACTGTGCAAAGGGACTGAAATGCAAATACCCAAAGTTCTGGGGGTCCTGGTGCAATTAACCCAGCAAAACACGCGCCACACGCGTGCCTGGGGCACTCAGGGACCTAAATGTAAGAAAAATAAGTCCCGATGGCTTATTGGTAACACGTACCAAAAGTCCAGGGGCCTCACTTGCAAATTACCCAAAATAAAACGCACATGCGGAAATAAAGCATTCACAGGGGTATAACTGCAATTAAAATAAACTTTTCATTCATGCAATAACATCCAGAACTACAAGGGCATCTACTGCAATTAACCCAAAGAAATCACGTGTCGAAGCACGTGTCCACAACAGTCAGGGGTTTAAATGCAATTACACTAAAGCTCAGGGTCCTCTATGCAATTAAACCTAAAACTAAACAACGGATTCTAATATTTACAGGACTAAAACGAGATAAAACTAAAGACTGGGCCTAAGGGTAAATTACCCATTATTAGGTAGGAGCGTTGGATGCGCTCCACGTGGCGATCTGACGGCTACGGATGGTGGGCGCTCCAGATGACGTATCCTCGGATCTGACGGTGATGGCTGCTCCGGATATGAACGGCTCAGATTAGAACTGGAGCGAGGGACGAAGATCGACGGCGCGGGAGGATGCTGGAAGAACAAGGCCCCAACGAAACTCGCCGGGCTCGGGCGTGCACGGTGCTCCTCCTTGGAGCCTTCTGAACGTCGGAGAAGAATCGCGGAAGGCTCCCGCGTCGACCGGTGGGCTCCGATGATCGAGCCGAGCTCCGAGGAGCTCTGGCGAGGTCGGCGGAGCTGGGTCTTCTGGCCTGAATGACCGACGCCCTCAGATGGGCTCGGTAGGTCCTGCAAAGTATCTCAGAAGACTCGCGGGTCGAGGGCAAAGTGCCTCGACCCAGTTAGGCGAGGTGGCGGTGACTGGTGCGTCGGGGTGACGGGCTCCGGCGAAGGTGGTGGACGGAGGAGCCCGGTTCCCAGCTCCTGTGCGAGCTGGGTTGAGTGAGTGGGTGCAGAAGGTGCGTCGGAGGGAGACGGTGATGGTGGTCGATTCCGATGATCGAGAAGAGTCACGGGGTGGTCGGAATCAGAGGAATACGATGGCGGAGCGATTTGGGGATAAACGAAAATCAAAGAAAATGAGGGGGCTAAGTGGCTACCTGGATGGTCGTGGAGACTGTGGTGGAGCTGGGGAAGCTCCCGGTCTTGGCCTCAAGGGACGTCTCGGCCCGAGGCTCGAAGCTCGCTCAGGTGGCGGAGCTACGGCGGCTACGTCGCCGGATCAGTGGATTCTTCCTCCTCTCCTCGCTGCAACAGGTGGAATCGCTCGCTGTCACTCTCGCGGTCTCTCTGGAGCTCACAGGGAAGGAGGCGAATGACCAAAGCTGGGAAAAATCGAGTGGCGGAGCTCGCTTAAGTATGCTGGAAGGGTCCGAGAAGGATGGCTCGGGTAGGGTCGTGGTGGCGCGCGGATCCCAAGGTGGATGCCCGGCGAATGTGTCGGATGTGGGAGGTTCGAAATGGAGCCGGGGTTTAGGGAAATGGGTGTCGGGTCGAGCGGGCGAAATGTCGAGAAATCGGGTCCGGAGCCCAGACCCGTGGGAAGTGGTCCTGGGGGGGCTAGTTGACCGGGCGGTCAACATCCCCAGGACCCTATGAGAATGGGCCACGTGGCAGGATCTTGGAGTGACAAATGGAGGTAGCTAGAGCCCGATTCAACCAAAACTCAAAACATGAAATATTTTTCTTTTATTTTTTTCTATTTTTTGGTGATTTTTAATTAATTTTTGGAAATAAAAATAGGCTATATACATAACATGTACTAGATATAGGTATATACAATATATATAGGGTTTTGATTTTTGATTTTTATATATTATTTTTATATAATTTTATCCTTATTTTATATTTTATTTATTTATAGAATAAAATAAGGAATGAAAAAGATATTTTTATTTTATTTTTATTATTTATGTACATAGGTAAAATAAATATATATACATCTATATACATGGTATATGTACAATGTATTTTTGTATTTTTAATTTTTCTATTTTTATTTTGTTTTGGTTTTGATTCTTTTTATTTTATTTATTTACAATATCTAACATAGACTATTTACAAAAATTATAAAGATTACTTTTATAAATAAATATATAGGTGTGGTTTATGTACATGATGAAAGGAGGTATTTTTGATCTTTTTGATTTTTAACTTTTTATTTTGTTTTTATATTTTTATAAATATATACAAGTATTTACAAGCATATTTTTGGGTGAGGAAAATATAGTTTTATTTATTTACACGAATATTTACACATGAGCCCCTATCTCCCTCTACTTTGGCTTTTATGCGGTCAGGCCCATGCTGAGCCCTCCCTTGGGTTAGGTTGCTCAATATTTATTCTAAATATTTCCCTCTTTTTCTTTTTAATCTTTATTCTTTTATTTTTGCACAAAAACATGCTAATTATAGGTTTTTATACAATGCATGCTTTTGGTAATTATTTGTATTTACATATATCTACATGCATTTGCAAAGGTTTTTGTAGCTAAAATATAAGAATAAAGAGTGATGAATGGGTATTCATCAATAGCCTACTTATTTACTTTATTTATTTATTTTTATATATTTTCCCTTTTACTTCTTCTTTACTTGTTCCCTACTCCAAGTCTCCACTTCCTCCACCATTCCTCCACTTTCTCGACTTCTTTTCTACCTCCCTCCTCCTTTTTATTCTCTTCTCCTCCCTCATTTTTCATCATCCGTCGTTTCGAGAGAATAGAGGTCGAGCCCCTTTAATATTTAGGTGACAACTGTAGGAGACGAGTTGAGCGGTGATAACTTCAAAGGCAAGATCTGCGGCATCACCATTGCCGTATCGTGAGCTTCCAATCGGGCTCGCTCATCTTCACGGTGCATCCGTCACGCCGCTCGAGGCGACAACCAGAGTTCAACATAGCTGCTCCACTCTCCAGGAGACTACATAGGTAAATATTCTATCTTCATCTTTTTATTTTATTTTATCTAACAAAATTTTTTCTTGTTACCTCATCTTCATCAAATCACCATTATCATAACCATCATCACACCACCTATTCATTCACATTTTATTCCCTGTTTACAAGAAAAAAATACAAAAAATACAATAAAAAAGGAGCTTCCCTCCAACCCTCCTCCACTGTAGGTCGACTTTCCCTTCTCGTCCATGCTGCCGCAACCTGCGGGTCAAGCACGATCTCGTGCAGCCCCTGGCCGGCCAACCACCACCCGCAGGAGCCCCGTAGGTCGTCAGCCCTCCTCTGGCGCATGTGTGGCCGTCCACCTCCACAGCCCCTGCTACCTCAGGCGGCCCCTGCTGCCTTGGGCAGCCCCTGCTGCGTACACCCTGACCTCCAGACGCGACCCCTTGCCGCCCGCGCGCCACCGCGCCTCCTGCGGCAGCCTGCTCCACCGGCCGTGCGGCTCCAGCACCCCACTGGCGCACCTGCGCCAGCAGGCCGTTCCCGCGCGCACGCCTTCATCGGGCGACCGCCTCGACGCCAGAAGCTGTCCGCCGCTGTGTGCCAGCCTCCTACCGCGCCACCATCCTCACATGCCCCCTAGGTGGAGCCCCCACCGAACTCTAGCGCTGCCCCACGTCATCCGCAGCTCGCGCGCCCCCGCCGCAACGCCGCGCGACCCTCCAGACACTGCCCACCTCCGCCGCCTTTGCCCTGCGCCTCACAACTTTTGCCCTAGCTTGGGATTAGAACCCATGCTTAAAGGTCAATTTTTATTATTTTTTATTTTTTATGAAAATTGCATATTTAACCCGTATGGTTTCTTTATTTGAAAAAGTGTCGTGTGCACAGTTTTTGTTAATTTTTTTATTTTCTATATTGCAAAGACACCCCTGCGTTTACAAGTCATTTTGGACCTCAAAACTGCATCATTTTATTTAATAAAAAATAACATTTTGTTGAGAAATTATTTTTTTTTTATCTTTTGCTATTTATTTGGATTTTCATGAGCATTGGATAATTTATTAATAACCAGAATTTGAAATTCAGTGATATTTTGTTCATTTATGCTCTGAAATTCGCACATATTTATTTATTACTCCAAAAATTGTACAAAATTCTAGATGATGCCTCTACTTGCTTTTTAATTACTTTCCAAATTTCATCAAAAATAGATGTGTCTTTTGCCTAAAATAAATTAATGAGTGATTCATGTAATTGATTTTTATTACATGAATATTTGTGAAATTTCAAGTCTCTTGTGTTTCTCATTAAAATATCTATTTGAGATAATTCTTTCTCTGGATAATTTGATTGTGTGGATTTATTAAATACTCACAGTTACTCTGTTTTTAATAAAAAAGTCATAAAAATCATAAATTGTCAAAAAATTTCAAAAATATTACTATAGCTTCATTTCATCATGTTTAAGTTTCAGTAAAAATTTCATATTTTTTGCATTCTGTTTGTACTAAAACATGCATAAAAACCCATAAAAAGTTTACATTTTTCATTTGTGCATCTTAAATCCAAAAATTCCAAAAAATACATTTTGCATTCATCATTGGATTAGGTTTCCAGGAAAAATAAATTTTGATTGATTTGGATGAATTTTGCTTCAAAATTAATTTGGATAAGTTGCTTATTTCCTTAATAACCTAGTTCATCCACATATTTGCATTTGCATTTTTATTGCATAAAAATACAAAAAAAAAATCCGCTTGGAAAACTGTGAGCTAATTCATATAATTTGATCCGATGTTGTTCCTTTGCCTCCTTGAGTCGACCCTGGGGCTTGCCTAGTTAAAAATACATCAAACCGTGCATTCATTAATTCGTTGATTATTCGATTCGTGCAGTTAATTTTTGATCGATCATGATTGCCCGACTACAATACGACACATATTTAATTAACGAAGGGCGATTTCAACGATCCATCAATTTATTACCATTTTTATTTTATTCTTATTATAGATATTATATTAAATATAGAATATTATCTATTCGATTATTAATTTATTATAAAGGGCTAATATGTAATATTACAAAATTTGTTCTATCCATGTGTAATTATGTAGATACGTGGAATACATCACAATATATTTCAAAGGAGTCATGTGTCGATTCACGTGCTCTTCAATTGCCGGTACCTACTTGCAATAGAGAGATTATTCGAGGGTAGTTGTGCAAATCCTCCATAGTTATTATTCTATAATGGGAACATATGCGTAATTATTCAAAAGCTCAAGGATTTTTGTGTAAAATAACAGTGGTCACCTGCTCTGCATGTGTCTTCTTAGGTGGTTGGTGGACCGAATGGAGCAATGTATATGATCTTGGATTTCTGCAGGATCCACTTTGCATTTCGGGTGGTGTTAGATACTGATGATCGAACAACTCATATTGGATTTGTTGCGATCAATCGAAACTGTCGATTTTTCTCTAGCTTTATATGGTCAGACAAACATGCTTAGAAATGGAGTGATGCCTTGTTCTTCCCTAGATGTAGAGATATGATATCTGCAGGCGGCAGTGAATGCTAATAGGAAGCGGATCTCCACGATTTATCCTCGCTTGAATATCCAAATCATCCTCAATGGTGACTAATTTCTAAAGTCCCAGTAGTTCTCCAAGTACGTATCGATTTAAAGTAACAATGTAGCAGCTCGGTTACCAAGGATAAGAGGCCTTACTGATGCTCTCTGATGATGCTCAAAATCTCAAAGAAGGTTGCTAATCTCAAGTGGCGGTTCTCGTTCAATCCGCTCTCCGAACACTGCTTGATGGTGTCTCAAAAGCTGAAGCTCGGTGGTGTTTGATAGGAAGAGAATGATGATCGGATCTAGGTGCTCTCGTATGTCTCCGGTTTTGAACCTCATTTTCTCAAGTGGTGATGATGATCTCTATGCTGTTGTAGTCTCCTGGAGGTTCTAGTAATGGCTAATAGCTATCTATCGTGTTTCCAAGAGCTTCAATATGGTGGCTCTCCAATTGCTTGCACACTGACTCAGTGCTTTGATATCAGATTGATGCAAAGCTGCTCGGCTTTCTGGATCTCACTCTAGCTGATGGATCAAAGCTTGAACACCAGTGATTAATCTATGATAATTGCATATTTGATGCATGTGCTGATCTGATTGGCGGTAACCTGCAGGAGATAGAATTTCTCGAGGACAAAGCCTTGGAATTTCTCGAGAATGAAGCTTCAACCTAGATTTAAAGAGGAAAGGTGAATAAAATGCACTTACGAAGGCAACTGAAAGGTTCCTAAGTTCTCTGGTCAACGATCGTGATCGGAGGGGTTCAAATGTGAAGAGATGGATGTAGAAATGAAGATGAGGCGGTTATGGACGTGAATCAAAGATTTTGGCATCAATTCGAAGAGGAAAGGAGAGATTGGATTGGAAAAAGTATAAGGAAGGGGATGATTAGAGGAAGGAGAAGGAAAAGTAGAAGGGTATCTGACCTGGGATAAAGGATTTCGCTTGAGGATTGGAGCTCGGTGAAGCTTAAATGGCCATTGCCTCGACCAACGACGATTAGGGCTTCAACATCGACAGGTGATCACACCATCTTCCTTGCCTTCGACCTCGCTACAACGATGAAGATGGAGACATGTCATGTCACGAGCCTCCTCTCTCTCTCTCTCAGAGCTCACTGATTGGAGGAGGGTCATGTAAGTATATATAGGTGGATGGGTTCAAGGATGTGGTGGAGCTTAGACAAGAAGGTTCTAGAGAATAATCGTCCGCGATGAGGATGGCTAACGTGGTTGGGATTAGTTGGAGGTGACAAGCGGTTTGTTAAGGATGTTAGGTGTTATTAGCTAGATGGAGGAGGAAGAAGGGGAATGGAAGAAGAAGAGGAAGGGGAAGAAAGCATTGACCAAAGTTAAACATCGTAAAAATATACCACTCACATGCCAACACATGGTAGTCAAAGGGTGCAGATGCTAAAAGACAAAATAACTTGACCAATTATGTATAAATACAATATAAATACATAATAAACAAGTATAAAAAAGTAATATAAATAAAATTTGTAAATAATTTAATCAATTATTCTATGGTATATTTAAAATAGTTAAATAAAAAATTAAATTAATTAAACTAATTGAATATTATAATTTATAGTTATAATTTGCCTAAATACAATATTATACATATTTTTAAATAAATATTTTACACATAAGTTATTTTTTATATTTTTATTAATTGAATATATAATTTGATAATTTTTAAGTATATTTTATTTTTATAAAATAATTTAGAGGTATAAATAAATATATTTATGTACAATATATGTATATTTAACCCATATATTGTAAAAATATAGGTGTTTACATGTGTTAAACCTATATACTTATTTATTTTTGTGAATGTTTGGATTTTGCTATTTTTATTTGTATTATGTATAGGTAATATAAAATAATTGTAAAATATTTAAAACACAAACATATATATAAAATATTAAGAATAAAATAAATAGTATGTCATTTATAGTTGTACAAGTTTCGATAGTACCCAAAAAATAACTTTCATATTTTAACTCTGATTTTAATGAAACCACTTCATTTTAAAGATAATTTTATGCCGAGTACAATGAAAGTAAGTTTGGTGAATTTATAGTTAATATGGAGGAGATACGGAAGTTTGAATGTTGACTTTATGCCTTTTTCGATTTGTTGTACCATGATATCTGTGTAAAAAATAATTTAGCAGACATTTTTGTTATTTAGTATACAATATTATAAATAAGTTCCAAGGAGAGAATGATTTAATTTGGAGTGATCTTAATGGTAGATGTAATACTCGAAGATATGCACAATGTGAATATCAAGCATTTGTATACAATGATATTTATTTTCTGTTTTTTTATAAGTTTACTATCCTATCTCCCCCTACTTTATTCTCTTACCACCTAGGTAAGTAGTAACATAGTCTCTGGATTCAGGATCAATATGTATCCCTTTATTATTTTATTTTGCATAAATAATAATTAATTCAACAATTTAAAAATTGGTGTTAGTCTGTTAAAAGATAAGAATTAGTGACTATTTACATGTGTTTAACTAAGGATTTTAGCTAAAATGAAAGATTAAACGTGATGAATGATGGATTGATCACTACACACAAGACTCGTTGTACATCATGCTACTTGATTTGAAGAACTCTCAACTTCGAGTCTCATCATTCTTAGTTATTTGGATATTTGGCTTAACGAACTCAACATGCTTGGATTGAGGATATATACACTATATCACATGTAAAATCTCTGTGCCTAAACTGAAATGACCGTCACATCATTTGCACGATTGCTTGCACTTGATGATGTGTCATCGTTTAGCCTAAGGACCTAGGATTTGATATCTTAAACAAAGAGTTGATCTTATGACTCTCAATGATGGTAAGGAGCTTTGAATCAACTCATGCAACATGAGTGTCAGCACAAATCCAATATGGGGACAAGGTTCCATGTACTAACTTGACTTATCTTGCGTTCCTGCCTGTGTTTGAAACCTAAAAATTGTGGATCAATACATGTCAATTTGGTAAGAGCTTAGGAGCTAAACAATATCGCTTCTTTATCTTAGAAATTCTAGAAAAAAGAAAGCAGCTCAATACTTTAGAAAATTTCCACCAACAAGAGAGGGATAAACTAGAAGTGCTCTCAATCTTTTGAGTGTCCACTTAGACCAAATGGAAATAGGAGAAAACATTGCCTTTTCCCATTACTATATATCATCAAATAATAATCGTCTGAGTATGGAAAAAGAGCTCTGCATCGTAAATGCTACAAGTTTGGATGCTGTGCCAAAGGAATGAAAGAAAAGGCACACCCTGGTGCATTCCCAAAAAACAAGTGCAAATAGTTCAAGCTCCTTGGCAGATGTGTTGATCCACACAAAAAATGATAATAATATGTGTGTTTTGGCACCTGAGTAATCCCTTGTCTAATAAAAGGAGAAAAGAGTAAGACATACTCCTAATCATTCCATTATTGTCTTTGCCACTCACATTTTTTAGTATGACAACTAAAGTGACAATGGATTAAGTTGGGACTTGGATATGAAACTAGAGTTGAGGACTAAGTCACTAAACTAGCCTTATATACTGGGACCCGTTGAATAAGGTTTTTGCGTGGGGTCTAATGTGGTATACACAAGGCGTGACCTACACTATCGCTGAGGTAACCACTCACAAAACCCAAATCCAAGAAGAATTAACCCACAAATAGATGAAACAATGCAAAACAAAAATGTGAAATTAAAATTTATTATAACTCTACAAAGATGTGTACATGACAAGTATGTAGAGGTCGAACATAGGGAACAAGGAGAATATATCACAAAAAATGACTAAACGATAATAAATGTTTTTTTTGTTTTAAAAATTGATACTGATTTAAGAAAATATAACTATAGATATACAATATAGGCTAGTATATATATCTATAAAAACTCAAAATTCACAAAAATCTGTCTTTTTTATATTTTGGTATATTTTTGTGTTTTTTCTTTTATTTTTTCTATTTTTGGTGTTTTTAATTGAATAAAGACAATAAAATAGTGAGTAATAATATACAACCAGATTGTTTTGGATTTCAAAAATAGCTAAATAGCTAAAAAATTCTAAAACTATTTTTAATATATGATTAATATAGTGAAGAAGATACAAAAGTAGAAAACTCAATTTTTGGCTTTTTATAATAATTGTTTATATTTTTTTTAGGGTTAGAGAAGGTTTGAATTTTTTTGGGTTTTTCTTTTGAATTGTTTTAGTGATTTTTGGTCATAGGTGTAAAATACAATAATAAATAACTTATTTTTTCAAAAAATATTTCAAAATATTTTTCTAATTTTATGTATTTTTTAATGCAAACAAGGAAGAATTTTTAAATATAGAAAAATATTTTAAATGGTCCAGCGAAGAATATATGTGGTTTTATAATATGTCTGGCACTTAAAATAAATTTCTTATGATTTTTAAATGCAAAATGGTATTTGTAATGCAAGAAATAAAGAAAATAAAAATGCAATACTGGTAGGGACTGAGATACACTTTAAATAAATGAAAATGCTATCCAGAACCAAAATGCTATCCAAAACCAAAACACAAAGCTTAGGGGCCTCTGCATAATTTTACCATAAATATTCAAATCATACAATACTAGCAGATGTACAAATGCAATTTACAAAAAGCAATAGTGCATACATGTAAATATTCTAAAACATTTTGAACTAGATTCAAAATTAAGGGACTAAATAATAACATCAATCCTCAGGGTTGTCCCTACAAAAAGCCCACCACCTTACGTGTATGAACACATGAGGGGACATAGCAAGGGACCTAAGTGCAAATAAAGACAGTACAGAGGCTCTTTTGCAAAATATCTAAAATCTTTTAAACTACAGACAATATTTTATGGACTAAAAATAAAATACAAAAGCTGGGGGGGGGAGGTATGGAGCAAAATTACTATCACGTGCGCTGGCCGGTGGTCCGGATCTTGTCACTTATACACATGTTGACGCTTTGACGGTGGATGACACTTCTTTCTGGAGGGTCCATATTAGGTCTAGGTGGCTGATCTGATGGTTGAGGATGCGATCATTTGACGACAAGGATGCGATCATTTGACGACACTTGGAAGATCTGGAGTGTCGTTCTTGATCTAACGGTCGAGACACCGGTTGGAAGAACTAGGGAAGAACTCTCCCCAAGCGAGCTTCGATATCTGTTCCTCAACGACTCTAGCTACCTGGGCGACTCCCAAGTGGTTCAAAATGACGTCGATGCTCCTCCGCGTTGATTGGTGGTCTCAAAAGGATCCGGGACCCGTCGATGGGGTCCTCATGCTCGAAGAAGGACAGAAGACTTGGAGCTACTTAAGATGGACAAAAGTCGACCCAAAAGGGGTCTTTGGACCTCCAGAACTTGCAGAAAGGCACAACACACACAAAGGTGGTTATTGGCTTTACTAAGGAAAAAAATAGGTGCATAAGGGGTCAAGTAGAGATCTCCGATAAGGTGACGAAGGAGGAGAACTGATTCCTTGATCTGAGCAAGATCAAGGGGACTGGAGGTGTCTGGGATGTAGAATAAGCGAAGGGAAACAAAGGGGAGGCAAAAGACGCGTCAGAGAACGGCTGGGTGACAATGAAACAATCACTGGAGCTCCAGTTGATGAATCTCAAATTCATCACTCTAAAAGACATTAATTAAGGTCAGATCCCCAAAATTCACCAGCATTTCTTCATATATATTTCATAATTAGAATTCATGCATATGCAAATGACATTTTATCATGCATAAAATAAGAAATCAAAAATCACAGTCCAATAGACTTGTAAAATAGGCCAACTTCCGCGATTTTTAATTAATTCACGCTAACTCCAAATAACTTGAAACCACCTCCATTGTATACATATTACTAATAAGAATAAACGAAAAATAGAAAAAATCATAAATAAAATAATTGAAAAATAAACCCAAACACTAATTTCAGATCCGTCGAACTTAAACGCTGATATCTTCCTCATACATTGTCCAATTTGATCCTACTCACTTTTGAACTAATGTACAAAATCAGTAACCCAGAAGTGTTGTGAAAAATGGGGATGGGAAATGAAACTGAATGTACCAGATTTTTAGCACGTACAACCATCAAACCAGAGTTTGAAGAACAAGTGAAAGAAGACCATTAAAGAAAATCAAGTGACGATCCATTGAACTATAGAGAGCTGTGGTTGGTGGAGCTTAGTTTTTAATAGTCGACCGTGGAAGGCTCGACGAGCTCCTCACAGGAGGTCTTTCTCGCGGGATTGTACATAACAAAGAGAGAGAGAGATCAAAGAGCCAGAAAGAATTATGTAGTAGACACAAGAAGGGCCTAGACCCAACATTATGGAGAGCTAGACGAAGCACTAGGCATCTTCGAAGAACCTGGTTTATGGAAGACTAGACTATAAGCATCAAGAAGATGGTTGTAAAGTGGAAGAATGACATCGAAGGCCTAACACTACCTAGGTTGTTCCTTTGCCTCCTCGAGTTCAACCTTGCAACTTATCCAAGTAAAACAAACATAAAATCACTCGAATTAATTGAATTAAATATTTAAGTGATTATTTCTTGATTGATTCCGATTACCGCCTACAACGACAAAGTCATTATTTTAAACGCTTAATTCATGAAAATTAAAGAGTGTAGTCCACGAATAATCTGAAAAGTTATTTCAAGTAAATCTAAGGTCTAATATACTCTAAGACTATGCCTAGGAATGAAAAGAGAGTAAAATCTAGGGCTCTACTTGCTGGAGTTGGGTGCCTTGAAGAGCCTCGATGTTGATGGCTGGCGAGCTCAGATAACACACTTCAGGCCTCTTCCTCCACACCCAATCGCTTGGCGTGCCTCATGCTATCACCATGGAGATCAGACTTAGAGAAATTAGGGGATTTTGAGGTCTAAAGGGGATCAATTTCAATTGGAGGATGGTGACTGAGTTTTATACACTGGAAACTTTGACCGAGGCTATGATTCACGACAGAGCTCCATCGATTGAGGAATCGATGCGGCGTGGAAGAGCGTAGATCGAGGATAAAAAATAACAGAATCAAGACAAGATAATGCAAGAGGAGACAGAGAAAATTCAAGAGAAGTGGGAGGTCAGTGAGGTGGTGGACTTAGGGCACGAGGGGAGAGGGGGCTCAGTTGACTAGTGGGTCAACCGAGGCCTGCCCCTGATTGGGCTATGTAACCCGCTAGGTGATAAAATTGAAGCAAAAATTGAAAATAAATCATAATAAAATGATAAATGGTTTATTTGATTTTTAATTAAAACATAAATTATTTATTTTTATGTAGTATTTTAGTCTGATTTTTATTTGTTTTTCGAGGTTATTTGTTATATGTTACTTTTTACAAGTATAAATATAAGTATATTTACCTCTATATTAGGTATTTTAAATTTTATTTTCTATTTTAAATTTTATTATTGTATCTACATATTTTATATTTATAACTTATTTAAATAAATATAAATATATTTATATTGTATTTTTCTGAAGTAATATGTATACTTAAATAATTAGGGGTATTTATTATACAAGTATATGTATGTATATTTTATCTTTATATTTAAGTATACTTATTTATTTAATGTATTTTTATGATTTTACTTTAATATAATTATGTATATATATTATAAATAATATTTACAAAATTTTAGAAAATATAAAAATATAAAAATATAAAGAATAAATAAATTGATTATTTTGTTCAGGCATAATGTACAATAGGGGTCCAAAACCTAAATTTTGTATTTTAGCTCCAAATTGAATGAAATTACCTTCATTAAATAGCTTATTAAATTTTATATACAATTAAAGATGGTTTGATAAATTTTGATATAGTATGGAGAAGACACAAGTATGTGAAGTTTGGATTTTGGCTTTTTATTTTGAATGTATAGGTGTACTATTTTTACATGAAATATATTTTATATTTTTCTATGTTTTTTTATCTACAACTTTCACTACAAAGTTTAGTTATTTGAAGTATAAATAATAAAGAATAAAATAAGTCCCAGATTGGACTTATTGAAGAATAAAAATTAGGGTTTTTATTGTCACTGTTGGCCCTTATCTCCCCCTACTTTATTCCTTGTCAACCTGGTCATCATGATGTTTAGGTCTTGGGGTTTTTTTATGGCCATTCGATACCTAAGTTATTTCATTTCTTTTTTTCCATTTCTTCATTCTTTTATTTTGACTTTAAATACATTATTTATACAACATTTACAATATAAATAATAGATGTTATTTTATGCAATATAGTGCTATATACATGCATTTGGTTTGGGTTTAAAGGCTAAAATTAAAGAATAAAGGTGATGAAATTTAGATTCATCACTTTTATATTTTTCTTTGCTAGTCCCTATCAAACACTTATGCCTATAAGTGCAGAAAGAAAATAAAGGAAAGAAAAACAAAGAACTTGAAACGATTGTTGACTTTTAAACTTTTCTTATTAAAATCAAAGTTTGGATCTCAGAGAAGACCTTTGGATTATTAGTGTATTCAAAACTGCACTAAACTTAGGAAATGTGACACAACCCTTTGGTTCCATAATCCTATCGTCCAGTCTTCATGGTCAGGTCAAGGCCATCCTCTTAGTCACATACTCTTGTTACTTTAAAATGATAGATCTATGCATGTGAATTTTTCATCTCTTCTCAGACAAATCACTGAACTATAAAAGAGTCTGCTAGTCTAGTAGCTCATCCTCTTGGAGATAGATATTTCCTTCAAGGTCAGGTACCACTGGTCTTTACAATCGAGTGAGGAAAGAAGTTAGAAGAAGGGGAAAAGAACTGGGAAATGGATCCGTGTAGTCTTCATTCCCTCGTGAAGCACGATCAGTGTAGCCAAGTCTTCACCAAGAAGCAGACTTTTTTTGAAGCTCAAATTTTTGGTGGATTTTTTTGATGTAGGCTTCTTTATATTTTTTTTGACTTTGCATTGCTCTACATTCTTGCTTGTGCCCCAGCAGATATAGCATCTTTTTGGTCTGCCTGTTTTTTGGGGTCTTGGAATAAAGTTATGCCTGCAGACCGTTCCTCATACGAATCATTATCTCGTACCATTTCCAGTCTTTAGATATCATGGCTACCAGAAGAAGTGGGTTAGAGTACCATTTTTTACAATCCCAAAGAATGGTTCCTGAGCCACCCTTGACAAAGCGGCCTAGCAACGTCCTGATTTAGACTCTAAGATTTTTCAACAACCCATCTGAGTTGAGCTAAGTGTTAAGTGTAAGGTGTCTAGTCGAGCCACTGTCTCAAGAGTCTTACGGATGATACGAAGGGTTCTAGTTAGACACGGTGAATAGACTCATGAACATAGTCCTATGGAACCTAAAGAATTAAGTCAAGGTGACATGAAGTATCTCATTTCTAGTCCTTAATGGGTTCCTCTAAAATTAAATGTATTAAGGTCTATATCAAGCTCCAATCTTCAGACTTTCATTCAGACTTGTTCAATTGTCTAGATTATTCTGAAAATGCAAATGCTATGTACAACGCAAGAGAAAATCTTTTTGTGAAGAATTTTTTTATTTTGAACTTTTGATGGATTTGTGGAAAAGTTTTGCAAATATTTATATAGGTTTTTGAAAAGATTCTACAAACATTTTTGGGGTTTTGAATTTTGTAAATTTTTAGGGATTTTTTCATAATAGTTAGTGAAGAAGTATGTACAACTATTTACATGGGAATGCCTCTTTATTTATAAGGATTATGGTGTATATTTTATGCTGGAATTTAAATGTCAGATGTTAAAGATTTTCTACAGGATTTATAGAAGTTTTATACACTTTTTATAAGGGTTTTATTTAAGCTTTTATTTGCATACGATTCTTAAAATATTTGAAAATATTTTCGTAAACATTTTAAAAACTTATTTTTACAATAAATTTTGACAAATCTTTTTATAAATATTTACAAGCGTTGAAAATTATTTTGCAAATAATTTTAAAACAATATATAGAGTTTTTTTTCAAAGTATTTTTGCAATCATTTTTCACATTATTTGCAAACATGTTTTCAGAAATTTTACCTACACAAATAAAAGTTTTTTCTACAAACAAAATATTTTTACGAAGTTTAACCAAAATATTTTTACAAATATTTTAAAATATTTTGCAAAAGTTTTCTAAATAATTTCCAAAGATTTTTCAAAAGATTTTTCAAATTATTTTCAAGTAATTCTGCCAAATATTTTTAAATTAATTTATTACTTGTATTTACAAAGGATTTTGTGTGTTTTATTACTTAGCCATATTATTAAAAGTACGAAAATATGAGTTATGGTTAAAGTATATACAACATATATACAACCCCTTATACTTAGCTTGAGCTATGTCCTCATAGATCAGATAGAAAAAAGGAAGACGTAACTCGTACTAAGTATAGAAAAGTCTGTACTACAATAACTCAAGAATCAATGAATGAGAAGTTGATCATCCTCCCTATACTTAGAATAAAATAATCCTAAGTATAGAAGATTGTACACAAGGTTTGGAGGGTTAAGGGCCCCCCTATACTTAGGAAAAAATGTCCCTAAGACATAACATCAAGAATTGAGGAGACATGTGAGGGATCATAGAAATGAATAACTCGGGGTGCTCACCCCTTATACTTAGGACAAAGTACATCCTAAGTACAACAATGATGAATGTACGAACTCATCGGCTCGACATGTCTCCCTCTATACTTATGATAAAATATCCCTAAGTATAAACATGATATCTACGCCTGATTTTCCCTTATTTTACCTATATTTAAAATCCTATATTTAAAAATATTCCCCTTTGAAATATTTAAAAATATATCAATTACAAAGGTGGAAGGCCTAGGGCACAAGTGGGGCTCAGTTGATTGGGCCATGTCACTCCCAGGTGACAAAACTAAAGTAAAAATTGAAAATAAATAAAAATAAAATGATAAATGATTTTTTAATTTTTATATAAAATATAAAATTATCTATTATTTTATGTAGTATTTTAATCTATTTTTATTTACTTTTTGAGGTTATTTGTTATATGTTACTTTTTACAAGTATAAATACATATATATATATCTATATATTAGTATTTTAATTTCATTTTATATTTTAAATTTTATTATTTTATATACATATTGTATATATTTATAACTTATTTAAATACATATAAGTATAATTTATTGTATTTTCTGAAGTAAGATGTACACTTAAATAATTAGGGGAATTTATTATACATGTATATGTTTGAATATTTTACCTATATATTTAAGTATACTTATTTATTTTATTATATTTTAATAATTTTACTTTAATCTAATTATATACATATATTATAAATAATATATACAAAATTATAAAATAAAAGATATAAAAATAAAGAATAAATAAATTGATTATTTTATTTAGATATAATGTACGATACGAGTCTAAAATCTAACTTTTGCATATGAGCTCCAAATTTAATAGAATCACCTTCATTAAATAGCTTATTAAATTTTATATACAATTAAAGATGAGTTTGGTCAATTTTGATACAATATGGAGAAGTTACATGCTTGCGATGTTTTTATTTTGGATTTTTATTTTGAGTATTCAGGGCACATTGCATATTATTTTTACATGAAATAAATTTTGTATTTTCTATGTATTTTTATGTACAACTTTTATGTACAAAGTTTATTGATTTGAGGTATAAATAATAAAGAATAAAATACGTCCCAAATTGAACTTATTGAAGAATACCAATTAGGGTTTTATTGTCATTTTTGGCCCTTATCTCCCCCTACTTTATTTCATGTCGACCCAGTCATCATGATGCCTAGGTTGATGGGTTTAGGGTCATTTATTACCTATGGTATTTCAATTCTTTTTCATTTCACTACTTTATTATTTTATTTTGGCTTTAAACACAATATTTTATACAATATTTACAATGTAGATAAAAGATGTTATTTTATAAAATATAATGTTATATACATGCATTTGTTTAGGGTTTAAAGGTCAAAATAAAAGAATAAAGATGATAAAATGGAGATTCATCAATACATTATAGGTACAATACAGCTATATATTATGATATAATATTTATTTAAGTATCTTTTTAAATGTTTTTATTTATGTTTATATTTTCAAAATGTTTTATATATTATATACAATTATTTGAAAGGATAAAGAGGTTAAAATGTAAAGAATGAAATGAAGTAATTTTATATGTAGATTTCCTGTACAATAGTACCTCAAAATCTGGCTTTTATATCTTAGCCCCATTTTAAATGAACCCACATTCATTAGATAGATAATTTAATTTGAAATACAATGGAGAAGAGTTTGGTTCAATTTGAATTCATATGGAGTAGACATTGATCAATGATGTCTGGTTTGCGGTTTTTTCATATGCGTGTACAACGTGTATTATGCATGATTTTATTGGCTATTATTTTTATAACTTTCTATATATAAATATGTACAAGTTTCATATAGAATAATTTATTTTTGAGATGTCTATAGTAAATAGTAAAATAGTGTAAAAATGACTATTCACAGAGTATAGAATTAGAAGTTCTATACAGTATATGAACCTTATCTCCACTTACTTTATTCCTTATTGACCTAGTCAATATTTGACTTGGTCTCAGGGTTTAGGATCATTCAGTATCTTTGATACTTCATTTATTTTTTCTTTTCTTTGTTCTTTTAGTTTGGATTTAAATACGGTGACTACATGCTAATTACAAATGAATATTGAATGTTAATTTATACAAGTTAGTTGTATTTACAAGTGTTTTGTTAGGGATTTAAAGACAAAATAGAAGAACTAGATGAATGGCTATTCATCAACATATGTAGAGAGGGATCTAAGATAACTAAATTAGATTTAATCATCATAGATAAGATTAATGTGGATTGCACTATCCACAATAATCATTGTGGATGTGATCCATAATATCATGGAGTGAATTAATTGTGAACAATATTTACAATTTTTACTAACGTAAATTGGATTTATATTGAGCAATTAAATGTAAATATGATTTTCATTTAGTTTTGGATGGATAATTATGATTCATAATTATCAATGATATATTTGCAATTGTCACAAATAATTTGCAAATTATTTGATGATATTTTGCTTATAAATAATTCCATGAATAAAGATTTGATGTAGTAGTATTACAATAAAGGAGCTTGGAGAGAGAAAATCTCTCTTCAATCCCCATGGTGGGCGTCCACCCTCCAAATGAGGAAGGAGGCTAAATTATTTTAGAGCATGACAATGAGAATGATATTTATTCATGAGAATGGGATTTATTTTGACATTAAATTTCAGAGCAATGAACTGGTAAAATGAATTATTAGTTTTAAATTCTATTTTACTTGGAGCACAAGTAAAATCATTTAATCTCAATCATTGGTCAATAATTAGGAGTGCATATATACCATCTATTTTGGTAAAAAGAAAGGCTAACCCTAGCTCTTTCTCTACACAATTAAGTGAAAGCAATTGTTGCAACATCTCTCTCTCTCTCAACTCCTTGTGGCCATCCATTAGGATTTGTTGAGAATGGCGATTGTCATCGCGCTGTCGTCGTGCTGTTAGACTGACCGCTTGTGGTTCTCCATCTTCTTCAGCGCCTCGTGCACGTGAAGGAGACATAGCATTTCATGAGACGAAATCAGGAGGTTCCTCGCTTGGATTGCTGCTTTAGATTGTGGGAAGCACACATTTCATCCACACACCCATAAGTGCTCTCTATGTCATATCAGACTTGAGACATGAGGTCTCTTCTCTTAGAGACTCGTGAATCACGATCACGCTTCAAGAGCTAATCCTTTTAATTGTGCGATCTTGATGAAATGACGTAGGAATTGTTCCCCATATCATGTGATTTCATCGAAAAAAATTTTAATTTCTACCGCCCCATCGATTAGTATGACTAGTTGATCTATATCGTATGCAATAAAATCTTCATGGTTCCATGATGCACGAAGCGTAATCACTCACATTCACATACATAGATACATATACACACATACGTACACACATATACATACATACATATGTTTATGTATATGTATATAGATAGACACACATGCACACGACACACACACACAGAGAGAGAGAGAGAGAGAGAGAGAGAGAGAGAGGAGTGTGTGCCTATGGGCACAAGCAACTTTGTATGCTACTATGTTACAAATGTCAAATCCCTAGTACGATAGTGACATGGATTAATAAACAATCAATGATATATTTTAAACAAATTATGCATCACTTATGGATGTGTTACATAATTTGAAATGACACAAAATTAATATTTTAATGTAGCCTTTATTTTAGTATGAATTAAGATCAATCTCCTTCGTTCATATCTGTGAAACCAACAACTACAGTAACATGAGCACGCTCACGACTCCAACCCAAGCACCCCATGCTACCGGGACGGGAGGTAGACTCGCTGCATCGGACCACGGCGGCCGTGGCGCATTGACCCGAGGCCGAGACGCGTTCCCCTGCGGCGAAGGTGCGAAACCCGATGGACTGGTTGTTGAGTTTAGGGTCGTGCGATTGAACCTGATGCTGCAGCTTTCGGTATAGAATTCTGTTCGATCTTTTCCAATTCCCTCGCAGAACTCCCCGATCTTCTCCACTCCAATCATCAAGCATCTCTTGCACAAGCCATAGCTTAGATCACCCGTGCACTGCACCAATCCATGCATCGTCATGTTCTCACTGTATGCAAATATCGGTGATGGCCTTCTTGCCGCGTCCCCCGCGAGCTTCGACAGGAACCCCAACATCGCCGCGTCCTCAGTTCCGGTCGAATTGGTCCTCACGCATCCCGTTCCGGAGCTATACGAAGCACTCAGGTTCCCAAAGAAGTTCTCGTCGGAGAAACGCACGGAACAGACGTCGAACCAGACATATGAATATTGGACGAGGGAGTGGTTCCGTTGCTCTGCGCACATCAGGTCGGCGGCGTCTTGGACGCAGGAATGACAATCGGGGCTCCAGGTGTCTCCCCAGCATGTGTAATGCCCATAGGCGGCGTCGGAGGTGCCGCTGCCGATGGTTGCGTTGTGGTACATGGAGGTGGAGGAGGTGGAGACGAGGGCGGCTAGCAGCTGCTGCACGTTGTGTCTGAAACGAGGTGTGACGTTGCCCTGGGTAATCACGTAATAGTCGGGGTTGACTCCACGGGCTGCCGTGCTGCTGAAGAGAGGTAGAAGGGTGGAAAAGAAGATGGGTAGGAGGAGGTGTCGAAGGGCCATGTTGCAGATCTGGGAGGGAGTTACTGGTGGGTTCTCCCCCCTGGAAGGACAAGGTATTTATATATAAACGTTCAGTTTTTTCAGATATATGATACTAGTGGCAACGGGAATCAAAGATATATTGACCGGGGAGGCATATATATGTAATGATGATAAAATCTAGCATGGCCAAATTTAACTAATTGGTCAAACAATCTAAGCCGAATCGCGTATATCATATCGTCAAGTCCTATGGGATGTCCGATACCAAACATTAAAATCCAATACCGTCAAATAGAATCTAAGATCATTCATTTAAATATCTCGCTCACCAGTCACCACCCATTGGCACAGGATTTTTGCCATATCATCCCCGCATTGTCTAAGAGTGGCAGACGACCGGTCCTATCTTATGTACCCCGTGCTTCTACACTGTCCGATGAGAGAAATTCAATTCCAAGTACTGATATCTAAACTTTGCTGTCACGAAATTGACTACTCGATTTTCAACCTTAAACCATTGAAAATATAGAGTTAAAAAGTTAAAATTATTAGGGAAATTTACATCCATAATTTTGAGTAATTTCGTAATTACAATCATAACTCCGTTTAATCGTGAATTATACGAGAAATTTCGAATAGTCACTCCGTGTCACACCCATAGCCCTCCATTAGTTTTATTATTAATCCAACCATATCATTGGATTAATATAGCCCATGGTCTATCCAATAGTTATTAAAAAATTCAAATAAATAAATAAATAACCCCTAACCCCCTCCTCCTTTCTTCTCCAATGCTCGACGCCCTCCCCCTCCCTCCCGCCCCTCCGCCTCTGCCCTCTGCCTCTAGGCTACCGCCCTCCTCCTCCAGGCTGCTGCTCTCTACCCTCTGCCTCCTCCCTGACACCCTCCCCCTGCTGACTCCCTCCCCTTCTTCCTCCTTCAGCTCATACCACCCTCACTGACAGCCTCCCCCTCCCCTTCTTCCTCCTCCAGCTCTCCCCCCTTCTTCCACCTCTAGCTCGTCCCTCCCTTTTTTCCTCATCCAGCTCGCCCCACCCCCGCCGATACGGGAAAGGCGCTGGTGGAGGAACGATACGGGGAGGTGGGAAGGTGGTCAGCGGCGGAGGAAGGGGTGCTGGAGGAGGACGTGGTCGACGAGTGGGGCAGGTTGGACGGCTGGAGGAGAAAGGTTTCATTTGTAAATAATGAGAAATTCAAGGGTAAAAAATGTAAAACATTTGATGGATTTTGTCATAATCAACGGAAAATTTGATGGAAGTTAACATAAGGTTATGAAAATTAAGCACTATTAAGGGTTCTGGGTATAATTCACAATTACGTAAGGTTACAATTGTAATTATGAAATTACTCAGAGTTGTGGGTGTAAATATCTGAAATTGTTATGCCAGTTCATCTCTAGTGGTGCCTATCGCACAACCATTCTCATGCCGTAGTCGAAGGAATAAACCTTCCCTTTTTATCCTTTTTATTTTAGCAAACACTTTATTCTAAGCTAGTTTTTGCCACCCCTATGGTGAGGGGGAGAGTGGGCTTGGCCCCTAAAGTCTCCTAAGAAGTGATGTAAATCGAATAAAAAATGTAACAATTATTAGAATGTATATTTATAAATACTTAATTTTCATAATTTTTGAAGTACTTTCTTTTCAAATATAATATATAAGGTACATTATTAAATAAGTTACCAAAATAACAAAGTTAGAAAGTATTACATCTCGTAAGATACAAACATAGATGTAAACTGTGGGGCTGTGGATAAAGATACATGTCAACCATACCTATTCCAGTTTTAAAATATGAATGTTGATACATATACAATATTAACGCATAAGAAAAATATGTTAATAATTCATCAAAAATAGACAACAATATAAAAAGGATACGGGTTAAATACATATAGTAGTAAAATACTATATAGATATACTTAAATATACATGATTAAATGACTTATCATCATATAAACATACTAAATGAATTTAATTCTATAAAATGTCCCTAAGACATAACATCAAGAATTGAGGAGACAGGTGAGGGATCATAGAAATGAATAACTCAGGGTGCTCACCTCTTATACTTAGGATAAAATACATCCTAAGTACAACAATGATGAATGCACGAACTCGTCGGCTCGACATGTCTCCCTCTATACTTATGATAAAATATCCCTAAGTATAGACATGATATCTATGTCTGATTTTCCCTTATTTTACCTATATTTAAAAATCTTATATTTAAAAATATATCAATTACAAAGGTGGAAGGCCTAGGGCACAAGTGGGGCTCAGTTGACCAGTGGGTCAATCGAGGCCCGTCCATGATTGGGCCATGTCACCCCCAGGTGACAAAACCAAAGTAAAAATTGAAAATAAATAAAAATAAAATGATAAATGATTTTTTTATTTTTATATAAAATATAAAATTATCTATTATTTTATGAAGTATTTGAATCTATTTTTTATTTACTTTTTTTAGGTTATTTGTTATATGTCACTTTTTACAAGTATAAATACATAAATATATATATATATATATCTATATATTAGGTATTTTAATTTTATTTTATATTTTAAATTTTATTATTTTATATACATTTGTATATATTTATAACTTATTTAAATACATATAAGTATAATTTATTGTATTTTTCTGAAGTAAGATGTACACTTAAATAATTAGGGGTATTTATTATACATGTATATGTTTGAATATTATATATATTTAAGTATACTTATTTATTTTATTATATTTTTAATAATTTTACTTTAATCTAATTATGTCCATATATTATAAATAATATATACAAAATTATAAAATAAAAGATATAAAAATAAAGAATTAATAAATTGATTATTTTATTCAGATATAATGTACAATACGGGTCTAAAATCTAACTTTTGCATCTGAGCTTCAAATTTAATAGAATCACCTTCATTAATGCCTATATTAACTTTACATCTCTTTACCACTACGAAAAGATGAGTCTATAGTGTCATTTTTTTAAACTTGTCCCTATATCGTCCGTTATTAAATATGTAACAACGAATATTATTCATTGTAGATGATTTTCTATACAAGAATAGCAACAATAATGATAGCCCGTGCCTATCTCATAAGCGTCGGTCCATGTAGAAACACTTATCCGTTACTATCTCGTCCTTATTTTTTGAAATAAAACATTATGAAAATTAGTTCAAATTTTGAAAAATAACACCGGATAAGCATTGTTATACATTTGTTGCTATTTTTTGTTTAAGAAATCATTTTACAAAGAATTATATTCAATATTACATATTTAATAACAAATGACATAGTGATGGATTTAAAAAAGTTATCAATAGTGTGACAGATTTTTAAAAAGTTATTATAGACTCATTTTGTTGTATTATCTAGTGTAAAAATAGATACAAACACAAATTTCAAAATATGTATAAAATGATTCAGTAAGAAATGGTATATGTTTATATTTACACTCATTTGTTTAACAGTTTAGAAATGATAAGAAATCAGATACGGTTATATAATATTATTTATTGACAGTTTTTCTTAAAATCACACTAACGAAAGTGTAATTCTATAAAGGGTATCTACACCCATAACACTAAGTAATTGTGTAAGTATGTATATGACTCTGTGTAATTGCGAATTACACCAAGAACCTCAAATAGTCACTCCGTCTCACATCCATAATTATTTGTTAGATTTGTCTGTTAATCCAACTAGATCATTGGTTAATCTAATCCACAGCTATCTTACTGTTATTAAAATTTCCAAAAAAATAAGAAATTACTTCTCTTCCTTCCTCCTCCAGCGACCCACCCCTCCCTTCTGCTGTCGCCCTCCTCCTCCCAGACCTCCTCCTCAAAGTCCTCCTGTCGCCACCATGCTCCTCCCCGATCTCCTCCTCCAGGTCCTCATGTCACCACCCTGCTCCTCCCTGACCTCCTCCTCCTCCTCCTCCAAATCCTCCAGCTGTTGCCCTCCTCCCCGACCTCCTCCTCCAGGTCCTTCAACCACAACCCTCCTCCCCCTGACCTACTCCTTCTCCTCCAGGTCCTCCATCCGTCGCCCTCCTCCCCCTGACCTACTCCTTCTCCTCCAGGTCCTCCATCCGTCGCCCTCCTCCCCCTGACCTACTCCTTCTCCTCCAGGTCCTCCATCCGTCGCCCTCCTCCTCCACGACCTCCTCCTCCAGGTCCTCCCGTCATCACCCACCTCCTCTCCTGACCTCCTCCTCCTTCCCAGGTCCCCCGCTGTCACCCACCTCCTCCCCCGACATCCTCCCCTTCACAGGTCCTCTGCCGTCGCCCTCCTCCTCCCTTGACCTCCTCCTTCCTAGGTCCTCCGTCGTCGCCCACCTCCTCCCCCAACCTCCTCATCCTTCCCAGGTCCTCCGCTGTCACCCTCTTCCTCCCCTGGCCTCCTCCTCCTTCCTAGGTCATCTGTTGTTGCCCTCCCCCTCCTCCCCAGGACCTCCTGTCGTCGCTCACCTCCTCCACCAACCTCCTCCTCTTCCCATGTTCCCCGTCGTCGCCCACCTCCTCCTCGATGGTGTTGGATTTCTACGGAAGAGAAGAAAAGATAAGAGAAGGGGAATGGTAGGATTTGTAATTATCTTGAACATAAATGGGAAAACAGAAGGATTCCGTCAAAGTTAACGAAAAAACGAATGGGTGTTAAGGGAAAAAATCGTATTGAAGTTTTTTGTTGATTACATTACAATCAATTGGTCGAATGATGATGATTATTTTATATATTCATTGTTGTATCTTTTGACTTTTAATTAATAACATTGAACATTATCTATTGTTTATTCTTGTAATCCATGACGAATTCAGTCGCTACGTGTTTATAATGACGATTACCTATTTATTTGTTGTCAAATTTTGTACTAATTGTTGTTAATTTAACAATGAATTATGAGAAGTTAACTATGAATGAAAAATATATAATATTGACATATATTAATGATTATGAAATTTTGTGTTACCTTATGCCAAATGTGTTGTAGTGTAAGCTAATGTTTTTACTACTTTGTAAAATCACAAGTTTACAAGGTGATGCTCCTAAAAAAACCATTATAAATACCAGTGTCAAATATGTTCAAATCATTTCCACTTACACAACCAATAAAATTTGACAAGCACTAATAATTAAAACGTTTACTAAAGAAAAATAAATTAGATAAATAATATCTCAATAGTTTGCACCTCCAAAAAAAAGAAATTACTTACTTTTCCATACCTGCCGTATTCTTTGATTGTACTAAATGACAAAACCGTAGGAGCTTTACTTTGCTTTATTTTGTGGTGTATTTCCGACCCTCAAATCTTGGGCTTGGGTTGAATTGTTGTGCTTCATGTTACTTATTGATGAAATGAATCATAATCATTTATCTAAAAAAGTGATGCCTAACGCAAGGTTAAACCCATGTGTCTCGGCCCCGTCACCGTCTCCGTTGTTTTACTGTAATGACATACTTGGATTTTTAAAATTAATGATACTTTCAGATAGGAGGACATACGATCAGCTGATTAACCGACAGATCATTTCAGTAAGTTGAGCTAAGATATATTTGCTGATTCTTTGGAATCCTTTGCAAATTGTTGAAGGTAAAGTTGAGTAAATATAACTAACGTCTACTAATCTGCATTCAGTCAGCTAGCTAGCTATAAACAAAATGTTTGAACAACGGATCTTTAAAACCGAGCCAGCTACAAAATCATATATATGTGTCGATTTTTATTCTAGATGTTCAAACAGTTGTTCTAACTAGTTGGATCGATCCCTGAATGTCATCGGGTACAGTTCCCTTCCCGCCATTCTTGTAGCCGTGACCTGCAATCCGCACCACCTAAAGTGGAAGAGAAAGAAAGGATTCCTCTACGTCCCTCGAGTTCACTTTCCCGTATGAGCATTCGGTACATGTATAAGCATGTGGGAGAGTCAAAAGCTCACAACTATTGAGGGTCTCCCCCCTCAGACCACCGACTAGCTCGAGTAGGCCCGCGAACCCCACGATCTCAACTCGAGATCGTCGTGGTTCACTCAGGAGATAGAGGGTGTTGAGGTTACTTGGATATATGTTCCACCATGAAGCAATAGGCTTTGTTGGATTTTTGTTGGATTTCAAACTTGCGAGAACGAGGACTCTCTCACGAACTATTCTTGCATTGGCTTTCTCCTTTTGGTGCTTCTTAGATCCAACCCGGTTGTTGACTACTTATCTTGTTGACAACCATCAATTTCCTAGGCTTAGATTGATTTGAATGTTACTTAGGAAAATCGGTACTGACAACTTGTTGGGTGTGAACCCAATCAAGCCCATTGACAAACACCAATAATGTTTAAGTTCAAGCTATCAAGTAATAATCCCTACTACTTATAAGTCATTCTCACACTTTGTGATTATCCGATGACTAAGTTGAGGTGTTACAATAATTCTCTTATTTTGGAGTTTTATATAGGTTCAACCATAAAGATCATTGAATCAGAATTACAACTTAAATAACCTTTACAAACGGGACAACTACAAAATGAGCCTATAACAATCAATATCTTATGAAGAGAGTAACGAACAAATCATCATTATGATGTTTCATGAGTAATAAATCATTCGTTATAATGATCACTGTTTAAACCATTGTTAAAAATATAGCAAAGAATGTCTTTTTTTAATTTCTAAATTGAAATAACAATGAATAGACATCTGCAGCCAGTGCAAAACAATGACAAATTGCTTCCGTTGCTAAATCGAATTCACAATGATGGTTATTCGTTGCTAATATCGTGCATTTTTTCTTTACAATGGATATAAATAACTAATATTTAGGTTTAGGAATAAGAGGAAATGGAGCCCACTTTGTGAAGTAGGTAACCTTACCTACTTCACATTCATTTTTAGCAAATTTTTTTATTTTTTTTGAAAAATACCACCGTGGATTATCATAACTATATCCCTCTAATATGTCATTCAAATTTCATAAAAAACAGAGACTCCTACGGCCTCCATCCAGACAGTCATTTTTTAACGGTCACAGATTTGCTGTATTTTACATGTTCTGGATGGAGGCCGTAGAAGTCTCTGTTTCTGACGAAATTTGAATGGCATAATAGAGGGATATAATTATAAAAATTCACGGTGGCATTTTTCAAAAAATATAAAAATTGCGAAAAATAGATGTGAAGTAGGTAAACTCCCTTTCCTCTAAGAATAAACATATTTCATTCGTAACTAATAAACATATTTAATTCATAACATATAAGTTTTGTTTAGAACGACGAGAATAGGAGTCTTTTAGAGAGCCTTGTCATATCGTGAAAATCCAAACAAAATGTTCCAGCAAATTGAGAAAAAACGCCCTAGAAGAGGCAACTTTATTTTCATTTGCCACCACTTAGCGAGGATGTCGCAAGGATGTTTGCAGTTGCAAAAAAATAAAGAAATAAAAGTTATCCTCTCCCACCCAATCTTTTCCCTCTCTTTTCTTCAACCCTCTTCTTCCATGGTGTTTGATCATCCATGATGCCACTGACCACCACAGCGCCACCATCTCCCTCTCCAACGGTGTGGATCTTCTTTCCCTCTTCGACATCCACCAACTGAAATTTTCTTACAGGTACTCCTATTTGGGTCACTTATCAAAATAACTGTCACTATCACACCAACATGGTCGTCCACCACCACCATCATCGATCACCACCATTACGGCTATCGTCATCCCCACAACCACCTCATCTAAAAATAGACAACCTTGTTTATCCATCACTGCCGCCGCTATGCCCTACACCACAACCATCACACCTTACACCACTACAGTTGCTACTAGGGATGTCAATCTGTGTCTACCCATTGGGTACCCGATACAAACCCGCCCCATTTGAAGGACCTGAAACCCGCCCCATTTACTTTTGGACGGGTTTGGGTTTTGAATTGACTATCCTCCAGCCGAAAAAAGAATAGACCCTTATTCTCCTTATTCCTATCCTCCAGCCGAAAAAAGAATAGACCCTTATTCTCCTTATTCCCCATCCTTATTCCTGCTTATTCCCGAACCGAACACACCCTTAGTTGCATTCCAGTTTGAGAAGAGGAGAAGAGATTTAGGATTGTGCAAATTGAGTAACATTTTTTGAATAATTATTCTTAAAAAGAAAACTCAGTTAGGGCATGGGTTATCGATCATCAACATCAGCTGATCGATCTCCCATAATCGATCATTAGGATAAGCATGATCGATCACCCCTAACAGTCAATGTATTGGGTATTGACCGATCATTCTGAAAATTTGATTTTGTTTCCGCTATTTGACTTTTTTATGGGAAACTTTATTGAGAAATAGATCTATGATGCATGCCAATCTGACTCATTAGGTTCACACTTGTATTAAAACCTTCCTATTTTTGTTTTGTAAAATCAATTCTTATCTCTATTTTTGGAAAGTTATCATATTCCTCCGATCTGAAAATCCAAGGATTTATTTATTCATTGGCCTCTCTTGTGTATTTAAATAGAACCTTTCATCGACCCTTTCAGAAAATGTATTTAAGTACTGGAAGATCACCGAAAATTCTCTCTTTCCTCAGCAACAACAAAGCTCTAATCGACCACTCATCCCCATCTGATAAACCAAGCAAGATCGATCACCTACAACCTCTGATTGAGTATCATTATTTATTGATTTCTTTTTTATTTTTATTATCATTTTGATTCCAATGGCTTATCATCAGTCTACTCAGCATGATCGATTACTTACAACCTTCGATCGATCATCTTTATCTCATGTTTTTTTTATTTTTTATTGTGAATATCATTTTGATTCCAGTGACTTATCATTAGTCTTTTTCTTTGTGACATCCTACTAGATAGTGAAGGATGTGGAGAGATCCTTAAGCGCATCACTTGAAGCATGAGGATCGTATCGTATGCGATCAGGAGCGACTAGTCCTACTAGTTGCTCGAGGCAGCAGAATTAAAAAATTTAAATAATGAAACCAAATGATCCAAGAACGCTTCTCAGATCATTTCATCTAAACCACAAACAAGTATTAGGTTTACCTCTTTAAGCGTGATTGAGATCGAATCTATAAATGAAGAGAACTCATGTCTCAAGTCCGATCCGATGGAGGAGATACTTGCGAGCACGTTGATGAAACACGTGCTCCTCGCAATCCATGTTGACGATCCAAGCGACGAATCTCCTGATTTCGTCACACGAGATCCACATCTTCTTCACGAGCGAGGCACACCGAAGGAGATAGAGATCCACAAGCAAATAATTCGGCAGCATAACGATGATGCTACGGCGATGATGACTCTCTCTAGGGCTCTATGGTGGATGGACACAATGAGAGAGATACTTGGCATGTAAAGAATTAGCGAAAGAGCATGGAGAGAGTTTAATTCCTCTCGGAATTATCTATATCATCAAAGGCAAGGTCTACCCTTTCTTTTATACAAATTGGATGTATATGGATCTCAATACATATGCTTTCTTAATCTACGGTGTAGATTAAAAGTTTATTAATCAATGGCCATGATTTGTTGCTTAAAAAAATGCAACAACAATTAGTTTAAAATAAATTAACTATATCCTTTTTAAGATAATAATTAATTCATTTTAAAATCAATTAATATAAAAGATAATGTGAAGACCAAGTCTCTTCACTATAAATTGGGTGGTCGTCTCCCCTCTTGAACAAGTCAAGGTGGATGGCCACCATAAATGGATTATGTATTCCTTTATCTATATATACTAATTAATATGCAATAATAATTATTGCATTTATCTTCACAAAAATAATTCCAAATTAAATTTGTGAAAACTTCAATCATACCAATGACAATCATGAATCATATTCATATATCCAATATAATATGTAAATTATATTTACAACTAATTGTTTATTGTGAATCTCATTCACAACAACAAATAATTTGTAGTTCTATTTACAATTAAAACTATCTATCATATTATAAATACTATTTATAATATCCATGATTATAGTGGATAGTGATATACATATTAACCATACACTTGATAATTAAATCATATTTAATTATCTAAGATCTCAAATCTCATGTCCCAAATAACATGAATTACATTCACATTATTTATATCTTTGATAATTAAATTACATTCACTCATTTTAGATACCTCTCCTTATATGGTCAAATAATATGAATCAAATTCATATTATTTATGATAATTAAATCACATTTCATTATATATTTCTCAATGCTCAGATACATTATCAACAATGAAATTATTCTTGAACTCTTTCAAGAACAATGCGCTTTCTCCGTGGATACTTGGAGATAAGGATAAAACGATTGTACGTTTCATGTATGGTGACTTGGATATTGAGATTACATCTCAAATCAAGATCTTGCAGACCTCTCATATATGATTGATTAAATCAAGATCGTCAATGTAATATTCTCATTGCATCTGAATCACATTCAAATCAATGTCCAATATTTGGACCAAGATCAGATCACTTCTCTACAGAGAGGAGTCACTAAAATCTAGACCCGTTTAATCACTCCCTAGGAATGGAAGCGTCGTGGTTATACAATCGTTTATGATTACATCACCCTCAGGTATTCCTAATACTTGTACATCCTGCATACTGAAAGACCCATAGAGTAAACTCGAAGTTTTAGATCTATTTTGACTGTCTTCTTCAGGATTTTATCATTAGGTTTCTCATCTGATCATTGGGAGTTAGTATCGATCATATACTTTCCAAAAAAAATATAGCATATCTAGGTATTTATCATATACTTTCCAAAAGTATATAGCAATCCTACAAATTTAGTCAAGCTTCCAAAGCGAGATGACTGTGCACGAAATTTGATTCTTCCAAATACCTCATGAGCGAGTCCATATCTTCCGATTTAGTAAATGAACCTGTATGATCCCTCTGAGAGATCAAATTACTCATATGCCCTTGTACGTATACCATCGCGCCAGTGTATAGACCTTGATTATGTCATCAACCTACTGGTCTGTCAAATGTACGTACTCAGACATATAGTAACATATTTGTCTCCGGTTAGAGGATGCATGCCTATATCGTGACAACATACGGCAGAGGTCTTTGGTTATCTCGATTTCGTTAAGTCAACTCTTTGACCTAACTCATCTAACACCTCCGAATCTCTATTCCAATACAGAGGACCTGCATCAAGAGGTTAGTTAGATATCAGCCTTTAGAGAAAGGATTGTCATATCCCTCTCAAGGATGAGATCCTCTCTTAACAATCATTTGACGGTGCTTGATGAGTCCTCAATCTAACTCTTTAGATATTCATCCAAGCACCAACATCTATGATTTAATAATTGAATCAACAACCGTATGATCATTAAGATGGCCATGGCATTACCGTAATTGTACTAAGGGACCTATTATGAAAATTAGTTATTCTTCATTTCAGATAAGGAAATGATATTTGTAATAACATTTATTGCATAATGGCTCGTCGTGGCCTTGCATGTCCAACAATATCCCGCTAGCCCAAAGAGCCATTAATGGGCTAATTTTTAAACCCTGACTAATGTGACAATCATAAGCTATTTAATATAGGTAGGTAAGCTGATATGTTACTCTATTCCCAAGAGATTACGCCAAGTCCTTTTACGGTACTTGCATATCTCCTAGTAAAAGTGCTCGCATCCAATGCGAATGTTGTATCTTTTGCAACCAATACTCAATCTTAATTATAGTGTCTTTAACACTACAATTCAATAATCATTTATGTAATTTATATTATCCTTATCAGAATGCCCTTATTCCTGAAGATCTCTATCTCCTAAGGTATCTGCAGTTAAGACCTTTTAGATCACTATCTATAAAGTCTCAGGTTCTAGAAGATAAGACCATGAGATCACTATCTCTAAGGGTCTATTTGGTTGCTGGGTTGGGTGGGTTGGGGTAACCTAATTGGAATAGTAGCTATTTGGGATGGTTATAAGGGTTGGAGAGGGTTGGAATAAAGAATGTGATGTGATGTCACTATGATTTGTGATAGAATTCCATTCCATGAAAAGAGGAGGGTAAACCGAGTTACTCTGGGGTAACCCGAGGGTAACTCGAGGGTAACCCGGGGGTAACCCGGTTACCAAATGAGCCCTAAGTCTTGTCATCTTTGAAGATATTGTTATTACTGCAACTAAATGTTTTATCTCCATTGTAAGATTAGTAAATGTTTACTACTCCCACTGCATGGAAGACATCTGGCTTTTGTATATATCTAGCATACGCTGATCCCAAATCTGATCACTAGGGCATATAGCTTTGGTATTCACATCATCAACTCTTTGAGGTGATATCCCTTCAGCTAGGTCAGTACCATATCTTAAGGAAAAGAAGCGTTTCTTGGAATTTTCTAGAAAACGAAAATATCCAAGGTGTACCACTAATGTGATGGTTCCAATAACCTTTTTTCATTGCTTCTGAACAACTTCAGAACTAAGATCTAAGAGGTATCCTTGAGATCATATCTCAAGGTATGGAATAACCAATCTAAAACACTTATTATCGTTCTTATATCATTCCGAATGATTAGGATATCATCTATATTTAGCATGATGAACACAGTGGCACTCCAACTAAACTTCACATGGTTCATCAAGATTCTATCTGAAATCACAACCTTTATAATTTCATAAAATCTGATGTTCCAACTACAAGAAGCATATTCGAGTCCATAGATGGAGTTCCTTTAGCCTGTACATCTTGCATTCCTCAACTATGAAGCATTGAGTCTTCATCATATGAATATACTCGGAGAGGTATTCATAGAGGAATACAATCCTGACTCACATATTGAAGATGCCAGGTCAATTTGTGTAGCTATAGTTAGCAATAATCTAACGAGTTTAAGCATCGTCACTAGAAAGCAAGTTTCATCGCAAGTGATGTCTTCTTCCAGCGTGTATCTTGAGAATACAAGCCTTGCTTTAAAGGTCCCTACCTTTTCATCAGGTTCCCTCTTTCTCTTGAAGATCTATTTACACCTTAACGGGTCTTACCCATATAGGTGGATGATGACTGGTCTGAACACTCGGGTAAAAGGTCGTCAATGGTCGTTGCGACCCAAGCAATCAGACTCGATCAATCCAGAAAAAGAGACCACCAAATAAGATAAAATCAAATCAAAACACGATAGCGGTCTTGCTATTATTTTAACCTGGTATAGCGACCAAGGTCGAACAAAAGGAGCACGTGATGGCCTCGTGGCCTACGAAGTAGTCAAAAATAAAATAAAAGAAAAGAAAAGGGTATTTTTGGTGGATTTTAGTCTTTTTATATTTTTTTAGATTTTTAATTAATTAAGAAAATAGAAAAGACAAGGAAACAAGGCAATTCATCAATTTATTTAATGCATTAAAAATCAACCAAAAATTCAAATAAAATTGTTTTCATGTGTTTTATAATTTTTACTATTTTTAGTGAAATTTTGGGATTTTTCTGATTCTTATTTAATTTTCTAAAAATCAAACAAGGCTAGAAAATGGAGGTACTGTCCAGCCGAGCTTAAGGGAATTAGATAAAATATCGAAAAATCCCCAATAAGCCTGGAGGTAATTTTTTCTGTAAAGAGAAAAAGACAAGGAAAATTTAGACACCTTAATTATTATTTTTGGATTTTTAGTTTTTTTATTAGAATTTTTATGAGTTTTTAGGTGTTTTTCGATTTTTAAGAGTTTTATATAATAAAAAATAGCCAAAATTGGCTAGAAAATCAAACAAGCCAAAACAAACATTAGCTAATTTTTTTGTAATTTTTAGATAAGTTTTAATATTTTTTTTGCGAATTTTTAATTTAGACAGTAACGAAAATGGAAGTTTTTGATTTTTTAAAAATATCAAATAAAAGCAAAAATGTCTCCAAAAATTCCAGAAAACTTTACAACATGGCAGGAGCCATGTATCCAATTTTCATTGGATTTGGAGTTGATTTACTATTTTATAAAAAATAAAAATCAAGCAACAATGCACAGGGACCTAACTGCAATTATAATAAAACCCTGGGCCCCCCGGAGAACAAGGCTGGAAACTGTAGGGGCAGGAGTGCAAATTGTCCCCCGGGCCACGCACGATACACGTGACTCAGGCCTGGGGGGACCAATTTGTCATTCCTATTTATAAAAGTATAAATCGTAACACGACAAAAATACAGGGCCGAAATTGCAAAAACACCAAATATTCACGTGTCGACGCACGTGTTCACTACTGGCAGGGGTATAAATGCAATTTAAATAAACATGAGGGTCCACAGTGCAATATTTGCAAAAATAAAAGAGCTACACTACGTATTTACAAGACTAAAAACTAAATGCGAAAAGTAAAGGGGCCTAAGAGAAAATACCCTTTTATTAAATGTCGAAGGCTGATGTCGCGCCACGTGCTTGATCCAACGGGTGAGAACGATGGCGCCTTAACCCTTAAACGCAGGCCTGATCGGACGGTCGAGGGCCCACCGCGTGGCAGATCTGACGGTGCACGTACGCTGCGGCGAAGCCCTTGCTGAATCGACGGCTGAGAAGACGACGCGTGGAGATCGGAGGGCTCTGAATCACTAGCGCCTCTTCATCTGATCGTGCGGCTCGGATCGGTCCTCAGAAGGATCTGACGGTGGTGAAGCTCCTGGATGAACGACCTGGATACGAACTGGAGCGGGAGGACGATCTAACGGTGCGAGGAGGTCCCGGAAGAACTATCGGCCGGCGAACTTTGCCGGCTCGAACCTCGAGCGTGGGGGCTCCTCGTCGGCTGTTGGAAGGCTGAGAAGAAGCGTGGGAACCTTCCGCGTCTGATGGCAAGCTCCGATGATGGCGGGGAGCTCTAGAGAGCTCCGACGAAGCTGATGACATGGAGCTGCTGTGCTCTGAAGTCTCGACCTCCAGATGAGGTCGAATAGGCCTGATACCTGCACAAGAAGAAAGAGGGGTCGAGGGCAAACTGCCTCGACCCGTCAGAGCGGGAAATGGATGGCTGGTGCGTCGGTATGGCGGCTCTCCGGCGAGCGGCGGAGGGTGAGAGCCGATATCCCTGCTCCGGGGTGAGCCAGGGGGAATGGAAGGTCAGAGAAGGTGGAGAGAAGTGTGGTGGACGTGGTGGCGGTGTCGGATGGCCAAGTGGAAGGACGGAGACGAAGGGCGGAGGCGGCGGAGCTACACTACTGAAATCGGAAAAATCCTATTCTAAGCTAATCTACGGGCTAAAAGGGCTACCTGGCGGAGGCTGTCGACTGGGCTGGAGCTCGGGGAGCTCCTGGGTCATTGCCTGCAAGGGGGCGCCGTCTCCCCGAGGCTGAGCATGCTCGCGGCGGCGCACGGCGGAGAAAACCACCGGATCAGTGGTTCCCGGCTTCCCGGGCCTCGCTGCAACTCCCACAAGCTCCACTGTCACTCAGGCAAGGTGGAGGAGGTCACATGCGACGAGGGGGAGATGCAAAGATGAAGAACAAGGTCGCCGGAGCTGAGGTTTTATATGATCAGGGGTCCGAGAAGAAGTAGGTCGGGCGAGTCACTCGCGACTCGGATCCCTAAGACCCACCCCGGGCGTGGGTCATGGATGTTCAAGGATCAATCGGAGCCCGGGGTTAAGGTGTTTGGTTGTCGGATCGAATGGGAAATAATTGGAGAAGTCGGGTCGTCAATCAGATCCGAGGGGAAGAGGGTCCGCGGGGGAAGTTGACCGGGGTCAACAAACCCCCGTGGACCAATCAGCATCCGCCAAGCTCAATTTATTTGTTTATTTATTTTAAGGTAGAAAATGATCGAATTAATAAAAACTTAAAACATGAAAAAAACTTATTTTATTTTTTTTTTCTATTTTTTGTGATTTTTAATTAATTTTTCAAAATAAAAATAAGGTATTTACATTATATAGCTATATATAGGTATATGTACAATATATGGATTTTTATTTTTGATTTTTAATTTGTTATTTTTATACATTTTTATTCCCCTTTTATATTTTATTTATTTATATCATAAAATAAGGAATAAAAAGATATTTTTATTTTATTTTTATTATTTATATACAATAGTGAAATAAATACATATATACATATATATACATGGTATATTTACAATGTATTTTTGGGTTTTTAATTTTGTTCTTTTTATTTTGTTTTTGTTTTAATTGTTTTTATTTTATTTATTTACAACATAAAAGATAGAATATTTACAAAATTTTTGGAAATTAATTTTATTTATTTATAAGGTAAAATAAATATAAGAGAGTGGACTATGCACATGATGAATATGCACAATTGGATGTTTTTGTTTTCTTTTTAATTTTTGTATTTTTGTTTTGATTTTTATAATGATAAATATGTATAATATTTATAAACCAATTTTAATCTATTTTTGAGAGGAAAATACTTTTATTATATTTACAAATATATTTACACATGAGCCCCTATCTCCCTCTACTTTGGCTTTTATGCGGTCAGGCTCATGCTGAGCCCTCCCTTGGGATTAGGTCGCTCAATATTTATTCTAAATATTTCCCTCTTTTTCTTTTTGTTCTTTATTCTTTTATTTTAGCACAAAAACATGCTAATTATTAGTTTTTACACTATGCATGCCTTTTGCTAATTATTTGTATTTACACCTATCTACATGTATTTGCAAAGGTTTTTGTAGCTAAAATATAAGAATAAAGAGTGATGAATGAGTATTCATCAGTGGATCATTGATGTTCCATATAGAACACTTGTATATGTAGTCTACTTTAGACTTTAATATCCATCTTTCCTTGTCATGATCTTCACAAGCTTCATCACACGAAGTAAGATCATTTTAAAATTTAACTGACACATGGAATCCAACCTCAAACTCATTTGAAGAGGTATGGGTGTTTCATCTTTAATTGTCATTTTAATATCTGATTTCAGGAACCTCATTATCTTCTCAAGATTTAATGAGTTTCTTCACTTTATTTTCATCTTGATTCTTAAGAAAGTCATCCTCTAAGAATCACCTTGTTAGATATGAAATCTTTTAAGAATTTCAAGGTCATAAGGTAGGTATCCAATACCATCTTTTATTTTTCTAATGAAACAACACTCTCTGGTGCTAGATTCCAGCTTACTTGCATCCATGACAATGTTATAGACCAAGCAACCCTAAATCCTCAAGTGTCTAACACGAGGCTAGGTTCCAAACCATATCTTATGAGGATGTTCAAGTATAGATTTACATGGAATCTTTTTAAGGATATATATTGTAGTCTCTACTACATATATACCTGGAAACTAAGATGTAATTATGATAAAATTCATCATTGATCAAATCATGTCACACATGATCAATTGTATCTCCATACAACTCTATTGAGTTTAAGTGTATCAGGAGGAGTGAGATAGGAATGATATTCCTATCTCCATAAGGTATTCCTTGAATTCATCTAATAGGTACTTTCTACCTAAGTTAGATCAAATTCATTTCATCTTCCTTCAAACTTTGGTTCTAAATCAAAAATGTGAAATCTTTGAACGTTTCAAAGTTTTCTAAGGTGAAGGGAAGAAATCTCATATCAAAAATAATCATCGAATGATATCGCATATCATCAATGTTTATTGTGATACAAATGATCCATACACATCAATATGTATGACATCTTGAATGCCTTGACATCTTACACCATTCATGGAGAAGGGTGTATTGGACATTTTAATACAATATTCACAAGTATGTAAGATTTGAAATTTCAGACATTCCAAAGCTTCATCTCTTATTGGTCTATTCATCTCATCAATAGACATATGTCCAAGATTTGATGCCAGATCATTGTCAAATGATCTTCATCCTCCTATTGATCTTGTTAAGGTTTAATTACAATATTAAAAATATTAATGAACCATTTATTAATTTTCTAATTTAGCAGAGTCCTCAATATGTCATATTACTATCTAAAGTATATCCGTCATAACTCTTTATGATAGGTTTATTCCAAAATTCATGTTTATGTCCAACACTTAGAAATAAACTAGGTCATAGAGACATTATCTAAGACTAAGGGATCTCCCACTGAAAATATGAAGTCTATTTATCCAATAGAGATTGTTGCAACAATTGCATCAATATCCATGTAGATGATTATTAAACCTTATTATCAAATTTTTTAATCTTCTAAAACATATGCAACCAATTGCAAGTGTTATTACAAGAATGAGATACAATTATCAGACTTTAATCTTATCAAATAAGAAAGTCGATTTCAATGATGATATGTATATATAGATTATTCCTATGTACTATCCTTCTCTAAGGATCCTAGATAGACTTGACAATTATACTATCAACACATTGTCTTGTTGCAGTATCAGCATTCATTCAACTCTTTGGATGTCATATGGAAATTACATAAGTATAGTCAACTCTTTGACCTTTCTTCTTTGCTTGGGTCAGACCCATGATTCCATTATGCTCCCTTCATCTATAAAAAACCATTGCTTAATACCAAAGATCTTTTATGTTGAATTCAAAAGATTTCAATATAAGAGTACTTCAACATTTATACATGCTTCATTCAATTCATACAATATGAATATTATGAAGCTTCATGAATGACTTGAGTACAGACAGTAGAATGATGACACTCATCGTATCTACATCCATCTAAACTCTAAAAGACTTTGGTTTAGATAAGTACTCAAACATCTTGAGTACATCATCTATTATTGAGCCACCATTCTGCACAATGCAGTGAATCATGTCATTCATGATTAAATGTTGAGAGCATATATGTATGCTAGAACATCTTCCTAGATTTTGTAAGGATTGTTTGACAATTACGATCATCATCGACATGTCATTTACAAAGTACATTTGATGAGAGATCAAGACTATAGAGACACACAAACCATGGGTTGTTGTCCTATTGTCTATTTAATTATCATTCCTTATTATTATGAGGAAACTTGCACATTGCAATCACATACATTATGTGTCCAACTGCTAGTACAATATCATGAATCCAATCCATGACATATTACTGGTCATCATTGAGTATAGAATTGAGTGGGTTTAATAAGGACTATTTGAAATAAGAAATTTGCATAAATATATATAAATATATATTTTACTTTGATTTAGGAATTTTTATATCAAAGTTGTCTTGCCTTGTCAACACTGAAAGTTCATTCCCTTAATCACTTTCAATGTAAGAGATATGCTTACCATTATACCTCGAGCAAGATCTAGGATCTCCTTCTCACCTTTGTTACATCCCAATAATATGAGAGCTTGGAACTCGGATAAAAAGAAGTGGGAACACATTCCTCCTTGCAAGTCCAACTTGCATTCCCAATTCGGTCTTTAACACCCGAGCTCACCACCCTTACTGATTGTTATTCTTTGGCCCCATAACTTAAAGTATTTTCGATTGGGTCCCTCTACACTGTTTTGAATTGCATGTCTTTTATTTAGTGAAATAAAAAATTAGTTAACCCCAAAAATTATCCAAAAAATTATATGTAATGCATGTTTGCATGCTTTATTTGTGGCAATTTTGTTGGTTAATTTCTTTGCATTTTTCTATTATTAAAAATTCAAAAACTCCTAAAAAGTGTCATGTTTATCTTAGAAAAATCATAAAAATTCGAAAATATATCCAAAAATTCTATAAAAATAGAGTAGTGTCTTTTATTATCTTTTATCCCCAGTTCTGTTTTCATACAAAAATATTTTATAAAAACCCAAAAATCACAACACAATTGAAAACTTATAAAAGTTATAAAAAATCATAGAAAAAAATAAAAAATTGCGATTTCAGTCTCTGTTTGTAGATATATATACTTATTTTATCATAAAAATTGCTTTCAGGAGTTTTGGGCGCTTTATGTATTTTTAATTTGTAAATTACTCTTGGTTGTGCATTGTTTATTTATTCTTTCACTATTTGATTTTAAGAAAATCACAAAAACATCGGATTTTTTTTAAAATTACCAAAAAATATTTTAAAACATATAAAATCCAAAAAAATTTATTACAATTTTCTGAGTATTTTTAACCCCTTTTAAAAACACAAAAAGAGAGTGTGTGTGTGTGTGAAAGTTGTTATTGTTTCTTTATATTGAAGAACTACAAATTAAAAAAAATAAAAACCACTAAAAACAGTAAAAATCTTTTAAAATCGATCACTCAGCTCTTAACTGTGCTCCTTGAGTTTGACCCTGGTCGCTACACCAGGTAAATAAAAATAGCGAACTTCTTACATTCACCATTTGATTTTTTAGAGTGGTTGATTTTCTCGATCGATTGTTTGATTGATTAGGGTAACAACGACATTGATTAATTGCTACCTTAACCCTAGTTGATTGGGCGATCATAAGGTGCAACCCATTCTCTTGTATGAGGTTTTGACGCTTGGTGCATCGATTTTATGGGACCATTTCTGAAGAGTCAGGGATTTGATTACATTTTGTTCGTTGTAGATTATGTGAGTTGTTGGATTGATGCCATCCCCACCCGAGCCGGTGATGGGAGGACTGTTTGAAGATTTTTGAGGAAGAATATCATATCATGATTCAAGGTTCCTAGAGTTTTGATTTCTTACATTGGTACTCATTTGATGAACAACAAGGTAAGGTCCCTTGTTAACGAGTTCAGCATAGATCATAGAGTTGTCAGTCCATATTATCCACAGACGAATGGCCTTGTTGAGGTTTCGAACTGGGAGATAAGAACGATATTACAGAAGGTTATCCGTGCAGACCAAAAGGATTGGTCACAACTTTTGGACTCGATCTTGTGGACTGATGAATACCCATTCATCACTCTTTATTCTTCTATTTTAGCTACAAAAACCTTTGCAAATACATGTAGATATGTGTAAATACAAATAATTACCAAAAGCATGCATTGTGTAAAAACCTATAATTAGCATGTTTTTGTGCAAAAATAAAAAGAATAAAGAGCAAAAAGAAAAAGAGGGAAATATTTAGAATAAATATTGAGCAAACTAACCCAAGCGAGGGCTCAGCATGGGCCTGACCACATAAAAGCCAAAGTAGAGGGAGATAGGAGCTCATGTGTGTATACTTCTGTAAATAAATAAAACTATATATTTTCCTCACCCAAAAATATGTTGTAAATATTTGTATATATTTTGTAAAAGTTATTAAAAACAAAATAAAAATCAAAAATTCAAAAATACCCTTTTTCCCATGTGCATAGACCATCACCCATGTATTTATCTAACCCTATAGATAAATGTATTTATTTTCAAAACTTGTTGTGAATATTCTATGGCATATTTTGTAAATACATAAAATAACAAGAAACAAAATAAAAATCAAATAAAAATTACAAAATTAATAATACAAAAATACATTGTATAAATACCATGTGTATAAATGTATATAACTATTTATTTCACCCTTGTGTATAAATAATTAAAATAAAATAAAATACCATTTTATTCCATATTTTATGATGTAAATAAATAAAATACAAAATGAGCATAAAAATACATAAAAATAACAAATAAAAAATCAAAAATAAAAATCCATATAGTGTACATATACCTATATATATAGCTACCCTATTTTTATTTCCAAAAATTAATTAAAAATCACCAAAAAAATAGAAAAAAATAAAAGAAAAATATTTCATGTTTTGAGTTTTCTTTAATTCGGCCTATTTCTACCCTAAAATAAATAAACAAAAATTGGATACACGTGGCCGCTCCTGATTGGTCCACGGGGGATTGTTGACCCCGGTCAACTCCCCCGCGGACTCCTTCCTTTTCTGGAAGACGCGCGCCGCCCCACCTTCGCCGAATTTTCCACGCGTCTCCAGGCTGTCACCCACGCATATCCCGCGCCCGGATCCTTCGTTGATCATCCGTCATCCTCGCCCGATCCTTCGCCGCGCGATCCATGCCTTCCTTAGCCGTCGCCCCTCAACCCTAATCGCCCCTGTCACCATTTATATCCCGACCTCCGCCGCCTCCGCGCCCCATCTTTGGACCTTCCCCTTCTTCCCAGTGACCTCCATAGGCACCGCGAGAGTGACAGCAAGCGTTTGCCCTTGTTGCAGCGAGGCGAGGAGGCGAATCCACTGATCCGGCGATCTTCGCCGCCGCTGCTCCGCCACCAGCGTCGAGCATCGAGCCTCGGGCCGAGACGACCCTCGAGGCTACGACCAAGAGCACCCCCTGCTCTTCCCCAGTCTCTCCGACCACCCAGGTAGAACCCTTAGGCCGTAGGATAGCGTAGATTTCGATTTTTCAGTTACTGTTAGCGTAGCTCCGCCGCCTTCGCCAGGCACCTCCGACCACCCATCTTCCATTCCGACACCGCCATCATCTCCGCCAGACCTCTCCGCACCTTCTTCACCCCTGCACACAACCCAGATCGCACAGGATCTGGGAACCGAGCTCCTTCGCCGTCCACCCTCGCCGGAGCTCGCCATTCCGACTCACACTTCACCTTCACGCCGCCTAACCGGGTCGAGGTACTTTGCCCTCGACCCGCGAGTCTTCTGGTTTGCTTTTCAGGTCGAAACGAGGGCATCTGAGGCCCTTCGCCATCCAGCCAGGAGACCCAGCTCCGCCGGCCTTGCTCGAGCTCCTCGGAGCTTGGTTTGACCGTCGGAGACCACCGGCAGACGCGGGAGCCTTCCGCGATTCTTCTCCGACCTCCAGAAGGCTCACCGGAGGACCCTAGCGCACGCACGAGCCCGGCGAGTCTCGCCGGGGACCTGTTCTTCGAGGACCCTCCATCGCCGTCCGATCGTCCTCATCGCTCCAGATCAGATCTTGGCCGTCCGATCGAGGAGTAGCTTCCACCGTCCGATCCGAGGAGACGCCATCTGGAGCGCCCACCCACTGCAGCCGTCCGATCTACACGTGGCGCGCATCCAACGACTCCATTTAATAAAGGGTAATTTACCCTTAGGCCCTTATCTTTGCCTTATTTCGTTTCAGTCCTGTAAGTTGTCGAGTCAGTTGTTTATTTTCTGGGATATTTGCATAGAGACCCTCGTGCTTATTTTTATTTGCATTTATACCCCTGCCAGTTGAGAGCCACGTGCTTCGTCACGTGTTTTGTTGGGATATTTGCATAAGACGCCCTGCAGTTCTGGATGTTATTCATTGAATAAAAAGTTTTGTTTATTTGCATATATACCCCTGTGAATGCTTTATTTCCGCATGTGTGTTTTATTTTGGGTAAATTGCAACTGGGCCCCCTGGACTTTTGATACGAGTTATCAATAGGTCCTCGGGACTTATTTTTCTTACATTTGGGTCCTTGAGTGCCCCAGGCACGTGCTTGGCACGTGTTTTGCTGGGTATTTTGCACCAGGACCCCAGAACTTTTGGGTATTTGCACTTAGGTCCCTGTGCACAGTGCCCCACCTTTATTTTTGAATAAAATATCAAACGACCTCCAAATCCAATGAGATTTTGACACATGGCTCCTGCCATGGTGTAGGAATTTCTGTGATTTTTGAGGACATTTTTGATTTCATTTATTATTTTTAAAAATTCAAAAACCCCTATTTTTGCCACTGTTTGACTTTAAAAATACCAAAAAAAATATAAAATCACCCCCAAAAATTCTAAAAAAATTAGATACTGTAGTTTGATTGTTGTTTGATTTTCTAGCCAATTTTGGCTATTTTTCATCACTTAAAAACCCTAAAAATTGAAAAACCCCTAAAAACTCATAAAAACTATAAAAATTAAATTAAAAATCCAAAAATAATAATTAGGGTGCCTAAATTTTCCTTATTCTTCATAGTTTACAGGAAAATTACCTCCAGGGTTGATTGAACTCTTAAATATTTTATTTTTGAGTTTCTAACCTTGCTGGACAGTACCTCTTCTTGGTTGCATTGTTTGATTTTTAATAAATAATTTCCCCATTAGAAAAATTCCAAAAATTCACCAAAAACAGTAAAAAACTTAAAAAACCTAAAAACCAATTTTCTGGAATTTTTGTTTGATTTTTGGTGTGTTTAATAAATTGTGGAAGTTGCCTTGTTTTTCCTTTCTTTCATTTTCTTTATAATTTAAAAAATCTAAAAAATATAAAAACAAATAAAAACCACTAAAAAAAGATTCCCTCGGATTTCTGACTACATCGTAGGCTATTTAGCCAATCTGTGCTCCTTGTGTTCGACCCTGGGAGCTATACCAGGTTAATCCTATAGCTAGATCGCTCTATTTTGTGCTTGCTTGTTTTTATCTGATTTGAGTGATTGATTTTTTCTTGATTGACTCAGCCCGAGTGATTGAGGTCGCAACGACCTAATTTTCTGTACCTTTACCTCTGTCGTTCGGGCGTGCCGTCAGAATGGCGCCGTTGCCGGGGAGCACGGCTTTGTAGTCATTTTTCTATATTGTCTCTCTAAATTATAACTGTTTTCTGACACTCTCTCTTTCTAATTTTTGTGCGAGGTACTGCGTGGAGAACTTGGAGTACACTTTTTGAGGACCCGCACGGGAAGAAGAGCAGGGAGAAGAAGAAGAATGTCATTTACTTGAGAGAACAATATTTTTGTAATAATTTAGGACTTGGACATTTGTGGACATTTGTAACTTAGCGGGTCTGTTTCGCCGAGCACCGGTGTGCTCGGGGGACCCATTTGGATTTTCGCGGCTTTTATCGTGGTTTTTATAGCTAGCTGCCTTTTCCGGTGTTTCTCGCGGTTTTAGCCCCTAGACATAGGAATTTTGATTGATTGTGACGTAAATTTTTAAGGCCCAACACCTAATAGAATATCTGTTCCTATAGAACGTAATTGGACCTTAATAAAATTCACTGAAAAAGTTAGTTTAATTGGATTTGAGACCACGTGCCGTGAGGAGTCACATACAGCGCTGGCAGGACCCGTTGTGGCGGGCACCGAGTGACTCCCAAGATCGGACTCCGGACTCGATTCGGTTAGCTAACTATTGTTCTTCACGATCAATAGAAGTTGCACATCTAGGACTCGGTTTTTCCCGCTGCACCATTTAGGTAGTTTTATTCTGTCTTTAAATTCTGCGCGGATCACTTGCATGTAGAGTGCTGGAGACAAGGTACGCATTTCTTTCTCTGCATGCATCATTGATTTCTTCGCGCATCGGCTTTTTCGTCTTCTCCCTCTGTTTTTGACTTAATCATCAGGAGAATCGGAAAAACCGTTAGGCCGCTTGTATTTATTTTGAAAAAAAAAAATTAAAAAGAAAAACAAAAAAAAATTGGGACTGGATAACATTATTGACCCTAAAAGACACTCACATTAAAAATTTGTCTTGGGGAGAGCAACCCCCTCCTTGTATGGTTTGGATGCGCGAGAGAGTGACCCGCACCCTAGGTAGAACCCTCCGGTGTTATTTCTAGCTGACTACCGACTCTTCCGTGCGGGCCAGTCGGTTGGAGTAGCATCGGGTATCCTAACAGGTCACGTAAGCGCTCTGATATTTTGTATGTTCACCAAATAAAATTGACAAGATAAATTGACCGAGCTTTCACGGTCTTCAGATTGTGTTGCGTTGGTGAACCGGGGGTTTGCTTTGCGATCATATTTTCTCCAGATCCCATCCGCCCAACTCGCCAAGATCAAGATGATGGGTAGACGATCTCTTAGGCAGCCTCTGGCTGCACCGCTTTCAAGCGCGTCTACTCCATCATCTAGGTTGGCCCGTGAGAGTCGAGACCAGCTCTCCGGGCCCGAGTTCGATTCCACCCTGTTCCCCCTCGATCCCCTTTCTTCTGCTACTGAGAGACATGAGCCCGAGGAAAGACGAATTAATTTGACAGAACCTGAGTTGGGCTCATCTGATTTTGCAGACGTCCCTATGGCCGGAGCCGGCAGTTCAGACGATCGCCAGCCCGAACATTTTGTCTTAGACCAGGGAGCGATTAACTCCACCCTGATCGCGTCATTAGAGACTGTTCAGCAGCAGTTACGCGATCAGGGGGCTTTTATGATCGAGATGAGAAGGGAGATGGAGCGACTCCGAAGAGAGCGAGACGAGTCGAGCGAGCCTGAGGACATTCCTGACGCTGATGCAGAGGCAGCAGCAGCTGCAGCAGCAGCTGCCGCAGCGGCAGCCGCCGCCGGAGCAGGACCACCGAGACCGATGCGGGAGTTACACAACCCCGGATCTACACTGATGCACCATTGGGTGGTGGTACCTGCCATCGTGGGGGATTTCAAGTTCCCTCCGAACACCCTGCAGATGCTTCCTCATTTTCACGGACTTGCCACTGAGGAACCCCATCTCCATCTCCAGGAGTTTTTGATGATCTGCAGCACTGTCCACGACCGTCATGTGGACCAAGATACGATTCGGATGATGGCCTTCCCTTTTTCACTGGCAGATAGAGCAGCCGCCTGGCTGAAACATCTAGGGAAGTTTGTTTATACCTGGGAGCAACTCCGCACCGAGTACTTGAACAAGTACTATCCACTCGGGCGGACGAATGCAGCGAGGGCCCTGATCAATAACTTCTCCATGCTCCCTAACGAGCAATTTCATGAGGCATGGGAGAGGTTCAGAGAGCTTCTGGATAGATGCCCACACCACGACATTTCGAAGCCGAACCTAGTTCAAAGCTTCTTTAGTGGGATGACGCCAGAACTTCAGGGTCTGGTGAATGCTTCTTGCGGCGAGTCCTACTTTGCCAAGGACCACAACCAAGTCTGGGCCATCTATGAGGAGATGGCAGAAAATTACATGGTGATGTCCCAGACTCGGTTGTATACACAGAGATCTCAGCAGCCGCCAGGACCCGTGCAGTATCAGCGGATAGCACGGGTTGATGCAGGTCCTTCCAGTTCGTCCACAGTTGCAGCCGCACAGGCAGAGTCGGCCGCTGCGGACATGGGAATTATCAGCGAGAAGTTGGACCGCATGGAAATCATAGAGAAGAAGCAGTGCCAGGGCATAACTCAGATGGAGCAAATGGCACAAACTCTGAGCGACATGAAGACCCAGCTCTTGTGTCTTCAGGAGGCACAGACGGCTCCTCAGCCCCGTCTTCTGTCGCGAGGCGATTCCGGCGGCAGCCGCAGCTCGTCCCAGCGCTCCAGCTCCTTGCAGCAGCCTAGACAAGTTCACCTTGTACAGGCGGAGCCGTACCAGCAGCAGCAGCCCTCTTACCAGTCACCACCATCTCCAGACTTACAGATGGTGGTATATCAGCCGGATCAACCTCTGGCAGCACTGCCGCCAGACTCCTTCGATGCTGAGCCGTTGATGGATGTCAACGGGATTTGGTATGACCGTCCTCAACCTGGAATCCGACGAGACCATCCCGGATTCAGGTGGGGGAATGGGGGTAACCAGTCCCAACAGCAGCCAGCCGGTCAGGGAGGGCAGTACTCCCAGCAGAGAGATCACCTGCAGCCCCCAGCATACCAACCACACCAGCCATCATCCTTCGTACCTCGTCCCTACCAGCAGCAGGGACAGAATTGGAGACGTGAGCAGCAGGCTCACCAGCAGCAGCATCATTCCTCTTACCCCTCTCAGCCACAGCAGCACCAGGTCCAGCAGCCTCATTATCAGAGAGGCAACCCGTCGGGCTCCCATGAGAGCCCCGCCATGGATGATTTAGCCCGCCTCTTCACAGAGCAGCAGGCTACATTTAGACGGGAGATGGACGAGTTCCGCCAGGAGATGCGGGACCTGATGAGAGGGAAGGCCGCCATCCCTGCACAGATCGAGCCTAATCCGAATAACTTGAAGAGGAAATCTGAGCAGGTAGTTCACACTGAGCCTACCACTTCTAGTGACTCATTTGATGTTATCTCGTCGGATCTATTTGATGCTGATTTTGTCACACTTAGGAGCGGTAGAAGACCAGCAGGAGGCGCCTCATCTGAGCGACAACACGAGGAATCATCTAGAGCGCCAGATGAGGAAGAGGAGAGCGGTACTGAAGCCGCACATCATGGTGACGGTGGTACTGACGCCACCAGCAGAGCCGAGCCAGCCCGCGGTACTGAGGCCGCAAGACGTCTAGATGTAGAGCCAGCTAGAGGTGGTACTGAGGCCACCAACATCTATTCTAATAGAAATGTTGTCTTTCCTCGCATGAATGTATCTCAGAACTCTAATTTGAATAAAGGAAAAGGTTTAGTTTCTTCTGATCCCACTGTGGTGAATGATGTTTGTGAGGATCCGGTCATCGAACCGTCTAGGCCTATTCCTAGTCCTTCATCTGAGAAGGACCCTGTGATCCCCTTTCCTAGAGCCCTTGAGTTGGGGAAGGGGAAGAAAAAAGAAAAAGATCCAAAAAAGAGAGAGCAGGAGGAGTTCAGCCAAGGCATGATAGACCGATTTCACATCCAGCTGACCCTCAATGAGGCTTTGCAGCACATCCCTCTTCTTCAGCGATCCTTGAGAGACAGGACCACAGTCAGGAGGAAGAAGAGGAACAAGACCGCAGAAATTCATGTGCTAACAAAAGCCACGTGTTACGCGATCCAGAACCATCTGCCGACTAAGAGGCCAGATTTAGGGGCCCCGTATGTCAGATGTCAGATTAGTGAGCAGAGGTTCGACCGTACTCTCTTAGATAGCGGATCGTCGATCAACCTTCTTCCGGCAGCCCTTCTCGACCACTTAGAGTTGGGCACTCTTAGACAGAGCAGGACATACCTTCAGTTTGCTGATCGGTCTGTCAAGAGGCCAAAGGGGTTGTTGCGAGACGTTGTCGTCACGATTCAGGGTTTGCAATTTCCCGTGGATTTCGTCGTGCTAGACATGGAGACCCCTGACTCGTTGACCGATTCCCCCATCATCCTCGGTCGCCCGTTCTTGGCCACCGCCAAGGCAGTGACTGACCATGACAATGGGAAGGTATTCTTTCGCGTCCAGGGCGAGAGTATACAAATAGAGACGGTTAAGGACCACAGAGCCAGAGATAGATCCCGCTCACATGGCAGTACAGATTCAGAGCAGCTGACAGACGCAGAGCCAGACATCCACCAGGACTGTGATTTTGTGATCACAGATGATGAGGCAATTTGGGCAGATCCTGCAGCACAGACTATCCTCTCATACTCAGACACAGCTGATGCAGAGATGATAGCAGAGGATAGTCTGGAGAGCACAACCCTGGTTCAGGATACTATTGAGTCAGCAGAGTCGGACCTTGATCGCGACACGATTTTCAGTGATGGTGGTACTGAGGCCACCTTGCTCTACGGTGGTACTGATGCCACCGCAGTTGATACAGATCCCTCGGATTCAGAATCGGATTGGGCAGATTGTGATGATCAGATGCCAGATCTGGATCCACCTGAGCCTAGAGAGGAGGAGGTAGAGGCAGAACAGATCAGAGACAATGCAGAGGACCCGCCTTCTCCAGATCCAGTTTGTGAGAGTTCGTTATCATTTTCCCAGGTAGATTTGGCAGAATTGTCCGCATACACACATCTTCTTCAGAAGCCAGATTTGCCAGCACCCAGCTATCCAGAGCTAAAGCCGCTCCCTACTTCGTTGAAGTATAGATTCCTTGCGGGAGAGTCTGAGATGTACCCAGTCATCATCTCTGCCGATCTGACTGGAGAACAAGAATCCCGTCTGATGGAGGTTCTTGAAAAGAACCGCAAGGCAATTGGATGGAGCGTAGCAGATCTCCATGGGATTAGTCCCTCATTGTGCTCCCACCATATCTATCTCGAGGAAGGGGCGAAGCCGTCGCGTGAGTTCCAGCGGCGACTGAACCCCAACCTAAGAGAGGTTGTTATGAAGGAAATATCAAAATGGTGGAGTGCAGATTTTATTTATCCCATTTCCGACTCCAAGTGGGTTAGCCCCTTGCATGTGGTGCCCAAGAAGACGGGCATCACGACTGTGATCAGTGAGTCGGGAGAGGAGATTGCTACACGAGTACCCACCTCTTGGCGGGTCTGTGTTGACTACAGGAGACTCAACCAGGCCACCAAGAAGGACCATTTCCCCCTGCCTTTTATTGATCAGATCATAGAGAGACTGGCAGGAAAGAGCCATTACTGCTTCCTGGATGGGTACTCGGGCTACAATCAAGTGGCCATCGCTCCTGAGGATCAGGAGAAGACCACCTTTACCTGTCCCTTCGGTACATACGCCTTTCGCCGCATGCCATTTGGGCTATGCAACGCCCCTGCGACTTTTCAGAGATGCATGCTGTCGATCTTTTCGGACATGGTAGGGGAATGTTTGGAGGTCTTCATGGACGACTTCTCGGTTTACGGCGACGGATTCGATTCCTGTCTTGACTGCCTCGACCGAGTGCTCCAGCGATGTATTGACACCCGCTTGGTTCTGTCTTGGGAGAAGAGTCACTTCATGGTGACTCAAGGGACGGTGCTTGGCCACATCATCTCCAACAGAGGCATGGAGGTCGATCCGGCCAAGGTCGATGTCATTAGGAAACTCACACCGCCGTCCAATCTGAAGCAGTTACGGTCATTTCTGGGGCACGTTGGTTTTTATAGGAGATTCATTCATGATTTCAGCAAGATTGCCCGACCGTTGTCTGACCTCTTGACGAAAGACACCGAGTTCCTTGTCGATGACAAGTGTCTTTCGTCCTTTGAAACTCTCCAGCAATGTGTTATTGAGGCTCCTGTCCTTCAGCCGCCTGATTGGTCTCTCCCATTCGAGATCATGACGGACGCCTCTGAGTTTGCCGTAGGGGCAGTGCTAGGACAGAGGAGGGATGGAGTACCATTTGCGATACACTATGCTAGCCGCACATTGGATTCCGCCCAGCGGAATTATACAGTCACAGAAAAGGAGATGCTAGCAGTAGTGTTTGCCCTAGATAAATTCAGATCATATATCATTGGATCTAGAGTGACTTTGTATACTGATCACACCGCCATCAGGTACCTCATGTCAAAGAAGGATGCCAAGGCCAGACTTACTAGATGGATCCTTCTACTCCAGGAGTTCGACATTGAGATCAAGGATAAGCCTGGAGTCAAGAATGTGGTGGCGGACCATTTATCCCGATTAGAGCAGCCTGAGGAGACAGAGCAGATTGATCCGATCAGAGATACCTTCCCAGATGAGGCGATCCTTGCTATCGACTCACTCCCATGGTACGCCGATATTGTGAACTTTCTCGTTGCTGGGAAAGTCCCACAAGATTGGCCCAAGCAGAGGCTTGAGACCTTCCTTGCGAAGACCAAGTCCTACCACTGGGAGGATCCCATCCTTTACCACGAAGGAGGGGACAACATCTGGCGTCGGTGTATTCCTCAGGAGGAGCATCATAGTGTCCTCACTTACTGCCACAAGCTTGAGGCAGGAGGACATCATTCTGGGAGGAGAACGGCACAGAAAGTGCTCCAGTCCGGCTTGTGGTGTCCTACACTCTTCAAGGACTCTGATGAGTTCGTGAAGAGATGTACTGACTGTCAGAGGATGGGCACTTGTGGACAACGTGATATGATGCCGATGCAGCCCATTCACTTCTGTGAGGTTTTTGACGCATGGGGCATCGATTTCATGGGTCCATTCCCTAAGAGTCAGGGATTTGAGTACATTCTGTTGGCCGTAGATTATGTTAGTCGTTGGGTTGAGGCTATCCCCACCCGAGCCGCTGATGCGAAGACAGTTTGCAGATTTTTGAGGAAGCACATCATCACGCGGTTCGGGGTTCCACGAGTTCTGATTTCTGATGGGGGGTCTCATTTCATCAACGACCAGGTGAAGGCCCTTGCCAACGAATTCAGCATAGACCATCGTGTTGCCACACCATACCATCCACAGACAAATGGTCTAGCTGAGGTGTCGAATAGGGAGATCAAGAATATTTTGCAGAAAGTCGTCCGCCCTGACCGAAAGAATTGGTCACAGCTTTTGGACTCGGTCTTATGGGCATATAGGACGTCTTTCAAGACACCTTTGGGCACATCTCCCTTTCGCCTTGTGTATGGCAAGCCCTGTCACCTACCAGTTGAGCTGAGGCACAAGTCACTTTGGGCAGTTACAGACATATTGATGGATCCAAATGGTATAGGAGACCAGAGGAGGGCAGAGTTAGCCGCCTTGGAAGAGCTTAGAGATGCAGCTTTCTCAAGCAGCCTACATTATAAGGAGAAAGTCAAAGAGTGGCATGATTCTCATATCAGCCACAAGCATTTTGAGATTGGACAGAAAGTATGGCTGTTTGATGCGAGGCTTAGATTATTTCCAGGGAAGCTACAGAGCAAATGGAAAGGACCCTATTTGGTCAGAAAGGTACACGATAACGGTAGCATTGATATATCTGAGTTATCTTCTGAGAGTACCTTCCGAGTGAACGGCCAGCGGCTCAAACCATTTCTAGATCATGAGCCGCGGGACGTTATTATTGCCGCTATTCATTTTGCGTGAGATGTGGTCTCTTGACTCACATCCTTTGCATCTCACGCCTGATTTTCACTGTTCCTCCGCCTGTATAGATCCAGTTGTCAATATCATTCTATTCTTTAGTCCCACATCCCTTTTCTCATCCTGTGATTATGCTATACTTAGGGTGTACTTTACCCTAAGTATAGGGGGGATGTAGGACCTGCGAGTATTCTTTCATTCTTTCTGCCCCTGTTTTTGCTGCCTATACTTAGGGATATTTTACCCTAAGTATAGGGGGGGGGGGAGATTCTGTATATTCTTCACTCGGTTTTCCCTTCATGTACAGTTTCTATACTTAGGATTAGTTAATCCTAAGTATAGGGGGAGACCACCGAGTTCCTCTCATTCTATTCATTTATTCGTTCCTGTACTTAGCCATTCCTTTTCACTTCCCTTTTACTAAGCACGAGTTATGTCTTCTTCATCGCTCTTGATCACTCTGAGGACATCGTTCGAGCTAAGTATAGGGGGGTGTGTATATATTTCATATATACTTTAGCCATAACTCGTACTTTGTGTGAGTGTGTTAATAAATAAAATGGCTAAAAATCACAAAAATTTTAAAAAATTTTTCATGTACATAAACCTCTTTCATTCTTGCACATACATAGCTAGTGTATAAAGTATTTTTGTAAAAATGATTTCAAAAACCTTTTGTGTAAAGCTTGTGTAAAATATTTTGTATCAAAATTATGTATATAGTACAAAATTTTTCCAAAATGTTTTGAAAATCAAAAGTTTGCAAAAATCTTGTGTAAATGTTTGTAAATATCATTTTGCAAAACTTGCACCTCATGCATCATTCATGATTTCAAAACATTTTTCAAAAATTTTTGCATGATTGTAAAATATTTGTAAATAGCATCTTGTGTACATATATGTATATAGTTTTTCCTGGATGAGAGTTGACATTTAAACTAAGCCTGGAATTAAATTGAGAAATGGAGCTTGAAAAAGATCTTAATCCACTTAACTTCAAGAGGAACCTTGTAGGACTTAGGGTTAAGGCTTTTCAGGTCCATAAGGACTTAATTCTTTGAGTCCACTAGGCTATGAGCATATGTCATCTTGATGAGCCTAAGTAGAGCACTTAACAACACACGCATGACTCTCAGAGACAATGGCTTCACTTGCACCTGCACTTTACACAGGGTTCTCCACGGATGAGGTGGTGAGGAGGCAGTTTCCTTTGGCTTGGGGTAGCATATGAGGGTAGTACTTCTAGGCGGAACCTCTCTTCTTCTTATAGTGAAGGAAGTGCACCTCAACTCGGTCTAGTGGTGTTGAAAGCTAAAGACAGAAGCTGTGGGTTGCAATAAAGCTTCAAAAGAGGGATAGTCTACTGGCTCAAGGGGAAATTTCTTATATGCTGCACCATGTAGATATGTTATACCAAAAAAAAAAATGCAAAAATACAAAAAGAACTCCAAAAAAATGGTGGGTCGGATTGAAAATTTAATAACCCCACCGGAGTATCAAGCAAAAGCTTATGGTATCCATGTTACATCTCATGAAGCTTGCAGCGGGAGACTTAGCTACACTGGCTAAGCTTCCAAAACTCTATACTTCTACCCCATCTTCTTGAGCCGGTTGCACTTGAACTTAGAAGGGAATACCCCGCTTCTCGAGGAAAGAGTTGCTAGACTGAGGCATTAGAGTTACCAGGTTGAGGGAGGTTGTTTCTTTGTTACTTCTGAGGTGGGGAGCCACATATCACCTACACCGCAAGGAAAGATTCATGGTCATTAGAGTTTGTGTATGTAGACTTTGTTCTGATCTGGTTTATTGAGGAATCTTGCCCATAGATTGGTGGAACTTGGAGGCTGTTGAGTTTTAAGCTTAAGTCCAAATAAGGTTCCGACACATTAATAATCCAAAGATCTGATCGAGCTCCACATTTCAATTTAATGAAGGAAAATTTAATAAGTCAACCTTGATCCATGTACATCCTCTTTTTCTTTTTCTTTTTCTTTCTTTTTCACTTCTTTTTCAAATAAGTGTTTGCTAAGGGACTAGCAAAGTTAAGCATAGGGGGGTGATGAATACCCATTCATCACTCTTTATTCTTCTATTTTAGCTACAAAAACCTTTGCAAATACATGTAGATATGTGTAAATACAAATAATTACCAAAAGCATGCATTGTGTAAAAACCTATAATTAGCATGTTTTTGTGCAAAAATAAAAAGAATAAAGAGCAAAAAGAAAAAGAGGGAAATATTTAGAATAAATATTGAGCAAACTAACCCAAGGGAGGGCTCAGCATGGGCCTGACCGCATAAAAGCCAAAGTAGAGGGAGATAGGAGCTCATGTGTGTATACTTCTGTAAATAAATAAAACTATATATTTTCCTCACCCAAAAATATGTTGTAAATATTTGTATATATTTTGTAAAAGTTATTAAAAACAAAATAAAAATCAAAAATTCAAAAATACCCTTTTTCCCATGTGCATAGATCATCACCCATGTATTTATCTAACCCTATAGATAAATGTATTTATTTTCAAAACTTGTTGTGAATATTCTATGGCATATTTTGTAAATACATAAAATAACAAGAAACAAAATAAAAATCAAATAAAAATTACAAAATTAAAAATACAAAAATACATTGTATAAATACCATGTGTATAAATGTATATAACTATTTATTTCACCCTTGTGTATAAATAATTAAAATAAAATAAAATACCATTTTATTCCATATTTTATGATGTAAATAAATAAAATACAAAATGAGCATAAAAATACATAAAAATAACAAATAAAAAATCAAAAATAAAAATCCATATAGTGTACATATACCTATATATATAGCTACCCTATTTTTATTTCCAAAAATTAATTAAAAATCACCAAAAAATAGAAAAAAATAAAAGAAAAATATTTCATGTTTTGAGTTTTCTTTAATTCGGCCTATTTCTACCCTAAAATAAATAAACAAAAATTGGATACACGTGACCGCTCCTGATTGGTCCACGGGGGATTGTTGACCCCGGTCAACTCCCCCGCGGACTCCTTCCTTTTCTGGAAGACGCGCGCCGCCCCACCTTCGCCGAATTTTCCACGCGTCTCCAGGCTGTCACCCACGCATATCCCGCGCCCGGATCCTTCGTTGATCATCCGTCATCCTCGCCCGATCCTTCGCCGCGCGATCCATGCCTTCCTTAGCCGTCGCCCCTCAACCCTAATCGCCCCTGTCACCATTTATATCCCGACCTCCGCCGCCTCCGCGCCCCATCTTTGGACCTTCCCCTTCTTCCCAGTGACCTCCATAGGCACCGCGAGAGTGACAGCAAGCGTTTGCCCTTGTTGCAGCGAGGCGAGGAGGCGAATCCACTGATCCGGCGATCTTCGCCGCCGCTGCTCCGCCACCAGCGTCGAGCATCGAGCCTCGGGCTGAGACGACCCTCGAGGCTACGACCAAGAGCACCCCCTGCTCTTCCCCAGTCTCTCCGACCACCCAGGTAGAACCCTTAGGCCGTAGGATAGCGTAGATTTCGATTTTTCAGTTACTGTTAGCGTAGCTCCGCCGCCTTCGCCAGGCACCTCCGACCACCCATCTTCCATTCCGACACCGCCATCATCTCCGCCAGACCTCTCCGCACCTTCTTCACCCCTGCACACAACCCAGATCGCACAGGATCTGGGAACCGAGCTCCTTCGCCGTCCACCCTCGCCAGAGCTCGCCATTCCGACTCACACTTCACCTTCACGCCGCCTAACCGGGTCGAGGTACTTTGCCCTCGACCCGCGAGTCTTCTGGTTTGCTTTTCAGGTCGAAACGAGGGCGTCTGAGGCCCTTCGCCATCCAGCCAGGAGACCCAGCTCCGCCGGCCTTGCTCGAGCTCCTCGGAGCTTGGTTTGACCGTCGGAGACCACCGGCAGACGCGGGAGCCTTCCGCGATTCTTCTCCGACCTCCAGAAGGCTCACCGGAGGACCCTAGCGCACGCACGAGCCCGGCGAGTCTCGCCGGGGACCTGTTCTTCGAGGACCCTCCATCGCCGTCCGATCGTCCTCATCGCTCCAGATCAGATCTTGGCCGTCCGATCGAGGAGTAGCTTCCACCGTCCGATCCGAGGAGACGCCATCTGGAGCGCCCACCCACTGCAGCCGTCCGATCTACACGTGGCGCGCATCCAACGACTCCATTTAATAAAGGGTAATTTACCCTTAGGCCCTTATCTTTGCCTTATTTCGTTTCAGTCCTGTAAGTTGTCGAGTCAGTTGTTTATTTTCTGGGATATTTGCATAGAGACCCTCGTGCTTATTTTTATTTGCATTTATACCCCTGCCAGTTGAGAGCCACGTGCTTCGTCACGTGTTTTGTTGGGATATTTGCATAAGACGCCCTGCAGTTCTAGATGTTATTCATTGAATAAAAAGTTTTGTTTATTTGCATATATACCCCTGTGAATGCTTTATTTCCGCATGTGTGTTTTATTTTGGGTAAATTGCAACTGGGCCCCATGGACTTTTGATACGAGTTATCAATAGGTCCTCGGGACTTATTTTTCTTACATTTGGGTCCTTGAGTGCCCCAGGCACGTGCTTGGCACGTGTTTTGCTGGGTATTTTGCACCAGGACCCCAGAACTTTTGGGTATTTGCACTTAGGTCCCTGTGCACAGTGCCCCACCTTTATTTTTGAATAAAATATCAAACGACCTCCAAATCCAATGAGATTTTGACACAAGGCTCCTGCCATGGTGTAGGAATTTCTGTGATTTTTGAGGACATTTTTGATTTCATTTATTATTTTTAAAAATTCAAAAACCCCTATTTTTGCCACTGTTTGACTTTAAAAATACCAAAAAAAATATAAAATCACCCCCAAAAATTCTAAAAAAATTAGATACTGTAGTTTGCTTGTTGTTTGATTTTCTAGCCAATTTTGGCTATTTTTCATCACTTAAAAACCCTAAAAATTGAAAAACCCCTAAAAACTCATAAAAATTATAAAAATTAAATTAAAAATCCAAAAATAATAATTAGGGTGCCTAAATTTTCCTTATTCTTCATAGTTTACAGGAAAATTACCTCCAGGGTTGATTGAAACTCTTAAATATTTTATTTTTGAGTTTCTAACCTTGCTGGACAGTACCTCTTCTTGGTTGCATTGTTTGATTTTTAATAAATAATTTCCCCATTAGAAAAATTCCAAAAATTCACCAAAAACAGTAAAAAACTTAAAAAACCTAAAAACCAATTTTCTGGAATTTTTGTTTGATTTTTGGTGTGTTTAATAAATTGTGGAAGTTGCCTTGTTTTTCCTTTCTTTCATTTTCTTTATAATTTAAAAAATCTAAAAAATATAAAAACAAATAAAAACCACTAAAAAAAGATTCCCTCGGATTTCTGACTACATCGTAGGCTATTTAGCCAATCTGTGCTCCTTGTGTTCGACCCTGGGAGCTATACCAGGTTAATCCTATAGCTAGATCGCTCTATTTTGTGCTTGCTTGTTTTTATCTGATTTGAGTGATTGATTTTTTCTTGATTGACTCAGCCCGAGTGATTGAGGTCGCAACGACCTAATTTTCTGTACCTTTACCTCTGTCATTCGGGCGGTCGTCATGGACCTATAGAACATCATTCAATACTCATTTGAGTACATCTCCATTTCAACTCGTTTATGGCAAGACATGCCACTTACCTATGGAGATAAAGCACAAGTTACTATATACACTCACAGATATATTATTGGATCCAAAGAGTGTAGGAGATCAGAGGAGAGAAGAGTTGGCATCCCTGGAGGAGCTTATATATACAACCTTTTCGAGTAGCCTATAGTATAAGGACATAGTGAATATTTGCCATAATTCACACATCAACCATAAGCAGTTTGAGTCGAATCAGAGAGTATGGCTATTTGATGCTAGATTGAGGTTGTTTCCAGGGAAATTACAGAGCAAGTGGAAGGGACCATATTTAGTCAGAAAGGTGCATGGCAACGACAGTATTGACATATCTGAGTTGTCTTATAAGTCCACCTTTCGGGTCAATGGTCAACACCTGAAACCTTTTCTTGACCATGACCCGTTGACCGTTGATGTTGCCCCTATTCAATTTATATGAGATGTGTTCTTTGATTCTCATCTTCTGCGTCTCATACTTGATTTACACTTCTGTTCTGCCTCTTTGTATATATGTGTTTTCTATTTTATTCTTCCATTCTTCTATTTTATTTAATACTACAGGCCTCACTTAAGATTATTGCTATACTTAGGATATGCTTTATCCTAGGTATAGGAGGATGTTGAACCTGTGTTGTTCATATTTCTTTTTGTCCTATTACCTCTGTTTGGTTGCCTATACTTAGGGACATCTGACTCTAAGTAAAGACGAGATAATATTTATTTTTCACTTCTTTGATTGTTCTCTCACTTGTCCCTCAACTGTTTTTATTCTTTTCTATACTTAGGGATCTTTTACCCTAAGTATAGGGGGACAAGTTGAGTCGTTGATTTCATGTGCATTCTCTTCATCGGTCTTCTCTGCTTGTACAGTCTTCTATACTAAGAATTATTTGATCCTAAGTATAGGGGGGATCATTGACTTCTATTCGTGTCATTCTTTGAGTCATTGTAGTACATGATTCTTTTCACTGTTCTATACTTATCACGATTTAGATGTATTCCTTTGTCGCTTTTTGATCAGTATGAGGACATAGTTTGAGCTAAGTATATGGGGTATAATATATATATTGTATATACTTTAACCATAACTCATACTTTGGTGTTAATAATATAGCTAATATTTATAAACTGGAATAAAAATATTTGCAAAAATATATGTAAAATGATTTGTAAACTTTTTGTAAAAATGTATGCAAAAATCTTTGTAAAATTACTTTTGTACAAAACGACTTGTAAAATATCAGTATAAACGTTGTGTTTGTAAAATATTGTAAAATATTTTTGTATCAAAATTACGTATATTTTACAAATATATGTAAAATGTGTAAAAATAAAATATTTGCAAAATTTATTTGTAAAAGTTTGTAAAAGTAGTTTGGAAAAAATATTTTATAAAATATTTTGAAAATGTTTTGAAAAATTTTGTAAAATGGTTTGTAAAATTTTTGTAGAATATTTAATCACGTGGGTTACAAACTATGGGTATGGAAATTATTTTTGTAAACTTTTAAAATCCACGCGTGTGTAAAATAAAACTCTTTTGTAAATTAAGAATTGTATATATTTTTTTTGTATATAAAATCTTTTAATAAAAATTGTAGATAAAATCCACTTATAAAACTTGTACCTAAAACTTGTAAATATTCTCCTTGTAAAATCTTGTACAAAATGTGTATAGATCTTTTATAAAGTTTTGTATAAAAGTTTGTGTAAATATGTACAAAGTTTTGCAAATGTTTGTAAACACTTTCTTTTCTTTTCCTTCCTTTTCAAAATACTTAAAAAATTGAAAAATAAAAAATTCTGTAAAAATTTGCATATTTTGAAAAATTCCCACAAAAAGAAGTTTTTGTAAATACCTTTATTTGCATGTGCATATGCATTTTCAGAATCATTATTAAAATTTAAACTAGTTGGAATAAAATGGAAGAATGGAGTTTGATTAAAACCTTAATCCACTTAACTTCAGAGGAACCTTATAGGATTTGGGTTTGAGGCTCTTCATGTCTGAAGACTTAATTTTTCGAGTCCACAAGGCTATGCTCACATTCATCTTGATTGGTCTAAGTAGAATATTTCGAGGCACGCATGACCCTTAGAATAGTAGCGTGACTTGGACATACACTTTACACGTAACTCAACACGAATGAAGTAGTGAGGAGGTAGAATCTTTTGGCTTGGGATAGCACATGGGTATGTTACAACTAGTGGAAACACCCGTCCTCGTCTAGGGAGGGATGTGCATCTCAACCTGGTCTAATGGCGACGAGATCTAATGACAAAATGTTATATGGTTGCAATAATGCTTCAAAAGAGGGATAATCTATTGGCTCAAGAAGAAGAACTCCATATGTACATGTTGCACACGTTGTATATGTATTAAAAAAATATATGCAAAAACTCCAAAAAAGGGGACAGTCCTGGTTGAAAATAAAATGTCTGCCGGAGTGTATATAGTTGAATATACAAAGCTTATCTGATTCATTGTCTCATCTCATGGAAGCTTGTAGGTGGAGACTTGGCTGCACCGGTCAAGCTCCAAGGGATCTGTGGTTAAACTGGCCACAATCCATTCTCTTCTTTCCCCCTCTTCTTGAGCTGGTTGTACTTGAACTTAGAAGGGAATACCCTACTCCTCGAGGAAAGAGTTGCTAGACAGGGGAACTAGAGTTACCTTGTTGAGGGAGGCTATTTATTTGTCACTTTTGAGGTGGGGAGCTATATTCCACATACACCATACAAGTATAGATCATAGTCATAAGAGTTTACATATGTAGACTTGTATAACCTGACTGTTGAGGCTGCCCGACCATAGAATTGTGGAACTTAAGGACTATTGAATCTTAAATCTGTTTCCCAATAAGGTTCCGCCAAACTAATAATCCAAAGGTTTGACCAAGCTCCATACTTTAATTTTATGAAGATAATTTAATAATCAACATTAATTCTCCTTTCTTCCTTTTTTTTCTTTATTTTTGTTTGCATTTCTTTTCAAAGAAGTGTTTGCTAAGGGACTAGCAAAGGTAAAGTATAAGAGAATGATGAATCCATGATTCCTTTATTCTTTTATTTTAGCAGAAATCCCTATACAAAACACAAGTGAATATATATTAAAAAAGTCAAATAAATTAGCATTGTGCATGCTTTTGCTATTATTGCATAATTAACACTTATTTTTTGAAAAATGAAGAAGAAGAAAAGAAATAAAATAAAATAAGGATGTAATTATGTAATAAGTACAGACTAACCCGAACCCCGAGGGAAGGTCAATAATTGACCTGATCGACAAGGAATAAAGTAGGAGGAGATATGTTCTTCATTTATTAATATTTACAATCCAAAAATATCTTGTAAACATTATTTAATATTTATTCTGTATTTATTCTATATATGGCTATCACTGTTCATTCTATATAAATTTTGTATTATTTTATGATCAATAAAAAGATATCAATATAATTTAGTTCCTTAATAAAACTTGTACGTAAAATTGTAAATTATAAAAATAATGATAAAAATAATTTTTGTATAGAAAAAGATACAACACCCATAAAAAGCTGTAAAATAAGAATAAAAAGATCAAAACTTCTCCATATGAGCTCAAATTGAACCAACTCACTTTCATCGTATTCTAAATAAAATCAGCTTTAAAATGAAGGTGGTTTCATAATTTTTGGAATTACAGTTTGAAATTCGGCTATTTGGGAGGGTTGTCTGTATAGTATACTATATTTATACTTGTATATATTTTTATTGATATTTATTTTTCATTTAATTTTACACATATTGTATTTTTATTATGTGTACATATTGTATTTAGTTTATATAAAAAATAAATGAAAATAATAAAATTCAAAACAAAGAAAAAATTAAAATAATCTAACTATTGTACATATGTATCATGCATCTATATTGTAAATATATTGATTTATTTAACCTATTAAATTAATTATCATAAATAACATAAAAATCTAATTAAAATCCTTCAATTATTGTGAAAATAAATAAAATATAAAATACTATGTATATTTGTAAAAAATATTAAAAATAAAAATATGTAAATATTGTATATAGGTAAATTATACCTATACATATTAATGCATAATGTATATGGTATTGTGTAAATATTATTAAAATTATTAAAAATTATAAAATTTTTTTTATAAAATAATTAAAAAAATTCATTTTTACCATTTTTATGTTAAAATCATTTACTATTTTAAATTGTTTTTCTTTTATTTTTGTTAATCCTTTTTTTCTATTGGTCAACCCGCGTCTGTTGACCCGGGTCAACCTCCTCCCTCCCATGTACGATCCGGGCACCTGTTCGTTGGACCCGATTTCTCCCATTTCTTCTGCCCGGGTCCGATCAGTTCTTTCCTTGGTTCGCGTGCCCGATTGTTCGCTTGTGATCCTCGATCTTCACGGGTACATAAGGTTGGTCGGATCCTCCTCGATTCACATGATTTCTCTCGATCTTCCAGAAACCTGGGAGCCCTATATAACTAATTCTCCTCCACCGCGCTGAAGTTTGCTCTGCGCCTCTTCTTTCTCCAACTCCATCTCTAGGGTAGTGACATGACCCGGAGGAGCCTTTTGGAGCTCATATTGGTGCATGTTTGAGCTAAACCACCTCGTGGTCGGAGTTCTCCTCCGCGACCAACCTCTTCTGCCTCCTGCAACATAATCAAGGCCATTACCCTGCCACCCACTTCATCGTTCTACGCCTTCCATCCCTAGATTATTGGGTACCCTTCATTCCTCTCATTTTACCGTTTATGTTTGATTTAATCAATACGCCACCGCCGTCATTGCTACTCTGACCACCAGGTCTGGAGCTCCTCCCAAACATTCACCCACATCGATACATTTGCCTCATCACCGTTCATCATCCAACACAATCTAACTATCCTTAGACTCCACCTTCGGGTTGGATTTAGGGATAGACTTCCTTCTTCCATCCTCTCCAGAGATCGAACATCTATCTACGTCGCTTCTTTGTTGTTTGCTTCCGAATAACCCTGACTAAAGCATCGTCTCTGAGTCTCACTTCTCCTTGCAGGTCCAGGTATGCACGGGAGGGACGAATCGATCCTCATCTGACCAGGCGGAGCTGCTTCATGTGCCACACCCCCCACATCTTCATTGAGAAGCTCTCCGAGCCATCTGAGGCTCAAGTACGATGCGGAGCCCCACCCGGCATCTCCTGAACCTCTTAGCCAGCTGATCCGAGCCTTGAAGTGCCATATACCCTCGATCGAAGCTATGCTGGCATTACCTTCTTCCATTTCTTGGAGATGTCATCGTAGCCATTGGATAGAGAGTCCTCTTGCTAGATCTGATCCAAACCGTACGAGCACGCCCAAATAACAACGGTCTGATCAGATCTGACCATATGCCACACCTTTTTCTCTACACCGTCAGATCTGCACCACCACACTCATCGGAGCCAGATGTTAGAGGAACGCGCGACATTCCTGCCTGTAGGGCTATATTTCACTTTTCCACCTGCCATTTTTGTTATTTCCTTTTAGTACAATAAATGTAATAGTTAGTTTTGAACATTTGCAGTAAGGACCTCATGTTTTTTATATTTACATTTTATTCCTGCCAAACTGCACTCACGTACATGTTCACGTGTTTTCTTTGGGTATTTTGCTGGTTTCACCCTAAACTTTTATATAATAATGAGATAGATTTAACTTTTGGAATTTTCATATATGCCCCTGTGAGCATGTATCATGCATGACACATGTTTTTATTGGGCTTTTTTGCTTGACTGGCCCTTGAGCTTTTATTGTGTGTTATTAACAGGTCCTGAAACTTAAAACATTTGCATTTAGGTCCTTCTGTTCGGTATTTTTATTTTGTTTCTTTTTTATTGAAATAAATACCACACCTCATCCAAAAATCCCCTAAAAAGTAGGACAAGCGTATGCAAGTGTTTATTTTATGTGGTAATTTTTTGTTGTTTTTTTGTTTTATTTCTATTTTTTAAAATTTAGAAACTCAACAAAAATTCCTTGCTTGCCTTAGAAAATCCATAAAAATTCGAAAATATATTTAACCATTTTATAAAAATTAGATTAGCTTTATTTTTATTTGTTTGATTTTCTTTCCAATTTTCACTTTTATTTCTTTTATAAAACTCTAAAATTTTGCAAAACCCTAAAAGTACCATAAAAATTATATAAAATCTTTTAAAAATCCAAAAATTGTGTTATTGGTCTATTTTTGTAGATATCCACTTATACTTTTTGATAAAATTAACAACTAGGAGTTTTGAACTCATTTTCTATTTTTAATTTGAAAAATACTAATGTCCATGTACTGTTTGCTTTATTTTATATTTTTATCATTATGAAAATCTTAAAAATTATAAAAATACCAGAAAAATTACAAAATATTTTAAAATTATCAAAAAACCAAAAATATTTTTACTTTATTTTTCTGTCTATTTTTACAATATTTGAAAAATACAAAAAGATTACTTGTTTGCCTTGATTTTATTATTTACTTGCTTTATTAAAAAAATTTCAAAATTAAAAATCATTAAAAAATTCAAAATCAAAAAATATAAAAAAGATATAAAAATTAAAATCCTGCAAAAAATTAAAAAGAGAAAATCCATAAAAAACCAAGGGTAATTTGCTTTATTTTTCCTTCTTTTTGATCTATTATTTTTCATTGATTGAATTACCCTCGCTTAATAATAATTGACTCCTTGTGTTCAGACTTGGTCACTATATCAGGTTAGCAAAAGTAGCCTAGACTAGTTGCTTTACTTGCTTGATTAGTTTTGTGGTTGAATAAATTTTCTCGATTTTCAGTCAGATTTTTGGGGTGACAACGACACTTTTAATTCCATTACTTAACCCTGGTCGTCTGACTCGTGCTCTCAATCATCTTTCCAGAATTGTTAATGTAGAGCCTCTTGAGTAAAATTCAATTCCAATTACAGAAAACTTTTCGGATGAGACAGTCTTGTCTATATCCTCTCTCCCATGGTATGTAGATATTGTGAATCATCTCGTCTCCAAGAAGATTCTACCGAACTATCTGAAGATCAAATGTGACAAATTCTTGTTTGACATTCATATCTACTAGTGAGAAAAAACCAAACCTATTCCGAGAGGGCACCGACTGCACTTGCAGAAGGTGTATACCTCAGGAGGAGATCATGGATGTCCTAGACCATTGTAACAAGCTCGAAGCTGGTGGACACCATTCTAAAAAGAGGATGGTGATAAAAGTACTTCGATGTGGCCTTTGGTGCCCAACTCTATTTAACGATGTAGATGATTATATTAAGAAGTGCACTGAGTTAGAGAATGGCCGGAAACATCAGCAAGCACGACACAATGCCTCTGAAGTACATTAACTGACATCTTTGATGCTCGAGGCATTGACTTCATGGGTCCATTCCATAACAGCTAGGGATTTGAGTACATCCTTCTCGATGTTGACTATGTTAGTAGATGGGTGGAGGTGATCCCTACCAAAACCATAGACATCCGCACAATCTGCCGTTTCTGGAAAGATAACATCATCTCATGGTTTAGAATCCCCAAAATTCTCATTTCGATGGGGAAGCCACTTCATCAACAAGAAGGTCAAGAAGTTAACCAAAGAATACGTCATTGAATACCGTGTTACAAAGCCTACACCCACAGTCCAATGGTTTGGCTGAATATTCTAAAAGAGAGATTAAAACAATACTACAGAAGCTTCTACGTCCAGATCGCAAGAGTTGGTCTCAATTACTGGAGTCAGTTCTTTAGACATATCACACGACATACAAGTCTCCTCTCTGCTTGTCTCCTTACCGCCTTGTATATGAAAAGCCTTGTCACCTGCCTGTAGAATTAATTCACAAATCTTTGTGGGCATTAAACTTGTGCAACCTTGATTCCGAGCAAAGAGAAAGAACAGAAAAGTTGATCTGAAAAGACTGCTTGAGTTCTGAGATTACGCATTTGATAACAACCTGATGTACAAAGAGGAAGTCAAGACATGGCACTGTAAACATATTCGTATGAAGACTTTTGAACTTGGGCAGAAGGTGTAGTAATTTGATGCGAAGTTAAATATTTTTCCAGGAAAGCAGAAGAGAAATTGGATATGACCATTTTTTGAGAAAACTATACGCGACAAAGGAAGTTTATTGATATTAGAATTGTCACCTAACGTGCAACCCTTCGTAGTCAACGGACAGTTGCTGAAGCCATATCTTGAGTATGACACATTCCTGTCCGTTGTTGATTCAATAGAAGTTGTATTTCAAGATGAGAGCTCATGATGAATCCCTGATTCTCTCTCTTTATTCTTTTATTTTAGCTATTTATCTTGGTAAAACATCATGTAAATAGGTGTAAATACAATAAGTTAGCATTCAACATGCATATGTTAACTTTGTATATTTAGCATGTATTTGTGCAAAAATAAAAGAATAAAGGAAAAGAAAAAGGAAGGAGGTATTTAGAATAAATAAAGAGTGATCCGAACCCAAAGAGAAGGTCAAGCCGTGACTTGATCGCCAAACAAAATAAGTGGAGAGAGATAGGGCCTACTCTTTATTGTACATATTATCGATAAATAACTATTTTTGACAAAATCAAAATAAAATAGTCTTTTTACCTCCTTGTATATATTTCTAAAATAAAATAAAATGAAATGAAATAAAAATCAAATAAAATCATCTTTCACCTGTGCAAAATACATGTATACATGTCTCACTCCCTATTTATTATATACCTGTAAATAAAAAATAAAAATAAAATAAAAATTATTTTAGACTCCTAAAAACATGTTATAAATAAATAAAATACAAAATTGGGATATTTATGTGAAAATAATAAAATAAAAATTATTGTACATAATACATTGGTATAATATACATGTATATAACACCTTATACTGTATAGAGAGTAATTTATTTTTCATAAATATAATTAAAAACCACAGAAAAATAGTTTGAAAAACAATAAATATTTTGTATTTTATACACTGTTTATTTTAAAGTCATTTACTATTTTTTATTGAATTTTAAGTATTATGTAAATCCCTATTTTCTGATTAGTCTAGGAGGGTTTGTTGACCCCGGTCAACGCCCCCTCCTAGCTCAGGTCGGGTCGAAAACCCGTCTCCAGAGTCTTTTCTCTGATTTTCCCACCCGAATCTGAGCTCCTCTCTCCTCGATTCTTGGACCCATAATTCCTCGGACCTCCACAATCCTCCCGGATTCCTTGGATGATCCGTATCGCTCTCAGGTCTCGCGCTTTTCGCTGATCTTACTAGACCTTCGAGACACATATATAGCATCTCATCCGCCTCCATAGAGCCCTATCTCGTACCTCGCTCCTCATTCTAGCCCTAGACACCTTAGGTTGAGTGACAACATCCCGAGGGACCTTGCGGATTGGACATCCACATTGCTCAACCTCGTGGCCGGCGTGCGCCGCTGCGACAAGCCTCCCGGTCTTCCACAACTTGGTCGAGGCCATAAACTTGCTTACCACCTTCGCCTGAAGCTCTAGAGTTCATCTAGAACCTCAAGTATCGACCACTTCACTTCATTTCATCCTTTTGATTCGTCCTTCCTATTTAGTTCCGTAGCCAGTTCATTCACTCTGATCAGCCGATTGGAGCCCTGATATCGCAACCCATCCGTTCAGATCGACACGCCGCATCACCCTCCACCTCGCACCGCATCCTGATTACCCTTAGGCTCGTCCCTTATGTCAAGATTAAGGCTCAGATCTCCTCCTACCATCTTTGTCGGAGATCAACTTCCATTCCCCCACGCTTCTCCCTTCTTTATCAAGCAATAAACCTCGCCAGAGCTACGTCTCTGAGCATCTCGCCCTCTACAGGTTACTTAGCACGTAGAAGACCATCTCTGGTTCCCTCACTGCTCAGGCAGTGCAGCTCCAGGATGCCATACACCTCCACGAGCATCTGGCCGTTCTCCAGCGCATTGGAGCTCACCACCAGACGCGGAACACCGTCACGTCACTCCAGCCCTCCTTGGTGAGGGCATCTGCCCGATGGATTTCCTCCCATTGCCGATCGAAGTTCACCTGGAGGATGTTCTTCCTCCATCTTAATCCACCGTCGAATCAGCCTTCACTTACCAGATTGAATCCCACACACTGACCATGCAACCTTTTCAACCATCCGATCTGACGCATCCGACCGCACATAGGGGAACATTCTCTGCACCGTCAGATCTGCCCCAGCATCGATCAGAGCCGTACGCCCACGACGCCTCCCGCGCACGCCATGTGCCCCCTAAGAGGGTATTTTGCATATTTTACCCCGTACTTTTATGATTTTTGAGTTAGTCCTGAGGATAAAGTTGTAGTGTAGACATCTTGGAGTTTGGACCCCTTATTTTTGATATTTGCACTTTAGTCCTCCAAAATCGGACACACGTGCTCGTACATGTGAGTTGTGGTGTATTTGCATGTTATGCCCCTATGCTTTTGACTATTCTGCTTTGAATATAAACTTTTGGGTATTTGTCGTTGTACCCCAATGTGCCGTTTATTCTGCATGTGCATGATTTAGGTGGTTAATTTGCATATCTACCCCAGAGTTTTAACCGCTGTTGTTATTCGGCCCTTAAACTTTTAAATAATTGTAAGTAGGTCCTTGTGAGCTGTGTCTCTTGCTTTTAATCAAAAAATATTAAATCAACTCCAAAAATGCTACAAAATTACCATTAGCTTCTGCTAATGTGTAGTATTTTTGATAATTTTTGTGACTCGATTTAACTTTATTTGATATTTTATAAAAATAGAAAACCCATAAAAACATGTTTGTATATTTATAAAATACAAAAAAATATAAAAATAGTCTAAAAATTCTATAAAAATTTCTGTATGTTTGTTTTGGTTTGTCTTGATTCCTATATAATTTTTGTTGAATTTCCATTTATAAAAAACCTAAAAATTTAAAAAGACCTAAAAATTACAAAAATTATTAAAAATTCTAGAAAAATAAAATAATAGGATTTCTATTCTTGCTTGTAGTCCTTTTTATTTATTTTATAATAAAAATCATGACCAGGGCATTTGTGTATTTTTACTATTTTAAATTTACCCTTTGGTCCAGGTTATACATTGTTTTCTTGTTTTATTGTAAATCAGAAGAATACCATAAATTCACCAAAAACATCTGCATATTTGAAAAATATAATTTTTTTCTAATTTTGGAGTATTTTTAGGCCTAATAATAATGGTTAGAACTTGTTTTTACCTTATTCTTCTTATTTGCTTTCTAATTAGAAAATATAAAAATTTGAAAAATTAAAATAGCAAAAATATGCCTTTTATTTTCTGATTACCGACTACTTTGTACATTTCTGTGCTCCTTGTGTTTGACCCTGGTCGCTCTACCATATTAAATAAATAACAAAGACCGCTACATTGATTTTCATGCTTAATTGTTTTAATTGTGGTCTTGAATTTTCTCGATTGACTAAGCCTCACGATTCGGGTCGCAACGTCCCTTAGATATTACTTAACCCGAGTTAACTTGGACCGTCATAATAATGGCGCAGTTGCTGGGGAGCACGGCTTAGTAGTCGCTTTTCAGTTTTTTTTTCTTTTTATTTTATTATTTTCATGTCTATCTGTTATAGCTCTTGTTTGACACTCTTCTGCTTGGATTTTTGTACGAGGGATCACCCGAGGACTCTGCGGCTTTCGGTTGGAGTAACCGCACCTGAGAAGGAGCAGGAGGATAGGAGGAAATTTGTTATATAAGATAGAGTAGCTTTTTTTTTCCAGCACCTATTTGTTATTGTAAAAATACAGGTACACTCAGACACTTGCTTGGACACTTGGCATATATCGGGGTCTGTTTTACCGAGCACCAGTGTGCTCCGGGGACCTCACCGTGATTTTTCGCCTGCTTCAATTTCCTTCGCCTTTTCTTTTCTTTGATCCTCGAAGAATTTGGCCCCTAGATCTAGGAATTTCTCTGATTATGACGTAACTGATTAAGACCCAATCCCTAACTATTTGCCTGCACCTATAGTTCGTAATTGGACCTACTTAATAAATCATTAATAAAAAATTAACTTGGTTGCTTGAGAGGTCACATGCTGCTAGAGGCCGTATACAACGCGTGCAGGATCCGTTGTGGCGGACACCGATCGGCATCAGAGATCGGACTCCGACCTCTCTCTCTGACCAGTTAACTACAATTCTTCACGATTTAGAAATTGCTCATGTAAGGCCGTTTTCTTCTTGCATCATTTAGATTAGTTTAAATTATGTCTTTAAATTTATGCACGGATCACCCTACATATAGAGTGCTAGAGACATGTACGTCTTCCTTACTTTGCATGCATCATAGTGTTTGACCGTGCATCGGCTTTGTAGACTTCTCCCCCCTATTTTTGGACTTTAAATAATCAGGAGATCGAAAATTTTGTTAAGCATTTGTTTTATTATTGAAAAAGACATAAAAAGAGATAACCATAAAATTAGGACTGCTAAACAAACTTCATCCTAAAAGACACCTCTTTTAAAAAAATCTGCCTTGGGTGAGTAATCCCCTCATTATTTGGTTTGCTTGCGCGAGAGAGTGACCCGCACACTAGGCTAGAGCCATACCAGAACTCTCGTTGTATTATTGGTCTTGGGGTTAGTCATTCTCCAGTGAGGATCGCTCCGATCTGGTAAAACGGGCCGCGATATCCTTAACAGAGCGAGTTGATCGAGTAGCCAGTAAATGGTCCGCAACTTGTACTGGCTGGGAAAGGTCTAGCTTTGGAATTAGGCCAGTCTCCTGGGAGCATCGAGTTCCTACTAGATCTCTTATTCGCTCTGTAAGATTAAGTTATCACCTATATAAAATTGACAAGATAAACAACCGAACTTTAACAGTCATCAGCTCCGTGTTGCGTAGGTGAATTGGGGGTTTGACTGCCGATCTTGTTTGTTTTCAGATCCCATCTGCCTTTTCTTCTAGATCATGATGATGGGCCAAAGGTCCCTTAGGCAGCCTTTGGCTGCACCGCTTTCGAGCACTCCGCCCCACTCATCTAGGCTGGTTCGAGAGAGATTAGACCAACTCTCCGACCCTGAGTTTGATTCCATTCTATTCCCCCTCGATCACCCTTCTTCCAGTCTCGAGGTGCCCGAGCAGAGACCAGCACATATATTCATTCATTTGACGGCACCTGAGTTCGGATCTTTTACCTTTACAGAGACCCAAGAGATGGTCAGCAGCGAGGAGCGCACCGATGGGCAACCCCAGAGTACCACATATGTTCTAGACCAGGGCACCATCAACAACACACTGTTAGCCTCCCTGGAGACGATGTATTAGATACCAGGGAGCCTTCATGGCAGAGGTGTGCAGAGAGATGTCATAGATGCGAGCAGACAGAGGAGAGCCAAACAGAGCAGGCAGTGGAGAGATACCAGAGTTTGGAGGAGGAGATAGAGGATAACCAGAGGAGCCACAGGAGCTAGTCCGACCAGCTAGGACGATGAGAGAGTTGCACAACCCTGGTGCAACTCTTACACACCGTTGGATTCAGCTTCTGGAAATTTTGGGAGATTTCAAGCTTCCTACTCAGACTATCCAATTGTTGCCCAAGTTCCATGGGCTTGCCACCGAGGAGCCACATCTCCACTTACAAGAATTCGAGATGATCTACAACACTGTTCATGACAGATTCGTGGACAAGCACACCATCAAGATGATGGCATTTCCATTCTCCCTGGTAGACAGAGCAGCCTACTGGCTGAAGCATTTGGGGAGATATGTCACTTCGTGGGAGCAGCTCTGGATTGAGTACTTGAACAAGTATTATCCACTCGGCCAGGCAAACACAGCATGAGCTCTAATCAACAATTTCTCCATGATCCCCAACGAGCACTTCCATGATGCACGGGATCATTTCTGTGAGCTCATTGACCGCTGTCTACACCATGATATCTCTAAGACCAACTTAGTACAAAGTTTCTTTTGTGGGCTGACACTGGAGCTGCAGGGGCTTGTGAATGCTTCTTGTGGGGGCTCCTATTTTGCCAAAGATGAAGATCAGGTCTGGTCGATCTATGAGGAAATGGCTGAGAAATATACAGTGATGCCTCATACTATGCTCTACATTCAGGGGAAACCTCCACCCCAGGATGTGACCTACCACATGATATCACGGATTGATGCGGGTCCATCTACCTCTTCTTCAGCAACCGCAGTACAGGCAGAGTCATTGGCCGCTGATATGGGCATCATCAGCGAGAAGCTGGACCGCATCGAGATCATCGAGAAGAAGCAGTGCCAGGACATGACTCAGATCGATCAGTTGGCACAGACTTTGAGTGACCTGAAGACCCAGATCATGTATCTTCAGGAGGCACATACGACTTCTCAGCCCCGTCTCAGGTCACGAGCTGATTTTAGCAGCAACGGCTCGTCCCAACATTCTGCCCGATACAGACAGGTTCACCACATCCAGGCAGAGCCGTTCCAGCAGTCGCAGCACCAGTACCTTTAGCCACAGCCATCTCAGAACACTCAGATGGTGGTGTATCAGTAGGATTAACCACTGGCAGTTCTTCCTCCATCCCCTTACGAGTAGGAGCCGTTGATGGAAGTCAATGTGATTTGGTACGACCGATAACAACACAGGATCTGCCGAGATCATCCTGGATTCAGGTGGTCGACTGGAGGTGCCTCATCCCAGCAGCAACCTCCAACTCAGGGTGGATAGTTCGACCAGCAGTCACAGCAACATCCCCAATTTCCCCACCAGCCACAACAACATTTCCAGCCAGGTCATCGTCCCTACTAGCAGGGACAACAATGGAGGCAACACCAACAGCAGCCTCAGCAGTATTCTCAGCCTCCCCCTCACCAGTTCCAGCAGCAGCCTCCCTTTCAGCAAGGCAACCCATTCGGTTCTCATGGGCAAAACTATGAGAACCCTGCTCTTGATGATCTAGCTCGCCTACTCTCAGACCAACAAGCCACATTCATGCGGGAGATGGTCGAGTTCCACAAGGAGATGAGGGAGATTATCAAAGGAAAGGCCACCATACCCGCTCAGATCGAGCCCAACTTGAATAACCTAAAAAGTAAATCTGAGCAGGTATAGTTCACAGAGACTACCACTCCTAGTGATTTATTGGGTGACATTGCTTCAAATACATTTTATGCTGACTTTGTTAAACTTAGGAGCGGTAGGATGCCAGCCGACAATGCCTCTTCTTAGCGACGACACTACGAGGATGTAGGAGCGCCAAGCGAGGAGGATAGCTGTGTTGATGCCTCTAAGGATGATGATGATGATGGTGGTGCTGACACCACCAAGGATATTGATCCAGCCGACAGTACTGAGGCCGTTGCTTCTCCAGATGCAGAGGGTGGCACTGATGCCACTCGAGTTCCAGATGCTGAGCCAGAGTGCGGTGCTGATGCCACAACACCTGATGCCGTGGGTGGTACTGAGGCCACCCCTTCTATTCCAGTAGTGTTTTCTCCAGTTTTTGTATCCCGAGACTATATGAAAAATACCAAAAAATTAATAAAGGAAAGCTTTCTTCATCTCCGAATCCATATGTGATGATTGATGATACTTGTATGGATTCCATGCCTTCGTAGCAACAGGAACCTCTTCCTAGCCCTCTATTTGAGGAGGGCCCAACCATCCTCTTCCCCCAAGCACTCCGCTTGGCAAATGGGAATAAAAAAGAAAATCCAAAAAAGATCATCAGCTAGAGTTCAACTAGCAGATGATTGATAGATTCCATATCCAACTGACTCTACAGGAGGCACTTGAGCACATCCCTCTCTTCTTGAAGAACTTAAGAGAGAAGACCACTATCCGCAGGAAGAAGAGGAACAATCAGGCAGAGATCCATGTGCTGACTCATGCCATTTGCTTCGCTATCCAGAACCGTTTGTCAGTCAAGAGGCCAGATGCAGGAGCTCCCTATGTCAGATGCCATATTCATGAGTAGAGGTTCGACCGTACTCTATTAGACAGCGGCTCTTCTACCAACCTCATTCCGACAGCCTTACTCGACCGATTCGAGTTTGGCCCTCTTCCACAGAGCAGGATAGTCCTTTAGTTTGCTGATAGATCTATTAAGAGGTCGAAGGGGTTGTTGAAGGATGTGGTCATCACAATTCAGGTCCCGCAATTCCCTGTTGATTTCATTGTGTTGGACATGGAGATCCCTGAATCTGTGACTGATACCCCCAACATTCTAGGACATCCATTCTTGGCCACAGCCAAGGCGGTGTCCGACCATGATAGTGGGAAGGTGTACTTTCACGTCGAAGGTGAGAGTATACAAATAGAGACGATCGACGAAACCAGAGCACGAGACTCAACTTGCTCAGAGCAATTTAGTGATGCAGAGCATGCAACAGAGGCAGAGCAAGACGTCCACCAAGAGTGCGACTTTGTGATCACTGATGATGAAGCCGCTTGGTCATATACCATTTCACAAGCTCTTCTCTCACATTCAGATGCTACAGATTCCCATTTTCCAGCAGAGGAGAGTCCGGAGAGCACACTCTTGGTCAAGGATACAGATGAGGCTGACGATCGGGTTCATGACAGCAAAGCAGAGTATATTTCTTGTGATTATGATTCAGATCCCTTGGATTCAGACATAGAATGGGTAGCGTTTGATCATTTATTACCTTGTCTGATTTTCACCGAGCCAACCGCTAAGATGGAGACCTTGCCATCACTGATTACAGATACACTAGCAGTGCAGTCTTCACCAGTTTTGCAGGATCATCGAGAGTTCTCTCATTCAGATCTGGTTGCATTCACTCAGACCTTTCATAAGCCAGATTTGCCAGCTCCCAGTTGCCCATAACTAAAGCCCTTGCCACAGTCTCTGAAGTATAGATTCCTTGCGGGTGAGCATGAGATGTACCCAGTCATTATCTCAACGGATTTGATTGGAGAGCAAGAATCTCATTTGATGGAGGTTCGTGAAAAGAACCGCAAGGCAATAGGATGGAGCATAGCTGATCTTCAAGGGATAAGTCCGGCCTTGTGCTCTCACCATATCTATCTCGAAGAGGATGCGAAGCCTTCGCCTGATTTCTAGCGACGACCGAACCCGAATTTTCGAGAGGTAGTCATGAAGGAAATATCGAAATGGTGGAGCACTGATTTTGTCTACCCAATCTCCAACTCCAAGTGAGTTAGTCCATTACATGTGGTGCCTAAAAAGACGGGCATCACTACAGTTGTGAGCGAGTATGGAGAGGAGATAGCTACCCGGATACCCACGTCTTGGAGGATCTATGTGGACTACAAATGATTGAATCATGCCACCAAGAATGATCATTTCCCGCTGCCTTTTATTGATCAGATTATAGAGAGGCTAGCCGGGAAGAGTCACTACTGTTTCCTCGACGGGTACTCTGGATACAATCAGGTGGCCATAGCACCTGAAGAACAGGACAAGACGACATTCACCTGTCTGTTTGGGACTTATGCTTTCAGACGGATGCCCTTTGGTCTATGTAACGTCCCGACGACAATCCAAAGGTGCACATTGTCCATATTCTTGGATATGGTGGGTGACTATTTAGAGGTCTTCATGGATAACTTTTCGGTCTACAATGATGGGTTTGATGCTTGTCTTGACTGCCTATACCAGGTTCTTCAGCGTTGCATAGAGGTTCATCTTATATTATCTTGGGAGAAGAGTCACTTCATGGTAACTCAAGGGATGGTGCTTGGTCATATCATCTCCAACAGGGGCATGGAAGTTGATCCGACCAAGGGTGATATCATCTGGAAACTCAATCCACCGTCCAACTTGCGACAATTACGATCTTTTCTAGGGCATGTCGGTTTCTACTGACGTTTCATTCACGACTTCAGTAAGATTGACCGACCGTTGACTGATTTACCGACCTAAGACACAAGTTCATTGTAGATGATAAGTGTCTTGCGTCATTTGAGACTCTCAAGAGATTAGTTGTTGAGGCTCCTATCCTTCAGCCGCCTGATTGGTCTCTCCCATTCGAGATCATGGCGGATGCCTCTGATTTTGCCGTAGGGGCCGTGCTGGGACAGAGGAGGGATGGGGTAATTTTTGCCATTCACTACACTAGCCGTACATTGGATGCCGCGCAGTGGAATTACACTGTTACAGAGAAAGATATGCTAGACGTAGTCTTTTCCCTTGACAAATTCAGATCATATATTCTTGGATCCAAAGTGACTATCTTCACTGATCATACCGCCATTAGGTACCTTATGGCTAAGAAGGATGCCGAAGCGAGATTGACTAGATGGATCCTTCTGCTCTAGGAGTTTGATATCGAGATTAAGGATAAACCCGGAGTCAAGAATGTGGTGGCGGATCATCTCTCCCGATTGGAAAATCTTAAGGACTCCGAGCAGATTGTTCCTATATCAGAGACCTTCTTGGATGAGGCGATCCTTGCTATCGTCTCTCTCCTGTGGTACATTGACATTGTGAACTATCTTGTTTCCAAGAAAGTTTCACAAGGTTGGCCCATGTAGCAATCTGAGACTTTCCTGACGAAGTCCAAGTCCTACCACTTGGAGGATCCCATCCTTTATCATGAAGGAGGGGATATCGTTTGGCGTTGGTGCATTCCTTAGGAGGAGCACCATAGCATCCTCATATACTGCCACAAGATAGAGGTAGGAGGACATCATTTCGGGAGGAGAACAACACAGAAAGTGCTCCAATCTGACCTAAGGTGGCCTACCCTCTTCAAGGATTCTAATGAATTCGTGAAAAGGTGTACTAGCTGTTAGAGGATGGGCACTTGTGGACAACGTGATATGATGCTGATGCATCCCATTCACTTCTATGAGGTTTTTGTTGCATGGGACATTGATTTCATGGGTTCATTCCCTAAGAGTCAGGGATTCGAGTACATTCTGTTGGATGTTGATTATGTGAGTCGTTGGGTTGAGGCCATTCCCGCCCGAATTACAGATGCTAAGACTGTTTGCAAATTTTTGAGGAAGAATATCATTTCATGGTTCGGGGTGCCTAGAGTATTGATATCTGATGGGGTCTCACTTTATCAATGACAAGTTAAAGTCTCTTACTAACGAGTTCAGCATAGACCAGCGAGTTGCCACTCCATATCATCCTCAGACCAATGGTCTTGCTGAAGTATCGAATAGAGAGATCAAGACAACATTGCAGAAGGTAGTCCGCCCAGACTAAAAGAATTGGTCACAGCTTTTGAACTCAGTCTTGTGGGCATATCGGACTTCCTTCAAGACTCCTTTGGGTACGTCTTCCTTTTGTCTCGTTTATGACAAGCCCTGCCATTTACCGGTTGAGATTAAGCACAAGTCACTTTAGGCTATTACTGATATATTATTGGATCCAGAGAGTATATGAGATCAAAGAAAGGCAGAATTGGCAACCTTGGAGGAGCTTAGAGACACAACCTTCTCAAGCAGCCTACATTATGAGGAGCGAGTAAAGATATGGCATGATTATCATATCAACCATAAGCAGTTTGAGCCAGATCAGAGAGTTTGGTTGTTTGATGCTAGGCTTAGACTATTTCCAGGGAAATTATAGAGTAAGTGGAAAGGACCATACTTGGTCTGAAAGGTGCATGACAATGGTAGTATCGACATATCTGAGATGTCATCTGAGTCCACCTTTTGTGTTTACGGTCAGCGTCTCAAACCATATCTAGATAATGAGCCGCTAATCGTTGACGTTGCCCCAATTCATTTTGTATGAGATGTGGTCTTTGACTCATATCATTTGCATCTCGTGCCTGATTATCACTATCTCCAGATGTCCATATCATCTCATTCTTTCGTCTAACATCCCATCTGCATCTGGTGATTATGTTATAGTTAGGGTGTACTTTACCCTAAGTATAGGGGGGTGTCAGGTTTGTGATTAGTCTATTGATTCTGTTTACCTCTATTTTGTTGCCTATACTTAGGGATACTTTACCCTAAGTATAGGGGAGGTAGACCCTGTACATTCTCTCACTTGGTTTTCCCGTTATGTACAATCTGTTATACTTAGGATTACTTGGTCCTAAGTGTAGGGGGGAGTCACCGAACCCCATTCTTGTTATTCTTTGATCAGTCGTTGTAGTATAGCCTTTCTTTTCACTTCCCTATACTAAGCACGAGTTATGCCTTCTTCATCGCTCTTTGTTCACTCTGAAGACATCGTTTGAGCTAAGTATAGGGGGGTGTCGTACATATTACATATATACGTTAGCCATAACCCGTACTTTGTGTGAGTGTGTTAATAAATAAAATGGCTAAAACCCTTGGGTTAAAAACCGCAAAAATTTAAAATTTTTACTTGTACATAAAATTCTTTCTTGCACATACATTGCTATTTACAAAAATTATTTTTGTACAAATGTTTGTAAAAATGTTTTGCTTGTGAAAATTTTGTAAATACTTTTCTATCAAAATTATGTATAGAGTACAACATTTTTGTAAAATATTTGAAAAACAAAAGTTTGCAAAAACCCTTGTGTAAATGTTTGTAAATAATTTGTAAAACTTCTGCATTCATGCATACATTCAAACATTTTCAAAAATTTTGCACATTTTCAAAAACTTTGCATAAAAAGATTTTTGAAAATACTTGTATATTCTTCTTAATCATAGTTGACATTTAAACTAGTCTGGAATTAAATTGGAAAATGGAGCTTGGTTAAGACCTTAATCCACCTAATTCTAAGAGGAACCTTATAGGATTTAGGGTTAAGACTTTTCAGGTCCATTAGTGACTTAATTCTTTGAGTCCACTAGGCTATTATCACATGTTATCTTGATGAGCATAAGTAGAACATTTAACAATGCACACATGACTCTCAGAGACAATGGCTTTACTTGCACCAGCACCTTATGCATAGCTCTCTATGGATGAGGTGGTGAGGAGGCAGTTTCCTTTGGCTTGGGGTAGCATACAAGGGTAGTACTTCTAGGCGGAACCTCTCGTCTTCCTTTAGGGAAGGAAGTGTGCCTCAACTTGGTCTGGTGGTGTTGAGGTCTAAAGACATTAGTTGTGAGTTGCAATAATGCTTCAAAAGAGGGATAATCTATTGGCTCAAGAGGAAAAAGTCCTTATGCATGTATGCTGCACCATGTAGTTATTTGTACATATGCACATAAAAAATGTGCAAAAGAAAGAAAAACTCCAAAAAAGTGACGGGTTTGATAGAAAATGAAATACATGCCGGAGTGTATATAGCCAAATGAAGCAAAGCTTATGTTACCCATTCTTATCTCAGGAAGCTTACAACGGGAGACTTAGCTACACTGGTTGGGCTCCCACGGATACATAGCTACACTGGTCATGGTCCATTCTCTTCTTTCTCCTCTTCTTGAGCCGGTTGAACTTGAACTTAGAAGGGAATACCCCGCTCCTCGAGGAAAGAGCTGCCAGACTAGGGCATTAGAGTTACCTTGTTGAGGGAGGCTGTTGCTTTGTCATTTCTGAGGTGGGGAGCTACATATCACTTATACAGTACAAGAAAAGATTAATGGTCATTAGAGTTTATGTAGGTAGACTTGTTCTGATCAAGATTATCGAGGAGTCTTGACCGTAGATTAGTGGAACTTAGAGGCTATTGAGTCTTAAACCAAGGTCCAAATGAGTTTCCGACAAACCAATAATCCAAAGGTCTGACTAAGCTCCATATTTCAATTTAATGAAGACAAGTTTAATAATCAACCTTGATTCTCCTTCTTTTTCTTTTCTTTTCTTTTCTTTTCTTTTCTTTTTCACTTCTTTTTCAAATAAGTGTTTGCTAAGGGACTTGCAAAGGTAATGTATAGGGGGGTGATGAATCCCTGGTTCTCACTCTTTATTCATTTATTTTAGCTATTTATCTTGACAAAGCATCATGTAAATAGGTGTAAATACAATAATTTAGCATTCAACATGCATACGTTAACTTTGTATATTTAGCATGTATTTGTGCAAAAATAAAAGAATAAAGGAAAAGAAAAAGGAAGGAGGTATTTAGAATAAATACAGAGTATCCCGAACCCAAGAGAAGGTCAAGCCTTGACCTGATCACCGAAAAAAATAAGTAGAGACAGATAGGGCCTACTCTTTACTGTACATATTATCAATAAATAAGTATTTCTGACAAAATCAAAATAAAATAGTCTTTTTACCTCATTGTATATATTTCTAAGATAAAATAAACTAAAATAAAAATGATATAAAAATCAAATAAAATCCTCTTTCACCTGTGCAAAATACATGTATATATGTCTCACTTCCTATTTATTATATGCATGTAAATAAATAAAAAAATAAAACAAAAATTATTTTAGACTCCTAAAAACATGTTGTAAATAAATAAAATACAAAATTAGGATATTTGTGTGAAAATAACAAAATAAAAATTATTGTACATAATACATAGGTATAATATACGTGTATATAACACCTTATATTGTATAGAGAGTAATTTATTTTTCATAAAAATAATTAAAAATAACAGAAAAATATTTTGAAAAATAATAAATATTTTTCATTTTATACATTTTTTATTTTAAAACCATTTACTATTTTTTATTGAATTTGTAAGTATTATGTAAATCCCTATTTTCTTATTGGTCCAAGAGGGTTTGTTGACCCCGGTCAACGCCCCCTCCTAGCTCGGGTCGGTCGAAAACCCATCGCCGGAGTCTTTTCTCCAATTTTTCTTGCCCGAATCCGAGTTCCTCTATCCTCGATTCTTGGACCCATGATTCCTCGGACCTCCGCAATCCTCGCGGATTCCTTGGATCATCTGAATCACTCTCTGGTCTCGAACTTTTCGTCGATCTTTCTAGACCTTCGAGCCACATATATAGCATCTCATCCGCCTCGATAGAGCCCTAGCTCGTGCCTCGCTCCTCATTCTAGCCCTAGACGCCTTAGGTTGAGTGACAGCTTCCCGAGGGACCTTGCGGATTAGATTTTGGTGGAGCATTCACATTGCTCAGCCTCGTGGCCAGCGTGCACCGTCGTGACAAGCCTCCCGGTATTCCACAGCTTGGTTAAGGCCATAACCTCGCTTGCCACCTTCGCCTAAAGCTTCAGAGTTCGTCTAGAACCTCAGGTATCGACCACTCCACTTCATTTCGTCCTTTTGATTCTTCCTTCCTATTTAGCTCCGCTACTAGTTCATTCGCTCCGATCAGCCGGTTGGAGCCCTGATATCGCAATCCACCCGTTCAGATCGACACGCCACATCACCCTCCACCTCACATCACATCTTGATCACCCTTAGGCTCGTCCCTTAGGTCGATATTAAGGCTTAGATCTCCTCCTACCATCTTCGTCGGAGATCAACTTCCATTCCCCCGCACTTCTCCCTTCTTTAGCAAGCAACCTCACCGGAGCTACGTATCCGAGCGTCTCGCCCTCTACAGGTCACTTAGCGCGTAGAAGACCATCTCTAGTTCCCTCACTACTCGAGTGGAGCAGCTCCAGGCGGCCATACACCTCCGACCATCCGACCGTTCTCCGACGCATCGGAGCTCGCCACGAGACGCGGAACACCGTCACGTCACTCCAACCCTCCATTGTGAGGGTGTCTGCCCGGTGGATCTCCTCCCGTTGTCGATCGAAGTTTGCTGGGAGGTTGTTCTTCCTCCATCTTAATCCACCGTCAGATCAGCTTTCACTTACCAGATTGAATCCCAACCGCCGTCCGTGCAACCTTTTCAGCCATCCGATCTGACGCATCCGACCGCACGAAGGGGAACATTCTCTGCACTGTCAGATCTACCCCAGCAACGATCAGAGCCGTACGCCTACGAAGCCTCCCGCGCGTGCCACGTGCCCCCTGCAAAGGGTATTTTGCATATTTTACCCCATACTTTTATGCTTTTTTAGTTAGTCCTGAGAATAAAGTTTTAGTATAGACATCTTGCAGTTTGGACTCCTTGTTTTTTATATTTGCACTTTTGTACTCCAGAACCGGAAATTCGTGCTCGTACACGTGAGTTGTAGTGTATTTGCATGTTATGCCCCTGTGCTTTTGACTATTATGCTTTGAATAAAAACTTTTGGGTATTTGTAGTTATACCCCTATGTGCCGTTTATTCTGCATGTGCGTGATTTATATGGTTAATTTGCATATCTACCTCTGAGTTTTTAATTGATGTTGTTGTTCATCCCTTAAACTTTTAAATAATTGCAAGTAGGTCCCTTTGAGGTGTGTCTCTTGCTTTTAATCAAAAAATTATTAAATCAACTCCAAAAATGCCACAAAAATTACCATTAGTTCATGCTAATGTGTAGTAATTTTGCTTACTTTTGTGACTCGATTTAATTATATTTGATATTTTCAAAAAATAAAAAACCCTAAAAAATGCTTCTATCAATTTTTATAAAATACCAAAAAAGATAAAAGTAGTCTAAAAAATTCTATAAAAATTTTTGTGTGTTTGTTTTAGTTTGCCTTGATTCCTGTATAATTTTTGTTGCATTTCTTTTTATAAAAATCCTAAAAATTACAAAAGACCTAAAAACTTATGAAATTAATAAAAATTCTAGAAAAATAAAAAAGGATCACTATTCCTGCTTGTAGTCTTTTTTATTTACTTTATCATAAAAATCATAACTAGGGCATTTGGGTATTTTTAGTATTTTAAAATTTCCCTTTGGTCCAGGTTATACATTGTTTTTTTTTGTTCTTTCATTTTTATAAAATCATATAAAAATCAGAAAAATACCACAAAAACACCAAAAACATCTACATATTTGAAAATATAAAAAAATTTATTTCTAATTTTGGAGTAATTTTAGGCCTGATGAAAAATGTTGGAACTTGCTTTTGCCTTATTCTTCTTATTTGTTTTCTAATTAGAAATATAAAAATTTGAAAAATTAAAACAACAAAAATATGCCTTTTATTTTCTGATTATCGACTACTTCATACATTTCCGTGCTCCTTATGTTCGACCCTGATCGCTATACCAGGTTAAATAAATAGCGGAGACCGCTACATTGATTTTCATGCTTGATTGTGTTAATTGTGTTCTTGATTTTTCTGGATTGACTGAGCCTCACGATTTGGGTCACAATGACCCTTACATATTACTTAACCCGATTTGCCTTGGACCAACATAGGCAAATGGATCGGACATTTGAGCAGAAAATTCACAAAAAGATTTTGTTTTCTTCTTTTCCTTTTCATTTTTCTATTTCTTCCAAAAAGGTATTCATCCATTTCATCTTTATTATACTTACGACGTACTTTGTCCTAAGCATAGGGGGTGAGCACCTCGAGTTGTTCATTTCTTGATCCCTCGCCTGTCTCCTTAACTCTTGTATACTTAGGGTTATTTTACCCTAAGTATGTGGGGGACAGGTCGAGCCAATGATTTTGTATAATCCCACCCTTGACCCTCCCTACCTTGTGAACGATCTATTATACTTACGATTAATTCATCCTAAGTATAGGGGGACGGTCGACTTTTCATTCATTCTTTCTTGTGTTGTTATAGTATAGACTTTTATGTACTCAGTACGGGTTATGTCTTCCTTTTTTCTCTCTGGTCTATGAGGATATAGCTCCAGCTAAGTATAGGGGGTCATATATATGTTGTATATACTTTAGTCATAACTCGTACTTTCATATTTTCAACAATATGTTTAATCAATAAAACACCCAATAGTTCTTTGAAAATACTTGTAATAAATAGGTTAAAAATATTTTGCAAAATGTTTGAAAAATGATTGGAAAAATCTCTTTGAAAAATCTGTTGAAAACTATTTGGAAAATGATTTGTATAATATTTTCAAACATTTGTAAAAATATTTTATTTGTAAAAACTTCCTTTATTTGTTTGAATAAAATATTTTGAAAATACGTTTGCAAATGATTTGAAAAATGGTTGAAAATTGTTTGAAAAATCTAAATATACTGTTTGAAAAATATTTGCAAAATGATTTTCAAAGTTTGTAAATGATTGTATAATTGTCTGTCAAATTTATTTGCAAAAATAAGTCTTCAAAATGTTTGCAAAAATATTTTCAAAAATATTTTGGAAATTATGTGTAAATAACAACTTAAATAAGAACCATACAACAAATATTTGAAATCGGTAAATACTCACTAACACTCAACTTGTAAAAACTCCTTGTAAATATAGATGCACTCCCATGAAATACTTGTACATTTTCCTTTTTCAGAAACCCCCAAAATTTTGTAAAATTCAAAAATATTTGCAAAATCTTTTAAAAACCTACATAAAATTTTGCAATTTTTTTCAAAAAATCCATAAAAAATTCAAACTAGAAAATTGCATCACAAAAAAATCACGTATTGTACATAGCATTTGCATTTTTTGGATTGACTATAACAATTGAAAAAGTCTAAGTAAAATCCAAAGATCAGAGCTTGGTTGGACCTTAACTTGTTTAATCACAAGAACCTTGTGGAACTGGAATTGAGAGGCTTTAGCTTTGCAATACTTAATCCTTTGAGACTGCGAGACTTGGTTCAGTGTCATCTTGACCACCTAAGTAGAATATTTCGGAACACACACATGACTCTTGTCAAAAGTGACCTAGATTGCACACATGCACCTTGCACTTTGCTCACCTCGGTTGAAGTGGAAGAAGGTTGGATTTGTTGGCATGAGACCCAAGCTAATGGAAACATCTGAAGTCACACATTTGTGACCATTGTACTGATGAGCCGATGAATCCCGAATGACTAAGGTAAATAGATAACTAAGGTCGTTGCGACCTCAATCACTCGGAGAGTCAGCTCGATCAAGAAAATTCAGATCAGACCACCAAATAAAGAAGATAAAACAATCAAATCAAAGATAGCGGTCCTGGCTATGAGATTAGCCTGGTATAGCACCCAGGGTCGGACTCAGGGAGCACGAGTTGGCCTCGCGGCCTACGAAGTAGTCTAAAAGTAAAATAAAATAAAAACAAATATTTTTGGTGGTTTTTTTATTATTTTTATTTTTTTGGATTTTTTAATCATAAAGGTAAATAGAAAAGGGCAAAATCAAGCACACTCAACAAATTATTTAAACACTCAAAAAGGCTCCAAAAATTCAAACAAACATATTTTTATGTTTTTTTAGGTTTTTTAGTGTTTTGAGTGAATTTTTAAGATTTTTATAATTTTTATATAATTTTCTAAAAATCAAAGAATGCAAAAACAGGAGCAATCTGTCCAGCCAGACTTCAAAGTCCCATGGAAAATATCAAATGGGTCTTCCACAGCCTGGAGGTAATTTTTATGAGAAATAGAAACAAGGAAAATTCAAAAAAAGAGTTTATTATTTTTTGAGTATTCTATAATATTTTTGAATTTTATAAGTTTTTAAGTGTTTTTTAATTTGTAAGGTTTTTATATATTCAAAAATAACAAAAATTGCAAAGAAAATCAAACACATAAAAACTAACAAATCCTAATTGTTTCCAAATTTTTAAAATAGTTTTTATATTTTTTATGATTTTCTAAATTGGACAGTCACAAAAACCACAGTTTTCGAATTATTAAAAAATATCAAAAAGCCTAAAAAATGTTCCAAATATTTAGTAAAATTTTTACACAGTGGCAAGAGGCCACATGTCCAAATTTCACACAATTTAGAGTTAATTTGCTATTTTATTTAAATAAAATATAGGCTCCTACTCAAATGGACCTAAATGCAAGGAAAGAAAGTTGCAGGGGCCAAATAGTAACGAACAAATAAAACCCAGGGCTCGATTTGCAAATATCCCATAAAACACGCGCATCGCACATAAACCAGGCACGGAAGGACCAACTTGTAATTCCTATTTTAAAACATTCAAACAATAACACAAAAGAAAGATAAGATAAATCATGCAAAAGTTCCAGGTCCTCACGTGTCGAAGCACGTGGTCCACTCACATAGGGGCTATAATGCAAATAAAGAAAACAAAAAGGTCCACAGTGCAATTTACCCAAAATAAAAACAACGTAATAAAATATTTACGGGACTAAAAAGTAAATGCAATAAAGTCAGGGGCCTAAGAACAATTACCCCTCATTAAAAAGGGACGGCTGAAGAAGCGCCACGTGGCCGATCGGACGGTGGAGGTGCAGCTGGCATCTCTTCGAAGACCGGCGCTTGGATCCAACGGACGAGGGGCCGCCACGTGTGAATCGGACGGCTGAGAAGTAAGGGCAGCCCTTCGTCTGGATGAACGATCTGATCAGGCCTCAGATGGATCAGACGGTGGATGGTTGCTCCTCAAATAGATGGCTGGGATCAGATCTGGAGCGTCGAGGCAGAACGGACGGCGTAGGAGGGTCCTGGAAGAACAAAGCTCCGGCGAACTTCACTGGAGCACCACGGGCGTGCTGGGCCTCCTCCTGGGATGCTGAGATCGTGGAAATGCTCGCCAAGATGTTCCGCAGCTGCTAGATACCTCCGATGAGGCCGACGACCACCTGAGTGGCCCGACGACGGCGGAGGTACGAAGCTCCTGTGCTAGAACTTTGGACCTCCAGATGAGGTCCCTTTGACCTGTAAAACCACACCAGAATCTTCCTGGGTCAAGGGAAAACTGCCTCGACCTGGTTAGGGGTGGAATGGTGGTCGGGTGCGTCGGAATGAATGACCTCCGGCGAGGCGACGACGGTGGAGGTCGGGCCTTGGTTCCAGGGCGAACCAAGGGGAGTGAGTGGGTGCAGAATGTGGGTAGGAGTCTCACGAGTGTGATAGTCGTGTCTGATGATGAAATCGGTGATCGGAGTGGGCGAAATCGATCAGAGACGGCGGAGAGTCGATTTCGACGTAATGGAAAATTAGGCGAAACGAAGGGGGTTCGAATCTACCTGATGGTTGGAGTCGACTGGGGATGAGCTCGCGGAGCTCTGGGTCGTAGCCTCGAAGGTTCGTCGGGTCCCGAGGCTCTGGTGCTCCTCGCAACGGCGTACGGTGGCAAGAGTCGCCGGATCAGTGGCAGAAGGTCTCCTCTCCTCTCTTCGACCCCTCCCTCGCGAAGCTGTCACTATGGGGAGTACGGTGGAGGTTCTGGGACGAAGGAGCAGCACCAAAGATGGTGTGAAAAGTGCGGCGGAGGTTCAGCTAAATACAGCTAGGGGTCCGAGAAGAAGGAGGTCGGCCGAGTTGTCAGAGCTCGGATCTCGAGGCTAAACCACCGGGCGAGGGTCTCGGATGATGCAACTCTAATCAGGACCCGGGATTTAGGCAAAAGATCGGATCAATCCAGGATAATTTTGAGAAATCGGGTCGGTTGCTGGATCCGTGGGGAAAGAGGTCCGCGGGGAGAGTTGACCGGGAGTCAAAAATCCCCCGTGGACCAATCAGAATTCGGCTTTTATTAAAGTTTTAGAAATTCAATAAAAAAAATAAATGACCTTATTTCAAAAATCTTAAAACATGAAATATGTTTATTTATTTTCAAATTATTTTTTTTGATTTTTATTTATTTTTTGAAATAAAAAATATGTATTTACAAAATATTATTATTATATATAGGTATATACATATATACATTTCTGATTTTAATTCTTAATTGTTTATTTTTATATGTTTATTCCAATTTTATATTTTATTTATTTATAGAATATAATGTGGAATAAAAGTGTATTTTTATTTTATTTTTATCATTTATTTATATAGGTTGAATATATACTTTTATTTACATATGTACATGGTATATGTGCAAGGTGAATTTTGGTTTTTATTTTATTTCTTTTTATTTTATTTTTATTTTTCTAATTTTTATTTTATTTATTCTCACCATGAAATATGGAATATGGGAATATTTTTGTTGTATTTTAATTAGTTATTTACAAAAAGAAAATAAATAGATGGGTGATTCTATATACATGGTCCATGTACAAAGATGAGGGAATTTTATTTCTTTTTATTTTTCTTTTATTTTTCTCATGTTTATTTTAGCTTTTTTATATTTACAAATATGTAAAAATTAATAAGCACACATTTTTATTTTATTAAGAGGAAAATAATTTTTATTTATCTACATAGGTATATGTACACACAATTGAGCTTCCATATCTCTCTCTACTTGAATTCTTTTGCGGTCAGGCCCATGCTGAGCCCTCCCTTGGGATTAGGTCACTCAATATTTATTCTAAATATTTCCCTCTTTTTCTTTTATTTCTTTATTCTTTTATTTATGCATAAAAACATGCTAAATATTGTAATTTACACAATGCATGCCTTATGGTATTTTATTCTATTTACACATATCTACATGTGTTTTGCGTAGGTTTTGTAGCTAAAATAAAAGAATAAAGAGTGATGAATGGGTATTCATCACCCCCCTATACTTACTTTGCTAGTCCCTTAGCAAACACTTATTCGAAAAAGAAGTGAAAAAGAAAGAGAAAAAGAAAAAGAGAGGAACTGCATGGATCACTGCTGATGATTAAACTTTCCTTCATTAAATTGAAATATGGAGCTCGATCAGATCTTTGGATTATTAATGTGTCGAAACCTTATTTGGACTTAGGTTTAAAAATTAACAGCCTCTAAGATCCACTAATATATAGTTAAGACTCCTCAATAATCCAGATCAGAACAAGTCTACATACACAAACCCTGAAGACCACGAATCTTTCCTTGTACAGTGTAAATGAGGTATAGCTCTCCACCTCAGAAGTAGCAAGATGACAACCCTCCCCAACAAGGTAACTCTATGACCCTAACCTGGCCACTCTTTCCTCGAGGAGCGGGGTATTCCCTTCTAAGTTCAAGTTCAACCGGCTCAAGAAGAGGGGGAAGAAGAGAATGGACCATGGCCAGTGTAGCCATGTATCCTTGGGAGCTCAACCAATGTAGCTAAGTCTCCCTGCTGCAAGCTACATAAGGTGGAACATGAGTCTCAAGCTTTTCTTATTGCACTATATACATACTCCGGTGGGATTATCATTTTCTATTAGACCCACCACTTTTTTTGGAGTTATTTTCTTTTTGCATTTTTTTTCAAGTGCATCTGTACAACATATTTACAAGGTGCACCTTATGTACATAAGGAGTTTTTCCTCTTGAGCCAGTAGACTATCCCTCTTTTGAAGCATTATTGCAACCCACAATTCCTGTCGTTAGTCCTCATGTCAACCAGACCAAGTTGAGACGCACTTCCTTCACTAAAAAAAGAAGAGAGGTTCCGCCTAGAAGTACTACCCTCATATGCTACCCCAAGTCAAGAAAGACTGCCTCCTCACCACCTCATCCGTAGAGAGCTCGGTGTAAAGTGCATGTCCAAGTCAAGCCATTGTCTATATGAGTCATGTGTATGTTGTTAAGTGCTCTACTTAGGCTCATTGAGATGACATGTGATCATAGCCTAGTGGACTCAAAGAATTAAGTCACCATGGACCTGAAAAGCCTTAACCTTAAGCCCTATAAGGTTCCTCTTATAATTAGGTGGATTAAGATCTTAATCAAGCTCCATTTTCTAATTTAATTCCAGGCTAGTTTAAATGTCAACTATAATCCAGGAAAAACTATACAAGTATTTACAAAGATGCAATTTTACAAACTATTTACACATGTGCAAAATTTTTGAAAAATGTTTTGAAACCATAGATGTATGCATGAATGCAAGTTTTGCAAAATATTTACACAAATTTACACAAGGTTTTTGCAATCTTTTGTTTTTCAAGACATTTTGGAAAAATTTTGTACTATATACATAATTTTGATAAGAAAATATTTACACACTATTTACACAAAAAGTTTTTACAAACATTTTTACAAAAGTAATTTGTACAATAGCTATGTATGTGCAATAAAAGAATGTTTATTTACAAGGAAAATTTTTTAATTTTTATGGATTTTTGGATTTTTAGCCATTTTTATTTATTAACACATTCACACAAAGTACGAGTTATGGCTAAAGTATATATAAAATATATACACACCCTCCTATACTTAGCTAGAACGATGTCCTCAGAGTCAAGAGAGATGAAGAAGACATAACTCGTGCTTAGTATAGGGAAGTGAAAAGGAAGGCTATATACAAAGACGAATCAAAGAATAGAAATCCAAGAGGGTCTCGGCTTTTCCCCCTAAACTTAGGATCAACTAATCCTAAGTATAGCAGGCTGTACACAAAGGGAAGAACGGGTGAGAATACACAGGGTCTACCCCCCCATACTTAGGGTAAAATATCCCTAAGTATAGGCAGCAAAAACATAGGTAGAAATGAATCCAAAGAATACCCGAGAGTCCTACATCCCCACTATACTTAGGGTAAAGTACACCCCAAGTATATCATAATCACAAGATGAGAAAAGGGATTGGGACTAAAGAATAGAGTAGTATAGACATCTGGAACTATACAGGTCGGGAGAATAGTGATAATCAGGCGTGAGATGCAATAGATGTGAGTCAAAAGACCACATCTCACGCAAAGTGAATCGAGGCAACATCAACGACCCACGGCTCATGATCGAGATATGGCTTGAGCCGCTGACCATTCACTCGAAAGGTAGCTTTCCTGGAAATAGATGAAGCCTAGCATCAAACAACCATACTCTCTGTCCAGGCTCAAAATGCTTGTGGCTGATATGAGAATCATGCCACTCCTTCACTCTCTCCTTGTACTGTAGGCTGTTTGAGAAGGCGGTATCACGAAGCTCCTCCAAGGCAGCTAACTCTACCCTCCTCTAATCTCCTACACTATATGGATCCAAAAGTATATCCGTGACAACCCAAAGTGACCTATGTCTCAGCTCAACAGGTAAATGGCACGGCTTGCCATAAACGAGGCAAAAGGGAGATGTGCCCAAAGGTGTCTTGAAAAACATCCTATATGCCCACAAGACCGAGTCCAAAAGCTGTGACCAATCCTTTCGATCAGGACAGACGACTTTCCGTAATATAGTCTTGATCTCCCTGTTCGACACTTCGGCAAGACCATTCGTCTGAGGGTGGTATGGAGTGGCAACTCGATGGTCTATGACGAACTCGCTAGCAAGGTCCTTTACCTTGTCGTTGACGAAATGAGACCCCCCGTCAGATATCAACACTCGAGGTACCCTGAACCGTGAAATGATATGCTTCCTCAAAAATATGCAAACAATCCTAGCATCTGCGGTTCGGGAGGGGATGACCTCAACCCAACGACTAACATAATCTACGACCAACAGAATGTACTCGAATCCCTAACTCCTAGGGAATAGACCCATGAAATCGATGTCCCATACGTCAAAAACCTCACAGAAGTGAATGGGCTGCATCGGCATCATATCACGTTGTCCACAAGTGCCCATCCTCTGACAGTCAGTACACCTCTTCATGAACTCATCAGAGTCCTTGAAGAGGGTAGGCCACCATAGGCCGGATTGGAGCACTTTCTGTGCCGTTCTCCTCCCAAAGTGATGTCCTCCTACCTCAAGCTTGTGGCAGTAAGTGAGGACGCTATGGTGCTCCTCCTGAGGAATGCACCTACGCCAGACGCTATCCCCTCCTTCATAATAAAGGATGGGATCCTCCCAGTGGTAGAAGTTGGCCTTCGCGAGGAAGGTCTCAAGCCTCTGCCTGGGCCAATCTTGTGGAACTTTCTTAGCAACAAGAAAGTTCACAATATCGGCGTACCATGGGAGAGAGGCGATAGCAAGGATCGCCTCATCTGGGAAGGTCTCACAAATAGGCTCAATCTGCTCAGAATCCTCAAGATGCTCTAATCGGGAGAGATGATCCGCCACCACATTCTTGACTCCAGGATTATCCTTAATCTCTATGTTAAACTCCTGCAGTAGAAGGATCCATCTGGTCAATCTGGCTTTGGCATACTTCTTTGCCATGAGGTACCTGATGACGGTATGATCAGTGTATATGGTCACTCTAGATCCGATGATGTAAGATCTGAACTTATCTAGGGTAAAAACTACAGCTAGCATCTCCTTCTCAGTGACTGTGTAGTTCCGCTGCGCGACATCCAATGTACGGCTAGCGTAGTGAATAGCAAATGGGACTCCATCCCTCCTCTGTCCCAGCACGGCCCCTACGGCAAAATCGGAGGCATCCATCATGATCTCGAATGGGAGAGACCAATCAGGCAGCTGGAGAACATGAGCCTCTACAACACATCTCTTGAGAGTCTCAAACGACGAAAGACACTTGTCATCGATAAGGAACTCGGTGTCTTTCGTCAACAGATCAGTCAACGGTCGGGAAATCCTTCTAAAGTCATAAATGAAGCGCCGGTAGAAATCGAAATGTCCCAGAAAAGACCGTAACTGCCGCAGGTTGGACAGAGGTGCGAGTTTTCTAATGACATATACCTTGGCTGGATCAACCTCCATGCCCCTGTTGGAGATGATATGGCCAAACACTGTCCCCTGAGTCACCATGAAGTGACTCTTCTCCCAAGACAACACAAGGTGAACCTCAATGCATCGCTGAAGGACTCGGTCTAGGCAGTCAAGATAGGAGTCGAATCCGTCGTCGTAGATCGAGAAGTCATCCATGAAGACCTCCAAGCATTCCCCCACCATGCTCGAAAAGATAGACAGCATGCATCTCTGAAAAGTTGCAGGGGCGTTGCATAGCCCAAATGGCATGCGTATGAAAGTATATGTGCCGAAGGGACAGGTGAAGGTGGTCTTGTCTTGGTCTTCGGGCGCGATGGCCACCTGATTGTAGCCGGAGTACCCATCCAAGAAGCAATAGTGGCTCTTCCCTGCCAGTCTCTCAATGATCTGATCAATAAAGGGCATGGGAAATGATCCTTCTTGGTGGCCTGGTTGAGTCGTCTGTAATCCACGTAGACTCGCCAAGAAGTGGGTACCCAGGTAGCGATCTCCTCTCCAGACTCGCTGACAACTGTAGTGATGCCCGTCTTCTTGGGCATCACATGCAACAGACTGACCCACTTGGAGTCGGAGATGGGGTAGATAAAATCGACGCTCTACCATTTCGAAATCTCCTTCATGACAAGCTCTCTCAGATTCGGGTTCAGCCGCCACTGGAACTCACGTGACGGCTTTGCCTCCTCCTCGAGATAGATATGGTGGGAGCACATGGCCGGATTTATCCCCTAGAGATCGACTACGCTCCATCCTATCGCCTTGCGGTTCTTTTCAAGAACCCCCATCAGACGGGATTCCTGCTCTCCAGTCAAATCGGCGGAGATAATGACTGGGTACATCTCATGCTCACTCGCAAGGAACCTATACTTCAGCGATGCAGGAAGTGGATTCAACTCTGGACGAGTAGGTGCTGGCGGATCTGGCCTCTGAAAGCTTTGAGTGAATGCTGCCAAATCCACATGGGAGAACGGAAACTTTGCTCACAATCAGTATCTGGAGAAGGCTGCTCTACTGGACTGTCTCTGCTCTGCATGGCATCAACCTCCTCTCTAGCTGTAGGCTCAGTGGAAGTCAGACAAGGTATAAAGTCATCAAAATCTGTCCAATCAACATCTGACTCCGAGGGATCTGTATCATCATCACAAAACAACTCTGTCTCGCGGTCAAGAACCGGCTCTGCTGACTGTAAAGTATCCTGGACCAGGAATGCGCTCTCCAAGCTCTCCCTTGTTGGCGTCTCTGTATCAGCGAACTCTGAAGGTGAGAGGATGGCCTGTGTGACTGGATCTGCCCAAACTGCCTCGTCATCTATGATCACAAAATCGCAGTCTTGGTGGATGTCTTGCCCTGCATCTGTCATCTGCTCTGAATCTCTGATCTGCTCTGAGTAATCTAACTCTCTGGTTCTGATGTCCTCAACCATCTCTATTTGTACACTCTCCCCCTCGACGCGAATGTATACCTTCCCGCTATCATGGTCGGTCACTGCATTGCCTGTGGCCAAGAACGGGCGACCTAGAATGATGGGGGTATCGGTCACAGACTCAGGGATCTCAATGTCCAAAACAACGATGTCCACGGGGAATTGCAGGCCCTGAATCATGATGACAACGTCCTTCAGCAACCCCTTCGGCCTCTTGACAGATCGATCAACAAACCGAAGGACTGTCCTGCTCTGTCGTAGAGTGCGCAACTCGAAGCGGTCGAGAAGGGCTGCCGGAAGTAGGTTGATCGACGAACCGCTGTCTAATAGAGTGCGATCAAACCTCTGTTCACGAATATGGCATCTGACATACGGGGCTCCTGAATCTGTCCTCTTAGCCGGCAGACAGTTCTGAATCGTGAAACATGTGGCCCGGGTAAGCACATGGATCTTAGACTGATGGTTCCTCCTCTTCCTCCTAAGTGTAGTCCTGTCTCTGAGTGATCTCTGGAGTAGAGGGATGTGCTCCAAGGCCTCCTGTAGAGTCAGCTGGATATGGAATCGGTCGATCATCTGCTGGCTGAACTCTACCTACTGGTTCTTTTTGGATTTTCTTTTTTCTGCTCCTTACCCAGGTGGAATGCTCTAGGGAAGGGGACTACAGGGTCCTTCTCAGATGAAGGACTAGGAGAGGGTCTAGGATGCTCAAGTACGGCAAAATCCACACATACATCATGCACCACAGGTGGATCAGAAGAAAATAAATCCTTTTCTTTATTTCCAGATAAGTCCTGAGATACATGTACAGATGGAAAGACTACATGACTAGCAGAAGTAGAAACGGTGGCCTCAGCACCACCCTCGGTAGGTCGACTCGTGGCATCAGTACTGCGGTCTGGCTCGGCAACAATGGTGGTGTCAGTACCACCTCCTCCATCTGGTGAAGCGACGACATCATTACCGTCGATGGGATCAACATCCATGGTGGCATCAGTACCACCGTCATCATCTCTCGCGGCATCAGTACCGCGCTCCTCCTCGCCCGACGCTCTGGAAGTGGCATGGGGGTGTCGCTCAGACGAGGCGCTGCCTGTTGGCATCCTACCGCTCCTAAGTGTGACAAAGTCAGTATCAAATAGATATGCAAACATATCATCAAATGCATCACTAGGAGTGGCATACTCTGTGAAATCTACCTGCTCAGACTTCCTCTTGAGGTTGTTCGGGTTGGGCTCACTCTGGGAAGGTATGGAGGCCTTCCCTCTCACGATCTCCCGCATCTCCTGGCGGAACTCGTCCATCTCCCGTCTAAAATTAGCCTGCTGCTTGGTCATGAGACGGGCTAGATCGTCTAAGGCGGGGTTCTCATAGGATGGCCCATGATAACCTGACGGGTGGCCTCGTTGGTAGTGAGGCTGCTGCTGTGGCTGGTGCTGCGGGTAAGAGTGGTACAGCTGGGGATGATATTGCGGCTGAGGCTGCTCTCACCTCCAAGACTGTCCATGTTGATAGAGACGAGGACCATACTGCTAGTGGTGGGGCTGGAATGACTGCTGCTGCTGCTGGTGTACTGGGGGCTGGGGCTGCTGGTGATCTTGCTGATGGTCGTACTGGCCACCCTAAACTGGAGGCTGCTGCTGGGAACTGGCACCTCCGGATGACCAACGGAATCTGGAATGGTCTTGTCGAATACCGGGCTGGGGGCGGTCGTAACAAATCCCGTTGACGTCCATCAACAGCTCCTGCTCGTAGGTGGGTGGAGGGAGTACGGCTAGAGGTTGATCCGGCTGGTAAACCACCATCTGAGTGCCTGGCGATGGTGGTGACTGATAGTAAGGCTGCGACTGCTGGTACGGCTCCGCCTGTACAAGGTGGACCTGTCTAGGCTGGCTGGAGCTGGAGCGCTAGGACGAGCTGCCACTACCACTCGGATCTCCTCGTGACTGAAGATGAGGCTGAGAAGCCGTCTGTGCCTCCTGGAGACACATGATCTGTGTCTTCAGATCACTCAGCGTCTGTGCCATCTGATCCATCTGCGATATGCCTTGGCACTGCTTCTTCTCTATAATCTCCATCCAATCTAGCTTCTCGCTTATAATGCTCATGTCGGTGGCTGTGGACTTGGCCTGTGCGGCTGCCGCTGATGAAGTGGAAGGACCGGCGTCGACCCGTGTGATCCTCTGGTACTGCACGATCTGTGGCTGGGGGTGTCCCTGAGTGTAGAGTCAGGCCTGGGACATCACTGTATAGTTCTCGGCCATCTCCTCGTAGATGGCCCAGACCTGATCCTCATCCTTGGCGAAGTAGGACCCGCCACATGAAGCATTCACCAGGCCCTGCAGCTCTGGTGTCAGCCCATAGAAGAAGCTCTGAACGAAGTTCGGCTTCGAGATCTCGTGGTGCGGGCATCTGTCGATAAGATCTCTAAACCTCTCCCATGCCTCGTGGAATTGCTTATTGGGGAGCATGAAGAAGTTGCTGATCAGGGCCCTCGCAGCGTTCGTCCGCCCGAGTGGATAGTACTTGTTTAAGTACTCGATGCGGAGCTGCTCCCAGGTATAAACAAACTTCCCCAGATGCTTCAGCCAGGTGGCTGCTCTATCTGCTAGTGAAAAGGGGAAGGCAATCATCCTGATAGTGTCCTCGTCCACCTGACGGTCGTGGACGGTGCTGCAGATCATCAAGAACTCCTGGAGATTTAGATAGGGCTCCTCAGTGGAGAGCCCATGGAACCGGGGGAGGAGCTGAAGGGTGTTCGGGGGGAACTTGAAGTCCCCCATGATCGCTGGTAGAACCACCCAACGGTGCGTTTGTGCAACTCTCGCATCGGTCTCGGCTGATCTGGTGCTGCCGCTGCTGCGGCGGCTGCTGCTGCTACATCGTCGGGTCTCCTCGGTCCATCTCCGGGCCCACACTGGTCACGGTCGGCTCTCAACTGCTCCATCTCTCTACTCATCTCAATCATGAATGCACCCTGATCCCTCAGCTGCTGCTGCACTGTCTCGAGAGAGGAGATCAGGGTGGTGTTGATCACACCATGGTCCATGATAAATGTCTGCTCGGCTCGGGGACCTCCGGTGCGGTCGTCGCTACTACCGGCCATGGTCTCTGCAAAGGCAAAAGACCCAAACTCAGGTACCGATAAATCATCTGTCTGCTGTCTAGCATCTGGCACTGGTATCTCTGGACTGGTAGAAGGATGGTCAAGGGGGAACATGGCGGAATCGAACTCGGGTTCGGAGAGCGGGTCTGGGCTCTCATGAACCAACCTAGATGAATGGGTTGGAGTGCTGAAAAGCAGTGCAGCCAGAGGCTGCCTAAGGGACCTCCTGTCCATCATCTTGATCTGGCGAGTCGGGCAGATGGGATCTGGAAACAACTATGATGAGCAAACAAACCCCGGATTCACCTACTCAACGCGAGCAGAAGACCGTAAGAGTTCGGTCAATTATCTTGTCAGTTTTTTTATTAGGTGATCAAGTCAAGATAGCAGAGCGGTTACGTGACCTGTTGGAAATCCGATTCCCCCAGGAGACTGTCTCAATCCCGAACTAGATCTTTGCCAGCCAGTACAAGCTGCGGACCGTTTACCGGCTACCCGATCGACTCGCTCTGTTAAGGATATCACGACCCGCTTTACCGGAGACCGGAGCGATCCTCACTGGAGAATGACTAGCCCAGAAGCAGTAGTCTGAAAGGGGTCCAGATATGGCTCTATCCTAGGGTGCGGGTCACTCTCTCGCACATGCAAACCAGACAATGAGGGGGTTGCTCTCCCCAAGATAGATTTTTATGGTGAGTGTCTTTTAGGGTCAAGTATGTTTAGTAGTCCCAATTTTATAGTTTTTGTTTTTTAGGTATTTTTCAAATCAAACAATTGCCTAACGAATTTTTCGGTCTCCTGGTTATTTTAAGTCCAAAAACGGGGGGAGAAGTCAAAAAAGCCGATGCGTGAGAAATCAATGATGCATGCATAGTAAGAAATGCGTACTTGAATCTAGTAGTCTACATGCAAAGTGATCCGCACATAAAATAAAGACAGAAAAGAAACTACCTATATGATGCACGGGAATCGCCTTAAGCAGAGCAGTTCTACACGAAAGCACCAATGGCTAAGTGTTCAACAGGAGGGGTTGGTCTCCGGTCTTGGATGTCGATTGATGCCCGCCACAACGGGTCCTGCCAGCGCTGTATACGACCTCTAGTGGCGCGGGACCCCTCAAGTGACCAAATAGTCTTTTTATTAATTTTATTGTTGGTCCAATTACGAGCTAATAGGTGCAGGCAATTATTAGGTATGTGGACCCTAATTATTACGACGCAATCAAAGAAAATCCTAAGCTAAGGCCAAAACCGTGAAAACCGAATAGGCGGTAAATAAACGATAAAAACAAAACCATAAAAAAGCCGCGAAAATCCGGTGGGGTCCCCCGAGCACACCAGTCTCCAAAGTCTCTGTCCTGTCCCTGTATTATTACAACAATATAAATGTGCTGAAAAGGAAACCTAATCTATGCTATACTACTCCAGCACTCCTGTTCGTCTCCTCGCGCTCTCCTGCGGCTCCGTGCAGAAGGGAGCCGCCTCCGATTCCTGCGATTGCGTCGGCTCCTCGAGAGGAGCTGCCTCGGTCCTCGGGCCCTCGCAAGTAAACAAACAGGTGTGATCAGACCAGATAAACAAAGCAAATAAACAAGGAAAGGGTATATGCACAAAAATACGAATAAAAATAAACACTCAAAACAAACAAAAACAAAATAAAAGAAAATAAAAGGAAATGAAAATAAAAGAAAAACAAAAGGCAGCGAAAAGCTACGGACGAAGAAAAAGCTGCGGAAAATTGTGAAAATCAAAAGAAAACAAAAAATGAAAACAAGATCGACTACTAAGCCGTGCTCCCCGGCAACAATGCCATTCTGATGAGCCGATGATTCCCGAATGACTAAGGTAAATAGATAACTAAGGTCGTTGCGACCTCAATCACTCGGAGAGTCAGCTCGATCACAGACCACCAAATGAAGAAGATAAAACAATCAAATCAAAGATAGCGGTCATGGCTATGAGATTGGCCTGGTATAGCACCCAGGGTCAGACTCAGGAGCACGAGTTGGCCTCGCGGCCTACGAAATAGTCTAAAAGTAAAATAAAATAAAAACAAATAATTTTGGTGGTTTTTAATTATTTTTATTTTTTGGATTTTTTTAATTATAAAGGAAAATAAAAAAGGGCAAAATCAAGAACACTCAACAAATTATTTAAACACTCAAAAAGGCTCCAAAATTTCAAACAAACATATTTTTATATTTTTTAGGTTTTTTAGTGTTTTTGGTGAATTTTTTAGATTTTTATAATTTTTATATAATTTTCTAAAAATCAAAGAAGGCAAAAACAGGAGCAATCTGTCCAGCCAGACTTCAAAGTCCCATGAAAAATATCAAATGGGTCTTTCACGGCCTAGAGGTAATTTTTATGAGAAATAGAAACAACAAGGAAAATTCAAAAAAAGAGTTTTATTTTATGAGTTTTCTATAATTTTTTGAATTTTTATAATTTTTTAAGTGTTTTTTAATTTTTAAGGTTTTTATATGTTCAAAAAAACAAAAATTGCACAGAAAATCAAACACACAAAAACTAACAAATCCTAATTTTTTCAAAATTTTAAAATAGTTTTTATATTTTTTTATGATTTTCTAAACTGGACAGTCACAAAAGCCACTGTTTTCAAATTATTAAAAATATCAAAAAGCCTAAAAAATGTTCCAAATTTTTTGTGAAATTTTTACACAGTGGCAGGAGCCCGTATCTAAATTTCATGCAACTTGGAGTTAATTTGCTATTTTATTTAAATAAAATAGAGGCTCCCAGTCACAGGGACCTAAATGCAAGGAAAGAAAGTTGTAGGGGCCAAACAGTAACAAACAAATAAAACCCAGGGCCCGATTTGCAAATATCCCACAAAACACGCACAGTGCACGTGAACTAGGCACGGAAGGACCTACTTGTAATTCTTATTTTAAAACATTCAAACAATAACACAAAAGAAAGATAGGATAAATCATGCAAAAGTTCCAGGTCCTCACGTGTCGAAGCATGTGGTCCACTCACACAGGGGCTATAATACAAATAAAGAAAACAAAAAGGTCCACAGTGCAATTTACCCTAAATAAAAATAACGTAATAAATATTTACATGACTAAAAAGTAAATGCAATAAAGTTAGGGGCCTAAGAACAATTACCCCTTATTGAAAAGGGACGGCTGAAGAAGCGCCACGTGGCCGATCAGACGGTGGAGGTGCAGCTGGCGTCTCTTCGAAGACCGGCGCTTGGATCCAACGGATGAGGGGCCGCCACGTGTGAATCGGACGACTGAGAAGTGAGGGCAGCCCTTCGTCTGGATGGACAGTCCGATCAGGCCTCATAAGGATCGGACGGTGGATGGTTGCTCCTCAAATAGATGGCTGGGATCAGATCTGGAGCATCGAGGCAGAACAGACGGCGTAGGAGGGTCATGGAAGAACAAAGCTCCGGCGAACTTCACCGGAGCACCACGGGCGCTCTGGGCCTCCTCCTGGGCTGCTGAGATGATGGAAATGCTCGCCAAGATGTTCCGCAGCTGCTAGATACCTCTGATGAGGCCGACGACCACCGGAGTGGCCCGGCGACGGCGGAGGTACGAAGCTCCTGTGCTCGAACTTTGGACCTCCAGATGAGGTCCCTTTGACCTGTAAAACCGCACCAGAAGCTTCCTGGGTCGAGGGCAAACTTCCTCGACCCGGTTAGGGGTGGAATGGTGGTCGGGTGCGTCAGAATGAATGACCTCTGGTGAGGCGACGACAGTGGAGGTCGGGCCTTGGTTCCGGGGTGAACCAAGGGGACTGAGTGGGTGCAGAATGTGTGTAGGAGTCTCACGAGTGTGACGGTCGGGTCCGATGATGAAATGGGTGATCGGAGTGGGCGAAATCGATCGGAGATGGCGGAGAGTCCATTTGGGCATAATGGAAAATTAGGCGAAACGAAGGGGGTTCGAGTCTACCTGATGGCTGGAGTCGACTGGGGACGAGCTCGTGGAGCTCTGGGTCGTAGCCTCGAAGGGTCGTTAGGTCCCGAGGCTCTGGCGCTCCTCGCGGCGGCGTACGGCGGTAAGAGTCGTTGGATCAGTGGCAGAAGGTCTCCTCTCCTCTCTTCGACACCTCCCTTGCGAAGCTGTCACTCTGGGGAGTAATGTGGAGGTCTTGGGACGAAGGAGCAGCGCCAAAGATGGCGGGAAAAGTGCTGCGGAGGTTCAGCTAAATACAGTTAGTGGTCCGAGAAGAAGGAGGTCGGGCGAGTTGTCGGAGCTCGGATCCCGAGGCTAAACCACCGGGCGTGGGTCTCGGATGATGCAACTCTAATCAAGACCCGGGGTTTAGGCAAAAGAAGATCGGATCAAGTCAGGATAATTTCGAGAAATCGGGTCGGTTGTTGGATCCGCGGGGAAAGAGGTCCATGGGGGAGAGTTGACCGGGGGTCAACAATCCCCCATGGACCAATCGAAATTCAGCTTTTATTAAAGTTTTAGAAATTCAATAAAAAATAATAAATGACCTTATTTCGAAAAACTTAAAACATGAAAAATGTTTATTTATTTTCAAATTATTTTTTTATGATTTTTATTTATTTTTTTGAAATAAAAAACATGTATTTATTAAGTATTTTTATTATATATAGGTATATACATATATACATTTTTATTTTTATTTTTAATTTTTTATATTTATTCCAATTTTATTATTTATTTATCAATAGAATATAATGTGGAATAAAAGTGTATTTTATTTTATTTTTATCATTTATTTACATAGGTTGAATAGATACTTTATCTACATATGTACATGGTATATGTACAAGGTGAATTTTGATTTTTATTTTATTTCTTTTTATTTTTTTATTTTTCTAATTTTTATTTTATTTATTCTCACATGAAATATGGAATATGGGAATATTTTTGTTGTATTTTAATTAGTTATTTACAAATAGAAAATAAATAGATGGGTGATTCTATATACATGGTCCATGTACAAAGATGAGGGAATTTTATTTCTTTTTATTTTTCTTTTATTTTTCTCATGTTTATTTTAGTTTTTTTATATTTGCAAATATGTACAAATTAATAAGCACATATTTTCATTTTATTAAGAGGAAAATAATTTTTATTTATCTACATAGGTATATGTACACACAATTGAGCTTCCCTATCTCTCTCTCTACTTGAATTCTTTTGCGGTCACGCCCATGCTGAGCCCTCCCTTGAGATTAGGTCACTCAATATTTATTCTAAATATTTCCCTCTTTTTCTTTTATTTCTTTATTCTTTTATTTATGCACAAAAACATGCTAAATATTGTAATTTACACAATGCATGCATTATGGTATTTTATTCTATTTACACATATCTACATGTGTTTTGCATAGATTTTGTAGCTAAAATAAAAGAATAAAGAGTGATGAATGGGTATTCATCACCCCAACTCGATCCAGTAGCCATGAGGTCCAATGGCAAAAGTTGTGTGTTGCAATAATGCTTCAAAAGAGGTATAGTCTACTGCTAAGAGGAAAAAGTCCTATGTAAATGATTTCATACATAGTAATAAAAAAATGCAAAGTAAAAACTCTGAAAAATAGACAGGCAAAAGTCGAAGAAAAATCAATTCCTGTCGGAGTAGGTATGCATCTAGTCAATAAGCAAGCTTGAGCTTCGAATTCAAATCCATGTGAGCCTACAGCTGGATGACTTGGCTACACTAGTCAATCATCTTAGGATAGGTAGCTACACTGGCTACCATCCATTCTCTTCTCCACTTCCTCTTCTTGAGCCGGTTGTACTTGAACTTAGAAGGGAATACCCCACTTCTTGAGGAAAGAGTTGCTGGATTGGGGAATTAAGGTCACCATGTTGGATAAGACTATCTTTTACCGCTTCAACCCAGAGGAGCTACATATCACTGACATTGTATAAGGTAGACTCATAGTCATAAGGGATTGTGTATGACATTGACTTGATTTGGCCTTGCTTTTGAGGAGACTTGGGCAGACTCTTGTGGGTCTTAGAGATCGCTGTGTTTCAAGTCCGATTCCCATAAGGTTCCGACCAAACTTAATTTCCAAAGGTCCGACTGAACTCCAAACTTTGATTTTATGAATACAAGTTTGAAAGTTAAAATCAATCTAAGTTATTTCTTTTTGTTTTCTTTATTTTCTTTTTTGCACTTATAGGTATAAGTGTTTGCTAGGGACTAGCAAAGGCAAGTATAGGGGGGTGATAAATCTCCATTTCATCATCTTTGTTCTTTAATTTTGGCCTTTAAACCATAACTAAATGCACGTAAATAACATTTTTTTGCATAAAATAAAACACATTAATTATTGTGTAAATATTGTATAAAGCATTATATTTAAAACCGAATGCGCTTTCTCCGTGGATACTTGGAAATAAGGATAGGGAGATTGTATATTTCATGTATAGTGACTTGGATATTGAGATCACATGTCAAATCTAGATCTTGCGAACCTCTCATATATGCTTGATTAAATCAAGACTGCAAATCTAATCTTCTCATTGCAATCTGAATCACAATCAGATCAATGTCCAACATTTCGACCAAGATCAGATCACTTTTCTACTGAGAGGAGTCACTAAAATCTAGACCTGTTTCATCACTTCCTAGGAATGGAAGCGTCATGGTTATACAATCGTTTATGATTACATCACCCTCAGGTATTCCTAATACTTGTACATCCTGCATATTGGAAGACCCATAGAGTAAACCCGAAGTTTTATATCTATTTTGACTGTCTTCTTCAGGATTTTATCATTAAGTTTCTCATATGATCATTGGGAGTCAGTATCAATCATATACTTTCCAAAAAATATAGCATATCTAGGTATTGATCATATACTTTCCAAAAGGATATATCGATCCTACAAATTCAGTCAAGCTTCCAAAGTGAGAAGACCGTGCACGAAATTTGATTCTTCCAAATATCTCATGACTGATCTCATATATTCAATTTTAGTAAATGAACCTATATGATCCCTTAGAGAGATCGCGTTACTCATATGCCCTTGTATGCATACTAGCGCGCCGATGTGTAGACCTTGATTAGGTCATCAACCTATTAGTCTGTCAAATGTACATACTCAGACATATAGTAACACATCTGTCTCCGGTCAGAGGATGCGTGCCTATATCGTGATAGCATACGACATAGGTCTTTGGTTATCTCGACCTTGTTAGATATTCATCCAAGCACCAGCATTTATGATTCAACAATTGAATCAACAGTTATTTGATCATTAAGATGGCCATACATTATCGTAATTGTACTAAGGTACCTATTACTAAAAGTTAGTTATTCTTCATTTCAGATCCGGGAATGATATATGCAAAAACATTTATTGCATAATGGCTCGTCGTGGGCTCGCATGTCCAACAATCTCCGACTAGCCCAAAGAGCCATTAATGGGCTATTTTTTAAACCCTCACTCATGCGACAATCATAAGCTATTTAATATATTTAGGTAAGCTGATATGTCCGTCTTTTCCCAAGAGACTACGTCGAGTACTTTTATGGCACTTGCATATCTCCTAGTAAAAGTGCTCGCATCCAATGCGAATGTTGCATCTTTCGCAACCAATACTCAATCTTAATTATAATGTCTTTAACACTATAATTCAATAATCATTATAACCAGTATATAATTTCTATTATCCTTATCAGAATGCCCTTATTCCCGAAGATCTCTATCTCCTAAGGTATCTGCAGTTAAGATATTTTAGATTACTATCTATAAAGTCTTAGGTTCTATAAGATAAGACCTTGAGATCACTATCTCTAAGTCTTGTCAAATTTAACTGACACATGTAATCCATCCTCAAACTCATTTGAAGAGATATGAGTGTTTCATATTTAATTATCCTTTTAATATCTGATTTCAGGAACTTCATTATCTTCTCAAGATTTAATGAGTTCTTTCATTTCATTTTCATTATGATTCTTAAGAAAGTTATCCTCTAAGAATCACATTCTTGGATATGAAATCTTTTCAGAATTTCAAGGTCGTAAGGTAGGTATCCAATACCATCATTTATTTTTCTAATGAAGCAACACTCTCTGGTGCTAGATTCCAGCTTACTTGCATCCATGACAATGTTATAGACCAAGCAACCCTAAATCCTCAAGTGTTGAAAACTAGGCTAGGTTCCAAACCATAACTTATGAGGATGTTCAGGTTTAAATTTACATGAAATCCTTTTAAGGATATATATTGTAGTCTCTACTACATATGTACCTAGAAACTAAGATGTAATTATGCTAAGACTCAACATTGATCAAATCATGTCACACATGATCAATTGTATCTCCATACAACTCTATTGAGTTTAGGTGTATCAGGAGGAGTGAGATAGGAGTGATATTCCTATCTCCATAAGGTATTCCTTGAATTCATCTAATAGGTACTTGCTGCCGAAGTTAGATCAAATTCATTTCATATTCCTTCAAACTTTAGTTCTAAACCAAAACTGTGAAATCTTTAAATGTTTGAAAGCTTTCTAAGGTGAAGGGAAGAAATCCCATATCAAAAATAATCATCGAATTATATCACATATCATCAATGTTTATTTTGATACAGATGATCCACACACATCAATATGTATACATCTTGAATGCCTTGACATCTTACACCATTCACGGAGAAGGGTGTATTGGACATTTTAATACAATATTCACAAGTATGTAAGATTTGAAATTTCAGACATTCCAAAGCTTCATCTCTTATTGGTCTATTCATCTCATCAATAGACATATGTCCAAGATTTGATGCCAGATCATTGTCAAATGATCTTCATCCTCCTAATGATCTTGTTAATATTTAATTACAGTATTAAAAATATTAATGAACCATTTATTAATTTTCTAATTTAGCAGAGTCCTCAATATGTCATATTACTATCTGAAGTATATCCGTCATAACTCTTTATGATAGGTTTATTCCAGAATTCATGTTTATTTCCAACACTTAGAAATAAACGAGGTCATAGAGACATTCTCTAAGACTAAGGGATCTCCCATTGAAAATATGAAGCCTATTTATCCAATAGAGATTGTTGCAACAATTGCATCAATATCCATGTAGATGATTGTTAAACCTTATTATCAAATTTTCTAATCTTCTAAAACATATGCAACCAATTGCAAGTGTTATTAGAAGAATGAGATACGATTATCAGATTCTGGTCTTATCAAATAAGAAAGTCAATTTCAAGGATGATATGTAGATATAGATTATTCCGATGTACTATCCTTCTCTAAGGATCCTAGATAGACTTGGCAATCATACTATCAATACATCAGCTTGTTGCAGTATCAGCATTCATCCAACTCCTTGGATGTCATATGGAAATTATAGAAGTATAGTCAACTCCTTGACTTTTCTTCTTGCTTGGGTCAGACCCATGCTTCCACTATGATCCCTTCATCTATGAACAACCATTGTTTAAGACAAAGGATCTCTTATGTTGAATTAAAAATATTTCAATATAAACGTTCTTCAACATTTGTACATGCTTCTTTCAATTCATACAATATGAATATTATGAAGCTTCATGAATGACTTGAGTACAGACAGTAGAATGATGACACTCATCGTATCTACATCCATATTAACTCTAAAAGACTTTTGTTCAGGTAAGTACTCAAACATCTTGAGTAACATCATCTCTTATTGAGCCACCATTCTATACAATGCAGTGAATCATGTCATTCATGATTAAATGTTGAGAGCACATATGTATGCCAGGACATCTTCTTAATTATATAAGGATTGTTTGACAATTATGATCATCATGGACATGTCACTTCCAAAGTACATTTGATGAGAGATCAAGACTATAGAGACACACAAACCATGGGTTGTTGTCCTATTGTCTATTTATTTATCATTCCTCGTTATTATAAGGAAACTTGCACATTGCAACTACATACATTATGTGTCCAACTATAAGTACTATATCATGAATCCAATCCATAATATTTTACCTGGTCATTATTGAGTATAGAATTGAGTGGGTTTAATAAGGACTACTGAAATAAGAAATTTGCATAAATATATATAAATATATATTTTACCATGATTTAGGAATTTTTATATCAAAGTTGTCTTGCCTTGTCGACACTGAAAGTTCATTCCCTTAATCACTTTCAATGTAAGAGATACTTACCATTATATCTCAAGTAAGATCTGGGATCTCCTTCTTACCTCTGTTACATCCCAATAATATGAGAGCTTGCAACTCGGATAAAAAGAAGTATGAACATATTCCTCCTTGCAAGTCCAACTTGCATTCTCAATTTGACCTTTAACACCTGAGCCCACCACCCCTATTGATTGTTATTCTTTGGCCCCATAACTTAAAGTATTTGCGATTAGGCCCCTCTACATTATTTTGAATTGCATGTCTTTTATTTAGTTAAATAAAAATTAGTTAACCCCAAAAATTATATGTGGCATCTATTTGCATGCTTTATTTGTGATAATTTTGTTGGTTACATTCTTTGCATTTTTCTATTAGTAAACATTCAAAAACCCCCAAAAAGTGTCATATTTATCTTAGAAAAATCATAAAAATTCGAAAATATATCCAAAAATTCTAAAAATTAGAGTAGGTGTCTTTTATTATCTTTTATATCCAGTTCCATTTTCACGCAAAAATATTTTATAAAAACAAAAAAATCACAAAACATTTGAAAACGTATAAAAATTATAAAAAATCATAGAACAAATTTCAAAAATTACGCTATTTGTATATATTTACCTATACTTTATCATAAAAATTGCTTTCAGGATTTTTGGACACTTTATGTATTTTTAATTTGCAAATTACTCTTGGTTGTGCATTGTTTATTTATTCTTTCACTGTTTGATTTTTAGAAAATCACAAAAATATCGATTTTTTTAAATTACCAAAAAAAATTTAAAATATAGAAAATCCAAAAATATTTTTATTACAATTTTCTGAGTATTTTTAACCCTTTTTAACAATACAAAAAGAGTGTGTGTGTGTGTGTGTGAAAGTTGTTCTTATTTCTTTATATTGAAAAACTAAAATTTAAAAAAAAATAAAAACCACTGAAAATAATAAAAATATTTTGAAACGATTAGTTAGCTCTTAATTGTGCTCTTTGAGTTCGACCCTGGTCGCTATACCAGGTAAATAAAAAGAGTGAATCGCTTACATTCATCGTTTGATTTTTAGAGTGGTTGATTTTCTCGATTGATTGCTTGATTGATTAGGGTAACAACGACATTAATTAATTGCTACCTTAACCCTAGTTGATTGGGCGGTCATCAGGTAGCGAACATTCTTCAAGGATTCAGATGAATTCATGAAGGGTGTATTGACTGTCATAGGATGGCTAGTTATGGTCATAGAGACATCATGTCGATGCAACCCATTCACTTCTATGAGGTTTTGATGCATGGGGCATCGATTTTATGGGCCCGTTCCCGAAGAGTCAAGGATTTGAGTACATTTTGTTGGTTGTATACTATGTGAGTTGTTGGATTGAGGCCATCCCCGTCCGAGCCGCTGATGCGAGGACTGTTTGCAGATTTTTGAGGAAGAATATCATATCACGGTTCGTGGTTCCTAGAGTTTTGATTTCTGACGTTGGTACTCATTTTATCAACAAGATAAGGGCCCTTGTTAACGAGTTGGTCTTGTTGAGGTTTCGAACATGGAGATCAAGACGATATTACAGAAGGTTGTCCGTCTAGACCAAAAGGATTGGTCACAACTTTTGGACTCGGTCTTGTGGGCCTATAGAACATCCTTTAATACTCATTTGAGTACATCTCCATTTCAACTCGTTTATGGCAAGCCATGGCACTTACCTGTGGAGATAAAGCACAAGTCATTATGAGTAGTCACAGAGATATTATTGGATCCAAAGAGTGTAGGAGATCAGAGGAGAGAAGAGTTGTCATCCCTACAGGAGCTTATAGATACAACCTTTTTTAGAAGCCCATAGTATAAGGACATAGTGAATATTTGCCATGATTCATACATCAGCCATAAGCAGATTCAGTTGAATCAGAGAGTATGGTTATTTGATGCTAGATTGAGGTTGTTTCCAGGGAAATTATAGAGCAAGTGGAAGAGACACTATCTAGTCAGAAAGATGCACGACAATGACAATATTGACATATCTTAGTTGTCTTCTGAGTCCACCTTTCGGGTCAACAGTCAACACCTGAAACCGTTGATGGTGCCCCTATTCAATTTGTATAAGATGTGTTATTTGATTCTCATCTTCTGCGTCTCATACCTGATTTACACTTCCATTCTACCTCTTTGTATATCTGTGTTTTCTATTTTATTCTTCCATTCTTCTATTTTTGTTTAACACCACATGTCTCGCTTAAGATTCTTGCTATATTTAGGATATGTTTACCCTAAGTATAGGAGGGTGTTGAACTTGTGTTGTTCATATTTCTTTTTGTCTTATTACCTCTGTTTTGTTGCCTATACTCAGGGACATCTGACCCTAAGTATAGAGGAGGTAATATTTGTTTTTCACTTTTTTGATTGTTCTCTCACTTGTCCCTCAACTGTTGATATTCTTTTCTATGTCGTTGATTTCATGTGCATTCTCTTCCTCAGTCTTCTCCGCTTGTACAATATTCTGTGCTTAGGACTTTAACCATAACTCGTACTTTGGTGTTAATAATATGGCTAATATTTATAAATCTAGAATAAAAATATAATTGCAAAAATGTCTGTAAATGGATTTGCAAACTTTTTGTAAAAATGTTTGCAAAAATCTTTGTAAAATTATTTTTTTACAAATGACTTGTAAAATATTAGTACAAATGTTTTGTTTGTAAAATGTTTGTAAATTATTTTTGTATCAAAATTATGTATATTGTACAAATGTATGTAAACTATGTGAAAATAAAATGTTTGCAAAAATTATTTGTAAAAAGTTTGTGAAACTAGTCTGGAAAAATATTTTGTAAAATATTTTGAAAATGTTTTGAAAAATTTTGTAAAATGGTTTGTAAAATTTTTGTAGAATATTTAATCACGTGGGTTACCCATATTTAATAATATGGGAATGGAAATTATTTTTGTAAACTTTTAAAATCCATGCGTGTGTAAAATAAAACTCTTTTGTAAATTAAAAATTGTGTATAATTTTTTTTGTATATAAAATCCTTTAATAAAAATTGTAGATAAAATCCACGTATAAAACTCGTACATAAAACTCGTAAATATTCTCCTTGTAAAATCTTGTACAAAATGTGTATAGATCTTGTATAAAGTTTTGTATACAAGTTTGTGTAAATATGTACAAAGTTTTGCAAATGTTTGTAAACACTTTCTTTTCTTTTCCTTCCTTTTCAAAATACCTAAAAATTTGAAAAAAAATCCATAAAAATTTGCATATTTTGAAAAATTCCAACAAAAAGAAGTTTCTGTAAATACCTTTATTTGCATGTGCATATGCATTTTTCAGAATCATTGTTGAAATTTAAACTAGTTTGGAATAAAATGGAAGAACTGAGCTTGATTAAAACCTTAATCCACTTAACTTCAGAGGAACCTTATAGGATTTGGGTTTGAGACTCTTCAGGTTTGGAGACTTAAAAAATTAATGCTTCAAAAGAGGGATAGTCTATTGGCTTCAAGAAGAAGAATTCCATATGTACATGTTGCACATGTTGTATATATGTTAAAAAAATATATGCAAAAACTCCAAAAAAGGGACAGTCCTGATTGAAAATAAAATGTCTGCCGGAGTGTACATAGCTGAATAAGCAAAGCTTATGTGATTCATTGTCTCATCTCATGGAAGCTTGTAGGTGGAGACTTGGCTACTCTAGTCAAGCTCCAAGGGATCTGTGGCTACACTGGCCACGATCCATTCTCTTCTTTCCCCCTCTTTTTGAGTTGGTTGCACTTGAACTAAGAAGGGAATACCCCATTCCTTGATGAAAGGTTTGCTAGACTGGGGAACTGGAGTTACCTTGTTGAGGGAGGCTATTTATTTGTCACTTTTGAGGTGGGGAGCTATATTCCACATACACCGTACAAGTATAGATCATAGTCATAAGAGTTTGCGTATGTAGACTTGTTTTGACCTGACTGTTGAGGCAGACTGACCATAGAATTGTGGAACTTAAGGACCGTTGAATCTTAAATCTGTTTCCCAATAAGGTTCCGCCAAACTAATAATTCAAAGGTTTGACCGAGCTCCATACTTTAATTTTATGAAGATAAGTTTAATAATCAACATTAATTCTCCTTTATTCCTTTTTCTTTTCTTTATTTATGTTTTCATTTCTTTTCAAATAAGTGTTTGCTAAGGGACTAGCAAAGGTAAAGTATAGGGGAATGATAAATCCATGATTCACATCCTTTATTCTTTTATTTTAGCAAAAATCCCTATGCAAAATACAAGTGAATATATATTAAAAAATCCCATAAATTATCATTATGCATGCTTTTACTGTTATTGCATAATTAACACTTATTTATTCAAAATAAAAGAAGAAAGAAGAAAAGAAAAGAAATAAATAAAATAAGGTTGTAATTATGCAATAAGTACAGACTAACCCGAACCCCGAGGGAAGGTCAATAATTGGCCTGATCGATAAGGAATAAAGTAGGAGGAGATATGGTCTTCAATTATTAATATTTATAATCCAAAAATATATTGTAAACATTATTTAATATTTATTATGTATTTATTCTATATCTGGCTATCACGATTTATTCTATGTAAGCTTTGTATTATTGTATTATCAATAAAAAGATCTCAAATTAATTTATTTCCTTAATAGAACATGTACGTAAAAATGTAAATAATAAAAATAATGATAAAAATAATTTTTGTATAGAAAAAGATACAACACTCATAAAAAGCTATAAAATAAGAATAAAAAAATCAATAACTTCTCCATATGAGCTCAAATTGAACCAAACTCACTTTCATCGTATTGTAAATAAAATCAACTTTAAAATGAAGTGGTTTCGTATTTTAGGAATTACAGTTTGAAAGTTGGCTATTTGGGAGGGTTGTCTGTATAGTATATTATATTTATACATGTATATATTTTTGTTGATATTTATTTTTCATTTAATTTTACACATATTGTATTTTTAATATGTGTACATATTGTATTTAGTTTATATAAAAACAAAAATAATAAAATTCAAAACAAAGAAAAAAATTTAAATAATCTAATTATTGTACATATCTATCATGCACTATATTGTAAATATATTTATTATTTAACCTATTAAAATAATTAACATAAATAACAAAAAAATCTAATTAAAATCATTTAATTATTGTGAAAATAAATAGAATATAAAATACTATGTATATTTGTAAATAAAATAAAATAAAAATATGTAAATATTGTATATAGGTATATTATACCTATACATATGAATAAATAATGTATATAGTATTGTATAAATATTATTAAAATTATTAAAATTTATGAAAAAAATATTTATAAAATAATTAATATTTTTCGTTTTTACCATTTTATGTTAAATTCATAAACTATTTTAATTTTTTTTTTCATTTATTTTTGTAAATCCTTTTTTTATATTGGTCAACCCGGGTCTGTTGACCCGGGTTAACCTCCTCCCTCCCATGTCCAATCCGGGCACCTATTCATCGGACCCGATTTCTCCCATTTCTTCTGCCCGGGTCCGATCAATTCTTTCATCGGTTTGTGTGCCCGATTGTTCGCTTAAGGTTGGTTGGATCCTCCTTGGTTCACATGATTTCTTTCGATCGTCCAAAAACCTGGGAGCCCTATATAACTACTCATTCCCCTCCACCGAAGTTTGCTCTGCGCCTCTTCTTTCTGCACCTGCATCTCTAGGGAAGTGATAGGACCCCGGAGGAGCCTTTTGGAGCTCATATTGGTGGTTGTTTGAGCTAAATCACCTCATGGTCAGAGTTCTCCTCCGCGACCAACCTCTTCCGCCTCCCGCAGCGGAATCAAGGCCATTACCCCACCGCCCACTTCGTTGTTCTATGCCTTCCATCCCTAGATCATTGGGTACCCTTCATTCCTCTCATTTCACCGTTTATGTTTGATTTCATCAATCCGCCACCGTCGTCATCTCTGCTCTGACCACCAGGTATGGAGCTCCTCCCGTCCATCTACCCACATCGATACATTCACCTCATCACCATTCATCATCCAACACAATCTAACCATCCTCAAACTCCACCTTCGGGTTGGATTTAGGGATAGACTTCCTTCTCCCATCCTCTCCAGAGGTCAAGCGTCTATCTACACCGCTTCTTTGTTGTTTGCTTCCGAATAACCCCGTCCAGAGCATCATCTCTGAGTCCCGCTTATCCTTGCAGGTCCAGGTGCACACAGCAAGGACGAATCGACCCTCATCAGACCAAGCAGAGCTGCTTCAGGTGCCACACCTCCCAAATCTTCATCGATTAGCTCTCCAAGCCATCTGAGGCTCTAGTCTGACGCGGAGCCCTGCCCGGCATCTCTTGAACCTCTTAGCTAGCTGATCCGAGCCTTGAAGCGCCAGATACCCTCGATCGAAGCTATGCTGGTGTTACCTTCTTCCATTTCTTGGAGATGTCCTCATCTCCATCGGATGGAGATTCCTCCTCCCAGATCTGATCCAAACCATACGAGCACACCCAAATAGCAACGGTCTGATCAGAACTGACCACATGCCACACCTTTTTCTCTGCACCGTCAGATCTACACTCATCAGAGCCATACGTCAGAGGAACGCGCGACACACCCGCCTGTAGGGGTATATTTCACTTTTCCACCTGCCTTTTTTGTTATTTCCTTTTAGTACAATAAATGTATTAGTTAGTTTTGAACATTTGCAGTAAGGATCTCGTGTTTTTCATATTTGCATTTTAATCTTGCCAAACCGCACTCACGTATATGTTCATGTGTTTCCTTTGGGTATTTTGCTGGTTTCACCCTAAACTTTTATATAATAATGAGATAGATTTATCTTTTGGAATTTGCAGATATGCCCCTGTGAGCATGTATCACATGTGACACATGTTTTTGTTGGGGTTTTTGCATGATTGTCCCTTGAGCTTTTATTGTGTGTTATTAACAGGTCCTGAAACTTAAAATATTTGCATTTAGGTCCTTCTGTATCCAGCAATTTTATTTTCTTTCTTTTTTTAATGAAATAAATATCACACTTCATCCAAAAATCGCCTAAAAAGTAGGATAAGCGTCTGCAAGTGTTTATTTTGAGTGGTAAATTTTTTGTTATTTTTTGTTTTATTTCTTTTTTAGAAATTAAAAACTCAATAAATTGTTTTCCTTATAAAATCCATAAAAATTCAAAAATATATTCAACCATTTTAGAAAAATTAGATTAGCTTTATTTTTATTTGTTTGATTTTCTTTCCAATTTTCACTTTTATTTCTTTTATAAAACTCTAAAAATTTGCAAAACCCTAAAAATACCATAAAAATTATGTAAAATCTTTTAAAAATCCAAAAATTGTATTCTTGGTCTATTTTTGTAGATATCCACTTATACTTTTTGATAAAATTAACAACCAGGAGTTTTGAACTCGTTTTCTATTTTTAATTTGAAAAATACTACTGTCCATGTACTGGTTCCTTTGATTCCTATTTTTAATCATTTTGAAAATCTTAAAAAAATATAAAAATCCCTGAAAAATTACAAAATATTATAAAATTATCAAAAAACCAAAAGTATTTTTACTTTATTTTTGTGGCTATTTTTACTATATTTGAAAAATACAAAAAGATTGCTTATGTGCCTTGATTTTATTTTTTATTTTCTTTATTAAAAATAAAATTTTTAAAAATTAAAAGTCATTAAAAAAATCAAAATCGAAAAACATAAAAAGATATAAAAATTAAAATCCTGCAAAAAAGTTAAAAAGAGAAAAATCCATAAAAAACCGAGTAATTTGCTTCGTTTTTCCTTCTTTTTGATCTGTGATTTTTCATTAACTGAATTACCCTCACTTAATAACAATTGATGCCTTCTGTTCAACCTTGGTCACTATATCAGGTTAATAAAAGTAGCCTAGACTAGTTGCTTTACTTGCTTGATTAGTTTTGTGGTTTAATAAATTTTCTCGATTTCCAGTCGGCTTTCTAGGATGACAATGACACTTTTAATTCCATTACTTAACCCTGGTCGTCTGACTCATGTTCTCAATCATGTTTCCATAATTGTTAATGTAGAGCCTCCTAAGCAAAATTCAATTCCAGTTACAGAAAACTTTTCGAATGAGACAGTCTTGTCTATATCCTCTATCCCCTGGTATGCAGATATTATGAATCATCTCATCTCCAAGAAGACTCTGTCGAACTGTCTGAAGATCAAATGTGACAAATTCTTGTTTGACATTCATTCCAACTAGTGGGAAAAACCACACCTATTCTGAGAGGGCACAGACTGCACTAGGAGAAGGCGTATACCTCAGGAGGAGATCATGGATGTCCTAGACCATTGTAACAAGCTCGAAGCCTGTGGACACCATTCTGGAAAAAGGACAGTAACAAAAGTACTTCAATGTGGCCTTTGATGTCCAACTCTATTTAATGACGTAGAAGATTATATCAAGAAGTACACTGAGTTAGAGAATGGCCGGAAACATCAGCATGCACAACACAATGCCTCTGAAGTACATTAAGATATCTAGCATCTTCGATACTCGAGGCATTGACTTCATGGGTCCATTCCCTAACAACTAGGGATTTGAGTACATCCTGCTCGATATTGACTATGTCGGTAGATGGGTGGAGGCAATCCCCACCAAAACCATATACAGCAGCACAATCTGTCGCTTCTTGAAAGATAACATCATCTCACTATTTAGTATCCCCAAAATTCTCATTTCTGACGGGGGGAGCCACTTCATCAACAAGGAGGTCAAGAAGTTGACCAAAGAATACGTCATTGAATACCGTGTTGCAAAGCCTACCACCAATAGTCCAATAGTTTTGCTGAATGTTCTAACAGAGAGATTAAAACAATACTACAGAAGCTTCTGCATCCGGATCACAAGAGTTGGTCTCAATTACTGGAGTCGGTTCTTTAGACATATCACTTGACATACAAGTCTCCTCTTTGCATGTCTCCCTACCGCCTTGTGTATGGAAAGCCTTGCCACCTGCCTGTAGAATTAATTCACAAATCTTTGTGGGCATTATACTTGTACAACCTTGATTCCAAGCGAAGAGGAAGAACCAGAAAGTTGATCTCAACAGACTTCTTGAGTTCTGAGACTACACATACGATAACATCGTGATGTACAAAGAGAAAGTCAAGAGGTGGCACGTTAAACATATTCGTATGAAGACTTTCGAACTTGGACAAAAGGTGTGGTTATTTGATGTGAAGTTAAATAATTTTCCAGCAAGCAGAAGAGAAAGTGGACATGACCATTTTTTCAGAAAACTATACGTGAGAACGAAAGTTTATTGATTTAAGAATTGTCACCTAACAGGCAACTCTTCGTAGTCAACGGACAGTTGCTGAAGCCATATCTCGAGCACAACACATTCCTGTCCATTGTTGATTCAATAAAGTTGTATTTCAAGATGAGCTCACATAGGCAAATGCATTGGACGTTTGAGCAGAAAATTCACAAAAAGATTTTGTTTTCTTATTTTCCTCTTTTCCTTTTCATTTTTCTATTTCTTCCGAAAATGTGTTCATCCATTTCATCATTGTTATACTTAGGACGTACTTTATCCTAAGAATAGGGGGGTGGGCACCTCGAGTTGTTCATTTCTTGATCCCTCTCCTGTCTCCCTAACTCTTGATATTTTTTATATACTTAGGGTTATTTTGCCCTAAGTATGGGGGAGGTCAGGTCAAGCTGATGATTTCGTATATTCCCACCCTTGATCCTCCCTACCTTGTGAATAATCTATTATAGTTAGGATTAATTTATCCTAAGTATAGGGGGACGACCGATTTTTCATTCATTCTTTCTTTTGTTGTTGTAGAATAGACTTTTCTATACTCAGTACGTGTTAGGTCTTCCTTTTTTCTCTCTGATCTATGAGGATATAGCTCCAGTTAAGTATAGGGGGTCATATATATGTTGTATATACTTTAGTCATAACTCGTACTTTTGTATTTTCAATAATATGGCTAATCAATAAAACACACAATAGTTCTTTGAAAACACTTGTAATAAATAGGTTAAAAATATTTTGCATAATGTTTGAAAAATGATTGGAAAAATCTCTTTGAAAAATCTCTTGAAAACCGTTTGGAAAATATTTTGTAAATAATTTTCAAACCTTTGTAAAAATATTTTATTTGTAAAAACTTCCTTTATTTGTTTGGATAAAATATTTTGAAAATCTATTTGCAAATGATTTGAAAAATGGTTGAAAATTGTTTGAAAAATCTACATATATTGTTTGGAAAATATTTGCAAAATGATTTTCAAAGTTTGTAAATGATTGTAAAATTGTCTTTCAAAATTATTTGCAAAAATAAGTCTTCAAAATATTTGCAAAAATATTTTCAAAAATATTTTTGAAATTATGTGTAAATAACAACTTAAATAAGAACCTTACAACAAATCTTTGAAATCGGTAAATACTCACTAACACTCAACTTGTAAAAACTCCTTGTAAATATGGATGCACTTCCATGGAATACTTGTACATTTTCCTTTTTCAGAAACCCCCAAAATTTTGCAAAATTCAAAAACATTAGAAAAATCTTTTTAAAAACCTACAAAAAAATTTGCAAAATTTTTTTTCAAAAAATCCATAAAAATTCAAAACTAGAAAATTACATCACAAAAAATTCATGTATTGTACATGGCATTTGCATTTTAGGATTGACTATAACAATTGAACAAGTCTAAGTAAAATCCGAAGATCGAAGCTTGATTGGACCTTAACTTGTTAAATCATAGCAACCTTATAGGAACTGGAATTGAGATGCTTCAGCTTTGCAATACTTAATACTTTGAGACCATGAGACTTGGTTCAGTGTCATCTTGACTGCCTAAGTAGAATATTTCAGAGCACACACATGACTCTTGTCAAAAGTGACCTACCTTGCACACATGCACCTTGCACTTTGCTCACCTCAGTTGAAGTGGAAGAAGGCTGGATTTTTTGGCATGAGACCCAAGCCAATGGAAACATCTGAAGTCACACATTTGTGACCATTGTACCCCAACTCGATCCAGTAGCCATGAGGTCCAATGATAAAAGTTATGTATTGCAATAATGCTTCAAAAGAGGGATAGTCTACTGCCAAGAGGAAAAAGTCCTATGTAAATGATTTCGTACATAGTATTGAAAAATGCTAAGTAAAAACTCTAAAAAATAGACGGGCAAAAGTTGAAGAAAAATCAATTCTTATCGGAGTAGGTATGCATGTAGTCAATAAGCAAGCTTGACCTTCAAATTCAAATCCATGTGAGCCTACAGCTGGATGACTTGGCTACACTGGTCAAGCATCCTAGGATAGGTAGCTACACTTGCTACCATCCATTCTCTTCTTCACTTCCTCTTCTTGAACCGGTTGTACTTGGACTTAGAAGGGAATACCTTGCTTCTTGATGAACGAGTTGTTGGATTGGGGAATTAAAGTCACCATGTTGGATAAGACTGTCTTTTACCACTTCAACCCATAGGAGCTACATATCACTGACATTGTATAAGGTAGACTCATAATCATAAGGGGACTGCGTATGACATCGACTTGTTTTGACCTGTCTTTTGAGGAGACTTGTGCAGACTCTTGTGGGTCTTAGAGATCGTTGTGTTTCAAGTCCGATTCCCATAAGGTTCCGACCAAACTTAATTTCCAAAGGTCAGACTGAACTCCAAACTTTGATTTATGAAGACACGTTTGAAAGTTAAAATCAATCTAAGTTATTTCTTTTTCTTTTCTTTATTTTATTTTCTGCACTTATAGGCATAAGTGTTTGCTATGAACTAGCAAAGGCAAGTATAGGGGCGACGAATCTCCATTTCATCATCTTTGTTCTTTCATTTTGGCCTTTAAACCCTAACAAAATGTATGTAAATAACATTATTTTGCATAAAATAACACACATTAATTATTATATAAATATTATATAAAGCATTATATTTAAAACCAAAATAAAAGAATAAAGAAAAGAAAAGAAATAGAAATGAATTACTCAAGGTATTGAATGACCCTAAACTCAAGGTCTAGGCATCATGATGACTGGGTCGATAAGGAATAACCTAGAGGGAGATAAGGACAAAAAATACAATAAACCCTAACTTATAGTTCTCTAATAAATCCTTTTTGTGACTTATTTTATTCTTTATTATTTACACTTCAAGTCAATAAACTTTGTACATGAAAGTTGTAGATAAAAATATATAGAAAAATACAAATTTTATTTCACAAAAAATAATGCATAATGTGCTTTCTACACTAAGAATATAAATCCCAAATCCAAACTTCACAAACCCATATCTTTTCCATATGAACTCAAAATAATCAAAATCATCTTTAATTGTATATAACTTTTAATTAGCAATTTAATGAAGATGGTTTCATTAAATTTGGAGTTAAGATGCAAAAGTTAGAGTTTGGACCTCTATTATATAATATACCTAAATAAAATATTCATTTTATTTATTCTTTATATTCTTCATAATTTTATGGTTTTATAATTTTGTAAATATTATTAATAACATATGCACATTATCAGAATAAAATAAAACCACTAAAAATACACTAAAATAAATGATTGTACATAAATACATAGATGAATTATATATATATATATCCCTTTATAATAAATAGTTATAATTAATTAAGTGTATGTATTATATTATAAAAACATAAAAATATATTTATGTAGCCATAATTATATAAAAATATTTGTATAAATAATAAAATTCAACATACAAAATAAAAATAAAATACATTCTTTATAGATAAATATACATATAATTATACATGTAAAAAGTAACCCATAATAAATTAACCTGCAAAAATAAAAAAATCATAATAAAATACTACATAAAATAATAACTATTTTCATGTTTTAACCAAAAATCAAATATATAATTTATTATTTTATTTCAATTTATCTTTGAATTTATTTTCTATTGTCTTCATGTGGGTATGTCGCCCAATCAGGGCCAATCTTCAATTGACCTCGGTCAACTGACCCACCTGTAACCCTAGGTTGTCAGACCTCGTCAACCACCCGTCTTCCTCGATTTTCGACGCTGATTCTGTCATGTTTTCACTTTTATTCCTTCTTGACTTTTGACCCTCGATCCACGAACTTTTACGTTGTCGTCACTCCTCAATCACTGGACCATTGAATCGAGTGTTTTTTCCCAAGTCAAGACCCCATGTATAAAACAATGTCACCTGCATCTATTTTGAATTTGATCTCGCTCTCGCTTCGAAATCCTTGAGCTTCTTGGTCTTCGAGGTAGCTGGTGAGAGTAGCGTCTTCGCCCTACAGTTTGGTGTGGAGGAAGAGGCAGGCCGACGAAGATCCAGGTATCGTCGGAGTAGCAGGGAGAGCTCCACCATGGTTCCCTGCTTCTCAGGTAGAATCTTAGTTTCCTTAGTTGATTCCATTCCTAGCCTCATAAATAGCCTAGTACAGGATTTAGTTTTGATTAATTTCGCAGTGTATACCTTAAAATTTCAAATTGAACTTCATCAGAGCTTCTGCTCCAACCACTGTTTCACCATGCTCCATCCATTATCCGACCCGTCGACCACCTTCATTTCATTCCCCCTCTCTTCACCTACATTCCAGGCTCCTCAATTCAACCTGATCCTATCTAGATCAGGAGTCCCGCTCTTCAACTCCACCCATCACCGGAGAGCATTGCTGTGACCCCTATCTCATCTATCTCCACCTAGTAAAACCCCTAAGAACTTCTATTTTGTGTGATTGAGCTTCATGTGTGGGTTAGAAGAGTCAAAAGCCTCTTGTGAGGTGATTTTAGTCAACTAGAAGGATACTTGGAGACTTGAACTTCATTGAGCTGCCAGGACCCCACCGATGGGTCTCTGTTAGTTCTGAGGGGTCCAGATGTTGTGGAGCACCTCTAGTGAGCTTTCGTGCATCTCAGCGGTAAGGAGGAGGGTCGGAGGTCTAAACTCCAACAGATCAAAGCTCGGAAGAACATGTGTTCTTCCCTGTTCTTCCAAGCCTCCTTTCCACCGTCCGATCAGGCCTCCACTCCAGATTCTCCAATTGTCGTTGGATTGTGATACACCACTACCATTGGATCTCCCACGAGATCTGATCCTTGCTGCTCATCCGTGAAGCGGTAGCCATCGATGAGAGACCGACACATGTATTATTGATTCAACTATGTCATCTGATCAACCACGTGAGGGTAATTTTGCCTCCTACCCCTGCAAATTTTATCTTTTTTTTAGTCCAAAAAAATTTTGTAGTTATATACTTGTGTAAAATTTATAATCAGAACCTTGAGATTTTTGATATTTGCATTTAGGTCCAAGTCATCTCACGTGCCCGTACGCGTGAGGGAACTGGACATTTTGCACCTATGCATGGGGTTTCTTGTATTTCATTTTAATACTTTAAATTAGAGATTTGATATTAAAACTTTTGGAAAAATTTTCAGATCCCCTATAATTTTTTAATATTTTAATTAAGTCCCTACCAGGAGTATTAAATTGAGTACATTGATAAGGTCTAAAAGCTCGATATTGTCACCAAGGAGGCTCGACAGGGGTGCTCCTATTAGGGTTACACGCGAGAAAAGGGATCAAAAAGTCAAAAGGGATGGAGAGGGGGATTTTATAAACATAGCAAGGGTGGATCTTTGAGGAGAGTTGGCATGTGAGAGTAAGGAAGTTTGGTGAGGACTAGAAGTGTAGCGAGGGTGGTGGATAATAGGGTTGTAGAACAGTAGATTTCTCGATGGAGGAGGAGGATGGAGGTGGTATGGAGAATGAGGAAAAGATCAGCAGATTATGGGTTTTGGGTTGTCCACATGGAACAACCAGAAAATAAGTATGCTAAAACTCTTATAAAATAAATTAAAAATAATAAATGAATTATTTAATTTTTGATTAAAACATAAAAATTTTTGTAATTTTATGTAATAGTTTTAGGATATTTTTAGTTATTTCTACAGTGTATTTTATTAGGTATTAATCTTTACATGTATAATTATATTTTATTTTTATTTTGTATTTTAGATTTTATTTTGATATTCACATAATTTATATCTATAGCTTATCTAATTACATCTTTACATATTTTTATTGTATTTTTATGAATTTATTTATTTACTTAAATAATTAAGTATATATTATATAGGTATATTGTAGGTATAGTTTAACTATATATTAAAATACATTATTTATTTTAATGCATTTTGAATGATTTTATCATAATTTTATTATTTACACGTATTTTGATTAATGTTTACAAATATATAAAATTATAAAGGAGCTAAAAATGTAAAGAATAAATATATTGATTATTATATATGTGTATATTGCACAATAAGGGCCTAAACCTAACTTCTACATCTTAACTCCAAATTGAATGAAACTGTCATCATTAAATAGATAACTAAATTTTATGAACAATAAAGGTGAGTTCAGTGAATTTTGAGTATTTATGGAGAAGATATAGGTCTATAAATTTTTCTTTACAATTTTTATTTTATGTATCTCGGACACGTACATTATTTTTGAGTGAAATAAATTGTATATTTTTCTTTGTACAATGTTCATCGTTCAGGTTTATTGATTTGGTATAAATAAGAAAATAAAATAATTCTGAAAAGCCTACCTATTGTCAAATTAAATTAGGATTTTTAGGTGTATACATTGTATATTTTCCTTATCTTTCCCTACAGTATTCCGTGTCGACCAAATCATCATGATGACTGGATCTCAAAATCTAAGATCACTTAGTGTCTTTGACAGTTCATTCTTTTTCTTTTCTTTCATATATTCTTTTATTTTGAAATTAAATACAACATTTTATATGGTGTGTATATATCAATTATTGAATGTTATTTTTCATAAATTAATACTACATACATGCATTTAGATATGAATTTAAGACCAAAATGAAAGAATAAATGAAATAGAGATTCATCAGCTACTTAGACGAACGAATGTTCGATTTGTGAATAACTAAACCAAGGTCATCTACATGTTTGCGAATGAAGTTCATTTGCGAATGAAGTTCATTAGATGCACATCTTAATGTTATCCGCATCCTCCTGACCCCGACCTCGTCTTAATGTATTCGCATCCTCCATCCCGACCCTGACCTTCCCATACCTGACCATCAGCTCGTTGCACTATCCCTCCTATCAGAGCTCCTCCTCTAGATCTCTGTTACAGCTCGGATACCTAATATGAGATGGAAAGGATGAAAAAACCTTGCACCACACCCCGTGATACCTCTGAGGTATTATTGAGTATTCTCTTCTCCTGCTGATTAGATCTTTGTCTTGATCTTTCTTTTTAGTCTTTCGAGTAGTTCTTTACCGGTTCCTTATTAATGATTTATGCATTTTTTTCTATCTATTTTCAAGTGCTCAGAAAAAGGAGAGAAAGAATTAAAGTTTAATAACTTAAGGTGAAGAGAGACGTTGATTTAACCGTGTAAAAGATTGAAAATAATTAAAAATCAAAAAATATTTAGAAACTATGCGCACTTTACATCTAAAGAATTAAAGTTTGACTTTCCATATATTGGAACTTTGAAAAAGAAAAGAGAATGTATAATACTTTGTTGTTCTGAACCATTTTAAGATGACATTTCATTACTAATAAATTATTTTTTATTTAACATGAAAAATTGATAGGATACGACATTTGAAAATCAACGTTTAATAATTTTTTTAAAAAGATGAAATTATCTTAACCATGACTGCATTACTAAATATCAAGTATAATCACGACATGAAAAAATCCATGAAAAATCCACGGAAAGTCGGAGAAGTTAAAAACTTAAAATTACAAGTAACATAAATTAATCTAGTAAAATTTATTTAACTATTAACATAAGACAGAAGTCACATTGTTTATAATAATTAAAGGATTTTGAACTATACCACCATGTGTAAGTAACTTTGACGGACCAGGTGAACTAAATTGATAAATATCATTATAAAATGCTGATTTTAAATATTATAATAATGAATGATTTATTTATAAAATACGTTAGGGAGAGTATTTTTTCCATTCTATTTAATCTCCACAGACTGAAATTCTTGACTTCCTCCCTGATTGTCCTGCTTAATTAAATCATTATAAAATGGAAGGCAATACATACAAACGAGAACCGACCTATGATCTGGCGGTAGAAGCATTATGATCTGGTGGTAGACACTCTATAGGTCCAGAGTTCTAACTCCACCCTCCCCTTAATCACAAAAAGAAAAATACATACAAGTAAAATCAATAAATATCAACGAGCTAAGCTGCATCTGAAATCCACAAACCAGTTCTTATTCGTAAGGAGCTTACTTGTGTACAAGCTTACAAACACAAGGAAAAAGCACAAAAGATAAAGATCACAACAACTTAATTACACATCAGAAACATTCACCATAATCGTCCGATTATACAACTAGACACGATCACTACTTGTGGTGCCCAGGCAGCTTCTCCTTGATCTTCTCCATCACGCTCTTCTTCTCCTTCTCCGGCTGCCGATGCTGCTGCCCCTGCCCCCCGGTATACCCGGTAGTAGTTCCCTCATGTGGTCCTTGTGTCTCGCCCTTTTGGCCTCCCATTCCTGGGATCTTCTCCTTGATCTTCTCCTTCAGCCCCTTCTTCTTCCTGCGCACTCCGTGCTCGTCCTCCTCCGACTACAAACGAGGGCAAGCGCGCAAAATATCATTGAGATCGCTACGTCGCACAAAGAAAGGAGCTTCTACCATTTGAAGTATCACTCCTATAAGCCTCGTGTAGGTTTATTACTGTAAATTCCATCCATTTAAAATGTTCCATTTAATAGATTTCTGCTTCTTTTCTAGTATTAATTAAGATTGACCCATTCTGGATTTGCCGGATGACATGACGACGATTGCCCATTTCCAATTTCAAGTAATACAGCATTAGAGAGTAGGTAATTAATTCATGAACATTGCACCAGATCCTAGAACCATATTTCCTCATGAATAAAATCTGAATTCCGTCATGTTCAGATTTTTACAGTATTATATGACGAAATTAATTTTTGATAATCCTGCGATAAACCAAGGAGAATGCTAACTGAACTGGAGAATGTCAATGCAACCCTATCATCTCGAATGTCAAGCCCTGTTGAGCTATACTTCGATGATTAGAAGGAGGTCGAGACGTTTTTAAAGGCAACCAGAAAAGATCCGCAAAAATACTCACAGAGCTTGAGCTGCTGGAACGCCGGTGGCCTTCTTCGAGCTCTTTCTCCGGCCTCATGGGCTGCTGCTGCGTGCCGCCACCGTACCCTTCAGCACCGGCAGTGCCCATACCGTACCCTTCTGCTCCTGAACCCGTGGTCGCGCTCCCGAAACCTTCCGTACCCATCGTCCCAGTGCCGAAACCTTCCGTGCCCATTGTCCCTGTGCCGTAGCCCGTGCCGGCATACTGCTGTTGGGCAAGAGGATTACCGTACTGGTCAGTGTACAGGACGTTGCCGTAGTCGTCTGTGGTACGGTACACCGGATTACCGTACTCGTCCGTAAGGCCCGACATCGTCTTGGGTTGGATCTGGAACGATTATTCAAAGAGCTGTGGCGGAAGAATGAGAACGACAGTGGTGGTGGTTTGATATATAGTGTGTGATGGAGGTCATGTGGATTGACACGAGTATGTTCAAACACGGGTTCCCGGAACACGTGTGACGGTGGCCGAGCCATGCAAGGAGGCTTCCGAAAAAAGGATTGGAGGTGGATATGGATGTCTGCGAGAAAGACACGTACGAAGGATGAGAGTGAGAAATATTTAAATGGCTGAAATCATGAAAGTTGGTGTAATGATCAGAATGGAATTCATTCCGCTCTCGAAGTTGGTTTGAGTTAAGAGAGGATCCTCTACTGTGGTCGCGTGAGCCGTTCGATCATCGAGCCGTTCATATGATTTTGCATAGTACAAGCTCACAAAAAATGTAAAATCGTGTGAATCGATCGAGCAGCGCACACGTTTACAGCAGACTCTGTGCTCTCCTACCTGCAGCAGACGATCCATCCCCAATTCATAAACTCGTACATTTCTTGGGAAGTTCACGTTACACTTTGTAAATGTGTGGCGTTCTAAATAATGACAATTCTTATTCACATGATTTTGCCCATGGACGCAGTAATAAGAATCCATATCCATCCATCCACCCATCCATCCATAACATAAGTAAAAGAGGAGCCTCCATCGACATCCTATTATTTTTCTATTTTTATAAATCATTAAAACACCAAGAAATACACAAATATTAAAAATCCATAAAAAAAATAGAAAATACCTATGAAAATTCTATAAAAAGTACCTACAATATATTTTATTGTATTTTACATACTAAACCAAAAACAACATAAAAATTGAATATTAAAACCAATAAAAAATCTAAATACATAAAAACTTCATAAATACAAAACTAATTCTACAAAAATAACAAAAATGCGTATAATACCTCGTTTTAAAGTTATTTCTACACTACATACAATAAAAATAAAACCAAAGTATTTTCTTACTGATTAGTATTTTAAAATTCAAAATATCTCATATTTTCAATAAAAATCTTGTTTTCCACTTTAAAAATAATTCAAAATCCATAAAAATTTTAAGAACATCTAAAAAGTTCATAAAAACATGAAATACAAATAAAATATAAAAAGTACAAAAACCAAATAAAAAAATATAGTCAAATACCTATATTGTTCTACTTATAGGTATATAAAACCGCAAAAATAATACAAAAATCACAAGACCAAATAAAAATCTAAAAAAATCGCTAAAAATAAATAAAAAAATTAGGAAACTCTCATACCTTAGATTCCCTTACTTTTTACCCTAGTTTTCCATAGTTTTGCCTCATGAGTTTGATACTCTCGTACTTATTGCTATACCTTGAGTTTATGAGTACAAATAAGATAAATAAAATATTTTGTTATGAATTTCATCTGAATGACACAACAACGATAAATCCTTCTTTTAGAACTATCAGATCAGTTGGATTTTTCAGATGGTGCCATCGCCGGGGAGGCAGCGCTAGGTAGGGTTGTGCATGGTTCATGGATTTCACGGTTATCCGATCCGATCCATATGCAATGACCCTAAACCAATTGTTATCCAAAAAATCACATCGTATCGGGTATCCAACCCTATTTGACCTGTGACATACGAGGCTCTGATGAATACCCATTCATCACTCTTTATTCTTCTATTTTAGCTACAAAAACCTTTGCAAATACATGTAGATATGTGTAAATACAAATAATTACCAAAAGCATGCATTGTGTAAAAACCTATAATTAGCATGTTTTTGTGCACAAAATAAAAGAATAAAGAGCAAAAAGAAAAAAAGAGGGAAATATTTAGAATAAATATTGAGCAACCTAACCCAAGGGAGGGCTCAGCATGGGCCTGACCGCATAAAAGTCAAAGTAGAGGGAGATAGGAGCTCATGTGTATATACTTCTAAAATTATATTTTCCTCACCCAAAAATATGCTTGTACATATTTTGTGTATATTTAGAAAATATCAAAAACAAAATAAAAATTTAAAAAATCAAAAAGTCAAAAAAATACCCTTTCACCATGTGCATAAACCACACCATTGTATTTATTTAACCTTGTAAATAAATTCAATTATTTTCTAAACTTTTTGTAAATATTCTATGTTACATATTGTAAATATATAAAATAACAAGAAACAAAACAAAAATCAAATAAAAATTACAAAATTGAAAATACAAAAATACATTGTATAAATACCATGTATATAAATGTATTCAACCATTTATTTCACCCTTGTATATAAGTGATAAAAATAAAATAAAAATATTCTTTTATTCCTCATTTTATCTTGTAAATAAATAAAATACAAAATGAGCATAAAAATACATAAAAATAACAAATAAAAAAATCAAAAATAAAAACTCCATATAGTGTACATATACCTATATATATAGCTACCCTATTTTTATTCCCAAAAATTAATTAAAAATCACCAAAAAAAAGAAAAAAATAAAAGAAAAATATTTCATGTTTTGAGTTTTCTTTAATTCGGCCTATTTCTACCTTAAAATAAATAAACAAAAATCAACTGCACGTGGCAGCTTCTGATTGGTCCACGGGGGACTGTTGACCCCGGTCAACTCCCCCGCGGACTCCTTCCTTTTCTGGAAGAAGCGCGCCACCCCATCTTCTCCGATTTTCCCACGCGTCTCCAGGCTGTCTCCCACGCAAACCTCATGCCCGGATTCTTCGCCTATCATCCATCTTCCTCGCCCGATCTTCCGCCACGAAATCAACACCTTCCATCGCTGTCGCCCCTCAACCCTAATCGCCCCTGTCACCTTATATATTCTTCCCTCCGCCGCCTCCGAGCCCCATCTTTGGACCATCTCCTTCTTCCCAGTGACCTCCATAGGCATCGCGAGAGTGACAGCAAGCGTCTGCCCTTGTTGCAGTGAGGTGAGGAAGCGAATCCATTGATCCGGCGAACTTCGCCGCCACTGCTCCGCCACCAGCGTCGAGCATCGAGCCTCAGGCCTTGACGCCCTTCGAGGCTACGACCAGGAGTTAGCCACACTCCAGCATAGTCTTCCGCTCCACCCAGGTAATCAATTAGCTCTTCTATTTCTTCCAATTTCCGATTTCGCCCAATTCGTATCTCCGACGCATTTCTCCAATTCCGACCATCTCGCGTAATATCTCGACCTTCCGACACCTCCATCATCTCCGCCAGACCTCTCCGCACCTTCTTCGCCCCTCCACACAACCCAGATCGCACAGGATCTGGGAATCGAGCTCCTCCGCCGACCACCCTCGCCGGAGCTCGCCATTTCGACTCACACTCCACCTTCACGCCGCCTAACCGGGTCGAGGCACTTTGCCCTCGACCCGCGAAGCTTCTGAACTATTTTGCAGGTCAAGAGGAGGCCGTCTGAGGCTTCCCGACATCTTCCCAGGAGCTTCTCCTCTCCCGACCTCGCCGGAGCCTTCCAGGGCTCGGCCGGGGTATTGGAGACCCGCAGCAGCTGCGCAACTTCACGCCGGATCTTCTCCGACCTTCAGGCGCAGCTGAGGAGGACCGGAGTTCACGCAGGAGGCCGGCGAAGTTCGCCGGCGTCGAGTTCTTCCTCCATCTTCCAGAGCCGTCCGATGCACCCTCTGCTCCAGTTCTCATCCTCGCCGTCCATCTGTTAAGGAGCAGCGACCGTTGATCCATCTGAGGAGCGCATCGGAACCGTCCGTAGCAGAGGAGAGAGAGGCCCGGAGCCCAGCACCGCTCGATCGTCCACGTGCCTCTCCCTTGACCGTCGATCAGAGCCAAAGGCCAAAGGAGTGAAGCGCCAGCTGTTCCGAGCCGTCCGATCACCACGTGGCGTCCATCTGACCGTCGGCGAATAAAGGGGTAAATATCGTAAGGCCCCCTCGTAGTTTGTCATTTCCTTTTTAGTACTGTAATTATTTTTAGAAACTTTTTCACTTAGGGTTATTTGCAGTATGGACCTCGTGCTTTATTTTAATTGCATGTATGCCCCTGTGTGTGTGTGACCACGTGCGTCGTCACGTGTGTATCTGGGCATTTTACATATTTCGTCCTGTAGATCTGGGATGTTATTCATTGAATGAAATGTTTTGTTTATTTGCAAATATACCCCTGTGAATGCTTTATTTCCGCATGTGCGAATTTATTGGGTTTTTTGCAATTTCGACCCTGGGCTTTTGATACGGGTTATCAAAGAGCCCTTGGACTTAGTTTTTCTTGCAATTTGGTCCCTGTGTGCCCCAGCCACGCGCCACGCACGTGACTTGCTGGGTATTTTGCACCTAGGCCCCCGGATCTTTGGGTATTTGCACTTAGGTCCCTGTGCACAGTGCCCCACTCTTATTTTTGAATAAAATATCAAACGACCTCCAAATCCAATGAGATTTTGACACATGGCTCCTGCCATGGTGTAGGAATTTCTATGATTTTTGAGGACATTTTTGATTTCATTTATTATTTTTAAAAATTCAAAAACCTCCTTTTTAGCCACTGTCTAGGTTTAAAAATAACAAAAAAATATAAAAACTCCACCAAAAATTCTAAAAAAATTAGATACTGTAATTTGCTTGTTGTTTGATTTTCTAGCCAATTTTGGCTAATTTTCATCAATTAAAAACCCTAAAAATTGAAAAACCCCTAAAAACTCATAAACATTGTAATAAATAAATTAAAAATCCAAAAACAATAATTAGGGTGCCTAAATTTTCCTTATTCTTTCTAGATTATAGGAAAATTACCTTCAGGGCTTTTTGAGATCCAAGAGTATTTTATTTTTGGGTCTTAAGCCTTGCTGGACAGTACCCTCTGTTTTTCGCATTGTTTGATTTTTAATAAATAATTTACCCATTAGAAAAATTCCAAAAATTCACCAAAAACAGTAAAGAACTTAAAAAATATAAAAACCATTTTTCCTTAATTTTTGCATTATTTTTGGAGTGTTTTATAAATTGTTGAAGTTGCCTTGCATTCATTTTATTTCATTTTCTCATCATTTAAAAAATCTAAAAATTATAAAAACAAATAAAAACACTAAAAAAAAAAGACTCCCTTGGATTTCTGACTACATCGTAGGCCGCAAGGCCAATCCGTGCTCCTTGTGTTCGACCCTGGGAGCTATACCAGGTTAATCCTCTAGCAGGACCACTTCTCTGTGTTTCATTGATTTATTTTCATTTGTGGTTCATTTTCTTGATTGACACGTTCTGAGTGACTGAGGTCGCAACGACCTAATTTTCTGTACCTTTACCTCTGTCGTTCGGGATTTTTGTGTCGTCAGAATGGCGCCGTTGCCGGGGAGCACGGCTTTGTAGTCATTTTTCCATATTGTCTCTCTACATTATAACTGTTTTCTGACACTCTCTCTCTTTCTAATTTTTGTGCGAGGTACTGCGTGGAGAACTTGGAGTACACTTTTTGAGGACCCGCACGGGAAGAAGAGCAGGGAGAAGAAGAAGAATGTCATTTATTTGAGAGAACAATATTTTTTGTAATAATTTAGGACTCAGACTTTGAACTGTGGACATTTGTAACTTAGCGGGTCTGTTTCGCCGAGCACCGGTGTGCTCGGGGGACCCATTTGGATTTTCGCGGCTTTTATCGTGGTTTTTATAGCTAGCTGCCTTTTCCGGTGTTTCTCGCGGTTTTAGCCCCTAGACATAGGAATTTTGATTGATTGTGACGTAAATTTTTAAGGCCCAACACCTAATAGAATATCTGTTCCTATAGAACGTAATTGGACCTTAATAAAATTCACTGAAAAAGTTAGTTTAATTGGATTTGAGACCACGTGCCGTGAGGAGTCACATACAGCGCTGGCAGGACCCGTTGTGGCGGGCACCGAGTGACTCCCAAGATCGGATTCCGGACTCGATTCGGTTAGCTAACTATTGTTCTTCACGATCAATAGAAGTTGCTTGTCTAAGGCCGGTTTTTCCCGTTGCACCATTTAGGTAGTTTTATTTCTGTCTTTAAATTCTGCGCGGATCACTTGCATGTAGAGTGCTGGAGACAAGGTACGCATTTCTTTCTCTGCATGCATCATTGATTTCTTCGCGCATCGGCTTTTTCGTTCTCTCCCTCTGTTTTTGGCTTAATCATCAGGAGAATCGGAAAAACCGTTAGGCCGCTTGTATTTATTTTGAAAAAATTAAAAAGAAAAACAAAAAAATTGGGACTGGATAACATTATTGACCCTAAAAGACACTCACATTAAAAATTTGTCTTGGGGAGAGCAACCCCCTCATTGTATGGTTTGGATGCGCGAGAGAGTGACCCGCACACTAGGTAGAACCCTCCGGTGTTATTTCTAGCTGACTACCGACTCTTCCGTGCGGGCCAGTCGGTTGGAGTAGCATCGGGTATCCTAACAGGTCACGTAAGCGCTCTGATATCTTGCATGTTCACCAAATAAAATTGACAAGATAAATTGACCGATCTTTCACGGTCTTCAGATTGTGTTGCGTTGGTGAACCGGGGGTTTGCTTTGCGATCATATTTTCTCCAGATCCCATCCGCCCAACTCGCCAGATCAAGATGATGGGTAGACGATCTCTTAGGCAGCCTCTAGCTGCACCGCTTTCAGGCGCGTCTACTCCATCATCTAGGTTGGCCCGTGAGAGTCGAGACCAGCTCTCCGGGCCCGAGTTCGATTCCACCCTGTTCCCCCTCGATCCCCTTTCTTCTGCTACTGAGAGACATGAGCCCGAGGAAAGACGAATTAATTTGACAGAACCTGAGTTGGGCTCATCTGATTTTGCAGACGTCCCTATGGCCGGAGCCGGCAGTTCAGACGATCGCCAGCCCGAACATTTTGTCTTAGACCAGGGAGCGATCAACTCCACCCTGATCACGTCATTAGAGACAGTTCAGCAACAGTTACGCGATCAGGGGGCATTCATGATAGAGATGAGGAGGGAGTTGGAGCGGCTCCGAGCAGAGCGAGACGAGCCGAGCGAGCCGGAGGACATTCCTGACGCTGATGCAGAGGCAACAGCCGCAGCAGCAGCTGCCGCAGCAGCGGCAGCCGCCGCCGCAGCAAGACCGATGCGGGAGCTACACAACCCCGGATCTACACTGATGCACCAGTGGGTGGTGATACCTGCTATCGTGGGGGATTTCAAGTTCCCTCCGAACACCCTGCAGATGCTTCCTCATTTTCACGGACTCGCCACTGAGGAACCCCACCTCCATCTCCAGGAGTTTTTGATGATCTGTAGCACTGTCCACGACCGTCGTGTGGACCAAGATACGATTCGGATGATGGCCTTCCCTTTTTCACTGGCAGATAGAGCAGCCGCCTGGCTGAAACATTTAGGGAAGTTTGTTTACACCTGGGAGCAACTCCGCACCGAGTACTTGAACAAGTACTATCCACTCGGGCGGACGAATGCGGCAAGGGCCCTGATCAACAACTTCTCCATGCTCCCTAACGAGCAATTTCACGAGGCATGGGAGAGGTTCAGAGAGCTTCTGGATAGATGCCCACACCACGACATTTCGAAGCCGAACCTAGTTCAAAGCTTCTTTAGTGGGATGACGCCAGAGCTTCAGGGTCTGGTGAATGCTTCTTGCGGCGGGTCCTACTTTGCCAACGACCACAACCAAGTCTGGGCCATCTACGAAGAGATGGCAGAAAATTACATGGTGATGTCCCAGACTCGGTTGTACACACAGAGATCTCAGCAGCCGCCAGGACCCGTGCAGTATCAGCGGATAGCACGGGTTGATGCAGGTCCATCCAGTTCGTCCACAGTTGCAGCCGCACAGGCAGAGTCGGCTGCTGCGGACATGGGGATTATCAACGAGAAGTTGGACCGCATGGAAATCATAGAGAAGAAGCAGTGCCAGGGCATAACTCAGATGGAGCAAATGGCACAAACTCTGAGCGACATGAAGACCCAGCTCTTGTGTCTTCAGGAGGCACAGACGGCTCCTCAGCCCCGTCTTCTGTCGCGAGGCGATTCCGGCGGCAGCCGCAGCTCGTCCCAGCGCTCCAGCTCCTTGCAGCAGCCTAGACAAGTTCACCTTGTACAGGCGGAGCCGTACCAGCAGCAGCAACCCTCTTACCAGTCACCACCATCTCCAGACTTACAGATGGTGGTATATCAGCCGGATCAGCCTCTGGCAGCACTGCCGCCAGACTCCTTCGATGCTGAGCCGTTGATGGATGTCAACGGGATTTGGTATGACCGTCCTCAACCTGGAATCCGACGAGACCATCCCGGATTCAGGTGGGGGAATGGGGGTAACCAGTCCCAACAGCAGCCAGCCGGTCAGGGAGGGCAGTACTCCCAGCAGAGAGATCACCAGCAGCCCCCAGCATACCAACCACACCAGCCATCATCCTTCGTACCTCGTCCCTATCAGCAGCAGGGACAGAATTGGAGACGTGAGCAGCAGGCTCACCAGCAGCAGCATCCTTCCTCTTACCCCTCTCAGCCCCAGCAGCCTCATTATCAGAGAGGCAACCCGTCGGGTTCCCATGAGAGCCCTGCCATGGATGATCTAGCCCGCCTCTTCACAGAGCAGCAGGCTACATTTAGACGGGAGATGGACGAGTTCCGCCAGGAGATGCGGGACCTGATGAGAGGGAAGGCCGCCATCCCTGCACAGATCGAGCCTAATCCGAATAGCTTGAAGAGGAAATCTGAGCAGGTAGTTCACACTGAGCCTACCACTCCTAGTAACTCATTTGATGATATGTCATCGGATATATTTGATGCTGATTTTGTTACACTTAGGAGCGGTAGAAGACCAGCAGGCGGCGCCTCATCTGAGCGACAACACGAGGATCCATCTAGAGCACCAGATGAGGAAGAAGAGAGCGGTACTGAAGCCGCACATCATGATGACGGTGGTACTGAGGCCACCCGAGATGCTGATTCCACCGGCGGTACTGAGGCCGCCATTTTACCACATCGAGGAGGTGGTACTGACGCCACCAGCAGAGCCGAGCCAGCCCGCGGTACTGAGGCCGCAAGACGTCTAGTTGTAGAGCCAGCTAGAGGTGGTACTGACGCCACCAACATTTATTCTGATAGAAATGTTGTCTTTCCTCGCATGAATGTATCTCAGAACTCTGATTTGAATAAAGGAAAAGGTTTAGTTTCTTCTGATCCCACTGTGGTAAATGATGTTTGTGAGGATCCGGTCATCGAACCGTCTAGGCCTATTCCTAGTCCTTCATCTGAGAAGGACCCTGTGATCCCCTTTCCTAGAGCCCTTGAGTTGGGGAAGGGGAAGAAAAAAGAAAAAGATCCAAAAAAGAGAGAGCAGGAGGAGTTCAGCCAGGGCATGATAGACCGTTTTCACATCCAGCTGACCCTCAATGAGGCTTTGCAGCACATCCCTCTTCTTCAGCGATCCTTGAGAGACAGGACCACAGTCAGGAGGAAGAAGAGGAACAAGACCGCAGAAATTCATGTGCTAACAAAAGCCACGTGTTACGCGATCCAGAACCATCTGCCGACTAAGAGGCCAGATTTAGGGGCCCCGTATGTCAGATGTCAGATTAGTGAGCAGAGGTTCGACCGTACTCTATTAGATAGCGGATCGTCGATCAACCTTCTTCCGGCAGCCCTTCTCGACCACTTAGAGTTGGGCACTCTTAGACAGAGCAGGACATACCTTCAGTTTGCTGATCGGTCTGTCAAGAGGCCAAAGGGGTTGTTGCGAAACGTTGTCGTCAAGATTCAGGGTTTGCAATTCCCCGTAGATTTTGTCGTACTGGACATGGAGACCCCTGACTCGTTGACCGATTCCCCCATCATCCTCGGTCGCCCGTTCTTGGCCACAGCCAAGGCAGTGACTGACCATGACAGTGGGAAGGTATTCTTTCGCGTCCAGGGCGAGAGTATACAAATAGAGACGGTTAAGGTCCACAGAACCAGAGATAGATCCCGCTCACATGGCAGTACAGATTCAGAGCAGCTAACAGACGCAGAGCCAGACATCCACCAGGACTGTGATTTTGTGATCACGGATGATGAGGCAATTTGGGCAGATCCTGCAGCACAGACCATCCTCTCATATTCAGATACAGCTGATACAGAGATGATAGAAGAGGATAGTCTGGAGAGCACAATCCTGGTTCAGGATACTATTGAGTCAGCAGAGTCGGACCTTGATCGCGACACGATTTCCAGTGATGGTGGTGCTGATGCCACCTTGTTCTCCGGTGGTACTGATGCCACCGAGTCTGATATAGATCCCTCGGATTCAGAATCTGATTGGGCAGATTGTGATGATCAGATGCCAGATCTGGATCCACCTGAGCCTATAGATGAGGAGGAGGTAGAGGCAGAGCAGAACAGAGACAATATAGAGGACCCGCCTTCTCCAGATCCAGTTTGTGAGAGTTCGTTATCATTTTCCCAGGTAGATTTGGCAGAATTGTCCGCATACACACATCTTCTTCAGAAGCCAGATTTGCCAGCACCCAGCTGTCCAGAGCTAAAGCCGCTCCCTACTTCGTTGAAGTATAGATTCCTTGCGGGAGAGTCTGAGATGTACCCAGTCATCATCTCTGCCGATCTGACTGGAGAGCAAGAATCCCGTCTGATGGAGGTTCTTGAAAAGAACCGCAAGGCAATTGGATGGAGCGTAGCAGATCTCCATGGGATTAGTCCCTCATTGTGCTCCCACCATATCTATCTCGAGGAAGGGGCGAAACCGTCGCGTGAGTTCCAGCGGCGACTGAACCCCAACCTAAGAGAGGTTGTTATGAAGGAAATATCAAAATGGTGGAGTGCAGATTTTATTTATCCCATTTCCGACTCCAAGTGGGTTAGCCCCTTGCATGTGGTGCCCAAGAAGACGGGCATCACGACTGTGATCAGTGAGTCGGGAGAGGAGATTGCTACACGAGTACCCACCTCTTGGCGGGTCTGTGTTGACTACAGGAGACTCAACCAGGCCACCAAGAAGGACCATTTCCCCCTACCTTTTATTGATCAGATCATAGAGAGACTGGCAGGGAAGAGCCATTATTGCTTCCTAGATGGGTACTCGGGCTACAACCAGGTGGCCATCGCTCCTGAGGATCAGGAGAAGACCACCTTTACCTGTCCCTTCGGTACATACGCTTTTCGACGCATGCCATTTGGGCTATGTAACGCCCCTGCGACTTTTCAGAGATGCATGCTGTCGATATTTTCGGACATGGTAGGGGAGTGTTTGGAGGTCTTCATGGACGACTTCTCGGTTTACGGCGACGGATTCGATTCCTGTCTTGACTGCCTAGACCGAGTGCTCCAGCGATGTATTGCTACCCGCTTGGTTCTGTCTTGGGAGAAGAGTCACTTCATGGTGACTCAAGGGACGGTGCTTGGCCACATCATCTCCAACAAAGGCATGGAGGTTGATCCGGCCAAGGTCGATGTCATTAGGAAACTCACACCACCGTCCAATCTGAAGCAGTTACGGTCATTTCTGGGGCACGTTGGTTTTTATAGGAGATTCATTCATGATTTCAGCAAGATTGCCCGACTGTTGACTGACCTCTTGACGAAAGACACCGAGTTCCTTGTCGATGACAAGTGTCTTTCGTCCTTTGAGACTCTCCAGCAGTGTGTAATTGAGGCTCCTGTCCTTCAGCCACCCGATTGGTCTCTCCCATTCGAGATCATGACGGACGCCTCTGATTTTGCCGTAGGGGCAGTGCTGGGACAGAGGAGGGATGGAGTACCATTTGCGATACACTATGCTAGCCGCACATTGGATTCCGCCCAGCGGAATTATACGGTCACAGAGAAGGAGATGCTAGCAGTAGTGTTTGCCCTAGATAAATTCAGATCATATATCATTGGATCCCGAGTGACCTTGTACACAGATCACACCGCCATCAGGTACCTCATGTCAAAGAAGGATGCCAAGGCCAGACTTACTAGATGGATCCTTCTACTCCAGGAGTTCGACATTGAGATCAAGGATAAGCCTGGAGTCAAGAATGTGGTGGCGGATCATCTCTCTCGACTAGAGCAGCCTGAGGATTCTGAGCAGATTGATCCCATTTGTGATACCTTCCCAGATGAGGCGATCCTTGCTATCACCTCACTCCCGTGGTATGCCGATATTGTGAACTTTCTCGTTGCTGGGAAAGTCCCACAAGATTGGCCCAAGCAGAGGATTGAGACCTTCCTTGCGAAGGCCAAGTCCTACCACTGGGAGGATCCCATCCTTTACCACGAAGGAGGGGATAGCATCTGGCGTCGGTGTATTCCTCAGGAGGAGCATCATAGTGTCCTCACTTATTGCCACAAGCTTGAGGCAGGAGGACATCATTCTGGGAGGAGAACGGCACAGAAAGTGCTCCAGTCCGGTTTGTGGTGGCCTACCCTCTTCAAGGACTCAGATGAGTTCGTGAAAAGGTGTACTGACTGTCAGAGGATGGGCACTTGTGGACAGCGTGATATGATGCCGATGCAGCCCATTCACTTCTGTGAGGTTTTTGACGCATGGGGCATCGATTTCATGGGTCCATTCCCTAAGAGTCAGGGATTCGAGTACATTCTGTTGGCCGTAGATTACGTTAGTCGTTGGGTTGAGGCTATCCCCACCCGAGCCGCTGATGCTAAGACAGTTTGCAGATTTTTGAAGAAGCACATCATCATGCGGTTCGGGGTTCCACGAGTTCTGATTTCTGATGGGGGGTCTCATTTCATCAACGACCAGGTGAAGGCCCTTGCCAACGAATTCAGCATAGACCATCGTGTTGCCACACCATACCATCCACAGACAAATGGTCTAGCTGAGGTGTCAAATAGGGAGATCAAGAATATTTTGCAGAAAGTCGTCCGCCCTGACCGAAAGAATTGGTCACAGCTTTTGGACTCGGTCTTGTGGGCATATCGGACATCTTTCAAGACTCCATTGGGAACATCTCCCTTTCGTCTCGTTTATGGCAAGCCCTGTCACCTACCAGTTGAGCTGAGGCACAAGTCACTCTGGGCAGTTACAGACATATTGATGGATCCAGATGATATAGGAGACCAGAGGAGGGCAGAGTTAGCCGCCTTGGAAGAGCTTAGAGATGCAGCTTTCTCAAACAGCCTACATTATAAGGAGAAAGTCAAAGAGTGGCATGATTCTCATATCAGCCACAAGCATTTTGAGATTGGACAGAAAGTATGGTTGTTTGATGCAAGGCTACGATTATTTCCAGGGAAGCTACAGAGCAAATGGAAAGGACCCTATTTGGTCAGAAAGGTACACGATAACGGTAGCATTGATATATCTGAGTTATCTTCTGAGAGTACCTTCCGAGTGAACGGCCAGCGGCTCAAACCATTTCTAGATCATGAGCCGCGGGACGTTATTATTGCCGCTATTCATTTTGCGTGAGATGTGGTCTTTTGACTCACATCTTTTACATCTCACGTCTGATTTTCACTGTTCCTCCGCCTGTATAGATCCAGTTGTCCATATCATTCTATTCTTTAGTCCCACATCCCGTCTCTCACCTTATGATTATGCTATACTTAGGGTGTACTTTACCCTAAGTATAGGGGGGATGTCGGACCTGTGAGTAGTCTCTTCATTCTTTCTGCTCTTGTTTTTGCTGCCTATACTTAGGGATATTTTACCCTAAGTATAGGGGGGGCAGATTCTGTATATTCTTCACTCGGCTTTCCCTTCATGTACAGCTTTCTATACTTAGGATTAGTTAATCCTAAGTATAGGGGGAAACCACCGAGTTCATCTCATTTTATTCATTTATTCGTTCCTGTACTTAGCCATTCCTTTTCACTTCCCTTTTGCTAAGCACGAGTTATGTCTTCTTCATCGCTCTTGATCACTCTGAGGACATCGCTCGAGCTAAGTATAGGGGGGGGTGTGTATATATTTCATATATACTTTAGCCATAACTCGTACTTTGTGTGAGTGTGTTAATAAATAAAATGGCTAAAAATCACAAAATTTTTAAAAATTTTTCATGTACATAAACCTCTTTCATTCTTGCACATACATAGCTAGTGTATAAAGTATTTTTGTAAAAATGATTTCAAAAATCTTTTGTGTAAAGCTTGTGTAAATATTTTGTATCAAAATTATGTATATAGTACAAAATTTTTCCAAAATGTTTTGAAAATCAAAAGTTTGCAAAAATCTTGTGTAAAAGATTGTGAATATCAGTTTGCAAAACTTGCACCTCATCATTCATTCATGATTACAAAACATTTTTCAAAAATTTTGCATGATTGTAAAATATTTGTAAATAGCATCTTGTGTACATATATGTATATAGTTTTTCCTGGATGAGAGTTGACATTTAAACTAAGCCTGGAATTAAATTGAGAAATGGAGCTTGAATAAGATCTTAATTCACTTAACTTCAAGAGGAACCTTGTAGGACTTAGGGTTAAGGCTTTTCAGGTCCATAAGGGCTTAATTCTTCGAGTCCACTAGGCTATGAGCATATGTCATCTTGATGAGCCTAAGTAGAGCACTTAACAACACACGCATGACTCTTAGAGACAATGGCTTCACTTGCACCTGCACTTTACACATGGCTCTCCACGGATGAGGTGGTGAGGAGGCAGTTTCCTTTGGCTTGGGGTAGCATATGAGGGTAGTACTTCTAGGCGGAACCTCTCTTCTTCTTATAGTGAAGGAAGTGCACCTCAACTTGGTCTAGTGGTGTTGAAAGCTAAAGACAGAAGCTGTGGGTTGCAATAAAGCTTCAAAAGAGGGATAGTCTACCGGCTCAAGGGGAAATTTCTTATATATGCTGCACCATGTAGATATGTTGTACAGAAGTTCTTGCAAAAAAAAAAAAAATATGCAAAAATGCAAAAAGAACTCCAAAAAATTGGTGGGTCGGATTGAAAATTTAATAACCCCACCGGAGTATAAAGCAAAAGCTTATGGTATCCATGTTACATCTCATGAAGCTTGCAGCGGGAGACTTAGCTACACTGGCTAAGCTTCCAAAACTCTATACTTCTACCCCCTCTCCTTGAGCCGGTTGCACTTGAACTTAGAAGGGAATACCCCGCTTCTCGAGGAACGAGTTGCTAGACCGAGGCATTAGAGTTACCAGGTTGAGGGAGGTTGTGTCTTTGTTACTTCTGAGGTGGGGAGCCACATATCACCTACACCGCAAGGAAAGATTCATGGTCATTAGAGTTTGTGTATGTAGACTTGTTCTGATCTGGTTTATTGAGGAGTCTTGCCCATAGATTGGTGGAACTTGGAGGCTGTTGAGTTTTAGGCTTAAGTCCAAATAAGGTTCCGACACATTAATAATCCAAAGATCTGATCGAGCTCCATATTTCAATTTAATGAAGGAAAATTTAATAAGTCAACCTTGATCCATGTACATCCTCTTCCTCTTTTTCTTTTTCTTTCTTTTTCACTTCTTTTTCAAATAAGTGTTTGCTAAGGGACTAGCAAAGTTAAGCATAGGGGGGTGATGAATACCCATTCATCACTCTTTATTCTTCTATTTTAGCTACAAAAACCTTTGCAAATACATGTAGATATGTGTAAATACAAATAATTACCAAAAGCATGCATTGTGTAAAAACCTATAATTAGCATGTTTTTGTGCACAAAATAAAAGAATAAAGAGCAAAAAGAAAAAAAGAGGGAAATATTTAGAATAAATATTGAGCAACCTAACCCAAGGGAGGGCTCAGCATGGGCCTGACCGCATAAAAGTCAAAGTAGAGGGAGATAGGAGCTCATGTGTATATACTTCTAAAATTATATTTTCCTCACCCAAAAATATGCTTGTACATATTTTGTGTATATTTAGAAAATATCAAAAACAAAATAAAAATTTAAAAAATCAAAAAGTCAAAAAAATACCCTTTCACCATGTGCATAAACCACACCATTGTATTTATTTAACCTTGTAAATAAATTCAATTATTTTCTAAACTTTTTGTAAATATTCTATGTTACATATTGTAAATATATAAAATAACAAGAAACAAAACAAAAATCAAATAAAAATTACAAAATTGAAAATACAAAAATACATTGTATAAATACCATGTATATAAATGTATTCAACCATTTATTTCACCCTTGTATATAAGTGATAAAAATAAAATAAAAATATTCTTTTATTCCTCATTTTATCTTGTAAATAAATAAAATACAAAATGAGCATAAAAATACATAAAAATAACAAATAAAAAAATCAAAAATAAAAACTCCATATAGTGTACATATACCTATATATATAGCTACCCTATTTTTATTCCCAAAAATTAATTAAAAATCACCAAAAAATAGAAAAAAATAAAAGAAAAATATTTCATGTTTTGAGTTTTCTTTAATTCGGCCTATTTCTACCTTAAAATAAATAAACAAAAATCAACTGCACGTGGCAGCTTCTGATTGGTCCACGGGGGACTGTTGACCCCGGTCAACTCCCCCGCGGACTCCTTCCTTTTCTGGAAGAAGCGCGCCACCCCATCTTCTCCGATTTTCCCACGCGTCTCCAGGCTGTCTCCCACGCAAACCTCATGCCCGGATTCTTCGCCTATCATCCATCTTCCTCGCCCGATCTTCCGCCACGAAATCAACACCTTCCATCGCTGTCGCCCCTCAACCCTAATCGCCCCTGTCACCTTATATATTCTTCCCTCCGCCGCCTCCGCGCCCCATCTTTGGACCATCTCCTTCTTCCCAGTGACCTCCATAGGCATCGCGAGAGTGACAGCAAGCGTCTGCCCTTGTTGCAGTGAGGTGAGGAAGCGAATCCATTGATCCGGCGAACTTCGCCGCCACTGCTCCGCCACCAGCGTCGAGCATCGAGCCTCAGGCCTTGACGCCCTTCGAGGCTACGACCAGGAGTTAGCCACACTCCAGCATAGTCTTCCGCTCCACCCAGGTAATCAATTAGCTCTTCTATTTCTTCCAATTTCTGATTTCGCCCAATTCGTATCTCCGACGCATTTCTCCAATTCCGACCATCTCGCGTAATATCTCGACCTTCCGACACCGCCATCATCTCCGCCAGACCTCTCCGCACCTTCTTCGCCCCTCCACACAACCCAGATCGCACAGGATCTGGGAATCGAGCTCCTCCGCCGACCACCCTCGCCGGAGCTCGCCATTTCGACTCACACTCCACCTTCACGCCGCCTAACCGGGTCGAGGCACTTTGCCCTCGACCCGCGAAGCTTCTGAACTATTTTGCAGGTCAAGAGGAGGCCGTCTGAGGCTTCCCGACATCTTCCCAGGAGCTTCTCCTCTCCCGACCTCGCCGGAGCCTTCCAGGGCTCGGCCGGGGTATTGGAGACCCGCAGCAGCTGCGCAACTTCACGCCGGATCTTCTCCGACCTTCAGGTGCAACTGAGGAGGACCGGAGTTCACGCAGGAGGCCGGCGAAGTTCGCCGGCGTCGAGTTCTTCCTCCATCTTCCAGAGCCGTCCGATGCACCCTCTGCTCCAGTTCTCATCCTCGCCGTCCATCTGTTAAGGAGCAGCGACCGTTGATCCATCTGAGGAGCGCATCGGAACCGTCCGTAGCAGAGGAGAGAGAGGCCCGGAGCCCAGCACCGCTCGATCGTCCACGTGCCTCTCCCTTGACCGTCGATCAGAGCCAAAGGCCAAAGGAGTGAAGCGCCAGCTGTTCCGAGCCGTCCGATCACCACGTGGCGTCCATCTGACCGTCGGCGAATAAAGGGGTAAATATCGTAAGGCCCCCTCGTAGTTTGTCATTTCCTTTTTAGTACTGTAATTATTTTTAGAAACTTTTTCACTTAGGGTTATTTGCAGTATGGACCTCGTGCTTTATTTTAATTGCATGTATGCCCCTGTGTGTGTGTGACCACGTGCGTCGTCACGTGTGTATCTGGGCATTTTACATATTTCGTCCTGTAGATCTGGGATGTTATTCATTGAATGAAATGTTTTGTTTATTTGCAAATATACCCCTGTGAATGCTTTATTTCCGCATGTGCGAATTTATTGGGTTTTTTGCAATTTTGACCCTGGGCTTTTGATACGGGTTATCAAAGAGCCCTTGGACTTAGTTTTTCTTGCAATTTGGTCCCTGTGTGCCCCAGCCACGCGCCACGCACGTGACTTGCTGGGTATTTTGCACCTAGGCCCCCGGATCTTTGGGTATTTGCACTTAGGTCCCTGTGCACAGTGCCCCACTCTTATTTTTGAATAAAATATCAAACGACCTCCAAATCCAATGAGATTTTGACACATGGCTCCTACCATGGTGTAGGAATTTCTATGATTTTTGAGGACATTTTTTATTTCATTTATTATTTTTAAAAATTCAAAAACCTCCTTTTTAGCCACTGTCTAGGTTTAAAAATAACAAAAAAATATAAAAACTCCACCAAAAATTCTAAAAAAATTAGATACTGTAATTTGCTTGTTGTTTGATTTTCTAGCCAATTTTGGCTAATTTTCATCAATTAAAAACCCTAAAAATTGAAAAACCCCTAAAAACTCATAAACATTGTAATAAATAAATTAAAAATCCAAAAACAATAATTAGGGTGCCTAAATTTTCCTTATTCTTTCTAGATTATAGGAAAATTACCTTCAGGGCTTTTTGAGATCCAAGAGTATTTTATTTTTGGGTCTTAAGCCTTGCTGGACAGTACCCTCTGTTTTTCGCATTGTTTGATTTTTAATAAATAATTTACCCATTAGAAAAATTCCAAAAATTCACCAAAAACAGTAAAGAACTTAAAAAATATAAAAACCATTTTTCCTTAATTTTTGCATTATTTTTGGAGTGTTTTATAAATTGTTGAAGTTGCCTTGCATTCATTTTATTTCATTTTCTCATCATTTAAAAAATCTAAAAATTATAAAAACAAATAAAAACACTAAAAAAAAAAGACTCCCTTGGATTTCTGACTACATCGTAGGCCGCAAGGCCAATCCGTGCTCCTTGTGTTCGACCCTGGGAGCTATACCAGGTTAATCCTCTAGCAGGACCACTTCTCTGTGTTTCATTGATTTATTTTCATTTGTGGTTCATTTTCTTGATTGACACGTTCTGAGTGACTGAGGTCGCAACGACCTAATTTTCTGTACCTTTACCTCTGTCGTTCGGGATTTTTGTGTCGTCAGGCTCCGATCCAATGGTCTGCGGATAACCATGGGCCAACCCATCTCACAACTCCTTCAATCGTGAAAATGTCTATGGGTCTACCTAGATGGTATTCATTAGGAATGCAAATGGACGGATATAGATATGAGCATAGGTGTTACCATATGCATTATTATATATTTTGCAGCGTCACTTTGATATATCTGTTTAATTTTGTAGACCTTTGTGGACCGTTAATTATCGGTTGTTTAAGACGAATTGTCGAGGATAGTGTAATAATGATAATCAATTTAATAACCGCCACTAGTTAATTTAATTTATTACAGATGTCGTAATAGGATCTACTGCTAAATTTCACAATAATATTTACTAGTACTAAGATGAAAATATAATAAAGAATATTTTTTTGTTCGTTTTCATATCTTCGCAGTAAGATATATAATAATTGAATATTATTTGTTACTTGATTTTTTTAAAATCACATGAACTTTGAAAAAAAAACAAATCGTATTCGTATGTAGTCTTTATTCGACATGTATTTAAATTCCATGTTTATTGGATCCATATTTAGATTTCACTTTTTATTCGATTCATATTTGGATTAGCTCTTTATCTGATATGTGGATGGGCCTGCTCTTTATTCGATCCGTATTTGATTTCGATAAAATCCGATTCGGATTCGTATCTATATTTTTAAGGATATGGTTTCCTTAATGCATATCCAAATCATATCTGTATCCGATTCGTATTCGATAGAGATGAAGCGAATATGGATACCGAAATAGGCATATTTGATCCGTATCCGATCCGTTTTTATCCCTAGGCTTAAGCGCAACAAAAACAATTAAGATTTATGTCTGATCCGTCACCATATCCGACATTCAAGCAATCAGTAACAGTGCATGTTTCGGCAGCGATGTTTGGGTGGGGTGGGGCTCCTTTGCCCACTGTTTTGTTTCTCAGATTTTATACGGAATTACCGTTGAAGAAAAGGATTTTTAAAAAATACTAATTTAATCATAGTTAGATAAATAGAAACGTAGAATTCATGATTAAGAGAAATGTTATGTTTGAACATTGGAGAAGTTTAAATAGAAGCCTGTGCCAAAGAGGTATCGATATGAAATTGTCCCATTCTAAATCACTATGTAAGTATCAAATTGATATATCCGCGTGCCATCTGGCATATTCATTTCATACATATTTTGACTTCGGACATTTAAATTTTAAAATATAATCGCAAATTTTGTAGCGTTTGACTTTTTTGTCATTTATATTTTTACACGAAATCCTATTTTGCAAGCTTTAACAAATTTTGCTTGACTTGCATCTAATTCTTTTGGATCCACGGATACCTACGGGTAATCCGATATCCAATGGGTATCCAATCTAATGGATAACTATTTTGATTGGAGCGGGTTGATCCATTGATCCAATATCATGGATCGGATCGGGTCAACTCCAAATGGGGCGGGTTTTCGCCCCCACGAACACCCCTAGTGCTAGGGTATATATTAGAGCCTTAGATTTTAGGGTTTCTTTTCTCTCCTTTTTGTCATCTTATTTTCGGTAGCATTTTTTTAGCATTTTACGATTTTTTATTTCTAAGTTGTGTTTCTGGACTCGAGCAGCACAAGACAGAATCGAGAAGACGATTTTTGTTTACTTTCTTTGTAAAATAAATAAAGGGCACTTACTCGTGTTTATATTTTGTAGAAGAGGCCTCTTAAGGGCATCCCGACTTGTACCTTACCTTCCGTCTTCTCGGGGTCTGTTTTACCAGGTGTTGTGCACATGGTGGAATAGGAACCTTACTTTTTCCTCATACTTTTTCTTTATTTTCCCCGGATTTTGGTGGCTAGGTGCTTGGATTAGTTTTTTTTATTTTTGTCTGGGCATTCGTAGGTCTCATTAGATGTAAGCATGCATAATATAGTTTTTTCACATAGGATAAAAGGAAAAGGACAAAATACGTTAGACGTTGTTTTCAAAAAGATCAAAAAAAGTGATAACTAGAAAACTAAAATCGAGACTGCTAATTTTACTTGACCATACAAATAAACGTAAATGACTCCACTTGTTTTGGGAGAGCAATCCCCGCATCGGCTTGCGAGTACTCTCCAGATAGTGAGTGAGGGACGACATAAGGTTAGCGCCAGAGCTCGGATTTTCCTCGATACTACTGATTCTAAAAACGATTAGCTACTTCTCAGTAGGGACTCACAACCAGAAACAGTCTGGGTTTAGGAGAGTTGGTGGTTTAGAGGACATTATGTAAGGCTCCATCCTCAAGTAATGGGTAGTTGTTTTACATCCCGTACTTACTCCCATATTGGTTGAAAGTAGGAGCAACTAATCGTACAGACTCGGGACAATCTTTTGGGAAATTCAAGCACCTAGCATCTCATCAAATCTATTGATAAAACTGCATTGTCACCTAACTCTAAAACTGAAACGATTAACCACCGAGGTTTCTTGGTCATCATAGAGTTGAGTTGGTGAATTTGGGGTTTACTTTGTGTTTGATTATGTGGTGTGAGTCCAAGATCTAAGTTTCTAGCAATCACTCGTCGTATGCATCTTTCATAGAGAGTCATATTTTTTTAGTCACGAAGATGGCTAGGCGATCTCTTAAGTCGACTCTAATGGCACCGCTTCCCCACACACCTACCCGTTCATCTAGTTCGGTTCAGGAGAATCCTCTCTTTGAACCTGAGTTTTCTCAGTCTCCTCCTTTGATTTCGTCTCCTGGGTTGGTTCGTGAGAACCTCCTATTTGAGCTGAATTTGGGACATTCTTCCTCTTCCAGGTGTGATCTTGACCCTGGAGGTTCTTCTCATTCACCATGTTCTTATCCACCTCTCATTACCATACATAGATTTATCAGAGTCAGACATGGATGCATTCTCCTTTCCATAGACAGTTCTGAGTGGGAAGGAAGCATGGTCGTAGTATTTTTCAGAGACTATAGATTAAGTGACAATCAACGCTAGTCTTCTTGCTTCCCTTGAGATTATGCAGACCCAGATTAGGGAGAAAGATCTTCTGATGACTGAGGTTCGAGCTGAGTTGATACAGTTGAAAGAGAAATTATAAATTTCAGAGGATGATGATCCAGATAGAGAGGAGAGAGTTCCTATAGAGCCTGTACGTATGATAAGACAGCTTCACGCAACTGGGGCTTCTTCTACTATTAGGTGGATTCGACTTCCTTACATTCATGGATCATTTGTCCTCACACCTGAGATTATTCAAATTTTACCCATCTTTCATATGCAGTTCACTGAGGAGCCACATTTACATCTCCGAGAGTTCGATGTGATATGTAGTACAATACATGACTCTCGAGTTGACAAGGATAACATATGGATGATAGCTTTTCCGTTCTCCTTGGCTAATAAGGTCGTGTACTGGTTGTGACATTTAGGGAGAGTTGTTACTACATGGGAGCAGCTTCGTACCGAATTCCTGAGAAGATTTTATCCCATTGGATGTATGAATGTTGTGAGGTCTCTCATTACCAGCTTTAACATGTTAGGGAGAGAGCTGTTCCACGAGGCATGGGGCCATTTTAGAGACCTGATTAATAGGTATCCCCACTATGGTATTTTGAAGGAGAGCTTGATTCATAGTTTCTTTAGTGAATTAACACATGATTATTGGGTTTGGTGAGTTCCGCTTGTGGTGGTTCATGCTTTTTGAAGCATGAGGATGTTGTTTGGGATATTTTTGAGGATATAGAATCTCATCATGCCACTATAGCCCAGTTAGATTCTCATACTCAGATATAGTCACATGAATTTTGTCACCAATCTACCATGGCACAAGTTGAGAGGATCCATCGATTCCTATTTCTTTAGAGTCTTCGTCAAATTAGATGAGGGTTCTTAGTCATAGATCGGACCATCTGGAGCATATTGAGACGAGGTGCCACCAGTTATACAAGCTCGATAGGATTGACGGGATTCTGAGAAGCATTAGTGACCTGAAGAATCATATAAAATAGATGAAATATATCTCATCTTCAGGGTCACTAGCTGATTCCATGAGCAAAGAGAGCTTTATTTTCATTTGATACACAGTCTCCAGTACAGCAGATACATTACTTTTAGCAGGAGTCCATGCCATACCCTCTTGTTCATGAGATCAAGCCTCATCAGATTCAGACTTTTACTCACTAGATGCCAGATTCTCTCTTGCAGCAATCACCTCAGCAGTTTTTGGATTACTCATCCAGTTCTCTAGGATATTCCTATGAGAACTCTGCCTTAGATGATCCTGCCTATAGGATTACCGGTTAGAATGAGATGAATAGCCGAGATATGGATGAGTTCAAGCTGCAGATGTTCGATCTTGTGCGAGATCAGATCACCATGTAGACCCAGCAGATGATTCTACTTCTCAGTCACATATTTTACCATATTATGTGAAGGGTGTTGATTTCATATCTCCAAGGAGTGGTGGAGCCCCAGTTGACGGTGACTCAGCTAGGCATGTTAAATATGCACTAGTAGTTGGTACTTTTGAGTTAGTTGAGCATGATGATGATAACAGTACTAATGTTGCTAGTGTCCACGAGGATCTGGATGGTGGTGGTGATGCCACCAAGTCTGATGAGCATGATGCAGAGATAGTTGTGTTAACGCCATTTGTACATATTGATGAGGAGACAAAAACACAAAAAATTTTAAAAAGGAGAAAATTCAGAAAAAGAAATAAAGACAAGATAATTAGTTTAGCTAGAGCTCATGTGCCTACTTCTGATGATCTACATGGAGCTAGTCCTAGTTTTAGAAAAAGACTTGTTTCTTCTTCTTCCTTTGATCATTCGGGTGTACAGACTGGTGGGGAAGATGTCCAGATTCCTTTTCCCCAAGAACTCAACTTGGAAAAAGGAGAAAAAAAAGAAAACCACATAAAAACTCAAATGATTGACTTGACGAAAGAGATGTTTGACAAATTCACTATCCAGCTCACTCTTTTGGAAGCCTCGGCACACATACCTCTTCTATAGAAAGGTCTTAAGGAGTGCTACAGTTCATAGAAAGATGAGGCAGCATAATCATTGTTCTGAGATTCATGTGTTGACCAAGGAGACTTGTCATGCCATCCAGAACCGTCTCTCAGCCAAGCGATCAGACATGGAAGCATTGTGTGTCAGATGCGAGACCTTAGAGCACATATTTGATCATACTCTAATAGATAGCTACTCTTAGATTAATCTCCTTCCTTCTTTCTTACTGGATAAGTTCGAGTTTGGGCCTCTTCGACCAAGTAGGATGGCCTTACAGTTTGTTGATAGATTGGTCAAGAGACCGAAGGGATTGATTGAGGACGTTATCGTCACCATTTAAGATTTGCAATTCCCTGTGGACTTCTTCGTGTTGGGCATGGCAGTCCCTAAGTGTGTGACCGATACCCTGATCATATTAGGACGCTCTTTTGTGGCAACATCAAAGGTTGTTTCTGATTATGGTACCAGGAATGTTTACTTTTACATCCAGGGCAAGAAAATACATATAGAGACGATACAAGATCTTAGATCAGATCAGTGGGTCAGAACAAGCATCTGATGGCAAGCTAGATAGTCACCACGACTGTGATTTTGTGCAGACAGATGATGAGGCAGTTTGGGCTGAATCGAGTACACGATCTTTCATTACATTATCAGGAGAGTCTGAGATGTAGATACTTGATGATGGGAGATTGGAAAGCACAGTCTTGGAGTAGACACAATTATAGGATGAGGTAGACGATTCTAATGACGATCATTCTGAGTTTCACTCTTGTTATTCTGACGTTGATCCCTCCGATGTAGACGCGGACTTGGATTGGCAGATTTTTATGAGTATATTCCGTGACTGATTTCAGCTGAGCCTACAACTAGATTAGAGACCGAGCAAGTGCAGTATATTCAGTTATCAGATAAGCAATCTCCATATCAGTCAGATCTAGAGCAAGATGACCTTGCACACATAGATTTAGTAGCCTATACTCATGCCCTCATTAGACTAGCTCTCCCTATTTCTTCTCCCCAAAATCTCAAGCAGTTACCTTAGGGCATGAAACATCAATTCCTTGTTGTAGAGCCTAAAATGTTTCCGGTCATTATCGTGTCTGATCTGACTGAAGATCAAGAATCCTGTCTGATGAAGATTCTTGAAAAGAACCGCAAAGCAATTGGGTGCTTGATAATCTCAGAAATCAAGAGAGCCTAAATTGGTGTCTCACACAAGGTGGAGACAGCCGTCGTTGTGGCGACTCTCAAATGAAATCTGAAATTAGTCAACAATTAACCCACACTAAAGATCAATAAATTAGAAATAATGTGGAGTTAAAATTTATTTTTAACTCTGCACAAATGGTGTATAGGGACAAGTATGCAGAGAGTTCGAACATAGGGAGCAAACAGGGTAATTCAAAAATTGATGCACAAGTGAGTGTGTGTGTGTGTGAAGTGTCTACACTAAGCAAGCAACTAAAGGAAATTTTTGTGGGTTTTTAATTTTTTTAATTTTTTTTTATTTTTTTAATTTTATAATTTTGTATTTTGATTTTTAATTTTCTGATTTTATATTTTATATTATATATTTTTTTTATTTTCTTTTTGGATATTGGAAAATAAAGACAATGTAATAAAAGACAAGACAAAATATGTATAAAAATATGCAAAAATATCCAAAAATTCAGAAATAAAATGTTTTTGATATTTTTAGGATTTTTTTACTGTTTTGGTGATTTTTCGGTATTTTTCAAGGTGTTTTTTGATATTTTTTAAAAATTGAAATAAAGCAAAATAGTGGAAAATGTGCTGGCTGTGAGGAAAATGCAAATTAAAATTAGCAAACAACAACCAAAATTTTTCACTAATTTTCAAATAAAGCAAACAAAGTGTAGAACAAGCAGGAACTGAGTTTGTATTTTTTGGAGTTTTCTAGGATTTTCTATAATTTTTTGAAGTTTTTGAGTGTTTTTAAATTTTTAGTGTTTTTCTTTTGAGATTTTTAATGATTTTTGGAATGACACTAAATATGATAAAATAGACACTAGGTAATGTTTTTGGAATTTTTCGAAGTGTTTTAATATTTTTTTGATATTTTCTAAGCTAGACAGTGCATAAAAAGCATGTTTTTGATTTTTAATAAATATAAAAATAAAACCAAATAAAAAACTAAAATTAGGACGTCAAAATACAAGTATCCATGAGCTAAACCCTATTTTTGTGGAAGTTTTGGACTTAAAATGATAGGTTAAATAATTACAACAAGCATCCACACAATTAAAGGCCTGGCAGGGGTATTTCTGCAATTTCTCAAACTACCAGGGGCACTGTCGCAAAATTTCCACAAATGTTTGAACTGATTATTCAATTAATAGCACCAAAATTCAATTACAAAACCCGCCTGGGTGTCCTAGCAATTTTCCCACCAGGGCGCGTGACTTGCACGCGCCTGGCGAGGACTAAAATGTAATTTCTCAAAGACCTGGGGGTTTACTTGCAATATTTCCAAAAATATAACACGTGATGTCAAAGTTTTGGTACTAAAACAAAATACAAACAAGGCCGAGGGTACCCTTGCAAAATGCCCACACCTCACATGAACTGGTCACGTGAGGTGACGTGGCAGGGGACCTATATGCAAATACAAGAAGCTGAGGGGTCTTTGTGCAAATATTACAAAAACTTTACACTACAGAAGAAAGTTTTAAAACTAAAATATAAATACAAAAGGCGCGAGGGTGTAGATGCAAAATACCCTCGGCGCGTGATCCGACGGCGATGAAGAAGCCACTTAAACACGTGGCGCAATCTGGACGGCCGATGACGCTTCGCTGGTGGACGTCTGAGATTAGATCTCGGCTGAGATCAACGGTGGCTGAGCGCTGACGATCGGACGGTCCACGTTCTAACTGGAGGGGCTCCCTTGATCAGACGGTGGCGAAGGCGGCTGGAAGAACAAGGCGGAGCTCCGGCTGGGCGAAGTTCCTCGAGCTCCTCCGGCCAGCTCCAGTGGCTTTTGAGCTTCAAAATCGGGCTGCTGCCTCCTCAGGTCCTCCTCTATCGTCTGGAGTCGTCAAAAAGCCACGGCGGTGGCCGTGGTGCTCGCTGGTGGCTGGCGGAGCTGGGAGGCATCGTTGGCTCCGGCGAGCTTCAAAACTCGCCTCCAGATGCTCTCAAGGGCACGTTGACCTGCAAAACGAGTCAAGGGGTCCAGGGCAAACTGCCTGGACCCTTGGATGGACGTGGGGGAGCGTGGATCGATGGGGAGATGATCGGCCGGAGGTGCGCTCCGGCGAGATGGGATGATCGAGCGATTCAGGCGATGAAACTCGGATTTTTTTTGGGGGTTAATGATCCTAGACCTATGGCTAAGCTAATGAGCAAGAAATAAAAGGGGGAAAGGTCCCTCAATGGCCGGAGCCAGAGGGAGAAAGGTTACCTCGACCGCCGGGTTGCGGGAGGTGTTGGGAGCTTCTCCGACCTCGATCACCTAGGCTGAAGAGCGTGAGCTGGAGCTGTCACCTCCAGGAAGGTCTTGAGCGCACGAAGGTGGAGAGGGGTGGTCCGAAGGAAGTCCAAAAATCAAATTCAAAGTGGGGGTCGTTATATCTGGTTTGACCCCTGACCAAGGTGCTCCAAAGATCAAGGCACCTCGGGCGACACACTGATCCATTCCTCGAGATGATTATCGGGCGAGCAAGCTTGATAATCGAGGAGAAAAAGTTGTCAAGACTCCATCATGGAATGGTGCAAGATGTGATCAGGAAAAATCGACCAAAACGAGGTCAAACGCATTCTAACAGACGCACATGGGAAGGACGGCCAGTTGACCTGGGTCAACTGGGACCGTCTCCTGATTTGTCCACGTGGACCAATCAGGAAAAATCCCTGATAAATAATTTAATAAATCAATTAAAAATAGAAAGGCCGAACTAATTAATGATTATAAAATAAAAAATATTCGTTATTTTATGTAGTATTTTATTATGATTTTTAATTAATTTTATGAGGTATATTTTTATAAGTTCCCTTTTTAGCTCTATATAGGTATATTGCCTATGTATTTTAGTATTTTTATTTTTATTTTGTGTATTTTAATTTCATTATTTTTATTTATTATTTTATATACTTATAAAGTATTTTTATACACTTAAATATATTTTTACTTTATTTTTCTCAATTATTTTGTATATTTAATAAAATATAAGAGTATTTTATATAGGTATAAGTATATGCAGTATACCTATGTATTCTTTATACAAGTATTTTTATTTTGTATTTTCTTTGCATTTTTATTCTGATTTTATTGCACGTATATATTATAAGTAATATTTACATAATAATAAAAATATAAAAATACAAAAATAATGAATAAATAATAAATTGAATATTTTAATCAGTACATTTATACAATGAGGGTCCAGAACTCAACTTTCAAACCGTAGCTCCGCCAAATGCGAAACCACCACCTTTGGATAGATTATTTTATTCTATATACAATTAAAGGTGAGTATGCTGCATTTGGAGTTGTCAGTTGTGAGATACGGGTCTGGGAAGTTGGGATTCTGGATTCTTATTCAGACCATAACTTTTTATCTGTACATTATTTTTCTGTGAAATAAATTTTGTATTTTTCTTTATAAAATTATCTACAACTTTCATGTACAAAGTTTATTTATTTGATGTATAAAAAGTGGAACGAAAAATAGGTTCCAAAATGAATAAAGAATGAATAGAAAGTATAGGTATTTTATCTGTATTTCTGACCTTATCTCCCCCTACTTTATTCCTTGTCGACCTATTCATCAAGATGCCTAGGTTTCGGGGGTTTTGGGTCATAAAATATTTACAATATTTTATTCTTTTTCTTTTCTTTATTTATTCTATAATTTTGGCTTTAATTACAGTATTTTATACACTAATATGATGCACATGCGTGAATGCTAAGATGCTCTATTTAAGGGTATTTACAGGTATTTGCTAGGGTTTTTAGTGCCAAAATGATAGAATAAAGATGATGAAATGTGGATTCATCATCCCCCTATACTTTACCTTTGCTAGTCCCTAGCAAACACTTATGCAATAAGTGCAAAAAGAAAAAGAAAGAAAAAGAAAAAGAAGAACTTGGATTTAGTTCAATTATCAAACTTGTCTTCACAAAATCAAAGTTTGGAGCTTAAGTCGGACCTTTGGAATTTTAGTGCGGGCGGAACCTTATTGAGAACCGAATTTGAAATCCAACAGTCCTTGAGAATCCCAAAACTCTGTCCAAGTCTCCTCAATAGCCAGGTCAGAAATACTTCAACTCATACGCAAACTCTTATGACTATGAATCTGACTCGTACAGTGTAAGTGATGGTGGCTCTCCCCAACTAGAATGACAAAGAAACTGACTTCTCCAGTACGACAACCCAATGATTCCCCAATCCAATGACTCCATCCTCGAGGAGCGGGGTATTCCCTTCTAAGTTCAAGTGGCAACCAGCTCAAGAGGAGGGGGTGAAGAGAAGAATGGACGGTAGCCAGTGTAGCTACCTGTCCTGGGATGCAAGACCAGTGTAGTCAAGTCATCCTGCTGCAGGCTCACATATTTGACTTTGGAACCCAAGGTTGCTTATTGACTTTGTACATACTTGCAGGCTTTTTATTTTTGTACATGCCTGAACTTTTTTTTTTGAAATACTATATACAGCAGCATTTATATAAAGAGATTTTCCTCTTGAGCCAGTAGACTATCCCTCTTTTGAAGCTTTATCACAACCCACAGCCTCCTGTCTTTAGACTTCCTAATCACTGGACGGGTCGGGGTGCACTTCCCTCCCTAGAGGAGGAAAAGTGTTTCCACTTGTGTGTGTCTCATACCGACAAATCCAATCCCCTCACCACTCCAACTGAGTTGAGCCATGTGAAAGGTGCAGGTGTCCAAGTTAGGTCATTATCAACAAGAATCGTGCGTGTGCTCCGAAATACTCTACTTAGGCAGTCAAGAATCCGTTGAACCAAGTCCCGTGATCCTCAAAGAATTAAGTCAACTAGACCTGAAGTACCTCAAACCCAGTCCTATAAGGTTCCTGTTAGTAGGTAGATTTTAAGGTCCAATAAAGCTCCAATCTCCGGATTTTACTTAGACTTGTCCAACTGTCAAACTTAATCCGAAAAATGCGAATGCTATGCACGGCAGAAAATATTTTTGTGATGCAATTTTCAAGATTTTGAACTTTTTATGGATTTTTTAAAACATGATGATGATGCATATGCAGATGCATTTTTTTGTATTTTTCAAAAAGATTTTTCAAATGTTTTTGGATTTTAATTTTGCAAATGTTTTTGGGAATTTTTGAAAATAAAAAGATTTTGGCTAAAATTTAGGTTAAAACTATGTACACGGGAGTGCTTCTTATATATACAAGAAGTGGATTTTAAGAATTTACAGGGTAAGTGGTCAATTTTATACATATATATAGTGGATTTTGGTGTGATGTTTGTCTTCCTCAAACTTATTTGACACAAGCTTTTCACACAATTTTTGAAAACTATAGTCCAAAATAGTTTTTACAAACATCTTACAAACATGTACACACATTTGAAAATCATTTTGCAAAGGCTTTCAAAATAGTATATATAGGTTTTTCAAACATTTTTGCAACCATTTTTCAAACCATTTGCAAATCATTTTTCAAACATTTTTATTTCACACAAAGAAAAGAAATTTTACAATCCACACATTTTACACAGGTTGAAAACATGTAATAAAACATTTTCAAAATAGTTTTCAATAGATGTTCACAAAGATTTTCAAACTATTTTGCAAAAAACATTTTCACCTGATTTATTAATCAGTAAATACAAAAAGAATTTGAGGAATTACCTCATCTTTTCATTAAGGATTTTTTTAATGAATTTTAAAGAATTATTATCCATATCATTAAGAAACTACGAAAGTACGAGTTATGGCTAAAGTATACATAGTATATACGACCCCCCTATACTTAGCTTGAGATATGTCCTCATAGATCGGAGAGAAAAGAGAAGACATAACTCGTAATAAGTATAGGCAAGCCTAAAGAATAAAGAAATAATTGAATGAATCAAACGAATGAGAAGTTGACTGTCCCCCCTATACTTAGGATCAAATAATCCTAAGTGTAGCAGACTGTACACAACGCAGGGAGGGTCAAGGGTGGGAATGAACAGATCGTACTCAGATTGTCTCCCCCTATACTTAGGGTAAGATATCCCTAAGTATAGACAAGAAGAGGAGACAATGGAGAAGATCGAAGAGAATAGAACAACTCGGGGTGCCAACCCCCCTATACTTAGGACAAAGTACGTCCTAAGTATGGAAAACTGTCTACAAGGGTGGCACTTTTTTGATAGAAAAAGAAGATAGAAAAGGAAAAGAAGAAAAGAAGAAATGAAGAAAATAAATCAACCGACGAAAGAGTGATATGAACAAATGGATCTGTACAGCGGAGGATAGAATTGATCACCATGTATGAGATGCAGATGATCAGAGTCAACGGACACCTCTCATACCAGAAGAATGGGGGCAACGTCAATGGTCGACGGATCATGATCTAGATATAGCTTCAGGCGTTGACCATTGACGCGGAAGGTAGAAGAAGATGACGGTTCAGATATGTCGATGTTGCCATTGTCATGTACCTTCCTGACTACATAAGGACCTCTCCACTTGCTCTGCAACTTCCCTGGGAATAATTTCAGCCTGGAATCAAACAACCATACTCTCTGATCTGGTTCAAACTGTTTATGGCTGATATACGAATCGTGCCATGTCTTTACTTTTTCCTTGTACTGTAGGCTGTTGGAAAAGGCTGTATCTCTCAATTCTTCCAGGGCTGCCAATTCAGCTCTTCTCTGGTCTCCTATACTCTCGGGATCTAAAAGCAACTCAGTGACTGCCCAAAAAGATTTGTGCTTGATCTCCACTGGCAAATGGCATGGCTTGCCATAGACGAGACGAAAGGGAGACGTCCCCAATGGATTCTTGAAAGAAGTCCGATACGCCCACAAGACCGAGTCCAAAAGCTGTGACCAATCCTTTCGGTCTGGGCGGACAACTTTCTGCAAGATTGTCTTTATCTCCCGGTTCGATACTTCGGCCAGACCATTAGTCTGAGGGTGATAAGGAGTGGCAACCCGATGGTCAATACCGAACTCGTCTGCAAGGGCCCTAACCTTGTCATTGATGAAGTGAGACCCCCCGTCTGAAATCAAGACTCTAGGTACCCCGAACCGTGAAATGATATTCTTCCTCAAGAATTTGCAAACGGTTTTAGCATCTGCGGCTCGGGCGGGGATGGCCTCAACCCATCGGCTGACATAATCCACAGCGAGCAAAATATGCTCGAATCCCTGACTCTTAGGAAATGGTCCCATGAAATCAATCCCCCATGCATCAAAAACCTCACAAAAGTGAATGGTTGCATGGGCATCATGTCTCTCTGTCCGCAGGTTCCCATTTTCTGACAGTCAGTACATCTCTTCACGAACTCATCAGAATCCTTGAAGAGAGTAGGCCACCATAGGCCGGATTGAAGCACCTTCTGTGCTGTTCTTTTTCCAGAATGATGTCCTCCTGCCTCAAGCTTGTGGCAGTATGTGAGGATGCTATGATGCTCTTCTTGAGGAATGCACCTCCTCCAGATACTGTCCCCTCCTTCATGATAAAGGACGGGATCCTCCCAATGATAAAACTTGGCCTTCGCCAGGAAGGTCTCGAGTTTAGCCTGGGCCAACCTTGTGGAACCGTCTTGGCAACAAGATAGTTCACAATGTCAGCGTACCACGAGAGCGAGGTGACAGCCAAGATCGCCTCATCTGGAAACGTCTCTGTGATAGGTGCGCTAGGCTCAGATCCTCAAGATTCTCCAATCTGGAGAGATGATCCGCCACCACATTCTTGACTCCAGGCTTGTCCTTAATCTCAATATCAAATTCCTGGAGTAGAAGGATCCATCTGGTGAGGCGTGCTTTGGCATCCTTCTTAGACATTAGGTACCGGATGGCGGTGTGATCAGTGTAGATGGTCACTCTAGATCCGAGAATGTAAGATCGATACTTATCAAGAGCAAAGACTACGGCCAGCATCTCTTTCTCAATCACGGTGTAATTCCGCTGCGCGACATCCAAAGTCCGGTTGGCGTAGTGAATGGCAAACGGTAATCCATCCCTCCTCTGTCCAAGCACAGCCCCAACGGTAAAATCTGAAGCATCCGTCATGATCTCGAATGGGAGAGACCAATCGGGTGGCTGAAGGACAGGAGCTGAAACAACCATATTTTTGAGAGTTTCAAAAGATTCAAGACACTTATCATTGACAATAAACTCGGTGTCTTTCATCAGTAAGTCAGTGAGCGGTCGGGCAATTCGACTGAAGTCATGAATGAACTGTCGGTAGAAACCGACATGCCCCAGAAAAGACCGCAACTGACGCAAGTTGGACGGCGGATTGAGTTTTCTGATGATATCTACCTTGGCCGGATCGACCTCCATGCCCCTGTTGGAGACGATATGACCAAGGACCGTCCCTTGAGTCATCATGAAATGACTCTTCTCCCAGGATAAGACAAGATTGACCTCAATGCAGCGCTTGAGCACACGGTCTAGGCAGTCAAGACAAGCGACAAACCTGTCGCCATAGACCGAGAAGTCATCCATGAAGAGCTCTAAACAGTCACCCACCATGTCCGAGAAGATGGACAACATGCACCTTTGGAATGTCACCGGAGCGTTACATAGACCAAAGGGCATCCGTCTGAAAGCATATGTCCCAAACGGACAGGTGAATGTCATTTTCTCCTGGTCTTCGGGCGCAATGGCCACTTGATTGTATCCAGAGTACCCGTCAAGGAAACAATAATGACTCTTCCCAGCTAGCCGCTCGATAATCTGATCAATGAAGGGTAGCGGGAAGTGATCCTTCTTGGTGGCCTCATTCAATCGTCTGTAGTCCACACAGACCCTCCAAGAAGTGGGTACTCTGGTAGCGATCTCCTCTCCAGACTCATTGACAACTGTAGTGATACCCGTCTTCTTGGGTACCACATGTAGTGGACTTACCCATTTGGAGTCGGAGATGGGATAGATGAAATCGGCGCTCCACCACCTTGAAATTTCTTTTATGACTACGTCTCAAAGATTCGGGTTCAGCCGTCGTTGGAACTCACGCGACGGCTTAGCGTTATCCTCAAGATAAATGTGGTGAGAGCAAAGATTTGGGCTCAGCCCCTGGAGATCAGCGATACTCCAACCGATTGCCTTGCGGTTTCTTTCAAGAACCTCCATCAGACGAGATTCTTATTCTCCAGTCAAATCTGCTGAGATAATGACTGGGTACATTTCTGGCTCACCCGCAAGGAATCTGTATGTCATCGACTGCGGTAGAGGTTTCCGTTCTGGACAACTGGGAGGTGGCAGATATGGCTTCTGATATGTCTGCGTAAATGCTACCAGGTCTGCATGGGAGAACTCTCGCTCTACATGAATTTCTGATGAAGGGCGGCCTACTGAATCATCAATAAACTGCACTGGCTCGCACTCTGTAATAGTTGTTGGCTCAGAAGGAATCAGACAAGGTAAATAATCATCAAAGTCATCCCAGTCAATGTCTGAATCTGAGGGATCAGAAGAAGATGAGCATGATTGAAATTCCTCAGCACTACTCATCACAACACTGTCAGCTTCAGATATATCCTCATCCAGGGATGTGCTCTCCCGGCTCTCGACTGCCATGAGCTTGAGATATACTGAATTTGTAGGCAAGGCGAGAGTCGGTGCTATGGGATCTTTCCAGTTGGATTCATCATCAGTCATCTCAAAATCACAAACCTGGTGAATGTCTAGCTCTTCCTCTATCATCTGCTCGGCTTCGCTGGATTGTTCTGAGCACGCCAACTCTCTGGCTCTGGTCTGGTCGATCGTATCTATTCGTATGCTTTCGCCCTCTACGCGAAAACATACCGTCCCACTGTCATGGTCGGATACCGCCTTGGCAGTGGCCAAGAATGGGCGTCCAAGTATGATGGGGGCTTCGGTTACCGACTCAGGGATCTCCATGTCCAATACAACAAAGTCCACGGGGAATTTCAGGCCCTGAATGGTAACGACCACGTCCTTCAACAACCCTTTCGGCCTCTTAATCGACCTATCAGCAAACTGAAGGACCGTTCTGCTTCGAAGAAGAGGGCCAAACTCAAATTGCTTGAGTAAGGCTGCCGGAAGGAGGTTGATCGAAGACCCGCGGTCTAATAGAGTACGATCGAACCGCTGCTCCTGGATCTCGCATCTGACATAGGAAGCTCCTATATCGGGTCGCTTGGCTGGCAATGTGTTCTGAATGGCGCAACAAGTGTCATGAGTGAGCATATGGATTTTATCTCTGCGCCTCTTCTTCCTTCAAACAGTAGTTGTCTCTTTCAAGTTCTTTTTGAAGAAGGGGATATGCTCAAATGCTTCTCGGAGAGTCAGCTGAATGTAAAATCTGTCAATCATTTCGTTGTCGAACTCTACCTGTTGGTTCTTTTTTGGATTTTCTTTTTTATTCCCCTTCGCTCGGCGGAGTGCCTCGGGGAAGGGGATGGTAGGGGCCTCCTCAGATGGAGGACTAGGAATCGGTCCCTGTGCCTGTGAAGAAGGAGAATCCATACAATAATCATCATTCACCACATATGGATCCACAATTTGAACAGAAACCTTTCCTTTATTCATATTTTTGTTTTTCTTTTTGTTCCCACAGTCCTTGGGTACAAAATGTGGCAACATCACAGATGGTGGCTCAACAAAAGTAGATGTGGTGGCCTTAGCACCACTACTAGTACCGGTCTTCGCGGCATCAGCACCGCGCTCTGGTTCATCATCCAAAATGGTGGCATCAGCACCACCGTCTGCATCTGGTCTCACAACGGCATCAACACCGTCGTCTAGATCTCCATCATTGGTGGCATCAGCACCACCATCTTCAACATCATCATTAGCGGCATCAGCACCACTATTCTGCTCCTCTGGCGCTCCTGGTTCAGCATCTGGTTGTCGCTCAGAAGAGGCGCCGCCGGCTGGCATCCTACCGCTCCTAGTAGTCACAAAATCAGCATCACTCAAAGAATAAGACATATCATTCAAATCGTCACTAGGAGTAGTATCCTCTGTAAACTCTACCTGCTCAGACTTCCTTTTCAGATTGTTCGGGTTAGGTTCAATCTGAGCGGGTATGGCGGCCTTGCCTTTGATTATTTCTCTCATTTCCTGCCGGAATTCATCCATTTCTTGCCTGAAAGATGCTCGCTGTTCAGATAGCAAGCGGGCAAGATCATCGAAAGCTGGGTTCTCAAAGGTGGGACCCTGAGAACCGGATGCTTGTCCCTGCTGGAAATAGGGCTGCTGCTGCTGGTGTTGCTGGTACGGATAGTTCTGGTTAGGCTGGGCATAAGATTGCTGAGGCTGTTGTCGCTGCCTCCACTGTTGTCCCTGATAGGAGGGACGAGGACCATTCTGATATTGCTGTTGATGGGCGTACTGGGGCTGCTGGTGTTGCTATTGTGGTTGGCTATTCTGCTGTCCTTGGGCAGGGTTCTGCTGCTGGGATGAGGAGCTACCGTTGCCCCAACGGAATCCGGGGTGATCACGACGAATCCAGGGCTGAGGGTACCGGTCGTACCAAATCCCATTGACTTCCATCAATGGTTCCTGCTCAAAGGAGGGTGGAGGAAGAACGGCCAGTGGCTGCTCCGGCTGATAGACCACCATCTGCGTGTCCGAAGATGGCGGCTGCGATGGATAGTACTGTAGCAAGGGAACTGGCTCTGCCTGGATATGGTTCACCTGACGGTACAAGGTAGAGGGATGGTTGGCATTGCTACTGCTCGGATCAGCATGTGATCTGGGAGGCTGTTGTGACTGAGTTTGTGCCTCCTGTATGCACAAGATCTGCGTCTTCAGATCACTCATGGTCTTGGCAATTTGGTCCATTTGGGCCATGCCTTGCATCTGTTTCTTCTCGAGGATCTCGAGGCGGTCCAGCTTCTCACTGATGATGCCCATGTCGGCTGCGGCTGATTCAGCTTGGGCTGTGGCAGCTGACACTATGTTGGGACCGGCATCGATGCGGGCGATCCTCTGAAATGATCCCCCTCCTTGCGGGGGCTTCTGCTGTGTGTAGACTCGGGCTTGGGCCATTACTGTGGAGTTTTCTGCCATGCCCTCGTAAATGGCCCAGACGTCGTCTTCTCCCTTGGAGAAATAAGACCCACCGCAAGAGGCGTTCACAAGCCCCTGCAGCTCCGGTGTCAGCCTAAAGAAGAAACTCTGCACGAGATTGGGCTTGGAGATGTCATGATGTGGACACCGGTCGATGAGCTCTCGAAAGCGATCCCAAGCTTCATGGAACTGTTTATTTGGGATCATGACGAAGTTACTGATCATGGCTCGAGCTGCGTTGGTGATGAATCCACGATTCATCATCTTAATATCTTGATCTTAGCAAAATCCATGAGTAAATTCCCAAATAAATGTCCATAAAATCAATAAATTAACAAAATAACTCTTGTAAATAAAACACACTAATTATTGTATATAAGATTGTACAAAACGAATTAACATAAAAAGCCGCAAAAATAAAGGAGTTTTATACTTGTAAATAGCCCAAAACTTCATGTATTTTTAATAATTTCATTTCTACTACTTTTTGCCTAATTCTTTCTCTAACTTGTTTATAAAAATGTACATAAAAATACAAAAATACAAAACAAATTATATCTCAAATAAATGCTCCTAGATCCTAATGGGAAAAGGCCGTAAAGACCAACTTCCAAGCTAAATTTCCGCTCCGTATGAACTCCAAATTCACCAAACTCACTTTTAAAGTTCAAGTTAGAAAATTATCTATCCAACGGAAGTGGTTTCATTAAAATCGGAGCTCGTTTGCAAAAGTTGGGTTTTGGGACCTAGATGTACATTGTATATTATGTATATATTTTTTTTCTTCATTTTTTATTTTATCTTTCTTAATTACTAAAAATCCAAAAAAATCATTGTGGTCTTGTATTTTGATTGTACTATTTTATTGCATTTTCCTATTGTACATAGCTACTATTAAAAAGACAAAAAAATATAAAAAGAAAAGCAAACAAAAAATGTACATGTTGTATATCTTCTTTTTGTAAACTCCCCACTCTTTTTCTTCTCTTTATTTTATTTTCTCTTTTTAGTAGCCTACTTTATTTCATTTCATTTTTTATTTATTTAATAATATTCTCTACAATAACTTCCCTTTCTCCATTAACCTCCAAGTCTTCTTTCAACCTCCATTCCACTCCATATTCTTCATATAACCTCCCATTCAACTCCACCAATAATCTAACTTCTCATTCAACACCACCACCTCTCTAACTCCCATTATTCATCTCTTTATAATCATCTCCACATCCACATTTTTTCCCTATCCACCATTCTTATAGAATAAGGAGAGAGCTTGGAGTGTTTTGTTGGTGACAGCTACGAAGCATCGTCCTCAAGCGACGACCTCCTTCAGGTGAGATCCGCGGAGCTCCGCTTCGCGTCACGAGTTCCCCGTCGAGCTCGCGTAGCTTCTCCGATTTTTATCTCGCCAATCGGGTCGAGGCGACAACAGGAGTTCAGCGTAGACTGCTCCGCCAATCCGGCGAAGAACAGGTAAGTATTCCTTCTCTTTTCTCTCGTTATTTTTTTTTCTAATATCTTGTCTCCTTATTGTTTAGATCACCATTTTTTTTTATCCATCACATCTCCATATCATTTTTTTTATTTGCATATCATCTCTCCCACCACCACCATCATTTTTTCATTTGTTCAAATCATCATCATCACCACCAACCCATTTTTTCCCTCTCTTTAATCACATTCCCTGTCTAATTAAAATCAAAAAAAATAAAAAAATCTAAAACAAAACAAATTCTCCTTTACTACAGCAGTAAAAAAATCAAAAAAAATAGAACAAAAATTAAAAAAAATAGCGGACAGAGGGGAAGCAGCAGCACCGCCGCCGCCCCCCCTCCCCTTCCCTCCAAGCGGCGCCGCCGCCGCCTCCTGCCGCCTTGACGCCGCCACCGCCGCGCGGGCTCAGCCTCCTTCCGCCCTCCGCCGGCAGATCCTCCTCGCCGCTAGCCGCAGGGGCGCCCCACGTCGCCCTCACCTACGGCAAGAACCCCACCGTCCGCGGCTGGGTGGCGGCGCGAGAGCCGCCAGCCGCCACTCCCTCCAGCGGCACCGCCTAGGCCGCCCCTTCCACCTCACGCCGGCCCACCGCCCCTCTGCCGTCGCCACGCCGCGCGCCACCGCCGGCGCACCCCCTGTTGGGTTCTTCCTGCGTAAGCCCAGGGGGAAGAAGGTGGTGTTTCTTTTCTTTTTTTTTAATGTGAAAATTGTGTTGTTTTTATGTCAAGTTTAGAATATTGCAAAATGGTCCCTGTACTAGTTTTTGTTGTAAATAATGTTTTCTGAAATTGCATAGATATCCCTGTATTCGCACTTTAATTTGGACATCAATATGGCATCTTTTTATTCGATGAAAAATACCACTGTGTTGAGCAACTAATTGTGTACATTTTGAGTATTTATTTGGATTTTTATGTTATGTGGGTAATTAATTATAATTGTTTAACTGAAATTTTGCATAGTTTACCCATTCTGTGTCATTAAATTAATATCTCACAAACGGTTGCTCTAAAAATTCGACAAACATTATATGTGATGCCTTGATATGTGATGTAATTACTATCCAAATTTCATCCAAAATGGAGTTGCCTTGTGCTTTAAATAAATTGTAGAGTGATTTTAGTTTTTGATTTTTAATTAAATCCCTGTATATTCTTTTTGCGAAATTTCAACTCTCTTGGATTCTAGATCTAAATATCTTTCTGAGATAATTCGCATTCTGATTAATTTGATAACATGGATTAATTAAGAATTCATTACTCACTGTCACTCTGTTTCCACTAAAAAATACATAAAAAATTCATATTTTGTCAAAAAATTCCAAAAATATTACTGTAGCTTCCTTGCATCATGTTTTAGTTCCAGTAAATTTTTCATAATTTTTTCTTACTGTTTGTGTGAAAAATTGCAAAAAGACCCTTAAAAAGTGTGCATTTTTCATTGTTGCATTTTAAGTCCTAAAATTCCAAAAAAATGTGTTTTGTTTTCATCTCTGGATTAGTATTCTAGGAAAAATATAATTTGGCTAAATTGTATTAATTTCTCATTAAAATTAATTTGGCTAAGTTGTATGCTTTCGTAGTATTTTAATTCAACCGCATCTTGCATTGATATTTCTTTTTGCATTAAAAAATATAAAAAAATATCATTTGGATATCTAGATCTTAAATTTGCGAATTAAACCCAAGTTGTTCCTTTGCCTCCCTGAGTTCGACCCCGGACTTGCCCGGGATATAAATTAAAGCCGAGACACTCTTCACAGAGATCTTCTCTCGGTTCTGACCGAATCGCTAAGTACATGTATTACAACGTGACCTAATTAAACAACGTATTTAGCGACTCGTCAGTTGGTCCGGCCGAGAGGGTAGTACTTCTTCAAGTACGCGGTCCGGAGATCTGCCCATGTATCGACGAATCGCCCAAGGTGTTTGAGCCAATATGCGGCTCTATCAACCAAAGAGAATGGAAAGGCAATCATCTTGATGGTGTCCTCGGTCATCAACCGATCATGGATAGTGCTGCAAATCATCTCGAATTCCTGGAGGTGGAGGTGCGGCTCTTCGGTCGGCAACCCATGGAACTTGGGTAGAAGCTGGATAGTGTGGGGCCGAAGCTCGAAATCTCCGTGAATGGGCGGGAGTCTGATCCAACGGTGAGTGAGGGATGCAGCTGGGTTGTGCAATTCCCTCATGATGGTCTGTGGCGATCGCTCAGCGTCTGGATCGCCTCCTCCTACATCTGGTCCTCCTCCTCCTCCACCACCACCGCCCCCAGGTCGGTTCTCTCTCATCTGTGTTATCTCTCTCATCAGATCACCCATGAAGGTACCCTGGTCACAGATCTGTCTCTGCATGGTCTCCAGGGACGCTAACAAGGAGTTGTTGATGGCCACCTGATCAATTATGAATGGAGGGTGATCATGGTCATCTGGGTGCTCGCCTCTGTCTCCCATTGCTGGATTTTCTGAAAAAGCAAAAGAGGCCATCTCAGGTGCTGTCGAATGAGCCGAACTCTGTGATGCAATGAATTCTGAAACAATTGGACTGAGAGAAGGAGAATGGGAAGGGTGATTGAGGGGGAACAGGGTGGATGTGAACTCAGGCTCGGAGAGCGGACTCTCCGAGGTATTCCTAGATGAATGAGGAGGAGTGCTGGATAGCGGTGCCGACAAAGTCGGCCTAAGAGATCTCCGTCCCATCATCTTGATTATTCGGGAAGAGCAGGGAAAATGCAAGAAGAAGAAGAGGAAGGAAATGAGATGCAACAAAATCGCGCACAATTGTGCTGTGTTTTCGATATTGACCTAAACAAATCTAGCAATCAAACACAAAGCAGGGGTAAGTTCACCAACTCAACACGTGAAGCCATGAAGGTTCGGCTTTTATCTTGTCAATTTTAGCTTGTTTCAGGAAGCTATCTTTTCACGAGTTCTTAGAACGCTACGCCTAAAGGAGAGAGAGTATTGCTGGGAAAGTATCCCCGTACTTGTCCTCCTCCTGTGTAACATGTAACTTGCGCTTTTTGAGGTCCTTGTAACCCTTCCTGGATCCCTACTCAGCCAAAGAAATAGAGGGAGGAAGCCGATAGGCGAAACCGATACTTCAGACCTCGCTCGCAACAGAATCACCCGTGAGCGTGCAAGATCCTACTCGGATGCAGCCGGTGAGACAGACACACCTGTGAAGGCGTGGCCTAAGCTCGGTACTTCGGACAAGGTCGGCGCTCACACAATAATGAGTCACCAATGGCGACCAAGCCCTACTCGACTACGTACGATAGTAGCGCCAATACTTCAGAAATACAGGCGATACACAAGGCAGCCACAAGTTGGGTTTTTTGCTCTAATCCTTACGAAGCGCTCACCTCACTTGGAAGGAGACCTTTCCATGCAACCTGAATACAAGTGAGGGTGTTACTCTCCCCAAGCAATGAATCCGATTATAGATTTTATTTTTGGACAAGTTTTCTTAGCAGTCCCTTTTTTAATTTTTTTTGGTGTTATCGCTTCTTTTGAGTAGATTCAAACAAGCGCCTAACGGTTTTTGTATTTTCTTGATCCTACTTTGTTCCAAAAACAGAGGGAGAATAGAGTCGGAAAAGCCGTGCAAGTCGACACCAAGGTAGAAATCTCACCTTTGTGCCTAAATGATGCATGCAAAGTAAGAAGACTTACAACGAATCCCAGCTCTCTCCATGCGGGATGCAAAGCAGAATTTGTAAACCTAATCTATATGGCGACATGCAAAAACGGAAATCGTCCTAAAATAGGCAACTACTAGCGTGAAGAACCACAAGCTAGCTACTAACTCTCAATCCGAGTGTCCGGTCTAGACTGACCCCTCCTCTGCTCAACACATTTGAGTTAGGAGAAAGCGCTTGTTCGGGAATGAGCTCGCGGCGCGTGGATCGAAAGCTAATAGCTAACTATTTAATTAGTCTAAGTCCAACAACGAACTATAGGAGCATGCAAAGGTAATTAGTGTGTTTGGACCTATTCTAATCGAATCAAGCAGGACCTATAATCTAAGGGCTCAATCCACAAAAGAAAGGAAATAGGAAAACAAAACCGGAAAATGACAAGCGATAAAAACGCGAGAAAAACACGGTGAGCCCCCGGGTGAACAAACACCCGGAAATTAGGCCCGGTAGTGTCCAAGTGTCCAAGAGTCCAATGTACCTGTATTATTACAAATTAATAGGTCACTCTCTCACAAAAATAAAAAGCCACTAAACTAATCTCTCTCTCTCAATCCTCTTGCTCTCTCCTGCCGGCCTGGCAAAAGAAAGGCCGGCTCCGCTTCCCAAGGATGCTCTGGGTCACCTAAGCGATCCGCCTCGCTCCGCAGTCCCTCGCAAGAAGACAAGAAAGGGTGGTCAGATAGCTCAAGCAATATATATATATAAACTGTAAGAGAGATGAAATGAAGCTATGGTAAACACTAAACACAAGTAAACAAAAATGAGCTACTCGCTGTTGCTCCCCGGTAACGGCGCCATTTCATAATCTCAGAAATCAAGAGAGCCTAAATTGGTGTCTCACACAAGGTGGAGACAGCCATCGCTGTGGCGACTCTCAAATGAAATCTGAAATTAGTCAACAATTAACCCACACTAAAGATCAATAAATTAGAAATAATGTGGAGTTAAAATTTATTTTTAACTCTGCACAAATGGTGTATAGGGACAAGTATGCAGAGAGTTCGAACATAGGGAGCAAACAGGGTAATTCAAAAATTGATGCACAAGTGAGTGTGTGTGTGTGTGTGAAGTGTCTACACTAAGCAAGCAACTAAAGGAAATTTTTGTGGGTTTTTAATTTTTTAATTTTTTTAATTTTATAATTTTGTATTTTGATTTTTAATTTTCTGATTTTTATATTTTATATTTTATATTTTTTTAATTTCTTTTTGGATAGTGGAAAATAAAGACAATGTAATAAAAGACAAGACAAAATATGTATAAAAATATGCAAAAATATCCAAAAATTCAGAAATAAAATGTTTTTGATATTTTTAGGATTTTTTTTACTGTTTTTGTGATTTTTGGGTATTTTTCAAGGTGTTTTTGATATTTTTAGGATTTTTTTTACTGTTTTTGTGATTTTTGGGTATTTTTCAAGGTGTTTTTGATATTTTTAAAAACTGAAATAAAGCAAAACAGTGGAAAATGTGCTAGCTGTGAGGAAAATGCAAATTAAAATTAGCAAATAGCAACCAAAATTTTTCACACTAATTTTCAAATAAGGCAAACAAAGTATAGAACAAACAGGAACTGAGTTTGTATTTTTTGGAGTTTTCTAGGATTTTCTATAATTTTTGGAAGTTTTTGAGTGTTTTTAAATTTTTAGTGTTTTTCTTTTGAGATTTTTAATTATTTTTGAACTGACTCTAAAATATGATAAAATAGACACTAGGTAATTTTTTTGGAATTTTTCGAAGTGTTTTAATATTTTTTTGGTATTTTCTAAGCTAGACAGTGCATAATAAACATGTTTTTTATTTTTAATAAATATAAAAATAAAACTAAATCAAAAACTAAAATTAGGACGTCAAAATACAAGTATCCAGAAGCTAAACCCTATTTTTGTGGAATTTTTAAACTTAAAATGATAGGTTAAATAATTACAACAAGCATCCAAACAATTAAAGGCATGGCAGGGGTATTTCTGCAATTTCTCAAACTACCAGGGGCACTGTCGCAAAATTTCCACAAATGTTTGAACTGATTATTCAATTAATAGCACCAAAATTCAATTACAAAACCGCCTGGGTGTCCTAGCAATTTTCCCACTAGGGCGCGTGACTTGCACGCGCCTGGCGAGGACTAAGATGTAATTTCTCAAAGACCTGGGGGTTTACTTGCAATATTTCCAAAAATATAACACGTGATGTCAAAGTTTTGGTACTAAAACAAAATATAAACAAGGCCGAGGGTACCCTTGCAAAATGCCCACACCTCACGTGAACTGGTCACGTGAGGTGACGTGGCAGGGGGACCTATATGCAAATACAAGAAGCTGAGGGGTCTTTGTGCAAATAATACAAAAACTTTACACTACAGAAGAAAGTTTTAAAACTAAAATATAAATACAAAAGGCGCGAGGGTGTAGATGCAAAATACCCTCGGCGCGTGATCCGACGGCGATGAAGAAGCCACTTAAACACGTGGCGCAATCTGGACGGCCGATGACGCTTCGCTGGTGGACGTCTGAGATTAGATCTCGGCTGAGATCAACGGTGGTTGAGCGCTGACGATCGGACGGTCCACGTTCTAACTGGAGGGGCTCCCTTGATCGGACGGTGGCGAAGGCGGCTGGAAGAACAAGGCGGAGCTCCGGCTGGGCGAAGTTCCTCGAGCTCCTCCGGCCTGCTCCGGTGGCTTTTGAGCTTCAAAATCGGGTTGCTGCCTCCTCAGGTCCTCCTCTATCGTCTGGAGTCGTCAAAAAGCCACGGCGGTGGCCATGGTGCTCGCTGGTGGCTGGCGGAGCTGGGAGGCTTCGTTGGCTCCGGCGAGCTTCAAAACTCGCCTCCAGATGCTCTCAAGGGCACGTTGACCTGCAAAATGAGTCAAGGGGTCCAGGGCAAACTGCCTGGACCCTTGGATGGATGTGGGGGAGCGTGGATCGACGGGGAGATGATCGGCCGGAGGTGCGCTCCGGCGAGATGGGATGATCGAGCGATTCAGGCGATGAAACTCGGATTTTTTTGGGGGTTAATGATCCTAGATCTATGGCTAAGCTATTGAGCAAGAAATAAAAGGGGGAAAGGTCCCTCAATGGCCGGAGCCAGACGGAGAAAGGTTACCTCGACCGCCGGGTTGCGGGAGGTGCTGGGAGCTTCTCCGACCTCGATCACCTAGGCTGAAGAGTGTGAGCTGGAGCTGTCACCTCCAGGAAGGTCTTGAGCGCACGAAGGTGGAGAGGGGTGGTCCGAAGAAAGTCCAAAAATCAAATTCAAAGTGGGGGGTCGTTATATCTGGTTTGACCCCTGACCAAGGTGCTCCAAAGATCAAGGCACCTCGGGCGACACACTGATCCATTCCTCGAGATGATCATAGGGCGACCAAGCTTGATAATCGAGGAGAAAAAGTTTTCAAGACTCCATCATGGAATGGTGTAAGATGTGATCATGAAAAATCGACCAAAACGAGGTCAAACGCATTCTGACAGACGCACATGGGGAAGGACGGCCAGTTAACCTGGGTCAACTGGGACCGTCTCCTGATTGGTCCACGTGGACCAATCTAGAAAAATCCCTGATAAATAATTTAATAAATCAATTAAAAATAGAAAAAGGCCGAATTAATTAATGATTATAAAATAAAAAATATTTGTTATTTTATGTAGTATTTTATTATGATTTTTTAATTAATTTTATGAGGTATATTTTTATAAGTTCCCTTTTTAGCTCTATATAGGTATATTGCCTATGTATTTTAGTATTTTTATTTTTATTTTGTGTATTTTAATTTCATTATTTTTATTTATTATTTTATATACTTATAAAGTATTTTTATACACTTAAATATATTTTTACTTTATTTTTCTGAATTATTTTGTATATTTAATAAAATATAAGAGTATTTTATATAGGTATAAGTATAGGCAGTATACCTATGTATTCTTTATACAAGTATTTTTATTTTGTATTTTCTTTGCATTTTTATTCTGATTTTATTGCACGTATATATTATAAGTAATATTTACATAATAATAAAAATATAAAAATACAAAAATAATGAATAAATAATAAATTGAATATTTTAATCAGTACATTTATACAATGAGGGTCCAGAACTCAACTTTCAAACCGTAGCTCTGCCAAATGCGAAACCACCACCTTTGGATAGATTATTTTATTCTATATACAATTAAAGGTGAGTATGCTGCATTTGGAGTTGTCAGTTGTGAGATACGGGTCTGGGAAGTTGGGATTCTGGATTCTTATTCAGACCATAACTTTTTATCTGTACATTATTTTTCTGTGAAATAAAGTTTGTATTTTTCTTTATAAAATTATCTACAACTTTCATGTACAAAGTTTCTTTATTTGATGTATAAAAAGTGGAACCAAAAATAGGTTCAAAAATGAATAAAGAATGAATAGAAAGTATAGGTATTTTATCTGTATTTCTAACCTTATCTCCCCCTACTTTATTCCTTGTCGACCTATTCATCAAGATGCCTAGGTCTCGAGGGTTTTGGGTCATAAAATATTTACAATATTTTATTCTTTTTCTTTTCTTTATTTATTCTATAATTTTGGCTTTAATTACAATATTGTATACACTAATATGATGCACATGCATGAATGCTAAGATGCTCTATTTAAGGGTATTTACAGGCATTTGCTAGGGTTTTTAGTGCTAAAATGATAGAATAAAGATGATGAAATGTGGATTCATCAGTGCTCAGTAGCATATCTCCATGGGATTAGTCCGGCAATGTGCTCCAACCATATTTTTCTAGAGGATGATGACAAACTATCTCGTGAGTTTCATCATAGGATGAACCCGAATCTTCGAGAGGTGGTTATGAAGGAAATATTCAAGTACTACAGCGTCGATTTTATCTATCACATCTCCAACTCCAAGTGGGTCATTTCATATGGTACCCAAGAAGACGGGAATCACTACAGTTATTAATGAGGACGGAGAGGAGATTGCTACCCAAATACGAACTTCTTGACGAGTTGGCGTGGACTACAGGCGATTGAATCAGGAAATCAAGAAAGATCACTTCCTGCACCGTTTATTGATCAGATTTTTGAGAGATTAGCTGGGAAGAGCCATTATTGCTTCCTTGATGGGTACTCAGGTATAATCATGTGATCATTGCACCTAAAGACTGAAAAAAGGTGGCGTTCACATGTCCATTCGAAATGTATGCTTTTAGACGGATGCCCTTTGGATTATTTAATGTATCGACTACATTCAAGACGTGCATGCCTTCGATGCGAACATGGTTGGTTACCTTTTGTAGGTCTTCATGGATGATTTTTTGATCTATGGCGATGATTTCAATTCCTATCTTTCTAACCTAGATCTCGTTCTTCAGAGATCTGCTGAGGTTAACCTCATTCTTTCTTGGGAGAAGAGTCCTTTTATGATGACTCAGTGGACGGTCCTTGGTCATATCATTTCCAACAGGGGCATGGAGGTCGATCCGGTCAGGGTGGATATCATGAAGAAGTTTAATCCACTGTCCAATTTGAAGCAATTACGGTCTTTTCTGGGGCATGTCAGTTTCTACCGACATTTCATTCAAGTCTTCAATAAGATTGCCCAGCTGTAACCTGGTCATCTAGAAAAAGACACCGAGTTTATTGTTAATGTTAAGTGTCTTTCAGCTTTTGAGACTCTCAAGAACATGGTCGTAGAGGCTCTTGTCCTTCATCTACCCAATTGGTCTCTCCCATTTGAGATATAACGGATGCCTCCGATTTTGTTATTTGAGCCGTTTTAGGACAGAGGTGGGATGGCCTTCCATTCCATACACTATACTAGCAAGACTTTAGATTCCACCGAACGGAATAATACTATTATAGAGAAAGAGGTACTAGTTGTAGTATTTTCCTTAGATAAATTTAGGTCCCACATTTTAGGATCAAAGGTTACCATCTTCACTAACCATACCGCCATCAGGTACTTTATGGATAAGAAGAATTCTAAGCCACACCGTACCAGATGTATCCTTCTACTCCTTGAGCTCGATATTGAGATTAAGGATAAGCATGGAGTCATGAATGTGGTGGTGGATCACCTCTCCTGATTAGATTTACTCGAGACTTCTGAGTTCGATACACCTATCACTTATACTTTTCCAGATGAGGTGATTCTTGATGTCGCCTCACTCCCATGGTACGCCGACATTGTGAACTTTCTTGTTGCCAAGAAAGTCCCACAAGGTTTGTCTAGGCAGAGACTTGAGACTTTTCTTTCCAAAAGCCAAGTCTTACCATTGGGAGGATCCGACCCTTTATCATGAAGGAGCGGATTGTGTCTGACGGCGGTGTATTCCTCAAGAGGAATATCATAATATCCTCATGTATTGTCATAAATTAGAAGATGGAGGACACCATTCTGGGAAGAGGACAGCATATAATGTGCTTTAATCTGGTCTTTGGTGGCCTACTCTCATTGCGGTTGCGCATGCATTCGTAAAGAGATGTACTGACTGTCAAAGGATGAGCACTTGTGGATATAGAGATATGATGGCGATGCAGCCGATTCACTTCTGTGAGGTTTTCGATGCATGGGGTATCGACTTTATGGGCTCGTTCCCTAAGAGTTAGGGATTCAAGTGCATTATGTTAGATGTAGATTATGTGAGTCGTTGGGTTGAGGCTATTCATGCCCGAGTCGTGGATGCAAACACAATTTGCAAGTTCCCAAGGAAGCATATAATTTCATGGTTTGGGGTCCCTCTAGCTCTTATTTCAGATGGGGTAGCCACTTCATCAATTACAAGGAAAGGGTACTTGCTAGCGAGTTTGGTATAGACCATAGTGTTGCAACTCCGTACCATCAGCTTTTGGACTCAGGTCTTTAGGTATATAAAACATCCTTCAAGACACCATTGGGTACATCTCCCTTTCATCTCATTTATGCCAAGCCATGCCACTCACCTGTTGAGATCAAGCATAGTTCATGGTGGGTAGTGGAAGAAGTAATCTTTGGTTTAGAAGATGCGGTATATCAGAGGCATACAGAGTTGGCAGCCCTGTAGGAATTTAGAGATGAGGCTTTATGAGTAGCCTTCATTATAAGAAGCGGATGAAAGAATGGCATGATGCACACATCAGTCATAAACAATTTGAGCCTAATCAGAGAGTTTGGTTATTCGATGTGAGACTTGAGTTTTTTCTAGGGAGACTTTAGAGCAAGTGTAAAGGCCCATATATAGTGCGAAAGGTGTACGACAACGGTAGCATCGATATATCTGAGTTGTCTTCTAAGCCCACCTTTCAAGTCAATGGTAATCGTTTGAAACCATTTCTTGATCATGAGTCGTCGATCATTGAGGTTGCCCCCATTCATTTTGTATGAGATGTGTTCTTCATTATTCACATTCTGCATCTCATACATGAGTTCAAGGTTCTGATTTGTTCATTCTTTTTCACCTTGTATATACGTGTTTTCAATTTTATTCATTCACTCTTTCATTTGTCTTACACCCCTAGATCTCTCTTAGGATTTTTACTATACTTAGGATGTACTTTATCCTAAGTATAGAGAGTGTAAACATTGTGTTATTCATATCATTCTATTCTATTACCCTTGTTGTTGTTTATATTTAGGATGTGCTTTACCCTAAGTTTAGGGGGGGTAATATCACTTGTTTCGCTTTTTGATTGTTCTCGATTTTGTATATCGTCTTCTCTCTCTATTGTCCCTCAACTATTGATATTCTTCTCTATACCTAAGGATATTTTACCCTAAGTATAGTGGACAAGCCGAGTCATTGATTGTGTACATTCTCTTGACCTTGATCATCTTTGTTTTTGAGTATCTTATCCTTAGGATTATTTGATCCTGAGTATAGAGGGTATGATTGACTTCTATTTGATTATTCGTTATTCTTTGAGTTGTTGTAGTATAGTATTCTTTTTACCAATCTATACTTAGCCCGAGTTATGTCTTCCTTTGTCGCTTGTTGGTCACTATGAGGACATATTTCACGTTAAGTATATGGAGGTGTCGTATATATATTCTATATATACTTTAGTATCTATAACTCATACTTTATTTTTAATAATGTCTCTAAAAGTATGGGTATATATTTTAAATTTTTAAAAGTCGATAGAAAACTGTAATATGACTTATAAAAATTTTGTCTTGAAAGATGTATATAAAATATGTTGTAAAATGCTTGGATAAAATTCTTAACTACATAAAATTTGAAAATAAAATTCTTTCGTAAAATTTTATATAAAATCCATATAATCTTGGGTATATAAAATGTGTATAAAATTCTTTGTAAAAATGTACATAAGTCTTATAAGTTCGTATAAATTGATTCAATCCACTAAATCCTTCAAAAAGCTAAAAAAATTAAAGTTTTAAAATCCAATAAAAATATGCAAAATTCGTTAAAATTTACATAAAAAGTTTAATCCAAATTCACTTCAACAAAATTGTTACATTCATTGGCATTTTTCAGAAAAAGTTTGATTGTTGAACCAAATGGATCTAAGTCTGAATGGTGGAGCTTGGTTTAGGTCTTAATCCAGTTAATTCTAAAAGGTCTTTATTAGGAACTGGAATTAAGATTCTCCAGGTCTTTTAGACTTAATTCTTTGGGTTCCATGAGACCTTGTTCGAAATTCAACTTAAACTTGCCTATGTAGGACATTTGGTGTCATCCGTTTAACTCTTCTTCATTTGAACCAATTTTGAACTCATGCACTCTACACTTATCTCAACTAGCATGAGGTTGCGAAGGGAAATCAATTTTGATGGTGCATTTTCATCCTTATATAGTGGCGCGAATATATAAAGACGGGAGTGTGGGGTTGAAATAAAGATTCTGATGAGGAAAGGATCTACTGGCACAATTTTTTCAAGACCCCAAAAAATGGGCGGAAGAAAAGATGTTATATCTGTCATAAAAGATCTATGTAGTGCAACAATCATTTTCTACCAAAAAGAAGCCAAATACCAAATACAAACATGACCACAATGGTCCAAGCTTTAGATAACCTGCATATCTTGGTAGAGACTTGGCTAAATTGGCCAAGATTCACAGGAGATGTGGCTACATTGGTCACACTCCAGTTCTCTTCCCATTCTTCTACTTTTCTCTCTATGCGATTGTGGACACAACACGACATGATCTTAGAAGGAAATACCTCCCTCCTTGAGGATCGAGTAGCTATATGAGGGTCCAATGGGAGTGTATTACTGGGATGGGTGGTTTCTTCTCCTCTTCAAGCAAGAAGAGCTAACACCTTTCACATACAGTACAAATTGCCTTCAAAGCTGAAAGTCTACGTAATTGATGGGTGGATCTGAGCTGATTGTTGAGGTGAACATGGATAGGGATTTGTGGAACATGAAGGCTTTTGAGACTTAAATCCTAATTTTAATGAGGTCCCGATAAACTATCAATCCAAAGGTGTATTCCAAGTTTTAGATTTTGGGTGAAGTAAAATTTAGTTTGAAGAAACACGCATGGTATAAGTTCTTTTATTTCCCTTTTTCTTTTCATTTTTGTTTTCACTTATTTATAGAATAAGTGTTTGCTAAGGGACTAGCAAAGGTAAAATATAGGGGAATGATGAATCCATGATTCATCACCTTTATTCTTTCATTTTGGCTAAAATCCATGATAAAATACATGTAAATTGTCACTAATTCTCACTAATTAACATTATAATCACATTTGTTAATATTATATATTTAACACTTTTTTATCCAAAATAAAATAATAAAGAGAAAAAGAAAAAGAAAAGAAAATAAGATGTAGACATGAAATATGTACAGACTGGTCCTAACCCCGAGATCAGGTCAATATTGGCTTGATCGGCAAAATAAATAAGTAGGAGGAGATAAGGATCCTAATTTATCAAAATGTTAGAAAATAAAGATCATAAATATATATAAATGCATTTTTCACCTTGTACATATATTCACCTATTTTAATTATCATTCAGATCATCTCAAGTTAAAATATTTTCTTCATAAAAGTTGTTTATAATAATATATACTACTTTATAAAAAATATCAAAAAATTTAATGTATAAATATTAATTATGATGAAACTAAAAAGTCGTAAAAGCAAACTTTCAAGGTTTATAACTATTTATAGAAAACTCCAAATTGACCAAACTCACTTTTAAACTTCATTTTATAACTAATACTATTTATTAAAAATATCAAAAAAATATTAGAATAAAACCTTTGAGTTTTGGCTTTTGTGTCTCGTTGTATATATGTATACTATGTATAATCTTCCTGATTTTCTATTTAATTATTCCTAATCTCATTTAACGTAATTCTTCTTCTAATGTGTTTATAAAGATTAGTATAAAAATATAACTTAAAATAAATGCCAATAAATCCCAAATTCACGAAGCCGAGACCCTAAACTTCCGGACTTCATAACTCGGCTATATGAATCCGAATTGGACGTACTCAATTTTAAAGTTCATTTTGCATAATTATATATCAAATAAAACTGATTTCACTAAAATCAGAGTTAATATGCAAAAAGTAGGTTTTAGGACCCTATTGGTATAAATTGTACAATGTATCTTAATCTTATTTTATTAAATTTATGTCATTTCTTATATTTTTATATACTTTATTAATATTTTATTATTAAATTAAAATAAATCAGAAAATTATTTATTTAATCTTTAATTAAATAATCATTGATTATTTTTATTAATTATTTATTTTAATTATTTACTTTAATTATTTATTTTATTTTCTTTCTTCTCCTTCTCTCTTCCCCCTTTTCTTCCTCCACCCGCCTTCTTCTTCTTCTTTCCCTTTCTTCCCGCCACACTCCTCCGTCCAACCGACCCAACGGCCTTCCCGTTGGCCGTTACTCAACCACCCCGCTACCCTCCTCCGTCGGTGACGGGATCCCAGCACGTGCTCCCCAAGTTTCCTCCTCTATTTAAGGAACCCTAACCCCCTTCGTCCCATGGAATCCGCCATTTTCACTCTTCATTCTGTGAGCTCCGAGATTGCAAGAGAAAGAGCTAGTGACAGAGGTTCCAGTTCCCTTCGTCGAGCGAGAAGGATGAGCGGTGAGATCAAGTACGCCAATGTGAGCAACTGCTCCGCCTCGATCGAGCCTTCGTGACGTCGTGCGTTGCACACGAAGACCTTTGGAGCTGCTGCTCCAGACTCCCTGGCAAGTCCTCCATCCATTTTGCATTCCTCGTTAGTTTCCTATCTCCTGATTCTTCCCTCTATCCTTCTCTGTTCATCTCCTCTGGATTTCTCCATTCTGCTTCCCCTCCCTCAAACTTCTGATTTCTCTCTCCTTTTCCTCTGAATTCCTCTTATTTCTCAAATTCATTGACCTCCATCTATGATCATTACCTCATTCCAATCATTGTGATTCTTCATCCTCATCTTTCATGACTTGTACACTTCAGATTTCCCACGGATCTGAATCTGATCTCCTTCTCACGCCCACAACGGAGATCCTCATCCATTCACCGCTCATCACATAATTCCACATACTCGATTCAATCCTTCCAGATCCATCACTGATCCAGATTCCCAATCCATTCTTGAATCACCTGTTTGGTTTATTGGTACCATTATATATAAGTGTCTATTCGGAATGTTGCAGTAGAGGTAGAAACTCTGAAATCCCATTTGGTTTGTGTCACGTACAACTATTGTTCACATACTTTGTCATTAAATATAGCCAGGAATCTCAACGTTGATGTTCTGATTAATGCAATTCTATTTTAGAAATCAGAGTATATTTGTGATTAAAGGTCTAAAACTCTCTTGTTTTATACAGCTTATATATAGATATGATCTTGTTTCCATTTGAGGTCCGATTCCAGCTGAATGGAGATGAGAACTGTGCAATTGTAGATTCATCTCAGTCGGGCAATCCAAGGTTATTGGCACCTCTGCCCCGACCTGTAATATCCTCATTCTCCAATTTCCAGAGACTATTGGAAGGTGAACCGAGTACTGGAATGCTGCCCGATCCTTCACCGTTGAACATAACTCTTCCTGAGTCCAAATCACTTGGAATCACCTCGTTTCCAACTACAGCTTAAAGAACAAGAAAAGAGGAACGAACATTCTTCTTCCCCAAATGTTGTGGTTGTTTAATATGTGAGGTCAAAGAAACGAACCTGTCGTGTCCCAACTTTTATTCTGAGCCCTCGGATCGAAGCGGTGGAGAATTTTCATGTGTATCCACGAAACACCTCAAACTTAATATGCACTGTTCTACTCATATCCTCTTGATATTCGTGTGCACGTCCTGAAGATTTACTATTTGCTTGAGGGTCATGGTCTAAGGACCTATTTGAGACAAGAGAGAAGTTTTCTTTACGGTTATACCCCTATATACAATATACTTATATAATAATATTATATACATATTAAATAAAATACGTAATATATAAATATAATAAAAATACTAAAAATAAATAGTACTATACTATATTCAGTACTATAAAAGTTTTGAGAAATAAAAATATTTTGTATTTTTAATATATCATTAAAGCACCAAAAAATATATACAAACATTAAAAATCCATAAAAATGGAAAAACACCTATAAAAATTCTATAAAACATACCTACAATATATTTTATTGTATTTTACATATTAAACTGAAAACAAAATAACATTTGAATATTAAAACCAATAAAAATCTAAATACATAAAAAATTCAAAAATACGTATCCAATTCTACAAAAATCAAAAAATACATATAATACCTTGTTTTAAAGGTACTTCTGCACTCTATACAGTAAAATTAAAATCAAAGTATTTCTTTGTGATTAGTATTTTTAAAATTCAAAATACCTGACCATTTTCAATAAAATCTTATTTTCCACTTTAAAAATAATTCATAAAATTCTAAAAATATCTAAAAATTTCATAAAATTAAGAAATAAAAATAAAACATGAAAAGTACAAATTAAAAATCAAATAAAAAATATAAAATCAAATACATGTATATTTCCACTTATAGGTATATAAAATATAAAAACAATATAAAATTCATAAAACCAAATAAAAATCCAGAAAATCCTAAAAATAAATAAAATTAGGAAACTCTCATACCATATTCCCTTACTTTATACCTTAGTTTTTCACAGTTTGCCTCCCTGAGTTCGACACTCCTGTAGTTAGTGCTATACCGTTGAGTTTAGGAGTATAAATAATATAAATAAAATAAATAATTATTTTTGTGAATTTCATCTGACTGACACATCGACGATAGATTCTTCTTTTGGAACTATCAGGTTAGTTGGATTTTTCAATTAGAGAAACAACATTCAATTTATGTTCCTGCAATGGATCAGTAGTCTACTGTTGCTGAAACGTGCACCTTCATCACTGCATTCTCTATTAAGTGGTGATCATCCGCAAGCTTCCAATTTTCGGAAGTACATACGTCCTTACGACAAGTGCTTCATCTTCACCTCAGTCGGAACTTCCGTTGACTCAATTGTGAATCGTGGTCGTGCTCCGTATTGTTATAGAATACATGGTCAGATGTACCACAGATTCAGATCATTAGTCTCGTTACAATCAGTTCCTCCATGCTTTGCACAATTCTATGTCATCACGCGACATGAGAAATAACTGTTGTCGATTGTTCTCCATAAATTTGCCTAACATATCTACAAATGAAGCTTTAATGGAAGAACTGCAAGTCATGTTTCATGCTTGTAATCCATATGTTAATATTTTCAGACAAGCAAGCAACTGGATTGAAGAAAACAAGCAAATGAAGCTTTAATGGAAGAACTGCAAGTCATGTTTCATGCTTGTAATCCATAAGCTAATATTTTCAGACAAGCAAGCAACTGGATTGAAGAAAACAAGCAATGCGAGGTGAGATTGAAGATAATGGATTCAAGGAGTAGACAACATGCAAAGCCTTCCGTTGATGAACTCGCTATGTTGATTGTCAGAGAAGTTAACGATCAACCCTGCAACTGGGACATTATTGTGTGGAAAACTTCAGATGGTTTCCAACGAATTACTGAACTACATCAAACATGTATGCCCTTACAATATCCTATTCTTTTCCCTTATGGTGAAGATGGATGGTGAATAGGTTTACCTTATACATACCATAACCACATAGGAAAATCAGATACGATTTCCATGATGGCTTTCTACTCCAATCAACTTCAATTTCAACACCTTGAAATGGAAGCAGTACTCTTAAGAGGGGGTAGATTACTTCAGCAATTTATTGTTGATGCATATGCATCCATAGAACAATGTCGCTTAAATTGTTTCTAATTGAACCAAGACAAAGTAAGAAGTGACCACTTTTCAAACATTTATGATGCTTTCTTGGCTGGTAAACAGACAAGCAAGGAAATCGGAAAAGATACAATGTCTCTTTGTGCATGGACTGGAACTCCAGACATTTTCCAAACCTTTACTTGCAACACTCATTGGAAAAAAACTTATTATATGATCGAGCTCAATAGCTGTCAATTCCTAGAAGACTGACCTACTATCATCGCAAGAGTGTTCTACCTAAAGCAATCTCAACCGCGGGATGATATTATCAATGGAGAATTTTTTGGAAAGGTTAAGTCGGGTTTGTTATGTCAATACATCGCACAATTTGCATATAATTTGTTATCTCTTTCACATATTATTTTCCACCTCAACCTTTATTGCAGATTTGTCTATGATAGAATTCCAAAAACGTGGTCTTCCTCATATACATATGCTTATCACATTAGATGAGAAATATAAGATTCGAACCTCGCAGATATTGTTCGAATCTTATCTGCAGAAATCCCTGACCTAGTTACTAATAAGTATGCATACGAAACAGTTGTCTGATGCTTGATACACGGTTAGTGTGGCGCACTGAATTTAAAGTCACCATGCATGATCGACAGAAAATGTTCAAAGCTCTACCCAAAAAGATTCAATGATGAAACAAATTTTGATAATAATGGTTACACAATTTACAGAAGATGAGATGATGGCATAAAAATTGATATTAGAGGTACCGTTGACAACATATGGGTAGTCCTGCATAATGTTAACTTGGTAACAAGATATGATGCTCATATTAATGTCGAGATTTTAATCAACTTCAAGCAATTAAACATCTTTACAAATATGTTCATAAGGACTTTGATAAACTTAACTTCACATTAGAAAAGGACTCTGACAATGTTGATGAAATTACACAATATCTGAATGCAAGGTACATTTCTGCGATTGAAGCTTCATGGAAGATATTTGATTTTAGATTATACAACAGAAATCATGTTGTTCAAACATTGAATTACCATTTACCTCATCAATAGAATTTATTTTTCTGTGATAATGATGACTTACATAATGTTATAGAAAGTCCATTTAGCAGAAAAACAATGTTAACAGAGTGGTTTAATATGAAAAAATTTATCCTTTATGAAAGAAAGCTTTCCTTTATAGAGTTCCCCCAATTCTATGTTTGGGATCGTCCAAGGAAGCTTTGGACTTCTCGAAAAATCAGAAAGTGTGTCGATTGTCTCCCGAGTGCAAAGCTAGCATCTGTGAACTCTACTACTTACGAATGTTGCTTCTTCGAGTGCTAGGATCGAGGGATTATTCTGATCTTCATACAATAAATGATGTAGTATGTGATACTTTCAAAAAGGCTTGTGAACTACCTGGATTTCTTTAAGATGACAACGATGGGCATCTTCTATAGAAGAAGCATCAATATGGGCAAGTGGATGGCAAATGTGCCACTTATTTGCTTCCATTATACTAACAACAAACATCACTAGCCCAGTTCAAATATGGAACAAATACTGGAAGATTTTAACTAACGATTTCCACAAGAGACATGCAAACGATAATAATCACAACCATTTCAATCTACTTGATAATGATTTACAAACGAAAGGATTAGACCATCTTGAATCCATTTTACAAAAAATGGAAAATCTCTTACTAACTACGATATTTTTCTTTCCTAAACTTCGAGCCTCTACTTACAAAAAGATAATGGATTGTTTATAGAAGAAATGCAGTACGATGTCCAAGTAGAAGAACATGAGTTCTTACGATTGTTTACTTCATTAAATGAGGAATAGAAAGTAGCCTATGATAGATACATTGAATCATGCACGAATGACCTTGGGTCTTTCTTCTTCTTTCGTGGTAGCAGTGGAGTTGGGAAAACTTACCTTTGGAGAACACTAATTGCATGCCTACGTTCTCAACAACAAGTTGTACTCCATGTTGCTTCATATGGTATTGCCTCCTTACTTCTACCAAGCGGACACACTCCACATTCTCGATTCAGAATTCCTATACATTTAGACAGTCTACGACATGCCATATAACTCGACAGTCTGCACTTGGGAAGATTCTTCCACACACAAAACTTATTATTTGGGACGAGGCTCCAATGATGCATAGGCAAGCATTCGAAGTAGTTGATAGAACTTTTCGAGATCTATTAAGAAATACTAAAGCAAATGCAGAACTACGGGTTTGGCAACATAACTGTTGTTCTCAGAGGTGATTTCCGTTGAATTCTCCCCATCATATCAAAAGGAAATCAGGACGATATTATTAATGCTTCCTTACCTAGAAGCTCTCTTTGGAAACATTGTGAAGTATTATGCCTTAAGAAAAATATGCGACTAGCAACCATATAGGAGCATGAAGCCCATGTCAATCTTACGTTTTCCAAAATGGTTACTTAATGTAGGAAATGGTAATGCCTGCAATGCCAATATTAATTGGCCACATGCCTACTCACTACTAGATATTCCAAGTGACATGTTAATTGATCCAAAGTTAGTTATAAATGGATTGGTTGATGTTATTTTATTGAACATCTCTGACAATCTCTTGAATCCAGATTTCTTTAAAGATCGTACAATTTTAGTTGCACGAAATACTTATGTAGGCGACAATAATGAGCTACTACTAAAAACATTATCTGGCGAGGAATTCATACTATACAGTTTTGACAAGGCAATACCACCGGATGAAGCCACAACATGCACTATTCTTGAGTACTCTGTTGAATACTTAAACTCTAGCAATCTCCCTAAATTACAATCAGGTATTTTACGCTTAAAGATTGGAGCCCCAGTCATACTGTTGCGCAATATTGATCAATCTATTGGCCTTTGCAATGGTACACGCCTTGTTATTAAAGGGCTCTACACAAGAGTACTAGATGCTCAAACACTATCGGGAGACTATGTTGGGCGTCATGTTTACATTCCACAAATTGACTTGACAGCATCTAACACTAGCAGCAGTTTTTTTGTTAAAACGACGACAGTTCCCCGTAAAGTTAGCCTTCGCTATGACTATTAATAAAAGCTAGGACAAACCTTATCACATGGTAGTTTATACTTACAAATACCTATTTTTAGTCATGGCCAACTTAACGTTGCATTATCACGAATAATATCTCGAAGTGTGTTGAAGATCTTCCTACCTCATTCATCAGATTGGCGCCGTTGTCGGAGGTACGGGTTAGGAAGTCAATAATCAAAGGTCATTGCGACCTGGATCAAAAGGCACAATCAGCAAGAAAAAGAGAAAACCACATAGTCAAAGGATAAATCAATCAAGCACACAAAACAATGTAAGCGATCTCTGCTATTTATTTTAACATGGTATAGCAACCAGGGTTGAACACAAGGAGCACGAGAAATCCTACGAAGTAGTCGAAATTCAGAAAATAAAATGCATATTTTTATCGATTTTGATTTTTGTAATTTTTTATATTTTTAAATAAGGGATAAAAACAAGCAAATAAAGAAACAAAGCACACAATCAAGCTTTTGAATTTTTATTTAAGGCTAGAAATGCTCAAAAATCTGATAAAAATATTTTTGGATTTTTTAAATATTAAAGTATTTTTGCTAATTTTATGGGATTTTTCGACGTTTTTGTGATTTTATAAAAATCAGATAAAGGCTAAAAAGGTATATAATGCACAACTAAGATAAAATTGAAACAAAAAACACTTAAAGTGTCCTAATGTCCTTGAGAGCAATTTTATGAAAAAATAGATGAAAAGAGCTATAAACAGTAACTAAAATTATATTTTTTTTCTATTTTTCTGGAATTATTTATTATTTTTATATAATTTTAAGAGTTTTGTAATTTTTAAGGTTTTTATGAGGTTTTTTCAAGCAAAAAGGCTTCTAGAAACAAAACATACATAAACACACAGTTACTAATTTTTTGGAATTTTTAAAGTTGTTTTTCGAATTTTTATGTATTTTCTAAAATAGACAATACACTTTTTAGAGGTTTTTTATTTTTAGAAAATAATAAACGAATTGAATTAATCCCAAAAATTCACAACAAATATTACATGTTAGCGGGATCTAACATTAATATTTATAGAATTTTTGGGCTTAATTTGATATTTTTTAATTAACTAAGGGACACAGAGTTTGTAGGGACCTACTTGTAATTATAATAAAGTCCAAGGGCCAAATAATAACGTAGATGAAAAGACTATGGCCAAAGATGCAAAATGTCCCGTGAATTCACGCACATGCATGATAATCCACGCATAGGGGGTATAAATGCGAATACTAAAAACTTTCCATTCAAATCATAACACTCAAATGTTCAGGACGTAACATGCAAATAACCTAGAAAATCATGTGAGATAGCACGTGAGGACACACAGAGGACTAAAATGCAAATATTGAAAATAACAAGGGTCCACTTGCAAAATATCCAAACTATTTTAGACTACGATAAATATTTACAGGACTAACTAGAAAACATAAAACAGAGAAGGGCCTAAGAGCACGTTACCCCTTATTAAGACATGATCCAACGGCTAAAAGCAGTCCACTTATGGATGTACGGGGGAGATGCATTGGTACCCCTTTGACGATGGATAATAGAGAAGAGATCCTCAAATGGATCTGATGGTCAGGGGCCTCCCGATGATGGATGGTTGCGATTAGAACCGGGGAAGCGCCTGATCCGACAGTAGAGAAGACGCCTGGATGAACAGAGATGAACTCACCTCTAGAGAGTTTCAATCGACGATGGGGCGTGGGTCCAGCATCATCACGTACTGCTGAGATGAAGGAATCGCTGGCGAAGATGGTCCGCAGCTACTGGATGGCTCAGAAGGGCCCAGGACCAAAGAGAGGGTCCTAGGGAAGCATGAAGTTCCTAGAGTTTCCTGGGTCTATCCCATACCTCCATATGAGGTATGTAGGTGTGCCAACCCTGCAGGAGAAGGGTTTTGCTCAGAGTAGTGGCTCCGGTGAGGGTTAGATTACAACTCGTATTAAGAACATAGGGTGGAGGGTGAATGGGGCAGGTCTCCGATGATGATGGAGGAATCGACCTGCTAGGAGGCTCCAACCTGCGGGCTGGAGTCTCAAGAGAGATTGTGGAGCACGCGAAGAACTGAAGGGAGGTAGGAGCGAGGCGTATATCATCAGAACGAGGTGAAACAGGGGATGGTACGGTGGTTGTCGGAGATATGATACGTCGGAGGAAAAATTGATTCGAATGGAAATAGAAGGGTCGAATGAATACCTAAGGATGATTAGAGTGTGCATCGGGGTGCAGACGGCGATCCACAGGGGTAATGGCCTCGACGGTCGGCACTGCTAGAGGCTATGCTCCTCACGGTGGAGCTGAGGAAACCTCACTGGACCTGGGGGCTCTTAACGCTCCAAAAAATGTCCTCACCCTCGCGTGCTGTCACTCTAAAAAAGGGAGGGTGGGTACGCAGGAGGTGGTGGTGCAGCCAAAGGTAGGACAAAGGGGAGAGGAGGTGCAAGATATATAGGTGTCCAGGTCCGAGAAGATGGGGGTGTCGCCTGCGAAGCGAGGCACGATCGAGGAGGAAAGTGTCGGGCGTGGATTAGGTATCTGCGCCTCATAATCGGAGCTTGGAATCCGATGACAGGGCGCCACGATCGGGTTGCTAAAAATTGGAGAAAATTGGTGCAAACCCGACTCGAGCGAAGAGAGGGGGGACCAGTTGACCTTAGTCAACATGATCGAGGTGGACCAATCAAAATCCTCCGAGGATAAGGACAAAATAGACTACAGGACAAAACAGAGAAGAAAATAAAGAAAATTAAATTAAAAATAATAAATAAATTTAAATTTAAAAGTGTATAAAATAAAAAATGTTTATTTTTTTTCAAAGAATTTTTCTGTGATTTTTAATTAATTTTATGAAAAATAAATTAGTGATATAAAGTATATAGTACTATATGCATGTATAATAGACCTATGTACAATGTACAATTATTTTTATTTTTATACAAATAACCCAATTTTATATTTTATTTATTTTGATATCAGCTTAAGGCTTAACCTTCTATTGGGGTTCGGATCACTCTATATTTATTCTAAATACCTCCTTTCTTTTTCTTTTTCTTTATTGTTTTATTTTTGCACAAAAACATGCTAATTATGCAGTATTAACAGATGCATGCAGAATGCTAAGTTATTATATTTACAAGTATTTACATGATGCTTTGATAAGATAAATAGCTAAAATAAAAGAATAAAGAGTGAGAATCAGGGATTCATCACTCATGATACAGAATATGCCCCAAATTGCACTAGAAACATCGTCTACCATGAACTTCTCAGTGAAATCACCCCGACATCTCATTCTTCACTCTAGCAGACAACAACTGCAACTATCTTCTTTGCCAACACTTTCTGAGGTAACCTAGATTATACTATTACTCTTCCTTCCAATAAATTCATGGCATATCATACTATTTCCTCTACAAAAATATCTACACTTACCAACATGTAGAAAACACTAAAAGCGAGTCTTTTTATTCTTTTCCATGCAGAAATTACCATTTTATTTCTCAAATGACGATAACCAAGGAGAACACATTATCTCGATGATGAATTCATAATTCATCGCCTTTATTTTTCATTTTGAAAAAAATACTTACATGTAAACATTCACTAATTCTCACTAATTAATATTCTAGTCACATTTGTTAATTTTATATATTTAACACTTACTTTATCCAAAATAAATTAATAAAAAGAGAAATAAAAATAAAAGAAAATAAGGATGTATATATGTAATATATACAAACTGATCCTAACCCCCAAATCAGGTCAATATTGACTTGGTCGAAAAAATAAATTAGCAGGGGAGATAAGGATCATAATTTATAAAAATGTCAGAAAATCAAGATCACAAATATACATTAACACATTTCTCACCTTATATAAATTTCACCTATTTTATTTATCAACAAGATCACTTCAAACTAAAATATTTTCTTCACAAAATTGTTTATAATAATTTATATAAATTTATAAAAATATTAGAAAAATTTAATATATAAATAATTAATTATGATGAACCGAAAAAGATGTAAATGCCAACTTCCAAGGCTCATAACTATTTATATAAAACTCCAAATTGACCAAACTCACTTTTAAACTTTGTTTTATAACTAATACTATTTATTAAAAATATTAAAAAAATATTAGAATAAAATGTTTGAGTTTTAGCATTTGGCCCCCTTTGTATATATGTGTTATGTATATAGATCTTCTTTCTTTTCTAATTAATTATTCCGAACCCCGTTTAACTTAATTCTTCCTCTAATATGTTTACAAAAATCAACAAAAAATTATAAAAATATTACTTAAAACAAATGTCAATATATTCCAAAGCCACAAAGCCGTGATCCTAAACTTTCGGATCTCATAACTCGGTCATATGGACTCTAAATTTGGCTTACTCACTTTTAAAGTTCATCTTATAGAAGTATCTATCAAATGAAACTGATTCACTAAAATCGGAGTTAATATGCAAAAAGCTGGTTTTGGGACCCTATTGATATAAAATGTACAATGTATCTTAATTATTTTATCTAATGTAGGTCACTTCTTATATTTTTATACTTCATTAATATTTTATTATTAAAGTAAATAAATAAAAATTTATTATTTAATTACTATTTTTTTATTTACATATTTATTTATTTAATTAATTAGTATTTATTTAATAAGTATTTATTTATTCATTTATTAATTTTATTTAATTATTAATTTTAATTATTTTAATTATTTATTTATGTATTTATTATTTTTTTCTTTTCTTTTTCTCTCTCTTCTCTCTCCTTCTCCTTCGCGCCATTCTTCCCCGTCGCCCCCTTTGTCTCTCTTCCGTCTACCGCCTCTTCCCCTCCTCCCTCTGACCAATGACCCAATGGCCTGGTCATTGGGTCATTCGGCCAACATCCCTCACCGTTATTCCAACCACCTCCTCTGACGCCTATATATAGACCGCTACCCCCTTTCCAATGGACCCATCTGCCATTTAATCACCTTCAACTTCAGTGAGCTCTGGTAGGGAAGAGGGTTATGACAGAGCTTGTCTTCCATCGAGCAAGGAGTTGGAGTTCGGTGAGATCACGCCACCGGTATGAGGCCCAGCTCCACCGTGTACTTAGCCTCCGCATCGTCATGCATGGAGGCGATTACCAAGCAGAGCTTCACCGAGCTTCGCATCCCCATGCGAGAAATTCATCCATGAATCCCTCTTTCAGGTTAGATCTTTATCCTTTTTATGATCTCTCCTCCTCTTCCTCTTCCATTTCTCTTATCAGTCTCTCTCTTCTCCGTCATTCCTCTACAAATACGTTCCAATTTCACCGTTGATTCCATCATCACCCTCACGATCTAAATGTTTCATGTTCTTCCTCGTGCATCCCTCACCTCCGGCCAAGCACGGTGGCCGAAAATCCGGTTCTGTCCACCACCTTCATTGGAACCACCCCCTCACCTCTCTCTATCTGATTTAGATCGAGGCTTCATTCCTTGAGTTGTATTCATCCTTTACAGGCCATCACATCTAGACTCAAGCATTCGCATCTGAGTGAATATCATAGCTCTACATTGGATCGAGAAACTAATCTTCATCATCATTAGAATCTGAATGTGCAGCAACCGAGATCGAAGCACCACATGCAATCACAGAAACTAGAAATCAATTTGATCACAGCCGAGTGATACACGGTAGATTTGATTTGATCCAGCGAAATCAGATCTGAAATCCACCGTAGCACCTGGAGTCCCATTCGATCTCGAGACGACAAGTCAACAACCCGATTGACACATGCATTCGTAGAACAACCATCGCGTGAAGCATCTCCTATACCTGAGCTTCACCATCGATATCGAAGAGAAAATCACACATCTGGATGCACTAAAGATCCAGATCAATCCTCCGCAGCAAAAAGACGTACACATATGATCGGTCAGACCTGCCTGAAGCTGAAGCACTTGAAGCGATTGCAAGTAAGAACCTCTTTCCACTCTCGAATCTGCATCTGGAGAGAACTAAGTGCAACAAAAACATCATAGTAGATCGAGAGGGTGCCTCCTATCATTTCGAGGAAATAAATTATCAGATCTAAATCTGCAAAGCAACAGACTGATTAGAGTAGCGCCTCAAATCAGACGCTCCGTTGTCTGCCACGCCGGCCCACCGCTTATACGCATCACATGGGACACGCATGTATGAGATGATATTTGTGGAAGATTGCTACTTATCCCCCCGAACAATTCTCAATTGCGAACAGGACTCGCCGCTCTAGAGCACGCGTGCCACGAACGTGCACTATCTGGGCATTTGCGACGAGCCCCCTGCATTTTCTGACATCTCTATCCAGGTTCAGGCCGGTGCCCAGCACGTGAGCATGCACGTGCAGCCTAGCTTTTTGCGCAATACAGCCCACGGGTTTCAACATTTCTCCAGTGCGCCCTCTAGTTCTATATTATTACGCCTAAACCCCTATACAATATATAAATACTTTACTACTATATACATATTAAAAAATACAAGATTTTAAAATAAAATAAAAATACATAAAAATACTTATTATTATGTTATAAACAATATAGTCAGTAGTTTAAAAAATAAAAATATTTTCTAGCATTAAATAATCTCTAAAATACTAAAAAATATAATAAACTTTAAAAAACACAAAAAAAATATAAAAATAATTCTAGAAATCCTAAAAAATTTCTACAATACATTTTACCATATTTCGCATATTAAACCAAAAAATAGAAAAATACATAAAACTTTCAAAATACATAATTAATTCCACAAAAATTAGAAAAATATGTATAATAACTCTGTTGAAAGGTATTTTCATCTACTTTTTGATAAAATATAAAATAAAAATATTATATTACTATTTACTATTTTAATAAGAAAAATAAACATTTTTGTATAAAAATGATTTTCAACTTTAAAAATAAATTAAAAATCCATAAAAATTCTTAGAAACCTCTAAAAATTTCATAAAAATAATAATCAACATTAAAAATGTAAATTACAATCAAATAAATATAAAATCTAATACCTATATTTTTACATAGGTAGTATTAAAATCATGAAAACAATATAAAATTGAATAAAATTCAATTAAAATCCTGAAAAATTCCCTAAAATAAAAAATAGGAAATCCATTTACCTTAGATTCTCGAGTATTTTACCTTTATTTTCCACTGTTTGCCTACTTGAGTTCGACACTCCGTACTAACACTATACACATTTAGTTTAAGAGTATAAACAACAAATAACAAATGTTTCTGTGAATTTCAACCCAGTCACCACACCGACAATTGTCTATCTTTTTAGACAACCCGATCCGTTTGATTTTTCAGATGGCGTTGTTTACAAGGAGGTAGCGCTTTGGTAGATAATAGATCCTTAGGTTTTAGGGTTTCTTTTCTCCTTTTCGTCATCTTATTTTATATTGTATTTTTCATTTCACAACTTTTTGTTTATGAGTTCTTTTGCAGGATTCGAGCACTAGAGACATAGCCGAGAAGCCGAGTTTTTTTTACTTTTTTATCTTCTTTGTAAAATAATTAAAAGGCACTTGCCAATTTTTAATTTTTGTAGAAGGGGCCCCTTAAGGGCATCCCGACTTGTACCTGACCTTCCTTTTTCTTGGGGTCTATTCCACCAGGTGTCATGCACTTGGGGGAACAGTGCACCACCGCAGTTTTCCTCATGTTTTTTCTTTATTTTCCACTGATTGTCATGGATAGGTGCGTAGATTAGGTTTTTACTTTTGTATGTGCATCGGTAGGTCTCATTAGATCTAGGGACACATAACCTAGTTTTTTCTTCACTTAGGAAAAATGGAAAAAGACAAAAATACGTTAATACGTTGTTTTGAAAAAGATCGAAAAAATGTGATAACCAGAAAATTAAAACCGAGACTGCTTGTTATATTTGACCATAAAAATAAACATAAAGGACTCCACTTATTTTGGGAGAGCAATCCCCGCATTGTCTTGCAGGTACTCTCCAGATAGTGAGTGAGGGACGACACTTAAGGTTAGAGCCAGAGCACTGATTTTTTTCAAGACTACTATTTCTAAAAACGATTAGCTACTTCTCAGTGAGGACTCACGGGTAGCCGAAAAAGCAAACGGGTAGCTGAAAATGGTCCGTACTTACTCCCATACTAGCTGAAAGTAGGCGCAACTAATCGTACGGACTCAGGACGGTCTTTGGGAAGTTCAAGCACTCAACAGGTCGCTATATCTGTTGATAAAAACTGCTTTGTCACCTAAATCTAAAATTAGAAAGATTAACGACCAAGGGTTCTTGGTCATCATCGAGTTGAGTTGGTGAAATTGAGGTTTCTTTGTGTTTGATTGTGTGGTGTGAGTCCAATCTCTGAGTTCCTAGCAGTAACTTGTCGTTAGTGTCTTGTCACATATAGAGTCAGCTTTCTTTCTTCTTTAGTCAAAATGATGGGTAGGCGTTCGATTGACTTTGGCGATCCTCTCTCTCGCACACCCACCCATTCATCCAGGTCGGTTTGGGATGTCCATCTTTCTGAACCAAAGTCCCAACGTGTCTCCTCTTCCAGGCGTGACTCTGACCTTGGAAGATATTCTCTTACTCCATCTTCTTCTCCTCCATCATGACATCCTTTTTGAGAGAACCCACTTTTACCGTTGCAGTTGCACATTGACCTGGCAAAACCTAATCTGGATTCTTTTTCCCTTCCAGACGCTATGGATGGAAAAGGACCTCATCAGTTGCAGACTACTTCCATGATAATAGATCAAGCGGCTATCAACAATGGTCTACTTGCTTCCCTCGAGTCTATGCAGAATCAGATTAGAGAGCAAAGTAGATCGATGAATGATGTTGAGCTGATTTGATGCAGTTGAGAGAGAGAAGAGATATTCTGCATACTACGATCCCAGATGATGAAGGGGCTGAGAGACCAAACAGAGAGGAGAGCCCACCACTTGGTCCTGACCGCACAATGAAGCATCCCTATAACTCTGGAGCTACTGCTACTACTCACCAGTGGATTCATCTCCCTGACATTCATGGCAATTTTGAGCTCAAACCTCAAACTATACAATTGATGCCCAAGTTCCATGAGCATTCTACTAAGGAGCCACACTTGCACCTACAGGAGTTTGAGCTGATTTGTAGTACGGTGCATGATTTACATGTGAATGAGGACACGATCAAGCTAATCGCATTTCCATTCTTCCTGGTAGATAGAGCAGCTTACTAGCTGAAGCATTTGGGGAGATATGTTTTTACTTGGGAGCAGCTTCACACTGAATATTTAAATAAATACTATCTACTTGATTGCACGAATGCTGCTAGAGACATGATTAGAAATTTCACCATGCTAGCAACGAGCAGTTTCACAAAGCATGGGATTGATACAGAGGCTCATTGATAGGTGTCCACACCATAATATCTCGAAGCTGAACCTAGCGTAGAGCTTCTTTTAAGGGCTGACACCATAGTTATAGGGATTGGTGAACACATCCTTTGGTGGTTCATACTTTTCGAAGCATGAGGATCAGGTATGGGCTATCTACGAGGAGATGGCTGAGACCTATACCACGATGTCCCATACTAAATTTTACACAAATACTAGGCCACCATCTTATCACTAATAGATTGAGGGGACTCCTTCTACTTCTACTCATTCTTATTCCTCATCGACTGATATGAGCATCATTTGTCAGAAGTTGGATCGCATGAAAATCATGGAAAAGAAGTGCCAGAACTTGGACATGCTCGACAAGATCGACGAGCTTGAGAAATGTTTGAGTGATTTGAAGACTCATATTATGTACCTTCAGGAGATATATACAAATTCCATGTTGTTATTGAAATACCCGAGAATCACCCTTATAATATAATCGGATTAATGACTAAAAGATGATCGTTGTAGGCGGATAATCCTGGATTAATCAAAAACTACTTAATTAATTTTTCCAATTAACGCAAGCGATCAAAAAACTTTTTTTACTTGGGCAAGCCCAAGGTTGAACTCAGGGAGATCACTGTCTCCTTAGGTTTATTTAAAGTCAATTGGAGATTAAGTTTTCAAAGAGGCATTTTTAAAATTTTCAAATGCGATAAATGATTGATATGCAATTCTAGTGATGTTCAGGGACTAAAATGTAAATTGCATTCAAACAGTGTCCAAAAGTTTACTTGGTCAGAATGTGAAAGATGTTGAAATTAGACTACTGTATTTTTTTGTAATTTTCTGACTCAACATGAATTAATTATGAATAAAATATGCAGACTAAGTGATTTTGAGTAGATTAATTTTAATAAAATACCAAATGTTAATATTTTCAAGAATTTAAATTATCCTAGATAGTTCTATATGAGAAGAATCCAGAATAATTTTAATTCCTAAAAATATTATGTGAGGAATTAATTAAAAATCAACTACTAAATTTACCTTTTCATTTATTTTGACCTCGTTATGTGTGCAATTGGAATGCAATTTGGGCACAATGTAGAACAACTCAACTATAGCTACTACGATTTTTTGTAATTTTTAGAGCACGGATTAATTTAATATCAATTTCAGAATAAACATTGGGTAAAATATGCAATATTTCACCAAATCAATTATAATAAATAAACCAATGCTCAAAAAAATACAAAAAACATCTATTAGATAAAGAATTAATTGCTCTACAATATGCAATTTTTAAAATAATAAAATGATGATGAATGAAAGTTTAAAATAACATGCAAACACGGGGTTCTATATGCAAATACAGAAATAAAATTGGTAAAAAAATGTTGACGAAACTTAGATGCAATTACCTATACCGCATGGGTATTTATGCAAGTTTTCTCAGGAGGGCACATACGCCTCACGTGTCTCCTAGAAGTGGGGACTCCGATTCAATTTGATGGATCTATGGGGGCTTGACTACAAATCTTCCAAGGGGCATGTGCCTTGCACGTGCCCTATCTAGGGACTAGAGTTGAGCTTGAATATGAGAATATCCGGGGGAGGTTGCGCAAAATATCCACCAGGAGGTGGTCTTGCACGTGAGGAGCTTTTGCTCCTTCCTCCTCCTAGGCTTAATGAAATCAAAGGCGACGGGGGAGTGCCTAAGGCTGTTGTTCGGCGAACGGGCTTGACTGATGGCGGATGATTGTCTCGAGGCAGCCGAGCAGGTGTCCACGTGCAGGAGGTGAGTGGGGCGCTGCGATGGGCTCACACGTGTTGGTGGTGGCTGGAGTCATGGAGGGCAGCGCAACCCGCGGCTGGAGACACACGCGTAGGGGCGCGTGAAGAGAACTGCTTAGCTGCAATTGAGGAACATGCATCCAGGCCATGGATCGCCATATCGCGATATATCGTCGATATATCGGCGATATATCGGTATCGACAGGTCACCGATATATCGTCGATATGGATATATCGGGTATCGATAGGAGAAAAATGCCTAATGGATACCGGGTTTCGGCGATATGCGTCGATATATCGCCGATATATCGGCGATATATCGGTATCGACATTGTATCGATATGTTGCCGATATCGATATGTCCTTCCATGATCCAGGCACGACCGTGGAGCTACGATGTGCGGAGGGGTGGCAGTCGAACCGCAGGCTCAGAGCAGGCGACTATGAAGGTCACACGTGACACACGCCCAAAGGCAGGTGAGGTGCTGCCGGAAGGTGCTGACTTTGCGACCGCATGTGTGGGGTGCTGCACTAGAGGAGAATCGCTGGCAACGTGATAGGTGCATTGTGCGCAACCATGCGTACGAGGGCGCGACAGGGCGATGCAGGTGCTGCAGGTGCAAGGTCGAGGCGGAGGCGATCCGTCGAGGATATGCGAGTTGACGAGATGCACAACTGTTATGGTGAAACTCACGACAAAAGATGACAGGGGTTGCTGCAGCTCTGGAGGTTCACGAGTATGGTCTGATTGTGAAAATCTCTATGTACGTGCAGATACAGTGAACTTTCCCGAGCCTGTAGCTCAACTCGGTGACACGAAGAATAAGAAAGGGGGAAAAAAGCTCTTGTGTGCGGATGAATAGAGCTATATCGATGGGAGGTTACAAACCGTGTAGAAAGGGAAGTGATTGGATATTTTATTTGGGGTTTGATTGTTTCAGATCAAAGAATGAAGAAGACAAATAGAAAAAGGATGGAGGAATTTTCTGTAGCAGAGAAATTAAAGAAGAGAAGAAGAGAATAGAAAATTACATGGGTAGTCGCCTGGAGGGTGCGGAGCTACACTCGACCCGAGTTGTCACCTTGAAAGGTCTGGCGAATGTCGACTTTGAAGCTTGGCAGCGAGCTTGGAGAAAGCTGTTGCTACGTGGGCGGTGATCCATGGATGTTACCTAGGCCTTGTCGTCGCTCGACCAGTTGCACCAAAGCTATCATCGACGACGCATCAAAGGGCTTGAGTCAATTCTCTATGAGAATGGTGGATAGGGGGATCGTGCAGGCTTTTTATGCGCGGTTGAAATGGGTGGTGAAAATGGAGGAGGCACTACGCGAGGTGGAGAGGCAGAGGAGTGGATGGCGCAAGAGGAGGGAGTTGTGAGCCGAAGCGATGGACTGGGTCTTGCGGTGAGAGGGGTTGGAGGTTGCCGCAAGTCGTGCGCACCAGGTCGTAGGTGGTTGCAATCAAAGAGAGAGAAAGGGTGAGGGAGAGGGATTACGCAGAGGGTGGAGAGAGAGAAGAGAGAAAAGGGGAGCGTGGTTGCAACCGCTACAGTGCGAGGTGCGGGGGAGATTGATGGAAGAGGAGATTGAGGGGCGCGAAGGACGCGGACTCGCACAAGGGGCGGAGGACGCATGCCTGGCAGAGGAGGCGGACGTGGGAACATACGCAGGGAAAGAGGAAGGAAGGGGGAAGGTGCCATGTGGAGCGCGCAGGGCGCGGCCACGTGGCAGGTAGTTTTTTATTATTTTTATTTTTTGTTTAAATAAATAATAATAATAATATATTAAATAATAAAATATCAATAAAATAAAATATAAATAATAGAATAATAATAAAAATTAGTAAATAATTAAAATAAATAAAATAAAGGTAAAGTAAGTTACAAATAATAATTAAAATAAATAAATAAAGTAATAAATAAAGATAAAATAATAAATAAATAATAATGAATAAATAAATAAATAAAATAAATGAAATAAATGGAGGTGACACATGGCGGCTCTAGGAGCTGCCACTGCCACGTGTCGCTCCTAAAAAATCGAAAATTAAATGTAAAGAAAAATTAAAAAAAATAACAAAAGGGTCAAATCAAAAAGTGATCAACATGAAAGTTGCTCTTCTCGACGAGATCTACAACTTTCATGAAGTACTGAAAATAAATGAAATCATCTGTATAAAAAGTATTTTTTGGGGGTACCTTATAGATATAAAATATCGTATTTTTATCTTTGCATTTTTTTTTTCATTTTTAAATAAGAGAAAAATAAAAATAGAGAAAATATGAAAGAAATATTTACAACTTAATCTAAATTTTTTGGAGTTTTATAATTTAAGAAAGTAAAAAGATAAAATGAAGGGTATTTTAGTCAATATGTACAATATACAGAGGGGCCTAAATCCCAAGTTTCACATATGAACTATGATTTTATGAAATTGGTCTTATTTTGAAGATCTTTGAATTTACATTACTTTAAAAGTGAGTAGACATAAATATGACATTGCATGAGAGAGATATGCGCATTTTAAGGTGCTTAGTCTCAAACTAGGGCTCGGGTTTTATTAGTCAATTTTAAAAGTTAGTTTTTTTGATATTTTTTCTTTATTAGTGTTAGTAATATACATTATAGAGTTGATTTCATTGGATTTGGAGTTAGTATAAAATAAATACAAATAGGAGAAATATGATAATATACATGTGAATATTTCCAAGTGAACTTGGCTTCTTATTTAATGCAAATATGAATGCTAAAATGAGAACATTAATTCCGGAAGCATGAATACGAATAATGCATCATAAATGGAAATATGCAGCTAATTGCTCAATAATCACATATTCATCAGTCATCCAGATCACCAGTTGATCCAGTGAGCAGAGACCGAGGCATACTACCACGGCTTCTTTCTTTAGTTCAACATATCTATCATGTATATTCCGAGCCGACTCAGTAGTCTCCGGCTTACACTCAGACTCATCAGACACCATCCTCTGACACTCAGATGGTGGTATATCAGAGTGATCGGCCTCTTGCTTCGATGCCTCCAGCTTACACAGAGATTCTTGAGCCTTTGATTGAGGTCAATGGGATTTGTTATAATCAGTCACAACAACCAGGGATCCGTCGTGACAGTCCTGGTTTTTGTTGGTCTTCAGGAGGGACTTCATCCTACTAGCCACCACAGGAGCAGACAGGGCAGAATAGAGAGCAACATCAGTCAGGTCCTTGTCCATTCCAACCCTCTCAATGGAGACATAATTCATATGACTCTCAGTATCCACAGACTTATTCTTCGCAGCAGCAATTCACTTCCCAGTCATTTCAAAAGCAGCCTCAATACCATCAATGCAACTCATCCGGGTCTCATGGTCCTTTTTGTGAGAACCCAACATTAAAATATTTCACTAATCTGATGGCCGACCAGCAGATCGCCTTTAGGTGAGAGATGGACGAGTTCAAAGTTCACATCACTGATATTGTCCAAGGGAAGTCCGCCATTCCTGCTCAGATAGAGCCAAATATGAATAATCTGAAGAGGAAATCTAGCAGGTACACTTTATAGAGCCCACCCTCCAGTCACAGATATTTTTAGAAGATTACCTTTATTGTGACAACGTTGATTTCATTTCTCTTAGAAGCGAAAGGATATAAGCACGAAGAGACTCAATTAGGCTTAGTGAGGATGCACCTGATGATACAAGCGAGCCTATTGAGCTTGATGATGGCGGTGCTGATGCAACCTTTCACTTTGAGGATGTTAATGGTGGTGTTGATACCACCAAGACTGATGAGAGGCAGCCAGAGCCTTTTGCTGATGTAGCTGCTTTATCTTTCTTTGTATATAGTGATGATGGTAGAATAATACAAAAAAATGTACAAAAGAGAAAAACCTAAAAGAAGAATAAATACAAGACAGTTGATTCAGCTAGAGCTCTCTAGTCCTGATGATCTACATGGAGCTAGTCTCATTTTAGAAAAGACTTTCTTCTTCTTCATCATTTGATCCTCCTGGTGTACATACTGGTGGGGAGGATATTCAAATTCCTTTTCCCCGAGTATTTCGCTTGCAAAAAGAGATAAAAAAAGAAAACCACAAAAAGACTCAGATGACAGATTTGACGAAAGAGATCCTAGACAAATTCACTATCCAGCTCACTCTTTCGAAAACCTTTGCACACATCCCTCTTCTACAGAAAGGTCTCAAAGAGCGCACTACGATTCGTAAAAAGAAGAGGTAGTGCAATCATTGCTCAGAGATTCATGTGTTGACCAAGGAGACTTATCGTGCCATCTAGAACCGTCTTCCAGCCAAGCGATCATACATGGGAGCACTGTATGTCAGATGCGAGATCATAGAGCACACATTTGATCTTATTTTATTAGATAAAGGCTCATCAATTAATCTCATTCCTTCTTCCTTACTCGACAAGTTTGAGTTCGGTCCCCTTCGACCAAGCGAGACGATCTTACAGTTTGTTGATAGATCGGTCAAGAGGCCGGAGGGATTGATTAAAGACATTATTGTCCCCATTCAGGGTTTGCAATTTCCCGTGGAATTTGTCGTGTTGGACATGGTGGTCCCTGAATGTGTGGCCGATACCCCGATCATATTAGGACAACCTTTTCTGGCAATAGCTAAGGCGGTATCTGATTATGGTATCAGGAAGGTGTACTTTCACATCCTGGGTGAGAGTATATATTTAGAGATGATCTAGGACCTCAAAGCTAGATCAATAGAGAGCATCTGTGATGAGACCTATAATCGTCAAGATTGCAACTTTGTACAAACAGACGATGAAGCAATATGGGCTGAACCGAGTACATGATCTTTCATCACACTTTCAGGAGATTTTGGATTTTAGATACTAGATAATGGGAGATTGGATAGCATAGTCTTGGAGCCAATTAGTGGCAAGGCTTGTAGAGACGATTCTGGTACATTTACAATTTGTGATGAGATTTTTGATCCCTCTGAGTCAGAAGTGAATGTCAATTGGCAATGTCATAATGAGTTCCTGACTTTCATAGATCCTTTATCTAGCAGGGAGACTGAGATAGATCAGTTCTGCCAGTTACCTAATGATCAGTCTCCAGTATAGTCAGACCCAGAGGATATCAATTGGCAGTGCTTTGTTGAGTTTCTTTCACTTCAGACTTCACCTATTAAGCCTACAACCAGCCTAGAGACTGAGCAAGTTCAGAATAGTCAGTTATCAGATGAGATGTCTCCAAATCAGTCAAATCTAAAGGCTGAGCTTGCACATACAGACTTAGTAGCTTATACCTAGGCCCTCACTAGACCATCTCTTCCTGTTCCTTCTCCCCCAGTTCTCAAGTCGTTATCTCAGAGCATAAAATATTGATTCCTTACTAGAGAGGCCAAAATGTTTCTGGTCATTATCACTTCCAATCTGACCAAAGATCAAGAATCCTGTCTGATGGAGATTCTTGAAAAGAATCGCACGGCAATCGGATGGTCAGTAGCAGATCTCCATTGGATTAGACCGGCCCTGTGCTCCCAACAAATTTTTCTAGAGGATGATGCAACACCATCTCGTGAGTTTCAACGCAGGCAAAACCTGAATCTTCGAGAGGTGGTTATGAAAGAAAAATCCAAGTGGTGGAGTGCAATTTTTATCTATCCCATCTCCAACTCAAAGTGGGTTAGTCCATTGCATGTGGTACCTAAGAAGACGGGTATCACCATAGTGATAAATGAGGACAGAGAGGAGATTGCGTGGACTATAGACGATTGAATCAGGCGACCAAGAAGGATTACTTCCCACTACCATTTATTGGTCAGATTATTGAGAGATTAGCTGGGAAGAGCCATTATTACTTTCTTGATGGGTACTTGGGTTATAATAAGTGGCCATTGTACCTGAAGATCAGGAAAAGATGACGTTCACATGTCCATTATGAACGTATGCTTTTAAACGGACGCCCTTTAGATTATGTAATGCCCCGACTACATTCCAGAAGTGCATGCTCTCGATCTTTGCAGAAATGGTGGGAAACTTTTTATAGGTCTTCATTGATGATTTTTCACTCTATTGCGATTATTTCGATTCCTATCTTTCTAGCCTAGATCGTGTTCTTCATAGGTGTGCTGACATTAACCTTGTTCTTTCTTGGGAGAAAAGTCATTTTATGATGACTCGGGGACGGTCCTTGATCATATCATCTCCAATAGGGACATGGAGGTTGATCCAGCCAAGGTGGATATCATCAAGAAGCTCGATCTGTCGTATTATTTAAAGTAGTTACGATTTTTTTCTAAGGCATGTCAGTTTCTACCGATGTTTCATTCGAGACTTCAGTAAGATTGCCCGACCTTTATCTGATCTTTTAGCGAAATATATTTATTTTATTGTTAAGGATAAGTGTCTTTTAGCTTTTGAGGCTCTTAAGAACATGGTCGTAGAGGCTCATGTCCTTCAGCCACTCGATTGGTCTCTCCCATTTGGAGATCACGACAGATGCATCTGATTTTGCTGTTGGGGCTGTTTTAGGGCAGACGAGGGATGGCCTTCCATACGCCATACACTACTCTAACAGGACTTTGGATTCCGCCCAACTGAATTACACTGTTATAAAGAAAGAGATGCTAGCTGTAGTATTTTTCTTAGACAAATTTAAGTCCCACATTTTAGGATCAAAGGTTATCATCTTCACGTACCATACCGCAATTAGGTACCTTATGGATAAGAAGGATTCCAAGACATGCCTTACCAGATGGATCCTTCTACTCCAAGAGTTCGATATTGAGATTAAGGATAAGCATGGAGTCAAGAATGTTGTGACGGATCACTTCTCCTGATTAAAATTACCCAAGACTTTTTGAGTTCGATACACCTATCACTGAGACTTTTCCAGACAAGGAGATTCTTGATGTCACCTCACTCCCATGGTACGCTGGAATTGTGAACTTTCTTGTTTCCAAGAAAGTCCCAGAAGCTTGGTTCATGGAGAGACTTGAGACTTTCCTTACGAAAGCCAAGTCTTACCATTAGGAGGATCTGATCCTTTATCATGAAGGAGGAGTGGATTGTGTCTGGCGTCGGTATATTCCTCAGGAGTAATACTAGAGTATCCTCATGTATTGTCATAAGTTAGAGGCTGGAGGACACCAATAAGGGAAGAGGACAATACAGAAGGTGCTTCAATCTGGTCTTTGGCGGCCTACTCTCGTTGCGGATGCTCGTGCATTCGTAAAGAGATGGACTGACTGTCAGATGATGGGAACTTGTGGACATAGAGATATGATGCCGATGTAGATGATTCACTTTTGTGAGGTTTTTGATGCATGGGGTATCTACTTTATGGGCTTGTTTCCTAAGAGTCAGGGATTCGAGTACATTATGTTGGATGTAGATTATGTGATTCATTGGGTTGAGGCTATTCTTGCCTGAGCCGCTGATGCAAACACGGTTTGCAAGTTCCTAAGGAAGCATATCATTTCATGGTTTAGGATCCCTCGAGTTCTTTTCTCAAATGGGGGTAGCCACTTCATCAATGACAAGGTAAGGGCACTTGCTAGCGAGTTCGATATAGAGCATCGAGTTGCTACTCCATATCATTCTCATACGAATGGTCTAGTCGAGGTTTTGAATAGGGAGATTAAGATGATCTTGCAGAAGGTTGTTCGACCAGACCAAAATGATTGGTCATAGCTTTTGGACTCAGTTCTTTGGGGCTAAAGAACATCTCTCTTACCTGTTAGGTACATCTCCCTTTCATCTCATTTATGGAAATCCATGCCACTTACCTGTTGAGATCAAGCACAATTCATGGTGGGTAGTGAAAAAGCTAATCTTTTAGTTTAGACGATGCAGAAGATCAGAGGCAGATGGAATTGGCATCTCTGAAGGAATTGAGAGATGAGGCTTTCACGAGTAGCCTTCATTATAAGAAGCGGATGAAAGAATGTCATGATGCACACATCATCCATAAGCGGTTTGAACCTAATCCGAAAGTTTAGATTTTTGATACGAGACTCAAGTTATTTCCAGGTAAACTTTAGAGCAAGTGAAAAGGCCCATATATAGTACGAAAGGTGTATGACAATGGTAGTATTGACATATCTGAGTTATCTTCTGAGTCCACCTTGCAAGCCAATGGTCAATGTTTGAAACCATTTCTTGATCATGAGTCTCCGACCATTGAGGTTGCCTCCATTCATTTTGTATGAGATGTGCTCTCCACTCTTCATTTTCTTCATCTCATACATGAGTTTCAAGTTGTTGTCTTCATTCTTTTTCACCTTGTACATACATGTTATCAATTTTATTCATTCATTCTTTCGTGGTCTTACACCCCTAGGTATCACTTACGATGGTTTCTATACTTAGGGCGTACTTTATCTTAAGTATAGGGGGTGTAGACATTGTGTTATCCATATCCTTTTATTCTATTACCCTTGTTGTTGCTTATACTTGTGTACATTACCCTAAGTATAGGGGGTAATATCACTCATTATTATTTTTTATTGTTTTCGATTTTTTTGTATCTTCTTCTCTCTCGCTTGTCCCTCAACTGTTGATATTCTTCTTTATACTCATGGATATTTTACCATAGGTATAGGGGGTACAAGCTTAGTCGTTAATTGTGTACAATCTCTTTACCTTGATCATCTTCATTTCTGAGTCTCCTATCCTTAGAATTAGTTGATCGTAAGTATAGAGGGGATGATTGACTTCTATTCGTTATTCTTTTGAGTTGATATAGTATAGTATTCTTTTCACCAATCTACACTTAGCCCGATTTATGTCTGCCTTTATCGCTTTTGGGCCACTATGAGGACATAGTTATGCTAAGTATAGAGGGTGTCGTATATATATTCTATATATATACTTTAGAAACCATAACTTGTACTTATTGTATTCTTAATAATATGACTATAAATTATTGGTATATATTTTGGTTTTTTTAAAGCCGATAGAAAACTATAAATATGAGTTAAAAAATGTTCTTAAAAGTTATGTAAAATGTGTTGTAAAATATATGGATAAAGTTCTTAAATATATAAAATTTGTAAATAAAACTCTTTTATAAATTCTTATATAAAATCTGTGTAATTCTATGTATAAAATATGTATAAAAATTATTGTAAAATGTACATGATTCTTGTAAATTATTTAAGCCACTAACTCTTTCGAAAATTAAAAAAAAATAAAAGATTTAAAATTCAGTAAAAATATGCAAAATTATTTTAAATTTTACATAAAAAATATTAATCCGAAAAAAACACTTCATAAAAAATTATTGCATTCATTAGCATTGTTCAGAACAAGTTTGATTCTTAACCGAATGGATCTAAGTTTGAAGGATGGAGCTTGATTTAGGCCATAATCCATTTAATTCTAAAAAGACTTCATTAGGAACTAGAATTAAGACTCTTAAGGTCTTTTTACTTAATTCTATGGGTTCCATGAGATCGTATTCAGAATTCAACTTAAACTTGCCTAAGTAGAACACCTGGTGTCATATGTTTAACTCTTCTTCATTTGAAACAACTTTGAAATCATGCACTCGACACTTTGCTCAACTTGCATGGGGATGCGAAGGGCATTCCATTTTGATGGTGCATTTTCATCCTTGTATAGTGGCGCAGACGTAGTGTGGAGTGAAATAAAACTTCGGATGAGGGAAGGTTCTGCTGGTACTATTTTTTCCAAGACCCAAAAAAATGAACGGAAGAAAAGATGCTATATCCGTCGGGGCATAAAAGATCAATGCAGTGCAACAATCATTTTTTACTAAAAAGAAGCCAAATACCAAATACAAATATGACCACAATGGTCCAAGTTTCAGAGATCTTACGTATATTAGTGGAAACTTGGCTAAACTGGTCAAGCTTCACATGAGATATGACTATATTGGTCATACTCCAGTTCTCTTCTAATTCTTCTACTTCTCACTCTCTATTCGATTATGGACGCCACACAACCTAAATTGAGAAGTAAATACTCCCCTTCCTCAAGGATCGAGTAGCTATATGAGGGTCTAATGAGAGCATATTACTGGGATCGACGATTTCTTCGATTCTTCAAGCAGGAAAAGCTAACACCTTTTAGACATAGTACAAATTGACTTCAAAGCTGAATAGTTTGTGTGATGGATGGGTGGGTCTGAGCTGGTTGTTGAGGTGAACCTGGATAGGGATTTGTGGAATTTGAGGGTTGTTGAGACTTAAATCCTTATTCTAATAAGGTCCCTAAAAACTATTAATCCAAAGGCATATTCCAAGTTCTTGATTTCGGGTGAAGTGAAATTTGGTTTACAGAAACAAGCATGTTCTAAGTTCTTTTATTTTCCTTTTTTGTTTCTTTTTGCTTCCACTTATTTATAGAACAAGTGTTTGCTAAGGGACTAGCAAAGGTAAAGTATAGGGGATGAAGAATCCATGATTCAACGCCTTTATTCTTTCATTTTTTTCTAAAATTCTTGATAAAGTACATGTAAATATTTACTAATTCTCACTAATTAAATATTCTAATCAAATTTATTAATATTATATATTAAACACTTATTTTATCCAAATAAAATATAAAGAGAAAAAGAAAAAGAAAAGAAGGATGTAGATATATAATATATACACACTGATCTTAACCCCGAGATCAGGTCAATATTAACTTGGTCGACAAAAAAAATAAGTAGGTAGAGATAAGGAGCATAATTTATAAAAAAATGTCGGAAAATCAAGATCACAAATATACATTAACCCGTTTCTCACGTTGTATAAATTTCATCTATTTTATTTATCACCGAGATCACTTCAAACTAAAATATCTTCTTCACAAAAGTTATTTATAATAATATATATTAATTTATAAAAATATTAGAAACATTATTTAATTTACGAATAATTAATTATGATGAACTGAAAAAGTTGTAAATTCCAACTTCCGAGGATCATAACTATTTAGAGAAAACTATAAATTAACCAAACTCACTTTTAAACTTCGTTTTATAACTAATACTATCTACTAAAATTATTATAAAATATTAAAATAAATGGTGCGAGTTTTGGCATTTGGACCCTTTTGTATATATGTATTATGTAAATAGATCTTCTTTATTCTCTAGTTAATTATTCTGAACCCTATTTAACTTGATTCTTCTTCTAATGTGTTTATAAAAATCAATAAAAAATATAAAAATATAACTTAAAATAAATACCAATAAACCCCAAAGCCACGAAGTCATGATCCTAAACTTCTGAACCTCATAACTCGGCTATATGGACTTCGAATTGGGTGTACTTACTTTTAAAGTTCATTTTATAGAATTTTCTATCAAATGAAATTGATTTCACTAAAATCGGAATTAATATGCAAAAAATAGGTTTTGAGACCATATTGGTATAAAATATACAATTTATCTTAATTTTATTTTATCTAAATGTAGGTCAATTCTTATATTTTTACACTTCATTAATATTTTATTATTAAAATATATAAATAAAAATTTATTATTTTATTACTAATTTATTTATTAGTTTATTTAATTATTTATTTAGTTATTTATTATTAATTTATTTATTATATATTTAGTTAAGTATTTATTTATTTATTTTATGTAATTTTTAATTTAATTAATTAATTAATTATTAATTTTAATTATTTAATTCTTTTTTATTTTTTATTTCTCTCTCTCTCTCTTCTCTCTCCTTTTCCTCCGCACCCTACTTCCCTGCCGCTCCCTTCCTATCCCTTCTGCTCGCCGCCTCTTCCCCTTCTCCCTCCGACCAACGACCCAATGGCCTGGTCGTTGGGCCATTCGACCAACATCCCTCTTCGTTATTCCAACCACCTCCTCCGACACCGATATATAGACCGCCACCCCCTCTCTCATGGACCCATCTGCCATTTGATCACCTTCAACTTCAGTGAGCGCCGGTAGGGGAAGAGGGTTGTGACAAAGCTTATCTCCTGTCAAGAAAGGAGTTGCAGTTCGACGAGATCACACCATCGGTGTGAAGCCCAACTCCACCGCATAGCCTCCACATCGCCGTGCGTGGAGGCGATTACCCAGCAGAGCTTCACCGTGAGGGTCCAACTACATTGCATTGCTGGAATCCATGTTGTATATTTGAAACAAGTTGACCTCCTTTCTTCTCTTCTCTCATGGTACAACCCTCTTCCCACTGAGCCCACAAAGACAAAATGTAGGACTGGTGCCAACAGTTCATCACAGAAGAAAGGACTCACCGAGCCGGTATCACTAACTAATACTAATATAACTAAAGCTAATACTAATTACTAATAATAGAAAAGAATTGTCTTTTCTGTATACTTTCCCCGGTTCCGTTGCTACCACGAGCCTTACGCAATCGATCGGATCATATAGATATTAGATATCCCTTCTTCAACACAACATAGGTCATCGAAAGGATCTCGGATGACTCACCAAAGTACGAAAGCCAGGATATTTCAGAAAATAGATTCCTATTTGAAGAGTACATAACCGCATGGATAAGCTCACACCAACCCGTTCATTTTGGATCTAATTTGGGATTTTCCTTGGGAGGTATCGAGAAGAAATTGGAATGTAATAATATCAATTCTTTTTCTAATTATGAAGCATGGCTAAGCGATCCTACTCACATTCGACCTAGTGCTCAAGTAGTTTGGCCAATAGTTGGTCAAGAAATATTGAATGGTGATGTTGGCGGGGGTTTCCGAGGAATGCAAATAACCTCCTGGTTTTTCAGATTTGGCGAGCATCCGGAATAACCAGTGGATTACAACTTTATTGTACCGCAATTGGTGCATTGGTTTTTACAACGTTAATGTTTTTTGCCGGTTGGTTCCATTATCACAAAGGTGCCCCAAAATTGGCTTGGTTCCAAGATGTAGAGTCCATGTTGAATAACCATTTAGCGGGGTTACTTGGACCATGTATCATTTGATAACTCAAGAAAGACTTATGTTTCTAGCTCAAGTATGTATGATTGAAAATGGAAGAATTAAAAATATATTTAGAAGAAGATAGATATCGGCAACAACATTTCCTATATCCGCTTCTACTTCAGGAATATATCTATGCACGTACTCATGATCATGGTTTAAATGGATCCCTTTTTTACGAATCCGCGGAAATTTCAAATTATGATAATAAATTCAGTTTAGTACTTGTGAAACGTTTAATTATTCGAATGTACTTCGTTTTTGTGAACCCACTTCTTCATATCTTCCGCCAAATTATTCGATATATTTACTATTTTATTAATTGACAATTTAAGATAACTCCTATGGTAGAAAAATCATTTATGATACAAGTTATAATCGTATACATATTACCAATTTGGTATTTTCTGAACGGAGCCTGGATACTTTATTTTATTATTACAAGCTAACCATAAATCCTTCTAATTTAAATTACTTATCCCCAAAATCAAAATAAATTGAATTATACTTTGCGCTCCAAATTATTGATGGTTCAATCCATTTTTCTTGGGCGAAACATAGGATATCTCAGTCGGAAAGAGAATGGGTGAATTCCATATGACCCAATATGTCTCACAAATCGCACTGTACGTCAACCCAAACCGCATCTTGAAATTCATCTGCAAATCCCGCTTGCAGGTTAGATCTTTATCCTTTTTCTGATCTCTCATCCTCCTCGTCTTCCTCTTCCATTTCTCTTCTCAATCTCTCTCTTCTTCGTCATTCCTATACAAATACATTCCGATTTCACTACTGATTCCATCTTCACCCTCTCGATCTATCTGTTTCCCGTTCTACCTCACGCAACCCTCACCTATAGCCACGAACGGTGGCCGACGGTGGCCGGAGAACTGGTTCCATCCTCCACCTTCATCGGAACCACCCCTCACCTCTCTCTATTTGATTTAGATCGAGGCTCCGTTCCTCAAGTTGTATTCATCCTTTATAGGTCATCACATCTGGACTCAAGGCATTCGCGTCTGAGCGAATAGCATAGCCCTACACTGGATCAAGCAACTGATATTCATCATCTTGAGAATCTGAATGAGCAGCATAAACCGAGATCAAAGCACCACCTACAATCACAGAAATTAGAAATCAAGTTGATCACAGCTGAGTGATACACATCAGATTTGATTCGATCCAGCGAAACTAGATCCGAAATCTGCCGCAGCATCTGGAGTCCCATTCGATCTCGAGACGACAAGTAAATCAACGGCCCGACCGACGCATGCATTCGTAGAACAACCATCGCGTGAAGCATCTATTGGACCTGCGCTTCAACGTCGATATCGAAGAGCAAATCAGGATACAATGAAGATCCGGATCAATCCTCCGCAGCAAAAAGACGCACACATTTGACCGGCCAGACCTGCCTGAACTGAAGCACTTGAAGCGACTGCAAGTCAGAACCGCTCACCACTCTCAAATCTGCATCGGGAGAGAACCAAGTGAACAATAACACCCTGGTAGATCGAGAGAGCACCTCCTATTGTTTCGAGAAAATAGATTATCAGGTCTAATTTCGTGAAGTAACAGACTGGTCAGAGTAACGCCTCAAATTAAACGCTCCGCAGTCTGCCATGCGTCATAACTAGACGTGCGCACCGCCCCATGGCTTATATGCATCACGTGGGACGTGTGTGTGTGTGAGAGCTGATATTTGTGTTTAAATTGCTACTTATCCCCCCAAACAATTCTCAATTGAGAACAGGTCTCACTGCTCACGCACATGCACTATCTGGGCATTTGCAACGAGCCCTCTACATTTTCTGACATCTCTATCCAGGACCAGGTCGAGGACCAACACGTGAGCATGTGCAGCCTGAGATTTTTACTTATTTATATAAAAATCATGGAAACAATTTAGAATTGCATAATAGAAATCTTGAAAAATGCCCTAAATAAAAAAAATTAGGAAACCCATTTAACTTAGATTCTCTAGTATTTTACCTTAGTTTTCCACAGTTTGCCTACCTGAGTTCGGCACTCCCATACTAACACCATACACATTTAGTTTAGGAGTATAAATAACAAAATAATAAATTTTTCTGTGAATTTCAATCGGTCACCCCAGTGACAGTCTATCTTTTTAGACAACCCGATCAATTTGATTTTTCAGATGGTGTCGTTGCTGGTGAGGCAACACTAGGGTAGGTATTAGAGCCTTAGGCTTTAGGGTTTCTTTTCTCCTTTTCGTCATCTTATTTTCTGTGACATTTTTTTAATTTTACGGCTTCTTTTTTCTGAGTTGTGTTGCAGGATTCGAGCAGCGCGAGACAGAGCCGAGAAGCTGAGTTTTTTTTACTTTTTTATTTTCTTTGTAAAATAATTAAAGGGCACTTGCCCGTTTTTACTTTTTGTAGAAGGGGCCCCTTAAGGGCATCCCGACTTATGCCTAGCATTCCTTTTTCTCGAGGTTTGTTCCACCAGATATCATGCATGTGGGGGAACAAGGCTCCCACCGTTGTTTTCCTCGTGTTTTTTCCTTTATTTTCTGCAGATATTCGTGGCTAGGTACTTGGATTAGGTTTTTACTTATGGCTATGCATATGTAGTTCTCATTAGATCTAGGGATGCATAACTTTCTTCACTTAGGAAAAAAATGGAACAAGACAAAAATACATTAGACGTTGTTTTGAAAAAGATCAAAAAAAGTGATAACCAGAAAATTAAAACCAGGAGTGGTAATTATATTTGACCATAAAAATAAACATGAAGGACTCCACTTGTTTTGGGAGAGCAATTCCCACGTTGGCTTGCAGGTACTCTCCAGATAGTGAGTGAGGGACGACACTTAAGGTTAGAGTCAGAGCCCGAATTTTCTTCAAGAATACTGTTTCTAAAAACGATTAGCTACTTCTCAGTGAGGACTCACGGGTTGTCATAACGGTCCGGATTTCCTTAGCATAGTGAGAGGTTTAGAGGACATTGTGTAAGGCTCTATCCTCAAGTAAACGGGGAGCCGAAAATGGTTTGCACTTACTCCGATACTGGCTGAAAGTAGGTGCAACTAATCGTACAGACTCAGGACAGTCTTTTGGTAAGTTCAGGCACCCAACAGCTCGCTATATTTGATGATAAAAACTGCATTGTCACCTAACTCTAAAATTGAAAAGATTAATGACCAAGGTTTCTTGGTCATCTCGAGTTGAGTTGGTGAAATTGGGGTTTTCTTTGTGTTTTATTGTGTGGTGTGAGTTCAATCTCTGAGTTTCTAGAAGTTACTTGTCATCGGCATCTTGTCACATATAGAGTCAGCTTTCTTTCTTCTTTAGTCAATATAATAGGTAGGTGATCGCTTCGATCGAGTTTGGCCGATCCTCTCCTCGCACACCTACCCATTCATCCAGGTTGGTTCGGAATGTCCCTCTTTTCGAACCAAAGTCCCATCGTGTCTCCTCTTCCAGGAATGACTTCGTCCCTGGAAGATCTTCTCCTACTCCATCTTCTTCTCCTCCATCATGACATTCGGTTTGAGAGAACCTAGTTTTACTGCAGCAGTTGCACATTGACCTGGCAGAACCTGATCTGGATTCTTTTTTCTTCCAGATGCTATGGCTGGAAAAGGACCTCAGCAACCGTAGACTATTTCCGTGGTAATAGATCAGACAGTTATCAACAGTGGTTTACTTGCTTACCTTGAGTCTATGCAGAATCAGATTAGGAAGCATGGTAGATTGATGAATGATGTTCGAGCTAAGTTGGTGCAATTGAGAGGGAGAGAGATAATCCAGATACTGTGATCCCAGATAATGAGGGGGCCGAGAGATCGAGCAGAGAGGAGAGACCACCACTTGGTCCTGGACGCACAATGAAGCAACTCTATAACCCTGGAGCTTTTACTACTCATCGATGGATTCATCTCCCTACCATTCATTGTAATTTTGAGCTCCTACCTCAGACTATACAATTGTTGACCAAGTTCCATGGCATTCTACTGAGGAGCCACACTTGCACCTACTAGAGTTTGAGTTGATTTGTAGTACGATGCATGATTTACATGTGAATGAGGACACGATCAAGCTGATCGCATTTCCATTCTCCTTGGTGGATAGAGAAGCTTAGTGGATGAAGCACTTAGGGAGATATGTTTGTACTTGGGAACAGCTTCGCATTGAATATTTGAATAAATACTATCCACTTGGTTGTACGAATGTTGTCAGAGCCATGATTAGCAATTTTACCGTGCTAGGGAACGGGCAGTTTCAAGAAGAAAGGGATTGATTCAGAGAGCTCATTGATAGTGTCCCCACTATGATATCTTGAAGCTGAACCTAGTGCAGAGCTTCTTTTGTGGGCAGACACTAGAGTTATAGGGATTGGTGAATGCATCCTATAGTGGTTCATACTATTCCAAGCATGAGGATCAAGTCTGGGCTATCTACAAGGAGATGGCTCAGAACTATACCACGATGTCTCAAACTAGATTTTACACACAGACAAGGCCACCATCTTATCACCAGCATTCCCAAGTGGCAAGATTAAGGGGACTCCTTCTTCTACTTCTACTCATTCTAATTCCTTGTCAGCTGATATGGGGATTATTTATTAGAAGTTGGAAGGCATGTAAATCATTGAAAAGAAGTGTCAGAACTTGAATAAGCTCGACAAGATCGATGAGCTTGAGAAATGTTTGAGTGACCTTAAGACTCAAGTTATGTGCCTTCATGAGATACATACAGATTCCATGTCATCTTCTAGATCACCAGTTGATCTAGTGAGCAGAGGTTGAGACATACTTCCACGGCCACCTTCTTCAGTTCAACATATCTATCATGTGCATTCCGAGCCGACTTAGTAGTCTCATGATTAAACTAAGACCCAACATACACCATCCTCTAACACTCAGATGGTGGTGTATCAGGGTGATCAACCTCTTGCTTCGATGCCCCCAGCTTACACAGAGATTCCTGAGCCATTGATTGATGTCAATGGGTTTGGTATAATCAGTCACAATAACCAGGGATCTATCGTAACTATCATGGTTACAGTTTCTCTTCAGGAGGTACTTCATCCCAGCAGCCACCACAAGCACGAGTGGGTCATAATAAAGAGAAGCATCAGTTAGGTCCTCGTCTATTCCAGCCCGCTCAGTGGAAGTAGAATTCATATCATTTTCAGTATCCACAGATCTATTCTTCACAGCAGCAATTCACTTCCCAATTGGCTCTGCGTCAATACCATTGAGGCAACTCATCTGGGTCTCATGATCCTTTTCATGAGAACCCAGCATTAGAATATCTCTCTAGTCTGATAGTCGACCAGCAGGTCGCCTTTAGGCGAAAGATGGATGCATTCAAAATTCGCATAACTGATATTGTCAAAGGGAATTCCGCCATTCCTACTCAAATAGATCGAAACACAAAAAATCTGAAGAGGAAGTCTGAGCAGGTACACTTGATAGAGCCCACCTTCCACTCACAGGTATTTTCAGATGATTACCTTTATTGTGATGCCGCTGATTTCATTTCTCTTAGGAGCGGTAGAATACACATAGGCAGAGACTCAATTAGGCTTAGTGAGGATGCACCTGATGATACAAGTGAGCTTGTTGAGCATGATGATGGCGGTGCTGATGCTGCCTTTCACTTTGAGAATGTTGATGGTAGTGTCTTTTGCTGATGTAGCTACCATAAACATTCTAAAAGTGAAAGGCAGCATCAATACCGCCATCATCATGCTGATGGGAAACAATAAAGTCTTTTTCTACATCAGCAAAAGACAAAAAAATATAGCTGCTACATCAGCAAAAGAAACAACAAAGTCTTTTGCTACATCAGACTCTGTTGTTTCTCATTAGTCTCAAAAAGGAAAAGCAGCTACATCAGCAAAAGACATCATAATGAGAAACAACAGAGTCTTTTGCTGATGCAGCTGCTTTACCTTTCTTTGTATATAGTGATGATGATGGAAAAATACAAAAAATGTACAAAGAGAAATGCCAAAAATAAGAATAAAGACAAGATAGTTGATTCAACTAGAGATCATGTCTCCACTTATGATGATCTACATGGAGAAAGTCCTTGTTTTAGAAAAAGACTTTCTTCTTATTCATTATATGATCCTCTTGGTGTACAGACTGGTGGGGAGGATGTCCAGATTCCTTTTCCCCGAGCACTCCATTAGGAAAAGGAGATAAAAAAGAAAACCACAAAAGACTCAGATGATTGATTTGACGAAAGAGATGCTAGACAAATTCACTATCCAGCTCGCTCTTTTGAAGCCTTGGCACACATATCTATTCTAAAGAAAGGTCTTAAAGAGCGCACTACGATTTGTATAAAGAAGAGGCAACGCAATCATTTCTCATAGATTCATGTGTTGACCAAGGAGACTTGTCGTGCCATCCAAAACCGTCTTCCAGCAAAGCGATCAGACATGAGAGCACTGTATGTCAGATGCGAGATCTTAGATCACACATTTGATCGTACTTTATTCGATAGTGGCTCTTCTATCAATCTCATTCCTTCTTCCTTACTCGACAAGTTTGAGTTTGTGTCCTTTCGACCAAGCAGGACAGTCTTACAATTTGCTGATATACCGGTCAAGAGGCCTAAGGGATTGATTAAGGACATTATCGTCAGAATTCAGGGTTTGCAATTCTACGTGAACTTTGTCGTGTTAGACATGGTTATCCTTGAATATTTGGTCGATACCCCGATCATCTTAGGATGACCTTTTCTGACGACAGCTAAGGTCGTATCTGATTATTGTATCGGGAAGGTGTACTTTTATGTCCAGGGTAAGAGTATACATATAGAGACAATACAAGACCTCAAATACAGATCAGTAGAATTAGAATGAACATCTGATGATGAGCCCGATAGTCTCTAGGACTGTGACTTTGTACAGACAGACGATGAAGAAGTATGGGTTTAACCAAGTACACGATCTTTCATCACACTTTCAAGAGAGTCTGGATTTCAGATACTAGATGATGGGAGATTGGATAACACAGTCTTGGAGCCGATTAGTGACGAGGCTTGTAGAGACGATTCTGGTACTTTAATAGTTTATGATGAGATTTTTGATCCCTCCGAGTCATAAGTGAATGTCAATTGGCAATGTCATAATGAGTTCCTGACTTTCACAGATCCTTTATCTAGCAGGGAGGTTGAGATAGATCAGTTCTGTCAGTTACCAAAGGATCAGTCTCCAGTACAGTCAGATTGAGAGGATGCCGATTAGCAGTGCTTTGCTGAGTTTCTTTCACTTCAGACTTCATCTATTGTGCCTACAAGGAGTCCGAGCAAGTTCATAATAGTCAGTTATCAGATGAGCAATCTCCAGATCAGTCAAATCCAAAGCAGGATGAGCTTTCACATACAAACTTAGTAGCCAATACCCAGGTCCTCACTAGACCAACTCTCCATGTTCCTTCTCCCCTAGATCTCAAGTCGTTACCTCAGAGCATGAAATACCGATTCCTTGCTGGAGAGCCCAAAATATTCCGACCACTATCACTTCCGATCTGACCGAAAATCAAGAATCTCATCTAATGGAGATTCTTGAAAAGAATCGCAAGGCAATCAGATGGTTAGTCTCATATCTCCATGGGATTAGTCCGGCCCTGTGCTTCCACCATATTTTTCTAGAGGATGATGTCAAACCATCTTGTGAGTTTCATCGCAAGCAGAACCCGAATTTTTGAGAGGTGTTCATGAAGGAAATACCCAAGTAGTGGAGCATCGATTTTATCTATCCCATCTCCGAGTCAAAGTGGGTTAGTCCGTTGCATGTGGTATCTAAGAAGACGAGAATCACCACAGTGATAAATGAGGTGTGGACTACATACGATTGAATCAGGAGACTAAGAATGATCACTTCCCGCTACCTATTATTGATCATATAGTCGAGAGATTAGCTGGGAAGAGACATTATTTATTTCTTGATGGGTACTCGGGATATAATCAGGTGGCCATTGCAGCTGAAGACCATGAAAAGACGATGTTCACTTGTTTATTCAGAACGTATGCTTTTAAACGGATGCCCTTTGTATTATGTAATGCCCCGGCTACATTCCAAAGGTTCATTCTCTCAATCTTTACGGATAAGGTGGGTGACTTTTTAGAGGTCTTCATGGACGATTTTTTGGTCTATGAAGATGATTTTGATTCATGTCTTTCTAGCCTAGATAGTGTTCTTCAGAGATACGCTAAGGTTAACCTCATTCTTTCTTGGGAGACGAGTCAATTTATGATGACTCATGGGATGGTCCTTGGTCATATCATCTCCAATAGGACATGGAGGTCAATCCAGCCAAGGTGGATATCATCAAGAAACTCGATCGGTCGTCCAATTTGAAGCAGTTACGATCTTTTCTAGGGCATGTTGGTTTCTACCGACGTTTCATTTAAGACTTCAGTAAGATTGCCCAGTCGTTATCTGATCTTCTAGCGAAACACACCGAGTTTATTGTTAATGATAAGTGCCTTTCAACTTTTGAGACTCTCAAGAACATTGTTGTAGCGGTTCATGTCCTTCTGCCATTCGATTGGTCTCTCCCATTCGAGATTATGATAGATGCTTATGATTTTGTCGTCAGGCTATTTTAGGATATAGGAGGGATGACCTTTCGTACGCCATATACTACACTAACAAGAATTTGGATTGCATCCAACAAAATTACACTTTTATATAGAAAGAAATGCTAGTAGTAGTATTTTCCTTAGATAAATTTAGGTCCCACATTTTAGGATCTAAGATTACCATTTTCAATGACCATACCACCATTAAGTAACTTATGGATAAGAAGGATTCCAAGTCACGCCTTAACAGATGGATCCTTTGAAGGATATGGGATAATCCTCAAGTGCATCACAGAAGCGTGAGCGACGTATCGAATACAACGAAGAACGACTAGTCGTACTAGTTGTTCTATGCAGCGGAAATTAAAATTTTTCCATGTGATGAAATCACATGATCAAGAACACTTCTCTGATCGTTTCATCTAAACCACAACTAGTATTAGAGTTACCTCTTGAAGCGTGGTTGTGATCGAGTCTCTAAAAAAAGAGACCTCCTGTCTCAAGTCCGATCTGATGGAGGAGACGCTTGCGAGCGCAGGGATAAATTGCGTGCCTCTCGCAATCCATGTTGATGATCCAAGCGACGGATCTCCTGATCTCGACACATGAGATCCGACGTCTTCTTCACGAGCGAGGCGCACCGAAGGAGACGGAGATCCACGAGCAAATGATCGAGTAGCATAACGACGACACTACGGTGACGGAGACTCCCTCTAGGGCATCCGTGGTGGACGACCATGAGAGAGGATGAGAGAGGGCTGACCTGTAGAGAGAAAGAGAGAGAGACTTATGTTCTCTTGTGTATAGAGAAGAGCAAAGGGTGCCCTTCTATTTATAATATTTTGGGATCCATGGATCTCAATCCATGGGCAACACAAATCCAATGGCTATCATTGATTTGTGTTTCTTTTAATGGCCTAGATTTGTGTTGGTAAAAACCAACAACAATTAATTTAATTTAGATTATTTATATATTGCTAAATCAATATAAATCAATCCTAAAATTAAATCAATCTCATATGAAGATCAAGGAGTAGAGATTACACCAATCCATGATTATAGGGGGACGACCACCTTTTCCTTATAGGAGTTGGTGGCCGTCCACCATATATCTTTAATATGTAATCTCAAGCAATCTCATGAGATTGTATTACTCCTTGAAAATCTCCAAGATTTACAACAACACATGTCGTAAATTATTCAACAAAAATAATTCATAATTATTTTATGAATATTGCAATCTTGCCATTGGAAAATTGTGAATCACATTCACAACCCAAAATAAAATTTGAATTACATTTTCAATTTAATGTTCAATGTGAATCAAATTCACATTAACATTTAATTAACAAATGTCAATTACAAATAGCTCTCTCTTATATATTATAAATCACATTTATAATATATATGATTAATAGGGATATTTCTATCCACATTATTCATATCCATGATAATTAAATCACATTTAATCATCTTGGATCTCTATTCTCATGCGCCCAAATAATATGAATCACATTCACATTATTTACATCTTTGATAATTAAATCACATTTAATTAACTAAGATAAATCTCATTATAATATGAAGCAAATTCATATTATTCATGATAATTAAATCACATTTAATTATCTATTTTCTCAATGCTCGGATACATATTATCAACAATGAAATTATCCTGAACCCTTTTAAGGATAATGCGCTTTCTCCGTGAATACTTGGAGATAAGGATAGGGCGATTGTATTGTTCCATGTATAGTGACTTGGATATTGAGATCACATCTCAAATCCAGATCTCGGGCCTCCCATAGATGCTTTATTAAATCAAGACCGCAAATCTAATCTTCTCATTGCATCTGAATCACATTCAGATCAATGTCCAACATTTGGACTAAGATTAGATTACTTCTCTAATGAGAGGAGTCACTAAAATCCATACTCGTTTCATCACTCTCTAGGAATGGAAGCGTCATGGTTATACAACCGTTTATGATCACATCACCCTTAGGTATTCCCAATATCTGTACATCCTGCATACTGGAAGACTCAGAGTAAATCCGAAGTATAAGATCAATTTTATACTGTCTACTTCAGGGATTTATCATTAAGTTTCTCATTTGATCATTGGGAGTCGGTATCGATCATATGCTTTCCAAAAGCATATATCATAGCCAGGTGTTGATCATATACTTTCCAAAAGTATATATCAAACCTACAAATTCAGTTAAGCTTCCAAAGCGAGACGACCATGCACGGAATTTGGTTCTCCTCAATATATCATGAGTGAGCTCATGTCTTCCGGTTCAGTAATGAACCTGTATGATCTCTTTGAGAGATTGTAATACTCATATGCCCTTGCATGCACACCAGCGCGCTGGTGTATAGACCTTGATTAGGTCATCAACCTATTAATATGCCAAATGTACATACTCAGATATATAGTAACACATCTGTCTCCGGTCAGAGGATGCATGCCTATATCATGACAACATACGATATAGGACCTTGGTTATCTCGATCTCATTAAGTCAACTCTTTGACATAACTAATCTGACACCTCTGAATCTCTATTCCTATGCAGAGGACCTGTATCAAGAGGTCGGTCAGATATCAGCCTAACTGAGAAAAGATTGCCATCTTCTACTCAGGCTGGAGATCATCTCTTAACAATCATTTAACAGTTCTTGATGAGTCCTCAATCTAACTCATTAGATATTCATCCAAGCACCAGCCTCTATGATTCAATAATTGAATCAACAGATGTATGAACATTAAGATGGCCATGGTACATAACCCTAATTTTACTAAGGGACCTATTATGCAAATTATATATTCTTCATTTTAGATTAGGGAATGATATTCGCAATAACATTTATTGCATAATGGCTCGTCGTGGGCTCGCATGTCCAACAATCTCCCACTAGCCAAAAGTGCCATTAATGGGCTAATCATTTAAACCCACACTCATGTGATAATAATAGGCTATTTAGAAAATTGCTAGGTAAGCTGACCAGTCACTCTGTTCCCAAGAGACTATGCCAAGTCCTTTTACGACACTTGCATATTCCCAGCAACATCGCTCGCATCTAATGCGAATGTTGTATCTTATGCAACCAATACTCAATATAGTCAAAGCAGTTATAGTGTCCTTGATAGTACTACTTAACAATTATTATAACCAGTATTACCATAATCCTTATCAGAATACCCTTATTCCTGGAGATCTCTATTTCCTAAGGTATCCGTAGTTAAGACCTTTTAGATCACTATCTATAAAGTATTATTTCTTGAAGATAATACTTTGAGATCACTATCTCAAAATTTTTGCCTTTTATGAAGATATTGTTATTTCTGCAATCAAGTATTTTATCACCATAGTAGGATCAGTAACAGTTTACTACTCCCACTGCATGGAAGACATCTGGCTTTTGTACACATCTAGCATACAATCGACTTCTTGGAACTGATGCACAAGGGCAAACAGTTTTAGCATTCACATCCTCAACTCTTTGAGGTGCTATCCCTTTAGATAGGTCAGTACCATATCTTTGAGGAAATTAAGCCTTTCTTGGAATTTTCTAGAAAATGAAAATGTCCAAGGTGTACTATTAGTGTGATTGTCCCAATACCCTCTTCTCTTTGCTTCTGAACAACTTCAAAACTAAGATCTAAGAGGTATCCTTGAGATCATATCTCGAGGTATTGAACAACCAGATTATAAAACACTTTTTATTATCATCCTTATATCGTTCTAAATGATTAGAATATTATCTACATTTAGCATGATGAACATAATGGCACTCCCACTATGCTTCACATGGTTCATCAAGATTTTATCTGAAATCATAACATTTATAATTTCATCATATCTTACGTTCCAACTTCAAGAAGCTTATTTGAGTCCAAAGATGGAGTTCTTTAGCTTGCACACCTTGCTTTCCTCAACCATGAAGCCTTGGGGCTACTTCATATGAATATCCTCAGAGAGGTATTCATAGAGGAATGCAATCTTGACTCACATCATGAAGATGTCATAATCAAGTTGTGTAGCTATAGATAGCAATATTTTGATGGGTTAAAGCAAGGTCACTGGAGAGCAAGTCTCATCGCAAGCGATGTCTTCTCTTTGATGTGTAGCTCAAGGCTATGAACCGTGCTTTGAATGTCTCTACCTTCTCACCAGGTTCCCTCTTTCTCTTGAAGATCCATTTATACCATAATGGGTCTTACCCATATAGATGGATCCTCAAGGGTCTATATACAACATTTGTATATGAAGTCTACTTTAGACTTTATTACTAACATCCATCTTTCCATGATATGATCTTCCGAAGCATCATCACATGAAGTCAGATCATTGTTAGATTCAACTGACACATGGAATCCATCCTCAAACTTATTTGAAGAGGTATTAATGTTTCATCTTTAATTGTCTGTTTAGTTTACGATTTCAGGAGCCTCATTATCTTCTCAAGATTAAATGAGTTCCTCTACTTCATTTTCATCTTGATTCTCAAGAGAGTCATCCTCTAAGAATCACATTCTCAGAGATGAGATCATTTAAGAATCTCAAAAAGTAGGTATCCAATACCATCCTTTATTTTCCTAATGAAGTAGCACTCTCTAGTGCCAGATTCCAGCTTAATCACATGGAACCGTATTAAGGATATATATAATGTAGTCTCTACCACATATATATACTTGGAAACTAAGATATAATTATGCTAAGATTAATCATTGACCAAATCATGTCACACATGATCAATTGTAACTCCCTACAACTCTATTGAGTTAAGGTTCATTACGAGGATTGAGATAGGAATGATATTCACATCTCCATAAGGTATTCCTTGAATTCATCTAATAGGCACAAGCTACCTTGGTTAGATGAAATTCATTTCATCTTCCTTCAAACTTTGGTTCTAAACCAAAATTGTGAAATCTTTCAACATTTCAAATCTTTCTAAGTGAATAGAATAAATCTCATATCACAAATAATCATTAATAGATATCACATATCCATAATATTTATTCTGATATAGATGATTCACATACATCAATATGTATGAGATCTCGAATACCTTAACATCTTACACCATTCTAAAAAGAAAGGTGTATTGGACATTTTTACTTTGAATACAATGTTCATAAGTATGCAAGTTTTGAAATTTTAGACATTCTAAAGTTTCATCTCTTACTTGTCCATTGATCTCATCAACAGACATATGTCCAAAACATGATGCCAGATCATTGTCGAATGATCTATCCTCCTATTGATCTTTATAGGCTTAATTTTCAGTATTAGAAATGATAATGAATCATTTATTAATTTTCTAATTTAGCGGAGTCCACTAGATGTTAGATTACTATCTGAAATATATCCATTATAACTCTCTATAATAGGTTCATTCCAGAATTCATGTTTATTTCCAACATTTAGAAATAAACTATGAATGTATTCTAATATCCAGGTCATAGAGACATTCTCTAAGACTAAGGGCTCCCACTGAAAATATGAAGCCTATTGATCCAATAGAAATTGTTGCAACAATTGCATCACTTCCAACATAGATGACCATAAACCTTAGGATCAAATTTCTAATATTCTAATACAGATGCAACCAATTGCAAGTGTCATTAGCAGATTGAGATACAATTATTAGACTTTATCTTATCAAATAAGTAAGTCAATTTCAATGATTATATGTAGATTATTCCGATGTACTATCCGATTCCTTCTCTAAGGATTCTAGATAGATTTGATTGTCATACTATCAACACATCAACTTATTGCAGTATTGACATTCATCCAACCTTTGGATGTCTAATGGAAGTCATAGAAGTACAGTCAACTCTTTGACTATACTTCTTACTTGGGTCCAACCCATGCTTCCACTGCGCTCCCTTTATCTATAAGCAACCATTACTCAAGACAAAGGATCTCTTATGTTGAAATCAAAAATTTTAATAGAAGAGTATTTCAATATTTATACATGCTTCATTAAATTTATACAATATGAATATTATGAAGCTTCATGAATGACTAGAGTATAAATAGTAGAATGATGACATTCATCGTATCTACATCCATTTAAACTCTTAAAACTTAGGTTCAGGTAGATACTCAAACAATTTGAATACACCATCTCCTATAGAGCCACCATTCTGCATAATGTAGAGAATCGTGTCATTCATGATTATATGTCGAGAGCACATATGTATGCCAGAACATCTTCTTAGATTTTATAAGGGTTATTTGATCATTACGATCATTATCGACATGTCACTTCAAAAGTACATTCGATGAGATCAAGACTTATAGAGACATACAAACCCTAGGGTTTTAGTTCTATTGTCTATTTAAATTATCATTCCTCATTATTATGAGGAAACTTGCACATTGCAACCACATACATTATGTGTCCAATTGCAAGTACAATATCTGGATCATAGGTCCAATCCATGATATTCTACTAGTTATTATTGAGTATAACATTGAGTGGGATTAAAGAAGGATTATCTGAAATAAGAAATTTGCATAACATATATAAATATACAATTTACTTTGATTTAGGAATTTTTATATCGAAGTCGTCTTGCCATGTCAACAATGAAAGTTCATTCCCTTAATCACTTTCAATGTAAGAGATATACTTACCATTATATCTCAAGCAAGATCTGCGATATCCTTCCTTATCTTTGTTACATCCCAATAATATGAGAACCTGTAACTCGGATAAAAAGATGCGAGAACACATTCCGCCTTGCAAGTCCAACTCACATCTCCCAATTCGGTCTTTAACACCCGGGCTCACCACCCCTAAGGTGATGTTGACCCGTCATTAATTGAACCAACCGTCAACATGAATACAACTCGCTATGCGCAATCCAATATCGTCCCAATAATATGAGGACCCGATATTGGGGTCACTACGCATACATCCTTACTCTTTCGAGAAGCAACAAGCCCGATCCAAATGGATCGTATGCAGGAGCTGTCACTTCGGAGAGGCATCTCCTACATAAAATATCTGGCGACGGAACCCTTCGCCTTGACGGGAGACCATGGATGTCACTTATGTGATCCTCCACCTCATATTTAAATATTAATTAATTATTATGAATCATCTTCATATAATTAATTCTTCCAAGGAAAATACACATCTATTCATAATAGAGTGTTTTTAATTGTATCTAATTAACTTAATCACATTAAATTAATTATCAATCCAATTCAATCAACAAATTTGATTTTACTTGAATATATGGTATTATCTCAAAGCACGTATTAATTCGAGATTTAATAATTTGAAAATACATCATGATCTCTCATGCATCATTCGTTCCCTACCCGTTGTCATGGCCAGTACCGGCGGGAGTGGGACGGACCGCAACCGGTGCGACCCGCAATCCCAACGCTCCCCGACTAGACACCATATCCGCCTCGGGAAAAAATAATGCCGAGCCAATCACTTTGTAATTGAGATTATCATCAGTTTTTCAACCAAAATTATACCATATAGTAATAATCAAAACAATTTTAATTATAAGGAAATTTGCTAACTAAATTCCCGATCCTATTCAAGCAAGGAGTTTGATGACTGTGTTTCCAATTATGATCTAGATCAAATCTAATCAATTTATTGGTTTAGGCCACGTCAATTAAGGAAATAATCATAATTAAATATTTCTCAAATATTTTCCATAATTATTTTATGAAATTAACAATTAATTTCACTAATTGATAATCACATGGTTCTTTATTAGGAATGTAATTTCAGCAGTGACCCCTACTTACTAAAATTAACATATCTCAATCAATTTAAATCCAAATTAAGCAAAGTAAGTTTCCAAAGTTTGCTAATTCAATTTACAAAAGAACCTATGTAATTTGTCACGTATTTCAAGGAGTTTCTAAATAGTAATTAACTCCTTAATTACGTTGAGATTTGTAGTCCCCGAAACAGTGGATACATATTCACTAATTTGATCATAACTTGAGCAAACGGATTCGAAATCACGCAAACTCAGATCTTACGGTTTCCTTATTTAATGGAGAACAAATCTATTTATTTTTTTCGTGTTTAAACAATTTAAACAGGGCCAAAAATAATCACAAAACAGAGATACGAAAATGAAATGCGATAAAAATTTCGTAAATCCTAACGAACCCAAATCGTCCTAGGATTGTGGATCGTATCCGAAACCTCCGACCTAAGGCTCTGATACCACTTTAAGGATATGGGATAATTCTCAAGCGCATCACGGAAGCGTGTGCGTCGTATCGAATACGATGAAGAATGACTAGTCGTACTAGTTGTTCTATGCAGCGGAAATTAAATTTTTTTCATGTGATGAAACCACATGATCCAATAACACTTCTCGGATCGTTTCATCTAAATCACAAACAAGTATTAGGGTTACCTCTTGAAGCGTGGTTGTGATCGAGTCTCTAAACGAAGAGACCTCCTATCTCAAGTCCGATCCGACGGAAGAGATGCTTGCGAGCATAGGGTGAATCGCGTGCTTCTCGCAATTCATGTTGATGATCCAAGCGGCGGATCTCTTGATCTCGACACACGAGATCCGACGTCTTCTTCAAGAGCGAGGCGCACTGAAGGATACGGAGATCCACGAGCAAACGATCTGATAGCATAACAACGATGCTGCGGCGATGGAGACTCCCTCTAGGGTATCCATGGTGGACGACCATGAGAGAGGATGAGAGAGGGCTGACGTGTAGAGAGAAAGAGAGAGAGAGAGAGAGGGAGAGAGACTTATGTTCTCTTGTCTATAAAGAAGAGCAAAGGGGTGCCCTTCTAATTATAATATTTTGGGATCCATGGATCTCAATTTATGGGCAACACAAATTCAATGGCTCTCATTGATTTGTGTTTCTTTTAATGGCCAAGATTTGTGTTGGTAAAAATCGAGAACAATTAATTTAATTTGGATAAATTATATAATGATAAATCAATATAAATCAATCCTAAAATTAAATCAATCTCATATGAAGATCAAGGATTAGAGATTACACCAATCCATGATTATAGGGGGACGACCACCTTTTCCTTATAGGAGTTGGTGTCCTTCCACCATATATCTTTAATATGTAATCTCAAGCAATCTCATGAGATTGCATTACTCCTTGAAAATCTCCAAGATTTACAACAACACATGTTGTAAATTATTCAACAAAAATAATTCATAATTATTTTGTGAATATTGCAATCTTGGCATTGGAAAATTGTGAATCACATTCACAACCCAAAATAAAATGTAAATTACATTTTCAATTTAATGTTCAATGTGAATCTAATTCACATTAACATTTAATTAACAAATGTCAATTACAAATAGCTCTCTCTTATATATTATAAATCACATTTATAATATATATGATTAATATGGATATTTCTATCCACATTATTCATATCCATGATAATTAAATCACATTTAATCATCTTGGTTCTCTATTCTCATGCACCCAAATAATATGAATCACATTCACATTATTTACATCTTTGATAATTAAATCACATTTAATTATCTAAAATAAATCTCCTTATAATATCTATCAAATTCATATTATTCATGATAATTAAATCACATTTAATTATCCATTTTCTCAATGCTCGGATGCATATTATCAACAATGAAATTATCCTGAACCCTTTCAAGGATAATGCGCTTTCTCCGCGAATACTTGGAGATAAGGACATGGCGATTGTATTGTTCCATGTATAGTGACTTGGATATTGAGATCACATCTCAAATCAAGATCTCGGGCCTCCCATAGATGCTTGATTAAATCAAGACCGTAAATCTACTTCTCTACTGAGAGGAGTCACTAAAATCCATACCCCTTTCATCACTCCCTATGACTGGAAGCGTCATGGTTATACAACTGTTTATGATCACATCACACTCAGGTATTCCCAATACCTGTATACCTACATACTGGAAGACTCAGAATAAATCTGAAGTATAAGATCAATATTATACTGTCTACTTTAGGGATTTATCATTAAGTTTCTCATTTGATCATTGGGAGTCGGTATCGATCATATGCTTTCCAAAAGCACATATCATACCCATGTGTTGATCATATGCTTTCCAAAAGTATATATCAAACCTACAAATTCAGTCAAGCTTCTAAAGCGAGATGACCGTGCACGAAATTTGGTTCTCCCCAATATCTCATGAGTGGGCTCATGTCTTCCGGTTCAGTAATGAACCTGTATGATCCCTTTGAGAGATCGTATTACTCATATGCCCTTGCATGCACACCAGCGCGCCGGTGTATAGACCTTGATTAGGTCATCAACCTATTGGTCTGTCAAATGTACATACTCAGACATATAGTAACACATCTGTCTCCGGTCGGAGGATGCGTGCCTATATCATGACAGCATACGATATAGTACTTTGGTTATCTCGATCTCGTTAAAGTCAGCTCTTTGACCTAACTAATCTGACACCTCTGAATCTCTCTTCCTATGCAGAGGACCTACATCAAGAGGTCGGTCAAATATCAACCTAACTTAGAAAAGATTTCCATCTCCTACTCAGGCTGGAGATCATCCCTTAACAATCATTTGACGGTACTTGATGAGTCCTCAATCTAACTCATTAGATATTCATCCAAGCACCAGCCTCTATGATTCAATAATTGAATCAACGGCTGTATGTTCATTAAGATGGCCATGGTACATAACCCTAATTGTACTAAGGGACCTATTATGCAAATTATATATTCTTCATTTCAGATTAGAGAATGATATTCACAATAACATTTATTGCATAATGGCTCGTCGTGGGCTCGCATGTCCAAGATCCTTCTATTTCAGGAGTTCGATATTGAGATTAAGGATAAGCCTGGAGTCAATAATGTGGTGATGGATCACTTCTCCTGACTAGAACTACCCAAGACTTTCTGAGTTTGATACACCTATCACTGAGACTTTTCCAGATGAGGCGATTCTTGTTGTTGCCTCACTCCCATGGTACGTCGACATTGTGAACTTTCTTGTTGCCAAGAAAGTCCAACAAGGTTGGTCCAGGTAGAGACTTGAGACTTTATTTGCGAAAGCCAAGTCTTACCATTGGGAGGATCCGATCCTTTATCATGAAAGAGCGGATTGTGTCTAGCATCGGTGTAGTCCTCAGGAGGAATACCGGAGTGTCCTCATGTATTGTCATAATTTAGAGGTTGGAGGACACCATTTAGAGAAGAGGACATCATAGAAGGTACTTTAATCTAGTCTTTGATGGCCTACTCTCGTCACGGATGCTCATGCATTCGTAAAGAGATGTAATGACTGTCAGAGGATGGGCACTTGTGGACATAGAGATATGATGTCGATGTAGGCGATTCAATTCCGTAAGGTTTTTGATGCATGGGGTATTGATTTTATGGGCCCATTACCTAAAAGTCAGGGATTCGAGTACACTCTGTTCGCTGTAGATTATGTGAGTCGTTGTGTTGAGGCTATTCCTGCCCGAGCCGTTGAGGCAAACAGGGTTTGCAAGTTCCTAAGGAAGCATATCATTTCGCAGTTCAGGGTCGCTCGAGTTCTTATCTCAAACGGGGGTAGTCACTTCATCAATGACAAGTTAAGGTCACTTGCTAGCGAGTTCGGTATAGAACATCGAGTTGTTACTCTGTATCATCCTCATACGAATTGTCTAGATGAGGTTTCAAATAGGGAGGTTAAGACGATATTGCATAAGGTTGTTCATCCAAACTGAAAGGACTGGTCACAGCTTTTGAACTTGGTGCTTTGGGCCTATAGAACATCCTTTAAGACACCATTGGGTACATCTCCCTTTCGACTCATTTATGGAAAGCCATGCTACTTACCTGTTGAGATAAAGTACAGTTCATGGTGGGCAGTGAAAGAAGTAATCTTTGGTTTAGATGACGCGGGAGATCATAGGCAGACAGAATTGGCATATGGCATGATGCACACATCATCAATATGCAATTTCACACTGATCAGAAAGTTTGGATATTCAATGCGAGAATCAAGTTATTTCCAAGGAAACTTCAGAGCAAATGGAAAGGACTGTAGATAGTACGAAAGGTGTACGACAATAATAACATTGACATATTTGAGTCTGAGTCCACCTTTCGAGTCAATGGTCAGTGCTTGAAACAATTTCTTGATCATGAGTCGCCGACCATTAAGGTTAACCCCATTAATTTTGTATGAGATGTGCTCTCCACTCTTCATTTTCTGCATCTCATATTTGAGTTTCATGTTGATGTCTTCGTTCTTTTTCACCTTGTACATACATGTTTTCGATTTTATTCATTCATTCTTTCATAGTCTTACACCCCTAGGTCTCGCTTAGGATGGTTGTTATATTTAGGACATACTTTATTATAAGTATAGGGGGGTATATCATTCTGTTCTATTACCGTTGTTGTTGCTTATACTTAGGGTGTACATTACCCTATGTATAGGGGGTAATATCGCTCATTATCATTTTTTACTGTTGTCAATTTTTTTGTATTGTCTTCTCTCTCGCTTCTCCCTAAATTGTTGATATTCTTCTCTATACTCATTCTGATTCCTCGTCAGATGATATGTGGATTATTTGTCAGAAGTTGGAAGGCATGTAAATCATTGGAAAGAAGTGCTGGAACTTGGACAAGCTCGATAAGATTGATGAGCTTGAAAAATGTTTGAGTTATCTGAAGACTCATATTATGCGCCTTCATGAGATATATACAGGTTCCACATCGTCTTCCAGATCACCATATGATCCAGTGAGCAGATACCGAGGCATACTTCTACGGCCACTTTCTTCAGTTCAACACATCTATCATGTGCATTCCAAGTTGACTCAGTAGTCTCCTACTTACACTCAGACCCAACAGACACCGTCCTCTGACACTCAGATGGTGGTGTATCAGAGTGATCAACCTCTTGCTTCGATGCCCGCAGCTTACACAGAGATGCCTGAGCCATTGATTGAGTTCAATGGGATTTGGTATAATCGATCACAGCAACCAGGGATCGATCTATCGTGAGAATCCTGGTTTTTATTGGTCTTCAGAAGGTATTTCATCCCAACAACCACCACAGGCGTAGGTGGGGCAGAATAGAGGCCGACATCGGTCAGGTCCTCGTCCATTCTAGTCCACTCAGTGGAGGCGGAATTCATATCATTCTGAGTATCCATAGACTTATTCTTCGCACCAGCAGTTCACTTCCCAGCCAGCTTAGCAGCAGCCTAAATACCATCGAGGTAACTCATCCGAGTCTCATGGTCCTTTTATGAGAACCCGTCATTAGAATATCTCTCTAGTCCAATATCCAAACAGCAGGTTGCCTTTAGGCAAGAGATGGATGAATTCAAATTTCACATCATTGATATTGTCAAAGGGAAATCCTCCATTCCTGCTCAGATAGAGCCAAATCCGAATAATATGAAGAGGAAGTCAGAGCAGGTACACCTGATAGAACCCATCATCCAAACACAAGTATTTTCAGATGATTACCTTTATTGTGATGACGTTGATTTCATTTCTCTTAGGAGTGATAGGATACCCACAGGCGGTGATTCAATTAGGCTTTGTGAGGATGCACCTGATGATACAAGTGAACGTGTTGAGCATGGTGATTGCGGTGTTGATGCTGCCTTTCACTTTGAGGATGTTGATGGTGGTGTCGATGCCACCTAGACTGATGAGAAGCAACCAGAGTCTTTTGTTGATGCAACTTCTTTACCTTTATTTATATATAGTGATGATGATAGAAAAATACAAAAACTATACAAAAAAGAAATACCAAAAAGAAGAAAAAAGATAAGATAGTTGATTCGACCAGAGCTCATGTCTCTACCTCTGATGATCTATATGGAATGAGTCCCCATTTAGAAAAAGACTTGCTTCTTATTCTTCATCCGATCCTCCTGGTGTACAGACTGGTGGAGAGGATGCCCATATTCCTTTTCCCTGAGCACTCCGCTTGGAAAAATGATATAAAAAGAAAACCATAAAAAGGCTCATATGACTGATTTAACGAAAGAGATGCTGGACAAATGCACTATCTAGCTTACTCTTTTGGAAGCCTTGGCACACATCCCTCATCTACTAAAAGGTCTTAAAGAGTGCATTATAGTTCGTAGAGAGAAGTGGCAGCGTAACCATGGCTCAGAGATTCATGTGTTGACCAAGGAGACTTGTCGTGCCATCCAGAAGCGTCTTCCGGCCAAGAAATCAGACATGGGAGCATTGTATGTCAGATGCGAGATCTTAGAGCACACATTTGATCGCATTTTATTAGATAGCGGCTCTTCGATTAATCTCATTCCTTCTTCCTTACTCGACAAATTCGAGTTTGGGCCCCTTCGACCAAGCAGGACGGTCTTACAATTTGTTGATAGATCAATCAAAAGTTCGAAGGAATTGACTAAGGACATTATCATCACCATTCAGTGTTTGCAATGCCCATGGACTTAATCGTGTATGACATGGCAATCCCTAAATGTGTGGCCGATTCCACTATCATATTAGGATGACCTTTTCTCGCGACAGCTAAGGTCGTATCTGATTATAGTACCATGAAGGTGTACTTTCCCATCCAGTGTGAGAGTATACATATAGAGACGGTGCAGGACCTCAAAGCCAGATCAGTAGAGTCAGAATGAGCATCTGATGATGAGCCCGATAGTCTCCAAGATTGTAACTTTGTACATATAGACGATGAAGTAGTATGGGATGAACCGAGTACACGATAATTCATCACACTTTAAGGAGAGTCTGATTTCAGATACTAGATGATGGGAGATTGGATAGCATAGTCTTGGAGCCGATTAGTGACGAGGCTTGTAGAGACTATTCTGGTACTTTTACAGTTTGTGATGAGATTTTTTATCCCTTCGAATCAGGGTAGTTAATGTCAATTGGAAGTGTCATAATGAGTTCCTGACATTCACAGATCCTTTATCTAGCAGGGAGGTTGAGATAGATCAGTTATGTCAGTTACCTAATGATCAGTATCCAGTACAATCAGATTCAGAGGTGTCGATTGGCAGTGCTTTGCAGAGTTTTTTTTCACTTCAGACTTCATCTATTGAGCCTACAACCATCCTTGAGACCGAGTGAGTTCAGAATAGTCACCTATCAAATGATCAATCTATCAGTCAGATCCAAAGTAGGATGAGCTTACACATACAAACTTAGTATCCTATACCCATGCCCTCTCTAGACTAGCTCTCCATGTTCCTTCTCCCCCAGATCTCAAGCCATTACATCAGAGCATGAAATACCGATTCCTTGCTAGAGAGCCCAAAATGTTTTCGATCATTATTACGTCTGATCTGACCGAAGATCAAGAATCTCATCTGATGGAGATTCTTCAAAAGTATCACAAGGCAATCGGGTGGTCAGTATAAGATCTCCATGGGATTAGTCCAACCATGCACTTCCACCATATTTTTCTAGAGGATGATGTCAAACCATCTCGTGAGTTTCAGCACAGACTGAACCCGAATCTTCGAGAGGTTGTTATGAAGGAAATATCCAAGAGGTGGAGCGTCGATTTTATCTATCCCATCTCTGACTCAAAGTGGGTTATTCCATTGCATGTGGTATCTAAGAAGACGGGTATCACCACAGTGATAAATGAGGCGTGGACTACGGATGATTGAATCAGGCGACCAAGAATGATCAATTCCCGCTACCCTTTATTTCTTTATCGATAGATTAGCTGAGAAGAGCCATTATTGCTTTCTTGATGGGTACTCAGGATATAATCAGGTGTCCATTTCACCTGAAGTCCAGGAAAAGATGACGTTCACATGTTTTTTCGGAACGTATGCTTTTAAATAGATGCTATTTTGATTATGTAATGCCCCGGACGGATGCCCTTTTTCTTATGTAATGCCCTATCTACATTTCAAAGGAGCATGCTTTCGATCTTTACAGACATGATGGGTGACTTTTTATAGATCTTCATGGATAATTTTTTTGTCTATGGCAATAATTTCGATTCCCGTCTTTCTAGTCTAGATTGTGTTCTTCAGAGATGCATTAAGGTTAACCTTGTTCTTTCTTGGGAGAAGAGTCTTTTTATGATGACTCAAGGGACGGTCCTTGGTCATATCATCTCCAATAGGGGAATGGAGGTACATCCGACCAAGGTGGATATCATCAAGAAGTCCGATCTGCCATCCAATTTGAAGCAGTTACGGTCTTTTCTGGAGCATGTCAGTTTCTACCGACGTTTCATTGGAGACTTCAGTAAGTTTGCCCGGTTGTTATCTGATCTTCTAGCGAAAGACACTGAGTTTATTGTTAATGATAAGTGTCTTTCAACTTTTGAGACTCTCAAGAACATTGTTGTAGAGGCTCATGCCCTTCAGCCACCTGATTGGTCTCTCCCATTCGAGATTATGACATATGCCTCTAATTTTGCCATTGGGGTTGTTTCGAGACAGAGGAGAGATGGCCTTCCATACGCCATACACTACGCTAGCAAGACTTTGGATTCCGTCTAGTAGAATTACACTGTTACACAAAAAGAAATGCTAGCAATAGTATTTGCCTTAGATAAATTTAGGTCCCACATTTTAGGATCTAAGGTTACCATTTTCAATGATCATACCGCCATCAAGTACATTATGGATAAGAAGGATTCCAAGCCGTACCTTTCCAGATGGATGCTTCTACTCCAGAAATTTGATAATGAGATTAAGGATAAGCCTGGAGTAAAGAATATGGTGGCTGATCACTTCTCCAGACCAGAACTACTTGAGACTTTCTGAGTTCGATACACCTATCACTGAGACTTTTCTAGACTAGGCGATTCTTGTTGTCGTCTCACTCCCGTGGTATGCCGATATTGTGAACTTTGTTGTTGCCAATAAAGTCCCACAAGGTTGGTCCAGGCAGAGACTTGAGACTTTCCTTATGAAAGACAAGTCTTACCATTGGGAGGATCCGATCCTTTATCATGAAGGAGCAGATTGTGTTTGGCGTCGATGTATTCCTTGGGAGGAATACAAGAGTGTCCTCACGTATTGTCATAAGTTAGAGGTTGGAAGACACCATTCAACGAAGAGGACAACACAGAAGGTGCTTCAATCCAGTCTTTGGTGGCCTACTCTCATTGTGGATGCTCATGCATTCGTAAAGAGATGTACTGACTGTCATAGGATGGGCAATTGTGGACATAGTGATATGATGTCGATGTAGTTGATTCACTTTAGTGAGGTTTTTGATGCATGGGGTATCGACTTTATGGGCTCGTTCCCTAAGAGTCAGGGATTCAAGTACATTCTATTGGCTGTAAATTATGTGAGTCATTGGGTTGAGGCAATTCCTGCTCGAGCCGTTGATGCAAACACGGTTTGTAGGTTCCTAAGGAAGCATATCATTTCGTGGTTCGGGATCTCTCGAGTTCTTATCTCAGACGGGGGTAGCCACTTCATCAATGACAAGGTAAGGGCACTTGCTAGGGAGTTTGGTATAGAACATGAAGTTGCTACTCTGTATCATCCTCATACGAATGGTCTAACCGATGTTTCAAATAGGGAGATTAAGACAATCTTGTAGAAGGTTGTTCGCCCAGACCGAAAGGATTGGTCACAGCTTTTGGACTCAGTTCTTTGGGCCTATAGAACATCTTTCAAGACACCTGGGTACATCTCCCATTCGGCTCGTTTATGGAAAGCCATGCCACTTACCTATTGAGATAAAGCACAATTCATGGTGGGCAGTGAAAGAAGTAATCTTTGGTTTAGACATTGTGGGAGGTCAGAGGCAGACATAATTGGCATATCTGGAGGAATTGAGAGATGAGGCTTTCACGAGTAGCCTTCATTATAAGAAGTAGATGAATGAATGGCATGATGCACACATCAGCCATAAACAGATTGAGCCTGATCAGAAAGTTTGGATATTCGATGTGAGACTCAAGTTATTTCTAGGGAAACTTCAAAGCAAATGGAAAGGCCTGTATATAGTACAAAAAGTGTACGACAATAGTAGAATTGACATATTTGAGTTGTCTTCTGAGTTCACGTTTTGAGTCAATGGTCAGTGTTTGAAACCATTTCTTGATCATTAGTTGCCGACTATTGAGGTTGCCTCCATTCAAATGTATGAGATGAGCTCTCCACTCTTCAATTTCTACATCTCATACATGAGTTTCACATTGATGGCTTTGCTGTTGGGCAGGTGCTGAATTCTTGTCTTTATATAAGCTAAATACGCAATTTCCCCTCTATCTAGCACTTGCTAGAGGTCCCTTTCAGAGGCGCTAAGAGCAGTTGAATGAAGAGAGGCTAGGAAGCTTATATCTAGTTGGGCTCTTTCGATGCTGGTCTCAATGCCCTACCCACCGGGTTCCAAGCTACCGTCTGAAACCAAGGAGGACTAGTTAAGCATTTGCGGAAAGCATTTGATATCTGTACTCCCCGACTTCCGGGATTCTACTCCAACTATTTATTCGCTTCCATTTTCTCGGTGCTTCTCTAGGCCCTTTGACCTCTCTTCCCTTAGCCCCTACTCTCAATATGCTGTGCGGCTTAGGTCAACTAATACGAATAAGATACAGTTCACTCAACGATTGCCAAGAAAAGATTACAGAAGCATTCCGCCTTTATCCGCCGCTCACACCCGCACAAGCCTACTCAGCACGTACTGTGGAAAGTAGAATCGTCGTCTTTCCTCCTATTTGCATATCTCATACAAGCTAATGTTCCTGAATGAGAGTCCTCTCCTCTCTTCCTCAGAGCTGCTGAGCCTACCTTCGGCATGGGATGCAGCGAGCTGAAGAAGAAGAAGAGAGGTGGCATTCCCAGCTCTTTTCATTGAATCGACACCTATAAGTGGAATGAGGTCAGGCTGATATAGTGCGATATATAGTTGCAGAGCACCGAGAGAGAAAAAGTGAGACGACGATGTCCGACCAAAGATTTTACCCACCCAATAGTAAAATCCTGCAAATAAAGCAAAAACGGCTCCCATAGAAAGTACATAATGGAAATGTGCAACCATATAATACCTTTGGGATTTCCCCTCGTGCTAGTTCTTCTTGCCTTCCTTCTCTGTGCGGATATCTTCACCCCTTATAAATAGCTCTGCAGTCTCTAGCTTTATTGACAGACGGGTAGCCGCTCCCCCTATTGAGCTAGCTGGTCTGGTACTGACAGGGGACGAAACAGGAAAGTCCTGTACAATATCAAAATCTTCCCTGAGAAGACTCTGTGCTAATTATACTAGCTAGGTATGCGGTGCAACCGCAGATGGCTTGCATTAGACGATTGGGCTGAGATAATCACTCGATCGCCTCGTCGAAGGCCATGGACCACCACCATCATATATTAAGCTGGTTAGTCAATGGTCAGTGTTTGAAACCATTTCTTGATCATTAGTTGCCGACTATTGAGGTTGCCTCCATTCAAATGTATGAGATGAGCTCTCCACTCTTCAATTTCTACATCTCATACATGAGTTTCACATTGATGTCTTCATTCTTCTTCACCTTGTGCATACATGTTTTTGATTTTATTCATACATTCTTTTGTTGTATTACACCCCTAGATCTCGCTTAGAATGGTTGCTACATTTAGGACGTACTTTATCCTAAGTATAGGGGGTGTAGACATTGTGTTGTTCATATCGTTATGTTCTATTATCCTTGTTGTTGCTTATACTTAGGGTATACATTACCCTAAGTATAGGGGGTAATATCGCTCATTATCGTTTTTATTGTTTTTTATTTTTTTCGTATCATATTCTCTCTCGCTTATCCCTCAGCTGTTGATACTCTTCTCTATACTCAGGGATATTTTACCCTTAGTATAGGGGGACAAGCTGAGTCGTTGATTGTGTGCATTCTCTTGACCTCGATCATCTTCATTTTTGAGTCTCCTATCCTTAGGATCAGTTAATCCTAAGTATAGAGGAGATGATTGACTTTTATTCGTTATTCTTTTGACTCGTTATAGAATAGTATTCTTTTCACCAATCTATACTTAGCCCGAGTTATGTCTTCCTTTATCGCTTTTTGGTCACTATGAACACATAGTTCATGCTAAGTATAAGGGGATGTCGTATATATATTCTGTATATACTTTAGAAGCCATAACTCGTACTTTATTGTATTTTTAATAATATGTCTCAAAAAGTATGGATATATATTTTGGGTTTTTAAAAGCTGATAGAAAATTGTAAATATGAGTTAAAAAATTCTTAAAAGTTGTATATAAAATTTGTTGTAAAATACTTGGATAAAATTCTTAAATATATAAAAGTTGTAAATAAAATTCTTTTATAAAATCTTGTATAAAATATGTATAATCTTTTATATAAAATATGTATAAAATTCTTTGTAAGATGTATATAATTCTTGTAAATTCGTGTAAATTGATTTAAGAGACTAACTCTTTTAAATTGAAAAAAAAAATAAAATTTTTAAAAATCAGTAGAAAATTGCAAAATTCTTTAAAATTTTACATAAAAAACTTAATCTAAAAAAATAATTTCATTAAAAATTATTGCATTCATTAACATTTTTCAGAACAAATTTGATTCTTGAATCATATGGATCTAAGTCTGAATGATGGAGCTTGATTTAGTCCTTAATCCACTTAATTCTAAAGGGACTTCATTAGGAACTAGAATTAAGAGTCTTCAGGTCTTTTGACTTAATTCTTTGGATTTCATGAGACCGTGTTTGGAATTCAACTTAAACTTTCCTAAATAGAATACCTGGTGTCATCCATTTAACTCTTCTTCATTTGAAACAATTTTGAACTCATGTACTCTGTACTTAGCTCAACTTGAATGGGTTGCGAAGGACATTCCTTTTTGGTGGTGCATTTTCATCCTTGTCTAGTGGCGCAGACGTCTAAAGATGGGAGTGAGGGGATGAAATAAAGCTTCGGATGAGGGAAGGATCTGTTGGCACAATTTTTTCCATGACCCCAAAAAATAGATGGAAGAAAAGATGTTATATCCATCGGGGTATAAAAGATCAATGCAGTGCAACAATCATTTTCTACAAAAAAGAAGCCAAATACCAAATACAAATATGACCACAATGGTCCAAGCTTCAAAGAGCCTGCATATCTTAGTGGAGACTTGACTAAATTGGCCAAGCTTCACAGGAGATGTAACTACACTAGTTACGCTCCAGTTCTCTTCCCATTCTTCTACTTCGCTCTCTCTCTCTCTCTCTCTCTCTCTATTCGATAGTGGACACAACAAGACCTGGCCTGAGAAGGAAATATCCCCTCCCCGAGGATCGAGTAGCTAGATGAGGGTCCAATGGGAATATATTACTGAGATGGGCAGTTTCTTCGCTTCTTCAAGCAACAAGAGCTAACACCTTTCACACACAATACAAATTGACTTGAAAGCTGAATAGTATGTGCGATGGATGGGTGGATCTGAGATGGTATTGAGGTGAACTTAGATATGGATTTGTGGAGTTTGAGGGTTGTTGAGATTTAAATCCTAATTCTAATAAGGTCCAGACAAACTATAAATCCAAAGGCCTATTCCAAGTTCTTGATTTCGAGTGAAGTGAAATTTGATTTAAAGAAACAAGCATGTTCAACGTTCTTTTATTTCCCTTTTTCTTTTTCTTTTTGCTTTCACTTATTTATAGAATAAGTGTTTGCTAAGAGACTAGAAAAGGTAAAGTAGAGGGGATGATGAATCCATGATTCATCGCTTTTATTCTTTCATTATGGATAAAATCCTTGATAAAATACATGTAAATATTCATCAGTTCTCACTAATTAATGTTCTAAACACTTTTATTTAATATTATATATTTAACACCTATTTTATCTAAAATAAAATAATAAAGAGAAAATGAAAAAGAAAAGAAAAGAAAAGAAGGGTGTAGATATGTAATATATACAGATGGATCCTAAGCCCGAGACCAGGTCAATATTGACGTGGTCGACAAAATAAATAAGTAGGGGGAGATAAGGATCATAATTTATAAGTAAAATGTCGGAAAATCAATATCACAAATATGCATTAACACACTTCTCATCTTGTATAAATTTCACCTATTTTATTTATCACCAATATCACTTCAAACTAAAATATTTTCTCCACAAAAGTTGTTTATAATAATATACTACTTTTTAAAAAATATTAGAAAATATTTATTGTATAAATAATTAGTTATGATGAACCAGAAAAGCTGTAAACGTCAACTCCCAATGTTCATAACTATTTATAGAAAACTTCAGATTGATCAAACTCACTTTTAAACTTAATTTTATAAATAATACTATTTATTAAAATATTAAAAAAATATTAGAATCAAACATGTGAGTTTTGGTGTTTGGACCCGTTTGTATATATGTATTATGTATATAGATCTTCTCTATTTTCTAATTAAGTATTCTGAATTATAATAATATATATTAATTTATAAAAATATTAGAAAAATTATTTAATATATAAATAATTAATTATGATGAACCGAAAAAGTCATAAATGCCAACTTCCAAGGTTCATAACTATTTATGGAAAAAATCCAAATTGACCAAACTCACTTTTTAACTTCATTTTTTAACTAATACTATTTATTAAAAATATCAAAAAATATTAGAATAAAACGTGTGAGTTTTGGAGTTTGGACCCCTTTGTATATATATATATATATTATGTATATAGATCTTCTTTATTTTCTAATTATTTATTTCGAATCATGTTTAACTTAATTCTTCTTCTAGTGTGTTTATAAAAATCAGTAAACAAATATAAAAATATAACTTAAAATAAATGCCAATAGATACCAAAGCCACAAAGTCATAATCCTAGACGTTTGTACCTCATAATTCATCCATATGGACTCCGAATTGGGAGTACTCACTTTTAAAGTTCATTTTATACAGTTATCTATCAAATGAAACTGATTCGGAGTTAATATGCAAAAAGTAGGTTTTGGGACCCTATTGGTATAAAATGTACAATGCATCTTAATTTTATTTTATCTAATGTAGGTCATTTCTTATATTTTTATACTTCAATAATATTTTATTATTAAAATAAATAAATAAATATTATTTAATTATTAGTTTATTTATTTATTAGTTTATTGAATTATTTATATAATTATTTATTTATTTATGTAATTATTATTTATTTAATGTAGTATTTATTTATTTATTTTATTTAATTATTAATTAAATTAATTAATTAATTAATTTTTGTTTTATTATTTTATTTTTTTCTTTCCTTTTTCTCTCTCTTCTCTCTCCTTCTCCCCCGCACCCTTCATCCCCGTCGCCCCCTTCCTCTCTCTTCCACCCGCCGCCTCTTCCCCTTTTCCATGCAGCCAACGACCCAACGACCTGGTCATTGGGCCGTTCAGCCAACATCCCTCGTTGTTATTCCAACCACCTCCTCCGACGCCTATAAATAGACCACCATCTCCTCTCCGATGGACCCTTCAACTTCAGTGAGCTTCGGTAGGGAAGACAATTGTGACAGAGCTTATCTTCTGTCGAGAAAGGAGAGTTTAACGAGATCACGCCACCGGTGTGAAGCCCAGCTCCACCACGTGCTCAACCTCTACATACCCAGCGGAGCTTCACCGAGCTTCGCATCCCCAAGCAAGAAATTCATCCGCAAAACCCTTTTCCAGGCTAGATCTTTCTCCTTTTTCTTCTCCTCCTCCTCTTCATCTTTCATTTCTCTTCTCAGTCTCTCTCTTCTCCGTAGTTCCTCTACAAATCCGTTTCACTTTCACCGTCGATTCTGTCATCACCCTCTCGATCTATTTGTTTCTCGTTCTACCACACGTAACCATCACCTCTGTCCACGTACAGTGGTCAGAGTTCCGGTTCCGTCCTCTACCTTCATCAGAACAACCCCCTCACCTCTCTCTATCTGATTTAGATCGACGCTTCGTTCCTCGAGTCATATTCATCCTTTACAGGTCATCACGTGTGGACTCAGGGCATTCACGTCTGAGCGAATAGCATAGCTCTACATTGGATTGACCAAACACTCTTCATCATCATGAGAATTTGAATGAGCGGCATCAACTGAGATCTAAGCACCCTGCAATCATAGAAATTAGAAATCAATTTGATCACAGATGAGTGATACACATCAGATTTGATTTGATCCGGCAAAAAGAGATCTAAAATCCACTATAGCACCTAGAGCCCCATTCAATCCCGAGACAACAAGTAAATCAACGGCTCGATAGATGCATGCATTCGTAGAACAACCATCGTGTGAAGCATCTCCTGGATCTGAGCTTAACTGTCGATATCGTAGAGCTAATCACACATCTGGATACACCGAAGATCCAGATCAATCCTCCGCAGCAAAAAGACGCACACATTTGATCGGTCAGACCTGCCTGAAGCTGAAGCACTTGAAGCGATTGCAAATCAGAACTGCTCACCACTCTCGAATCTGCATCTAGAGAGAACTAAGTGCAGCAACAAACCATCACAGATCGAGAGAGCGCCTCCTATCGTTTCGAGGAAATAAATTATCATATCTAAATCCGCAAAGCAATAAACTGATCAGAGTAGCGCCTCAAATCAGATGCTCTGCAGTCTGCCATGTGTCATTACCAGACATGCCCACTGCCCCGCCACTTATACACATCACGTGGGATACACATGTGTGAGCTAATATTTGTGGGCAAATTGCTACTTAGCCCCCCAAATAATTATCAATTGCGAACAAGTCTCACCGCTCTAGAGTACATGTGCCATACGCGTGCACTATATGGGCATTTGCGATGAGCCCCCTGTGTTTTCTGACATCTCTATCTAGGTCTAGGCCAGTGCCCAATGAGTGAGCACACACGTGTATCCTGCACTTTTTACGCAATACACCCCGTGGGTTTCAGCATTTCTCCAGTGCACCCTCCAGTTTCATATTATTACGCCTAAACCCCTATACAATATATAAATACTATACTACTTTATACATACTAAATAAAATACAAGATATTAAAATAAAATAAAATATATAAAAATACTTAGTATTATACTATAAATAGTATATTCAGTATTTTGAAAAATAAAAATATTTTCTAGCAACAAATAATTTTGAAAATACTAAAAAATATAAAAAACTATAAAATACACAAAAAAATTTAAAAAAACAATTCTAAAAATCCTAAAAAACTTACCTACAGTACATATTTTACCATTTTCACGTATTAAATTAAGAAACAAATACAAATTAAATATTAAAACCAATAAAAAATCAAAATACATAAAAACTTCAAAAATACAGAACTAATTCTAGAAAAATTGGAAAAATATGTGTAATAGTCTTTGAAAGGTATTTTCATCTACTTTTTGATAAAAAAATAAATATATTTATTACTATTTACTATTTTAAAATAAAAAATAAATCCCTATTTTTATTAAAAAAATATTTTTTAACTTTGAAAATAAATTTTAAAATCCATAAAATTTCTTAAAACCCTATAAAAATTTCATAAAGATAGTAGTCAACATTAAAAATATAAAATTACAAAAAAATCAAATAAAAAATATAAAGTCTAATACCTATATTTTTACATAGGTATATTAAAATCGTGAAAATTTTATAAAATTGCATAAAATTCAATAAAAATCCCTAAAATAAATAAAAATCTGGAAACCCAATTACTTTTGATTCTCTAGTCTTTTACCTTAGTTTTTCACAGTTTGCCTCCCTGAGTTCGAGACTCTTGTACTAACACTATACACATTTAGTTTAGGAGTATAAATAACAAAATAATAAAATTTTCTGTGAATTTCAACCGATCACCACAACGACAATTGTCTATCTTTTTAGACAACCCAATTAGTTTGATGTTTCACTCGACCCCATCCTCCTCAACATAAAGCAATCAGTGTTCAGAAAGTCGGCCTAGGCGGCCGCATATGCGAAGGTGCCCCCCCTACCGCACCGAGTATACTATACTCAGTCAATATGCAGGCCATGGAGTATATGCGACCGAGTAATCTGCATATGTGGCTGCATATGTAATAGAGATGACTCTTTGCTTCTCCGTCACCTTCTTGACTTCCACATGGGTTGCTCCTCCACCATCTTTTTCTCCTCTGCCAAGGTTTGCTGATTGATATATTTAGCTCTAAAACTCTCTATTTTTTAGATTCAACAACAACGACTCTATTTTTTTTAGATTCTCCAACGACAGCTCTGACTTTTACATTATCTCATAGGTGCATGAATATAGAACAAATTATATGTGTTTATCTAGATCTTTTGAGGATAAAATGAATATAGATGTCAGATTTACATGGAACTTTTAATTGCACAGAATAAATTACATATATTTAATTTAAATAGCAGATTTTTTTAATATTTGACTCTGAATAGAAAATTACCATGTACTAAAATATGAAGGTTCATGGTTGTGTTTACTACTAATGTTATACTTCCAAAAAAGGTTACCTTCAAATTTAGACAAGGATATCCACCATTTTTTCTATCTTCAATCAATTTACAACATTTTTTACTCTCTCCACCATTAACTTAACGTATTTATCTTTTCAAAATGAATGACCTTTGAAAATGCTTTGGTCGATATCACATTGTACAAAAACGTCTTCACTTCATATTTATTCCATGTTATAATTTTTTGAACATAAATATCTAATGTTTGAAATTATTATTATATTTTTAATAAATTTTAATTAAAATAATAGGAACCGCATAATCCGCATATACTTCCGCATATACTTCCGCATATACTTCCGCCTACTCGCTTACTCGCTCCAGACCGCCTGACCAAACGAATACCGCATACCGACGTTCTGAACCTTGAAAGCAATCTACAAGTACAAGTCAACACTCACCAATGATAAGTACACTGCCAAAAAGACAAAAAGGGTCCATCAGAGACAAAATAAAGACCATTGTTGTTATCATTCGTGGTATGCTATAATCATCTCATCCATTATTTTCTAAATATTTAGCACAATTTTCCACTAGCAATATTCTTTTCTACATATAATAAAAACCCACAACCCCCAGAGACCTTGCATTCAGTTTTCCCATGTTGCAAAGGCAAGAACATAATGCTCGAAGCTACAACAACAATAATCGATGATCAGGAATTCCCATGTATCTGAAAAATCATCACACTTGATGTAACACAACCCAACATCTGTAATGCAATCTATAGATCACGAATCTGCAGATTATGGTATGGATCTTTATTTAGCCCAAACTACGGGAATTTACTTTCTTTCATCGTAATTGACGATAAGGTAATATAATTTCATGCATACTTCTATAGTTACTTAATTTCATTCTATAACTCTTTACATTCTATTTTACTAATGAAATATACCCTTCCATTGTTCCTCAAGGATGAAGAAATGCAAGGCTCAATTTATGACTCCAATTTAGAAAAGTGGAAAAAAAACTCACAGTTGGTAAAATTTATTTGTTTACAAACATTGATACTTACGAAGCATGGAGAAAATATAGAATTACCAACCATCACTACCAGATGGTGCTGAAGAGCAGATCTCTAATCCATCCATTAGATGATGATCCATCTTTTCCAAAATCTACACACCACTTTGTTATGCTAAACAACCTTCACTTAGCTAGCCTATTTGGGGTATCCCTTATAAGTAAGTGAGCCATAAATTTGGTAAATTTGTGTAGTGCTGGTAGAGGAGAAAATACTAACAATGTAAACCTTAGCAATGACCCTTTAGTTATACCCACCAAAATGATAGTTACTCTCTTATTCACAGATGTCATAGGTATTATTATTGAAGTACGCTCAATATCCATTATCAAAACAAAAGAAGGAGGGTACCGGAAAAAGACAAGTTTAACGCTTTTTGATAGAAGGTAACCAAAACCACTTTTATTTATGTAGTGTTACCATACTTGCATACGAAATGATGCTTCTTAACACAGTGAAACTAAAGTTCATCTTACAATATCTGTGGTGACCTCACAATAAAGTTAGTGGACGATCTTCAAAATGCTGCAAGAAATCATAGCGTCCTCCTTGCGGCACATCTTTCTATTTCTACATACCAAGGTAGACATCATTTCTGCTCTACTTTCTTACGCACAAAATACATATTATTTTCCTTCCCTAACATCTATTTATTTAATGCTAGGTTCATATACCCTCTCCACAATCAGGTTCTCTAATCTCCTGCTAAATCCTTCAGAAAACGAAGAAACCACAAGCCTTGCCTCTTAGTTTCAACTTCTTCTTTGAAGCAATAAACCTCTTAATATATTTTCTTTACTCCACCATCGTCTAATATATATTTAATTTCCTCAATAGGTTCATTGCATATAAAAGTCAAAGTAATAAAGACTTCTCCCATGCCTCCTCCATGGATATACTTACATGCAAAAGTAACCCCACTTCCCTCACAAGCATACTTAGTGCATTCCAAAATACCTCATCAAAGGTAATTTTAACAACATTCTCTTCTTTTTTCTTTACTAATATATATACACTTACTTTTCAAATTTCTTTGTCTTTACCAATTTCATCGCTCACTCTTGATTTACCATAGCCTATGACATATGTCACAAACTTGATTATCACAATTGTCCTCATGAACATGAAACTATTGCAATATCTGTCATGCAACATACATGTTAATGGAAGATGAAACACATGTCAACTGTGGAACTCATAAACCCCAATGCTTCTCAAGGTAACATATAATGTAACAATATATTTTACATTCTCTTCCAACTGTTCATGCACTCATTCTTTACCTTCACCAATAGGATGAAAGTTAAACTCGCAGTGACAGATACAGCTCATGCACACATTACCATATTCGCTCATGTTGCTAAAAAAATCATTGGATTGACTATTTGTGAATTACAAGAACTACTTGAAAAGTTAACCTCATCTACTCACATTCTACATGATCACATTCATATACTAATAATGCTCATGCCTTCTTCGAACATAGGACATGTTAGAGAATTTGCTAAAAGACATTACACATGCATGCCTATCAAAAGAGTATGCATTTGAAATACAAGTAACAGAAAAGAACATTCATTTCGCTTCATGTGGAGACTTCACTGCAACCGTTGTTCAAGAACAATTACAAGAAATGTGCTATATAAATCAACACCACTAACACAATAACTTAGTACGCACTAAAAAATACTACCCATATTTTTAATGAACCCTATACACATGCACTGCATTTACTTTTTTGGCCCTTTCGCATTCCTGCCATTTTAACTGACATTACCTATTTAATGTTCTAATCATGTTCTCTCATGCAACTCTATGATTTCTGCTACTTTTATCAAGACATATACTGATAGATAAGAAAGGCTATGTAAACTTTGATCATGCTTATGTTTTGAATTTTATGTTTAACATAAACATATGACATATAAAGAACGTTATGTTCGTTTTGATGCCACTTTTGTTTCATACTTTCTCTAAAAAAACAAACATATATTGTATCCATCGAAGATTTTAATTTTGATAACTTTTTGATACCTTATTAGATGTTTGACTAAAATTGAATTGCGAATTTTTCTATGGATATGCAAATATGGACTGTCGTAATGGAGTTAATATGTATATCTTTGCATATATAGAAAGGAAGAAGATGGCGTTTTATATTCAGTGGTTAGATGTGACCTTGACTAGAATTATGAGGTTTCGGTGATAGATTATTCTTACAAGATTAGTACATGATATTTCAGGTACAGGTTGTGGTTGGGAGAAAACAATATTATAGAGGAAACCCTGTCAAAATTTTATTAAATACTATATGCTTCCAACTTCCGAAGGTTGCAGTCGCCTCCACACAAGGATGGTCCTGGTGACGCAGTACATATGTGTCACCTTCCTCGCTACTACGACGACACTTATGATAAATATCCAGTTGAAGATGCTACAATCTGAGCACTTGTACATATTTGATTAAGCAAATATTCTCCTTTTCTTTGCAATATCATTAGCCTATTTAGTACTAAACATCTCCCTTTAAAATTACCCTCTTAATATCGACATATGATTTTTGCTAACGTTTACTACAAATATTAATTCCTTGGCACATCCCTACGATGGCTTAAATGGAGAGACTCATGCATTATATGTAGTAGGAACTTTCTTGGGTGACGTATCTAGAGGAGTAGAAAATTGAGATACACAAGATGAACTAGCACAACGACCTGCCTGGTCAAAGAATAAACATTAGAATATACAACAATTGCATGTTATAACAAGCAGAGATCTCTGGAATTTAATTCATCATACCCTGAAATGTATAGACATCTCTGTTGTTTTAAAAGCAAAACCATCTGGACCCAACTTTATTTATAAAGAAGAACTTCACTTAAGAAATAAATACTCCATTGTAAAATGAAATGATGTATGCATACTCTTGACCCTTTTTCTATCGAAAAGAATGATAAAAGATTACAACAATAAAATAAATTTAACATTTAATTGTTACAACCATCGATGAAAGCTTAATTACCGGTTGTTTAGTGCCCAATAAACGAAGATACTTTGAAATACTTGATTATATTGTGGTTGCTTCCTGTTGCAATTGATTATCTCTTTTGGATGTCAAATACAATTGAGATATCTACATGACATAACAAATATGAGTTTATCATCCAACTTTCACAATCTGTAAATCAACTGAATAACTCAGCATAAACATGTAAAACGATTTTTTCCTATGCAAAGCACGGGGTGTGCACTGGTTATACATGATAGTGGATAACTTTTGGTATGCAGAAACAACTGGTGTATTTTATATATGATAGTGGTTAACTTTGGCTATACGATGTTAGGGAAAAAAATCTCTATTGGCGATGTTAAAGAATGCATGATATATTATAGATACTTGTTCGAGTTTGGGAGAGCTCCATATATCTTTATCTTTACTAAAGCCGGGTTTTGCCCAACTCCTTCCCTCCTAACTACATGTGGCACGTCCGTCATTTTTCCAGCTCTTTGATGAATATGTGATTCATCGCTCTAAAAGTTGAAAATAGAGCCCCGTTCCTGAGTATTTAGAAGCATATTTCCCTTTATCTTGCATAATTAGCATACTTACATGCACACATAATACATGCATTTTAACATCCGTATTTGCATTAAATAAGAAGCCTAATTCACTTGTAAATATTCACCGTTATTCACCTATTTATCTGTATTTTATACCCCTCCAAAGTCAATAAAACCAACCCTAAACAGTGTATATTATTAACTAATAATACAAGGAAAAGGGGCACAGTTTTTATCTTGTAAAAATACCCAATAAAAATCCCAAACCCAGTTGGAGACCCTAGAGCTTAGAATGCAAATATCTACCTCATAAAACCTTCGATCTAGTCCACTCACTTTCAGATTAATACACATTCATAGACCTTCAAAATGAGACCAATTTCATTTAAATCGGAGCTCGTATGCAAAACTTAGGTTTTTGGGCCCCTTTGAGTACTATATGTATGTATATTTGTACCCTTGTATTTTTGTATCCTATTTGACCTCATCTCTGTTTTTGGTCAACATGAAACTTGTAGATCTCATCGAGATATACAACTTTCATGTTTTGAGTTTTTCTAAATTCTGCCTCCTTCTCTCTCTAATTCACCATTCTCTTTCAGCCATTCAAAGCAGGCCATATGGCGCCCTCTGATTGCGCCACGCGGCCCGCTCCATTGTGCGCCACGCACCCTCCATCCTCCATCGTCCCATCTCTTCCTCTCTCTCTTAATCTAGGCCATCCATTCCCGTACCTACTGGCAACCCTTCAATCAATCCCTGGAATCAATCGTAGCCCTCCGTCGGCGCTGCGCTCTCAAAGCGCCACGTGTCATCTCCATGGCCATTCGATCTTGCCTTCACATCTTCAGCTCCACCGTTCATCATCCAGATGACCTCCACCACCCGATCGACCCACCAACTTCATCATAGCCGCACGCTAGCGCCACGCCCTCAGCACGACACGTGTTGCGCTAAGAGCCCTCTGATCTTCGCCAGAAGCCCTCAATCATGTCCACTCATCTCGTGCGACATCTGGACCCTTCGATCAGAGCCTCAAGAGCTCATCCTGACCGGTCGTCTCCACCTTCACCTGTGCCCTCCACGTGGTACTATCATAACCCTTCGATCACATCATCTTGATTTAATCCCAGCTGCCCCGTAGCACCTAATTCTCAGCCGTTGGATCGCGAGATCCAACGGTAGAGACGTCGTCTTCTACCTCCCACAGCTCCCGCATCCACGTTGCCTACCAGGAGCATCACGTGAGGCGCACATGTTTCGTGGGAATTTTGCACATATACCCACAATATTCTAGGTAATTGCATTTAAGTCCCTGTCAGCGTGTTTAATTTTTAGCAATTTGATTTTCTGTATTTGCAAATTGGTCCTTGTCTTTGCATGCATTTTTAGGTGTCCAATTGGCATTGTTTTTCAGTTCTAAAAACTGCATTGTGTAGCTTATCTTGTCCTCTTTCTTATGTGACACTTGTCTCATTTTTGTGACGTATTGGGAATTTAATATTATTAAATTGGTGAAATTTTCCATATTTTACCCATTTGATGCCTTTTAATTTGTATTAAATTCTTTGTTGCTCCAAAAATCACCAAAAACTCACACTAGACTCAGGATAATTTATTTACATTGTGCCCAAAAATCTTTGCATTTGCACGCATCCCGAGGCCTGAATAAATTAATTGGTGATTTCCTTAATTGATTTTTAATAGGTCCAATTCACATAGAATTTTAGGTTTATCAATTTTCTTAGATTCATCATACTTAGATCTATCTAGGATAATTTTTATATCTAGAAATAAGGTGTTTTGGTATTTATTAAAATTATTTTTGTAAAAATCACCTTGCATTCATATTTAATTCGTAGTAAATTCATAAAGTGTCAGAAAATTCCAAAAAATTAATGTAGCTTAATTTCATTGCATTACACATTCTGGCCAAGTTTCATAATTTTTGGACTTAGTTGGAGTACTTTTCTGAATTAACTTGTAAACTGGCCCGATATTGCATTGTCTTTCTCTTAAATTGCATAAAAATTGTTGAAAAATACCGAAAAGAATCTTCTAAAAATCCAACCTCTGAAATTTGCTTAAAATTTACCTAAAGAGACAGCTGCCTCCCTGAGTTCGACCTTGGGATTGCCTAAGTAAAATAAATTTGCCGCTCGTGATTAATTAAACTTTAATTAAAAGTGGTTTTTGATCAGTCCGTATTTACCTGACTACAACGAATAACACGACATTAATTTGACCATTAATTTGATCGAATTAACAAGGGTAGGTATGAGACCATCAAATGGTGCCGTTGCCGGGGAGGCAAACGACTTAGGATCACTTTAGAAAATTAGATTTACGTTTTCCAGTCACTTGGGTAGTCTGATCTCTGAACTACCTTGTAATTATTTTATTTTTTCTTTTCCAATTATTTTTCTATTTTTTCTCTCTGACATTTTTGTATCTTTTTGTGCGAGGGCCCGGTGGACTTGGAGCGGCTTTCTTGAAGTCGACGCATCTCGAAGTGCATCGGAGGCCGACGATTCATTGATCAAGTCGGTTGTTGAGACGCCAAAAAGATTTTCATTTTTTTTGTAAAAAAAGAGTTTGCATTTCCAGCGGTTCCCTTAGGTTCTCGTGCGTGTAAGTCAAAATAAAACGTGTCCCTGTATGCTGTGTGGTTGCTTTACGTAGAATAGGACCTGCACTTGCGGCTCTTAGAGCTATTTTAGGACCTGTTTGTGCTTGTAATATTTAGGACCACACTTCACCATTAAAAGACGCACTTAGACTGCAGATCTTAGTCAAAATCAATCTGTTCTTCACTCGCTAATATAACTGCCTGTTTAGGAGTGCCTTTTATCGTTTGCATTGCATATAGTGCAAAATTTCAATTCAGTATTGCATCCTGCATTATAGAGAGCTGGAGGTACTGTAAGTATTCTTACTCAAGCATTCATCATCATTTTCTCGATTGCATCGGCTTTTTCTGATTCTCTCTCTCTTTCTCTGTTTTCTAACCTAGGATAAAGGAATTAGGACTGGACGATAGACGTGATTGCTTGTGTGGATTGATATCAGTGACAACTAATCTCTAAAATCGGGACTGCTAATTGAATTGGACCAAAATAATTGACTAAAATTAACCCTTGTTTACGGGAGATTAACCCTGACCTTGATTTCAGACTGAGTGAGGGTACTAGAGTGTGTAAGGACCCTAGGGCAGAGCGAAAAATCCCCGCCTTCTATATCACATACCCCGATCCGAGCAAATATCACCGGTTGAGCTTTGGGTTCAACTGACCAGCGCCAAGTAGCCTCCGCCTACTCCAGTAGGTAGATAGAGGCGAAATTACGGTGCACCGTGACAAGTTGCTAGTAGCCTCCACCCGCGCTTGCAGGTAGATAGGGGCGAAGTTAGAGCCTTGTCAGCTTCCGCCTACTGTGTAGGTAGATAGGGGCAGGTCCTTGAACTTTCGGCTGGTGATAGGAGCGGAGAAAGGAAGGGCGTTGGTATCTTAGGTGACAGGTTAAACAGGGGAGACGCATCCGGCTTTGAGCCGACTCCCCTATAGATCGCGTAACCTTTTCTACTTGTCTGAAAATTCACACTTAAAATCAACCAGACTATTGGACTCGGTTTTGGGTCCTTCACCTTGTTGAGTGTGAACTCGGGGTTTGCTCTTGTGTTTGTCTTTGTATTTGTACGTGTGTGTTATCCTGTGTAATTGCACATTTTCTACCTCGATCTATTTACATTCATCATTTCCTCTTTAGGATGTCGGGATATTGGTCCCCATACCCTGTGACCTCTGGTCAATCCTCCTCAATCATATACCATTCATCTTCACCTTCTCCTTCTTCCATGTATCCTCTGCCACCCACGGGAGACCCTTACCCGTGGTCGGTTCCACCTCAACCCAATTATGAAGTCAGAACATCGACTGACTTCTCCACTTCTTCGCATTTCTCACCTACTCCATATTCTAACACTCCGGATCCACTTCCATCTTGGGCTGACTGTCCTTATTCCCGAGAGCTTGCATGAATCAAAGAATTGAATGAAGAGCAAGCCACTGTTGAGACAGATGATTGGCAAAATTATATGCCCCCGCATACTTCATTCTCACATCAAGTAAGGACCAGACAACAATTTTCATATACACATCCCGACTTGACCTTAGGGCATAACATGGTCGATCGAACATACCAAATGAAGAGGCATACACATCATGATTTCCGAAACTTGATTGACTTTAGTGATCAAGCTTCCATTAACCACCTTCATTCGGAGAGCCTATACATTTACAGGAGTGGACTCATGAGCTCGACTCACCAGTCCCTCGTTCATTGACTCCATCATATGATTCTCCGACCAATATTTGTCATTTGGATAGTCCATACTCGACCCAGCATTACATGCTAGAATCTAGGTATGTTGAGTATGAGACCCCAATATCTCATCAGTATCCTCCAATTAAGCAGAACTCTCCCATGATTTGTCATGAGAACATTTTGGAGGATGACATTGCTAGACTTATTGAGAAAAATGAATCATTTGGTAACAAGTTAAGAGATGTCACCGACATATTACACTCAATTTCTGCCAGCCTGAGTATGAAAGTGGAGAAGGAAGTAAGTAGATTTGATGTTGAAAACCGAGCGAGCATTAGGGAACCCACACCTTTTGTACAGCTGGAGTCCATTCTATCTCCCTCTTATGCTAACCACTTACCCTCTAATTCAGAGTCTGATAATCATCCACCAAAAATATCAAAAAATTTGAAAATCCTAAAAAGACCAAAAACATTGAAAAATCAGAAAAATCCATAAAAATAGAAAATGAAAAAGACTTGAAAAATTTGGATACTACCTTAAGGGAAGCACTCGATGAAGAATTGATTTTTAATATTCCCTTAATAAAGACCATAGATCACTTTTCCGACCTCAAACGATTTGTGAGAAGTAAATTGATGCCAAAGAGGTCGGGTAATAAGAGGACAAGGACTGAAAGACATTAGTTTACTTTCAATTAGTAGCAAGGTTTTAAAAATCATACCCAACATTGAATCAATAATTCTTCAGTTTGGTCTAATCGGGTCGAGCAGTCAATTTAAAGTGGTCGGACCAACAATGATTTCAGCATGATGACATCATTCCTATCAACTTGAAAATAATCAGACCGGGTTGAATTCACTAGTTGGACCGGTCAAATCGATTTTCTGAATCAAGAAAATAAGATATAATACATAAACATATTTATTGATTTACGCACGCATGCGCGCGCGCGCGCACACACACACACACATATATATATATTAAATAACCTATCAAAATTTAGTAAAGTAGAATGATAACGAAATAAACAAGACAACAAAATGTAATTAGTATCACGATAATTATAGTTCAAAAAACATGTATATACTATATACGGTAATTAGTATCCTTATGTACGGACTCTAAACCCTAAACCCTAACCTTAAACCCTAAATCCTAAACTCTAACTCTAAACCCTAATCCTAAACTCTAAATTCTATACCCTAAACCCTAAACTCTAAACCCTAAACCCTAAGTCCTAAACAAAAATCATAGTTTACCCTAAACCATGTATTTAGTATCACGGTAATTATAGTTCAAAAAACATGTATATACTATATACGGTAATTAGTATCACGGTAATTACATAAAAAATCATAGTTTAAACGATCATATAACACATGTATATGATATGATAAATTAATGGAAAAACCACTAAGTAGATCAAACTATATGACATAATATTTGTTCAAAGTCCAACCAACCGAGCTAGAGGCAATCAACTCATTGCAGTCACCTCCGAGCTTATTCACACATGCATAGTACTAGGACCCTTATGCCTCAGACTGCACTGCCAGCCCATGAACCGGCAACTCAAAATGAGCCTTGGTTTCAAACCAAGCCTCCTTCGACACATTGCGACGAGACACTGACATTCTTCATGATGCCGTTCCCTCCGAGAACTTCTCGGGTTGGGTTAGGGAAACATCCGATGCATGCCTTCGTGGATTCAAACGTACTCACAAGACGCACAATAAGAATAAGAACGATATAGACTTCATAAGGGATCATTTGAGTTGCATATCATAATGCTCCTACAAAGGCATATTTCGTATAGAGGGGAGTGAGAGAAAGGTCCCAACCAATCACATCTTATATCCCACCCATGAACCGTACAAGCACATACTCGACCCCACCGCGCATACAATTCCATACCTCAACCCACTCTGCACCCCGATCCTCCTGCCTCGGTAAGCGGTTGATTATAAAAAGTCTAGTTGCAGGGAGGCACGTCGGGACTGAGAGAAAGTAGCAGACCCTCTTGCTCTAGAAAACAACCTGCAGTGGTTGGGGGAAGGGAAGGCCCTGGGGGGACCTGACGCCCCGACTCCTCATAAATGGGAGCAAGCCCCTGACTAGATTCAATCCTCTACTCATACCTCTCGGAGAAAAGAGTGAAATGACCTCCTGAATCTGAATGAGTCGGTCGCCCGGTTCATGCCCCTTCCCTCGGCCATCAAGTACCGAGATTTCCCCTCCCCTAGTTCTCTTTATAAATGTTGGTACTCCACTACAACCCTTTAGAATGATTTGCTTTTCCTTATTTCGGCAAACAATAAAATTCTCGCTCTTGTAAATCTCAAACTCCCTGGTTTTCACTTTGACAATTGATACTTAATCTTGTATTTAAAATTGAAAAATATCATGCTCATGCAGTATTTGAAGATTTTATTAGACGGATAATTCGATCTTGGAGAGATCTAACACTGATCGTTATTTAGGTGGTGGGATTTTGATGTGTTGGTAGAGGTATATGAAGAACTCTACATGTTCTAATCCTTGAATTACTTAATAGAATGATATTCTTTAGTTGCTTTATCATGTGATTTTATCGTGCTCCTTGGGGATCATAGGGTACTACTTAAAATCATGATGGTTCTTCATTTTTTATTACGCATTCTTTATTTCATATTTTAACATGGCGTGCAACGAGTCAATTTTGGAATCATTTTTCGAGTTTTGATTGTACCTTGATAGTTTTTATCCAAGTTTCCAAAAAAATAGCGAAGATCAGTTTGCTTCTGCGACGAATGCCTGGAGCGGCAAAAAATGGTGGTATTGAGTTGTTATTTAAAACCCTAAATAGACATCCCTTGAAGGTGACAGCATGAGGACTCTAGTGCAAGGACGCTCGGCACAAGTAGCGGTACATGAAAAAGTTGCACATATAGTTTACCATCGATGTCAACTTGACGATGGAAATCTCAAAGACATGAGGAGTTTCTACACATTGTGATCTACAATCATTGCGTATAGATGCAACAATGATGGGGATGTAGTGGTAAAGGTGAGGGTGTATGTCAAGTTGAATGAGTCGAGAGTTAGCCTCGACTCATACTCAAACTCGATAATAAAACTCGGACTTGATAAGCTTCAAGCTCAAGAATGATAACTCAAATTCAAACTCGATAAGCTTCAAACTCAAGAATGCTGATTCAAACACAAATTCGTTGAGGTCGAGTTGGCTCACGAGCCTCTTAATGTGCTTTTTTATAGTAGGTTGATTTTATATTGCTTGTCTATGAACTTTCTTTAAAGAAACAATTGAACTCATTAGTAATATGATAGTAATGTTTAAGTTTTTTGGTAGTATATATGAATGTATTTATTCATGTGTGTTTGATAAGAACTATAAAAAATTTGACATGTAATACCAGTACAAAAGCAAAAAGTAAAGAAAGGTATCAGATATTCAGCATGTTTCCCATCATTATCATAGACTTTTGAATGGGATGACTTTGCCTTCTCTTTAAATAAAGAAATGATACAACTCCAAAAATTTTGTTGATGTTGCAATATTTCCTCCTCATATTCATTATTCGTACATCATATTTGCATTTATATTAACTTGAAAATGTATATAATAACTAATAAAAATTAAAATGAGTTATCCAATTGAGCACACTTCAACTTGAACTCAACTCGATCAACTGAACAACTCATTTCATCTGACTCGAGCTCAATAGCTTTTCGATCCTAGTTCACGAGATCTTATCGAGAATCTGAGTCAAGTTCATCGAGTCCTAGCTTTACTAACATCCCTAGGTACAAGCAAGATTCTCGAGGAGGTGATTTTTTGTTGCTGGGGAGGTCTACTATGATGATTGACGGGATTTCCAGTTGAGATCTTTTGTATTCAAGCATATACATTGGATGAGAGACACCTTCTTATAGAAGGCAAACACCCCTAGTGAACATCGATTTTTTTATTATTATGACTTTGATCCAATGAGGGCTAGGGTTGTGCATGGTTCACGGATTTCACGGTTGTCTGATCTGATCTGTATGGATCGACCCTAAATCAATTGGTATCTAAAGAATCACATCGGATCGGGTATCCAACCCTATTTGACTCGTGACATATGGGGCTCCGATCCAATGGTCTGTAGATAACCATGGGTCAACCCATCTCATAGCTCCTCCAACCCAGACGATGCCTATGTGTCTACCTGTGTGGTACTAATTAGGAATGCAAATGGACGAATACATATATAGGTATAGGTGTTACCATATCCTTATCTATTTTTTAATACAAATAGGGATGTAGATACATATATTGACGGATATGAAATCTATAATGGTGCCATATATTTAAAAAATAGATATGGATGTAAATCAGATTCTAACGAGCTTACGTATAATATTAAAAATACATTATGCAAAATGTCCTTATATCATAAAAGTCATGCCAAATATTATATATAAATAGATTTACGGATGTTGGATATAGATTTTTGCAATATCCAAATGATATATATATATATATTCGTATTTATTCTAAAATGGATATTGATATGGATGTCAAAATCTTTATAAAATAGATATAGATATACCCATTTCCATTTAAATTAAAATTGTCAAGTGGGCCAGTTGGCTCTAACAAGATGGAGGTAGGTGTGTCTTAGGCGCGGCTCAAAATGGTTGAGATTTATGTCCAATCCGTCACCGTATGCAACCTGCAAGCAATCGACAACAGTGCATGTTTCGGCAGCAATGTTTGGGTGGGGTGGGGCTCCTTTGCCCACTGCTTTGTTTCTCATATTTTATACAGAATTACCTTTCTTTCCATCGAAGTCACATTAATATATTCCTTATTTGAAGAAAAGGATTTTAAAAAATCACTAATTTAACCATAGTTAGATAAATAGCAATGTAGAATACATAATTAAGAGAAATGTTATGTTTGAACATTGGAGATGTCGAAATAGAAGTTCGTGCCAAATCGGCACCTCAAATATCAATATGAAATTATCTCGTTCTATATCGAAATGTAAGTATCAAATTGATATATCGAGTGCCACCTGGATTATTAATTTCCTGCATATTTTTACTCTAGACATTTAAATTTTAAAATATAATCGTAAATTTTGTCGTGTTTGATTTTTTTTGTTATTTGCGTTTTAACACGAAATCCTATTTTGGAAGCTTTAACAAATTTTGTTTGGCTTGCATCTAATTCTTTTGGATCCACGGATACCCACGGATAATCTGATATCCATTGGGTATCCAATCTAATGGATAACCATTTTGATTGGAGCGGGTTGACTCATTGATGAGAATCGAAGCGCTTAAATATGAAGAATCTGTTTGGTGGAGCCAACGCGCCAAAGTTCGATACCTTAAGGAGGGAAACTCAAATACAAAATTTCTAAAAACCATCGCCTCCGTGAAAAATAATAAAAATCATATTCATGATTTAAAAAACAAGGACGGTCTTCTTGTCAATGACATACTTGACGTGGGAAAGATAATTACATCCTTCTACTTGGAGCTCTTCAGGGATCCTGATCCTTCTTGCGATTTGACATATATACCAAAAGATTTGGTATGTCCGACCTCTGATCCTGATTTGTTTATCAAGGCCTTCTCCTTAACGGAGGTGGAGGCCACGATAGGATCCTTTAAATGAAATAAAGCACCAGTACCTAATGACGTTACAGTTGAATTCATTCGAAAATTTTGGCCAACTCTAAAAGTAGATTTTATGAATTTACTATTTGCAATGGACTAGGGGGATTTTGTCGTGAAAGACTTTAGACATCTAAACAATACTCTTATCTCTCTCATTTTAAAGAAAGGTGATCGTCATGATATTGAAAACTTTAGACCCATTAGCTTGATCAACCTACCTATGTGTATCATTGCTAACTCACAAGTAGATAAGCCCCTATTCTTCGAGAAAAAATGTCCCCTCTCAATGTGCTTTCCTCAAAGGGCGATCCTCGACTGATGCTCTCATGGTTGCCTCTGGCATTCTTGATTGTTGGAATCGTTTGAATACCAAAGCTGTTATATATTAAAAATTGATTTCCGTAAAGCTTTTGATACCTTAAGATGACCCTTCATTTTCTCGGCGCTCGAGGCATCCAAAGTGCCAAAAAATTCATTCTGTGGATAAGGGCGTTCTTTGAGACAACAAAAACTTCCTTCAAGATCGATGGATCTTAAATGGGATTTATTAAACCTGAGCGTGGTGTCCGTCAGCGGGATCCCTTATCCCCGCTCATCTTCATTCATTTTTTGTCTATGCTCGATTCGATGTTGGTTAAGCTGGTCTACGCGAGTAAATGCATGGGATTCCAAAGGAAGGGGATGTCTGGGATGATAACAAATATACAATTTGTTGATGACCTTCTCATATTTATTCAATATGACAAGCGTGAACTTCAAAATGTCTTGGATACTCTAAAAATCTTCTCCAGCCTTTCAGGGCTCTGTATTAATCATAATAAATCCAAATATTTTGCCTTAAATCTCTCAGACGAGGAAAAACAAATTGTTGACACCATTCTACCTTGGAATCACGGGGCCTTCCCAATTTCCTATCTTGGTTTCCCACTTGATACTAAGAGGCATGGTATAGGGGAGTGGAATAAAATTATCGATAAACTTGCTAATAAACTTAAAGGACGGAAGGCTAACATTCTTCCGTTGCCAGCACATGTTTGTCTTATAAATTCATCTCTAACTCCACTAGCTACATGTATGCTTTCTTGCTTCAAGGCACCTTTAAAAGTAATTAAAAAAATCGATCAGGTTAAAAGGAAATTTCTATGGAATGGAAACACGAACCTTGGACTGCATGCCAAGGTTGCTTGGAAAAAAGTGTGCCGGCTCAAAGCTAATGACGGTTGGGGAATTCTTGACCTAAAGAACTTCAACACTGCTCTACTTATTAATGGTCCCATCTTACTATTGGGCACTTCTCATAAAGTTTGCTCACATGTTTGGAGTGATATTTGTAAAGGCTCACAGGAATTAAGAGAAGTATTTCAAAAGCAATTACGGTATGGCAAACTTTCATCTCTATGGAGAGACCCTCTGCTGGGGAATCCACCCCTTAATGCCCAATTTCCAAATATTTGGAAACTGGTTAAAAACAAGAGGATCTCAGTTAAGAATGTGTTGGTGACCTGGAAAGCAAAAAACAATTGGTTTAAGGACTTTACTTTAGGGCCCCTATTGGACTTTGGCCACAAATTGAGTGCATCAAGGATACATTAAGCATGATGGTGAACATATCGAATGTCAATCATAACGATCTATGTTTCTTCTCTACTAGGGATCTGCTCAAGCCCAAATCCATAAACAAAATGATCTATGATATTTTAACCTCAGGCGGCACTGATTCAAAATTTAATTTAAATTTCTGGTCGAGAATCTTTGATCCAAGAATATCGTACTTTCTGTGGTTGTTGGCTCATAGGAAGGTTGCAACGCAGGATCTACTTTATAAATTTAACATCTCTTCCATTAACATATGCTATCTTTATCATTCAGAATTGGAATTCTATGAACACTTATTTGAAACTTGCAAGGTCTCTAAATGTTTATTTACAAAAGCTCTGGTGGTCGATTTGGAGGCCCATTGCAAGATCGATTTTGCTGTATTTCAATTAACATCCCGAGAATTTTGGCAGATGCATCACAAATTTTCTTGGTGCGTGTAAATTGTTCATTTTCTCAAGATGCTAACTTTGGTTGAGGGCAAATTGGCCTACATTCTAGATATTGTGTTTCTTTATCTTTTAACTTCATTATCGCATGCTTTTCTTTTTTTCTCCTAGCTCTAGACCAGATAGCTCCAATGTTTTAGGTGTTTTCTTCTTCCCGATGTCCATCCCGGGGTGGATTGCGCAATAATATAAGATGATCAGGTTTTGGCCTCTTTTTGTCGGGAACTACTGCCCATCTTTTTTGATGAGGTTCCCTCTGAGTTCTGTGCCGTTCGGTGGCTGCATCGCTCTGTTGTTCGTCCTGTGGCTTGATTTATTTTGTGGCTCTTGGACGCCTTCAGGATTCACTGCTGAGACTCGCACCTCTATTGTGGCTTAATATTATGATGTTTTTTTTGTTAATCTGTAGCCACTAGTTCTACAATATTGTGTGCTTGTGCTTACGCTTAGTCCTGTTTGTTAAACTCTAGTTTTGGTGCTTCATTATGAATGAATATCTTGACCATTTTTCTAAAAAAAATGATCCAATATCATGGATCGAATCGGGTCAAGTCCAAATGGAGCGGATTTTCGCACCACGAGCACCCCTAATGAGGGCTTACTATTTTTTGTATTATTATTATTTTATTTTTTTATGAATCGGGTCCAAGAGGCCATAATGTGAGAGAAAAATGAAAAAGTAAAAAGAGGAGGGGAAATATTGGCCATTGAAAATTTGACAAAAGAAGTGAAAAAATAATTAGAAGCTTGAGAAGAAGAAATTACTTTTAAATTTTTTTGATGTACATAAAAAAGGAGATGTTCAAAAGTAGAGAAAATAAGTGAGCAATTACCGTAAACGATAAATAATGAAAAAGAAAATGATTGGAAAAAGAAAGAAAAGGAAGGAGAAGTAAAGAATGAAAAATGAAGAAAAAAATAATCTCGAACAAGACATGGACAATTTCAGAAGAAAAGAAAGAAGGAAATGAAGTTTTTTTACCATACTTCTCCTCCCATATTTGTTTAATTATTCTCATGCTTTTTTTAAATTAAAAAGATCACAATTATCCTCATGTTTCTGACAAGTACAGGAGAGAGGGAGAGTGAAAGAGTATGGTATATTATTTTTCTACTTGAGATCACCATGTCCATCATCTTATACTTGTGTTCACCAAATTACACTACTCTTTATTTAGTCCCACGTTGCTCATTTATGTGACATAGGTGTATTGGTGAGGTTATATAAATATCCTCACACATTTTGTAGTATTTGAGAAATTTGATAGAGTATCCATCCTTATCGATTTTCTCCTGTAGTTTTATCTCGCTTCCTAGGGAGTAGATGTTTGTTCTTGAATCCGATTCGACATTCTTTATTTCATATTTTCACATAAACAAAGAGCTTTTGTTCAATCTAAAGATAACATGTTGATTTCTGTCATAATTCTTAATCTTCTATCAGTGCCTTTGAGATTAAGATTTCATCTAACATATTCATGCCAAATGCATCCTTTATTAAAGTAAGTTATTTCCTTTAACATCCTGATCTGTATATATCAGCTTGACGCTACGCGTTTATATCCTCTGCTAGATGGCCATCACCTCCTTCCCATGCAAACAACACATATGATAATGCATGGTCATGTATGTTAGCGAGGATCCTCTATGAGGACCGTTTGAGGGTCCATTATCTCTGACTCTTAGGAGGGTCGTCCGATCCCGACTGGATGGTCTACTGTAATACAACACATGCTCTATTATAGCAGACAATCCGATCTCCATGTTTGTTCTGCTAATATTATCTCTCAATACCATCTCGATCTTGATAGAGGAATTCAGGACGACCTCACTACATGCATCCAAATTGAACTTCCTCCTTGATGAATCCCTGATCATCACTCTTTATTCTTTTATTTTAGCTAATTATCCTAGCAAAGCATCATACAAATATACTAAGTTAGCATTATGCATGCATTTGTTAATATTTTATAATTAACATGTATTTGTGCAAAAATAAAAGAATAAAGAAAAAGAAAAAGGAAGGAGGTATTCAGAATAAATACAGAGTGACCCGAACCCCAAGAGATGGTCAAGCATTGACCTGATCACCAAACAAAACAAGTAGAGAGATAGGGCCTACTCTAGCCTGTACATACTATTTATGAAATAAATAATTATTCTTGACAAAATAAAAAAATAAAATATTCCTTTTACCTCCTTGCATATATTCCTAAAAATAAAACAAAAATCAGAAAAATAAGATACAAATAAAAATAAAATCCCCTTTACCTTGTACAAAATACCTATATATATATGTCTTATTCCCTATTTATTATATACATGTAAAAAAATAATAAAAAATCAAATAAAAATTATTTTATACTCCAAAAATTATGTTATAAATCAATAAAATATAAAATTGGGGTATTTTAGTACAAATAACAAAATAAAAATAATTTTACAAAATACATAGGTATAATATACTTGTATATAATACACTACACTGTATAAAGAATAATTTATTTCTCATAAAAATAAATAAAAATCACAGAAAAATAGTTCGAAAAATAACAAACAGTTTTCATTTTATACACTTTTTAATTAAAATCATTTATTATTTTTATTGAATTTGTAAGTATTTATACATTCGATTTTCTGATTGGTCCACGTCACATTGTTGACCTGGGTTAGCGCCCTCTTCCAGGGCTTGATCCGACTCGATCTCATCGTCGGACCATTTTCTTCGAATTTTCTCAGTCGGGTCACGCAACCCCTCTCCCCAATTCTTCTCTCGTGGTCTCTCCTTGGATTCAGGACACTCACGGATCCCTAGGAAGGCGCGAATCTTCCTAGGGTTGCGTGCCCTTGCTCGATTCCTCCAGCCTTCTGGGAACCCTATAAAGTCTCTTCTCCACCTCACAGGAGCGGCAACTCGTACCTCGCTCCCATTTTGACCCCTAGCCACCTCCGAGGCTAAGTGACAACTGCTCGGAGAACCCCTCGAAGCTCGGTTTGGTGCAGTGAAGACGATGTTCACCCTTCGTGGTCGGAGAACGCTGCGAGCAACCTCCCCTGCCTTCCGCATCGAGGTTGAGGCCATCACCCCGTCAGCCATCTTCGCTGAAGCTCAGGAGCACTCCCAGATCTTCAGGTATCAATTATATCCCCTCCATCTTCCTATTCGATCTGATCTTTTCATTCATCGCTGACGCACTCCCATCTGCTCCGACCAGCTATTCGGAACCTCGACGTCCACTCCAACCATTTAGATCGATCTGCAGCCTCACCCTCCATCTTGCATCGCAACCTGATCATCCTTAGCCTCGATCTTTAGGTCGAGATTAGGGTCGAGATCTCCTTTACCATCATCTCCGGAGATCAAACTTCGTTCCCCCCGCTTCTTTAGTTTTTTGCTTCAATAACCCGGACCGGAGCGTAGCCCCGAGTCCTAGACTTTTGCAGTTGACAGCGCGTGCTGGGAGTCCATGTTTCATCCATCAAAGGGTTCACTGGAGCAGCTCCAGGCCATCTTCACCATCACGCGCATCCGGTAGTTGGCTCCTCCATTGGACTCATTCAGTCGATGCAGAGGACTCCCACGATCATTCCAGAGCCTTCCAATCGATCATCGAGGCTGAGGATCACCTCCTTAGATCTGGCGAAACTCACGTTGGCGCTGTTCGTCCAGGCCCTCTCAGTACCCTTGGATCGGTCGTCCTCCTCCAGATCGAATCCATGTCGCCGACAGCAGCAGCTTTCCGGGCCGTTAGATCGCAGCTCTGACGCATCTGCACACCACGTCCCTGACAGTTTCTGAGGCGTCAGATCTGACACCTGCCACATCTGAGTCGCACGTCCACGCGCAGCCAGCGGCCACCACGTGTCCCTCCCACGCACCGCACGCGCCTGCAAGGGTATATTGCATTATTTACCCTGCACTTTTTATGCTTTATTTTCTAATTTGTTAAATAAAGTCGTAGTTTGAACTATTTACATATTAGTCTCTAATGTTCCTAGTATTTGCACTTTGATCCTCCCTGTCTAAAAACACGTGCATCACGTGCCCTGTGGTGTTGTTGCATATTCCATCCTGGACTTTTTGATGGTTCATATTTGAATGAAATATTTTCTGGATTTGCATTTATATCCATGTGAGTGATTTATTGAGCATGCGTGTTATTTTCCAGGCTTTTTAAATTGACGCCCTTCGACTTTATATGTGTGTTATTGTTTGGTCTGGAAACCTATGATATTTGCAAATAAGTCCCTATAACCTATGTGCTTTGTTTTAAATCAAATAATTATCAAATTTACTCCAAACATTCCCTAAAAATTACCATTAGCTCCTTCTAATGTTTAATATTTTTGGTAATTTTTGTGATACAATTTCATTTTATTTGATATTTTCTAAAAATAAAAAACCCTTAAAAATGTGTCTATCTATTTTAGAAAATACAAAAAAATATAAAATAGCCCTAAAAATTCTATAAAAATTCTTGTGTGTTGATTTTGGTATCTTTTAGTTTCAGTAGCATTTTTGATTCCATTATCTTTTAAAAACCCCTAAAAATCATAAAATACCAAAAGACATAAAAATCATTAAAAATTCTACAAAAAATAAAAAAATGAGTTTTAATTTCTGTAGCTAGATATTGTCATCTATTTTAACATAAAATTGCAACCAGGACGTTTGGGGCACTTTAGATATTTTAATGTTTCCTTTTAGTCTAGGTTATACACTGCTTTGCCATTTTAGCTTTACTTCATTTTTAGAAAATTATATAAAAATCATAAAAATCCCATAAAATTAACAAAAACACTTGCATATTTTTAAAATCATAAAAAAATTTTATTTCTAATTTTGGCTATTTTTAGCCATAATAAAAAGTGTTGTAGCGTGATTTATTTCATATTTTTATTCATTTTCTTATTAGAAAATATAAAAAATTGCAAATTAAAAATCAAACAAAAAGATGCTTGTTTTTCTCTGATTTCTCGACTACTTCGTAGGCTTAGCTCGTGCTCCTTGTGTTCGACCTTGATCGCTATACCATGTTAAATAAATAACAGAGGCCGCTTCTTTAGATCTTCGAGCTTGATTGTTTTATTTGTGGTCTTATTTTTTTTCTTAATTGACTGTGCCTTGCGATTCGAGTCGCAACGACCTTAGATACTACTTAACCCGAGTTGCCTGGGGCCGCCATCTGAATGGTGCCGTTGGCGGGGAGCACATCTTAGTAGTCGTTTTTCAGCCTTCTTTGTTTCATTTTCATTTTTCTATCTTTACTTGTTTTTAGCTCTATTTGATATAACTATTTTCTGACACATTTCTGTTTCACTTTTTTTACGAGGAACCGCCCGAGGTCGCTTTGGAGGAGACCTGTACTCGAAGGGAAGCTGGAGCAGAGCAGGAGTAGTTATAGTTTATAGAGTAGCTTAGAGTAGCTTTTAACACATTTTATTATTCTTGTAATAATACATGGACCTTGGACATTTTGGACACTTGGCATATCGGGGTCTGTTTCGCCGAGCATCGGTGTGCTCGGGGGACCTCACCGCGGTTTTCGCCTGTTTTGATTTTCGCCTTTTATTTTTATTTTTATTTTTATTTTTATTTTTATTTTTATTTTTATTTTTCTTTTGATTATCGAAGAATTTGGCCCTTAGATTTAGGGATTTCTCTGACTGTGACGTAATCAATTAAGGCTCAATCCCTAATTATTTACATGCACCTATAATTCGTAATTGGATCTTAATAAAAATAATTAATAAAAAAGTTAACTTGGTTGCTAGAGAGGTCACGTGCTGCTAGAGACCGTATACAACACGTGCAAGATCTGTTGTGGCTGACACCGATCGACATCAGAGACCGGACTCCGACCTCTCTCTCTGACAAGTTAGCTACAGTTCTTCACATGTAGAAATTGCTCATCTAAGGTCGTTTTCTTCTTGCATCATATAAGATAGTTTTATTTCTATCTTTTAATTTATGCGCTGTCAACCTGCATGTAGAGTGTCGGCGATAGGTACGCATCTCTTACTTTGCATGCATCATCGTGTTTAATCACGTATTGACTTTTTCAACTTCTCCCCCTGTTTTTGGACTTCAAAATAATCAGGAGATCGAAAAATTCATTAGGCATTTGTTTGTTTATTGAAAAATACCTAAAAGTGATAATCATAAAATTGGGACTGCTAAACAAACTTGACCGTAAAAGACACTCGACTTAAAAATCTGTCTTGGGAGAGCAATCCTGTCATTGTTTGGTTTGCTTGTGCGAGAGAGTGACCCACATACTAGGATAGAGCCATACCTGAACTTTTATCAGACTACTGGTCTTGGGGTTAGTCGTTCTTCAGTGAGGATCACTCTGGTCTCCGATAAAGCGGGCCGCGATGTCCTTAACAGAGCGAGTTGATCGGGTAGCCGGTAAACGGTCTGTTACTTGTACTGGCTGGGAAAGATCTAGCTTTGGGATTGGTCTAATCTCCTGAGAGCATCGAGTTCCTACCAGCTCGCTTAATCGCCCTACTAGACTAGATTTTCACCTAAATAAAATTGACAAGATAAAAGATCAAACCTTTACGGTCATCAGCTCACAGTGTTGAGTAGGTGATTTGGGGGTTTGTTTGTTGATCTTGTTTGTTTCCAGATCCCATATGCCTTTTCTCCAGATCACTATGATGGGTCGGAGGTCCCTTTGGCAGCCCTTGGCTGCACCTCTTTCAAGCACTCCGTCCAGACCCATCGACCACCACCGCGATCACCTCAACCCTTGGCTCCCCACGTGAGGCTCCTCCACTGGACATCTCTGTCTTCATCTGCCAATGCCACCGTAGCGCCGCTCCCATCCAACGACCAGACCACTGACGCGTCACCCATGCGTCGAGCACTCCGTCCCATTCATCTAGCTTGTTCGTGAGAGCCCAGACCCGGTATCCGAACCTGAGTTTGATTCCGCCCTGTTCCCCCTCGATCACCCTTCTTCCAGTCCCGAGGTGCCCGAGCAGAGACCGGAGCAGATATTTGTTCATTTGACGGCACCTGAGTTCGGGTCTTTTGCCTTTGCAGAGATGCAAGAGATGGCTAGCAACAAGGAGCGCACTGATGGACAACCCCAGACCACCACATATATTTTAGATCAGGATGTCATCAACAACACCCTGTTAGCTTCCTTGGAGACGATGCAGAGATAGATCAGAGACTAGGGGTCTTTCTTGACTGATATGCGTTAAGAGATGACCAAGATGCGAGCTGACCGGGAGAAGAACCGAACAGATGGTAGAGAGATACCAAAGCTCGGACGAGGAGATGGAGGACATCCAGATGAGCCAGTGGAGCTAGTCCGACCAGTACGGTTGATGAGAGAGCTGCACAACCCTGGTGCGACTCTTACACATGGTTGGATTCTGCTTCCAGCGATCCTGAGAGATTTCAAGCTCCCCCCCAGACGATTCAGTTGTTGCCCAAGTTTCATGGGCTAGCCACCGAGGAGCCGCATCTGCATTTGCAAGAATTTGAGATGATCTGCAGCATGGTCCATGACAGATACATGGACGAGGACACCATCAAGATGATGGCTTTCCCGTTCTCCCTGGTCGACAGAGAAGCCAACTGGCTGAAGCATTTAGGGAGAGCCATCACTTCGTGGGAACAGCTCCGGAACGAGTACTTGAACAAGTACTATCCACTCGGCCGGATGAATGCAGCTCGAGCTCTCATCAACAACTTCTCCATGCTTCCCAACGAGCAATTCCATGAGGCATGGGACCGCTCCACACCATTTTATATACAAGCCCAACTTAGTGCAGAGTTTCTTTGTGGGCTGACACCAGAGTTGCAGGGGCTTGTGAACGCTTCCTGTGAGGGCTCCTACTACACCAAGGACGAAGACCAGGTCTGGGTCATATATGAGGAGATGGTCGAGAACTACACCGTTGATGAATCCATGATTCATTAACTTTTCTATCGCATTTTGTCTTAAAACCCTTAACAAATACATGTAAATACTCACTAATTCTCATATTTTAACAAAACCCCATTCATGTGTAAATATTCACTCTTAACCACTAAATTCATGTAAATAAATAAAGAACCAGAAAAAGAAAAATAAAGGCATATGGAATATATGTATATATATGTAATATGACTTAAACTATAAATATAACTGAAAGATATATTTATAGCCTAACCCCCGAGACCAAGTCAGCATGGATTGGTCGACAAACCAAAAAGTAGGGGGAGATAAGGAAAGAAAACCAATAAAAATAATCTATCTCATGTATATACATTCTTCAATATTTATAAATAAATACAAAACTTCAAGGAATTTTTTAACTATTTCATCTTAACTTATTTTTCATCAAATCTTTCTCCTAATTATTCATAAAAATGTAAATAAAAATAAGTTAAAAATATTACCCTGTAAATATGCCAAGAAATCCCGATTACAAATTATCAAAATCTCAACTTCCGAACATCATAACTTCCTCATACGAACTCCAATTTCACTCTACTCACCTTTAAAGTTCATAAAATAATATTATCTAACTAATAAAGGTGGTTTCACTGAATTCGGAGTCCGTTTGCAAAAAGTCGGTTTTGGGACCAAAAGACAAAGGGGTTTCTGGGCTATTTATTTTATGTAACACACCTTATTTATTATTTTCTTAATTTTATAATTTCTAAATTATTTCATGATCCTCTAGTTTCACCATAAATTATTTCATAATTTTTGGAGACTATTTATTATTTTTATAAAATCAAATACCTCAAAATATAGGTATATTTGAACTATAAAGACACTTCCTCTATTTATTAAAATATAAAAATTAATTCATAAAAATCTATAAAAATTTGTATAAGCCTTATTTAATGCCCTAATAATTAATAAAATATAAAATTAATTTTTACTTAATTATTTATTAAATTAAAAATACAACACCTATTTATTAATACATATTTATTAATAAATTATTTATATTTTAAATAATAATTATTATTTATTAAAAATACTTATACCATAGTTTAGAAAATTAATTTATCTAACTTTCTTGTATTTATACCTATTTAATATAACATCATTTACTAATTTATATTTAATTTATAAGTAATTATAGGATCTGGGCCAACCAGGTGCTGACACGTGTCAGCACCTGGAGCCTTCTTCCTCAAGAAGCTCAGCCCGATTTCTGTTCCAACTGACCACCTTCCCATATTTTTCCCGCTCGCCCCTCGAAGCTTCCAACCCATCTCAGCCCTTGGATCTCTACTCCTAACAACCCTCTACCTCGCCAACCCTCCGATTCTACTTGGAGCCCACGCATCTTCCCTATAAAAGGCCTCCAAGACCCGCCATTACAATCATCTTCTTCCACCTCCAGCTACCAAGCTCCAGGCTGTTCGACTACCTAACTTTCCCCCTCGATTTCAACCAACTCCGGAGGTGACAGCTCCAAGGGGAGGGCTCGCAAGGAAGAGGAGTCGAAGGAGAAGGGATCCAAGGTGTACAACCACCTTGAATCGCAGCCACGCGCCGCGTAGAGCTCCGGCGAGGTCGCCCGTCGAGCAGCCATCTCCAGGTCATACACTTGGAAACCATAGACCAATTCCTTCATCTTTGTTATTTTCTTTCTCGATAATAGAGCCACGATTAGCGTGGCTAATCACGCATTTAGTTAGACTAATGATCTAGCTTTAACGCAAGGATCACAAACCACTTCGATTCGATTCCATTCAATTCAAATCAATTCACGAAGTATCATCTTTTTCACGTTCTGGTAGTTTGGCTGGATTTATATGCATTTTTCCTTAACTTTGAAGCTCTATATCTTAACATTTTGGCCGATTCATTACGAATCGAGCACATGAAGATCTTCATCGTAGGTCCAGGTATCTCACGAAGCAATTGTATCGAAGATTGGGCTTACGACATCGCCGATCTTGGATCTTGAAGTCGGAGCTCCAGAACTGAACGAAGCCATCTCAGTCGAAACCTCCATCTTCGTCGAGCTTCCGCCGCCGCTAGGAGCGGCGCCATCGCCAACTCCACCGCGGGCGAGCTCGAGGGGTGGAGGAGCCACCCCTCTGGCCCCGCAGGCGAGCCCAAGTCGTCGGAGATCCGCCGGGAGAAGTCGGAGAAGACGGCATCACCACCAGAGTCTCCAACAACCTCAAGAAGCCCGACGCACAGGCTGTTGACACATGGCACCACGCGGAGCGTCGGATCACGCCCTGGAAGTTCTAATCTCTGCCGTTGATCACGAAACGGTGGACAAATTGCATACTAAACCCAGTTGAAGTTCCAGAATTTCACCCCGCCGCTTAAGTTTTGTAAAATTACAATTAGGTCCCTCCGCAGGGACCTAAGTGTAATAATTGTTAGTTTTTCTTACAGAACAGTCCTTTTTGGACCCATTTGAGAACAAATTTTAATTAGTTTCTTTACGCTTATGCCCCTGGGCTGTAGGGGCCATATCTTGTCTGTTTGACCTCGGATTTCGACGATTCTTGGAGGGTAGTTACACAACTACCCTAGCTACATAGTATAAAGTTTTTGCGGCTTTTCGACGAGTTTCCGACGTGTTTTGATTTTCTCGAAAACCGCCTCGTCTTGTTTTGATTTCTTGTGCAGTTCGAGTACGCGGATCGAACATCGTTCACCTATACTATATAGTACCACCTATATTCTATTCACCTATTATATAATAAATAAATCTTTTGCAAAATATCCCTTTTTGAAAATTAAATAAAAATTTGAAAAGAATAAAATCAAATAAAAATTACAAAAATAAAAACCACTAAAAAAGGCATTCTGACTTAGAGAAGAATTAAAATAAGATTACGGAGAAGAAAAATTAGGGAATATATTCTGCCTCCTTGAGTTCGACCCAGGAACACTTGCCTGGTTAAATATTAGTGAAACGGTTTTCCGACAGAAAACCGTAAATTTGTTTGATAAGTTCCTCTTCTCTCGTTTCGCGGTTGTCTTTCTTCTGCTACAACCGACAACTCTCTCTCTCTTCTTTAAAACAAGAAGTGAAGGCTCGCGAAACGAGGCTTATCAACCGTCATGTCCCAGACCCGTCTCTACACTCAGGGGAAGCCCTCACCCCATGTCGTGTCCTATCAGAGGATAGCACGAGTCGATGCAGGTCCATCCACCTCTTCAGTAGCTACAACACAGGTAGAATCGTCGGCCATTGATATGGACATCATCAGCGAGAAGCTGGATCGCATCAAGATCATCAAGAAGAAGCAGTGCCAGGGCATGACTCAGATCGATCAGTTGGCACAGACTTTGAGTGACCTGAAGACCTAGATCATGTGTCTCTAGGAGGCACAGATGGCTTCTCAGCCCCGTCTCAGGTCACGGGCTGACCCTAGCAGCAGCAGCTCAACCCAGCACTCCGCCCAGTACAGACATGTTCACCATATCCAAGCAGAGCCTTTCTAGCAGCCGCAACATCAGTACCTTCAGCCACCACTGTCTCAGGACACTCAGATGGTGGTTTACCAGTAGGATCAGCCCCTGGCAGCTCTTCCTCCACCCCCTTTCGAGAAGGAGCCATTGATGAAAGTCAACTGGATTTGGTACGACCAACAACAGCTCGGGATCCGCCGAGATCATCCCAGATTCAGGTGGTCGACTGGAGGTGCCTCATCCCAGCAGCAACCTCCAGCTCAGGGTGGACAGTACAACCAGTCTCAGCAGCAACCCCAGTTCCCACACCATCCATAGCAGTAGCATTACCAGCAGGGTCCTCGCCCCTACTAGCACCAGCAGGGACAACCGTGGAGGCAGCACCAGCAACAACCTCAGCAGTACTCTCAGTTTCCCCCTCATCCTTCCCAGCAGCATCCTCACTTTCAGAGAGGCAACCCGTTCGGTTCTCATGGGCCAGCCTATGAGAACCTAGCACTCGACGATCTAGCCCGCCAACTTTCCGATCAGCAAACCACATTCAGGCAGCAGATGGACGAGTTCTACTAGGAGATGAGGGAGATTATCAAAGGGAAGGCTGCCATACCCGCTCAGATCGAGCCTAACCCGAACAACCTAAAAAGAAAATCTAAGCATGTACAGTTCAAAGAGGTTACCACTCATAATGACTTATTGGGTGACACTGCTTCATATACATTTGATGCTGACTTTGTTACACTTAGGAGCGGTAGGATGCCAGCCGACGGTGCCTCGTTTGAGCGATAACACCACGAGGATGCAGGAGCGCCAAACGAGGAGGACAACGGTGCTGATGCCGCTCGTGATGATGATGACGGTGGTGCTGACGCCACCAAGGATGTAGATCCAGCCGACAGTACTGAAATCGTCGCATCCCCCGATGCGAAGGGTGGTGCTGATGCCACTAAAGATCCATATGTTGTGCCAGAGTACGGTGTTGATGCTGCAGTTCGTGATCCCGTAGGTGTACTGAGACTACCCCTTCTATTCCAGTTGTATTTACTCCAATTTTTGTACCCCGAGACTCTACAAAAAATACCAAACAAATTAATAAAAGAAACGGTTCTTCATCTTCGAGTTCATATGTGATGCATGGTGATATTTGTATGGATTCCATTTCTTCTCAGCAACAGGGACCCATTCCTAGCCTTCTATCTGAGGAGGGCCCAATCATCCGCTTCCCTCAAGCACTCCGCTTGGCTAAGGGGAATAAAACAGAAAATCCAAAAAAATCACAGCAGTTAGAGTTCATCAAGCAGATGATTGATAGATTTCATATTCAGCTGACTCTACAGGAGGCACTTGAGCACATCCCTCTCTTCCAGAGGAACCTGAGAGAGAAGACCACCATCCGTAGGAATAAGAGGAACCATAACGCATAGATCCATGTGCTCACTCGTGCTACCTGCTTCACCATCCAGAACCGTCTGCCAGCTAAGAGACCAGACGCAGGAGCTCCCTATGTCAGGTGCCATATTCATGAGCAGAGATTTGATCGGACTCTATTAGACAACAACTCTTCCATCAACCTCCTTCCGCAGCCCCACTCGATCGATTCGAGTTTGACCCTCTTCGATAGAGCAGGACAGTCCTTCAGTTTGCTGATAGATCTGTCAAGAGGCCGAAGGGGTTGTTCAAGGATGTGGTCGTCACAATTCAGGGCCTGAAATTCCCTGTGGACTTCGTTGTGTTGGACATGGAGATCCCTGAGTCTGTGACCTATACCCCCATCATTCTAGGACGTCCATTCTTGGCCACAACCAAGGCAGTGTCCGACCATGATAGTGGGAAGGTGTACTTTCAGGTCGAGGGTGAGAGTATACAAATAGAGACGATTGACGAGACTAGAGCAGGAGATTTAGCTTGCTCAGAGCAGTCCAGTGATGTAGAGCAGATGACAAAGGAAGAGTGAGACGTCCACCAGGAGTGCGACTTTGTGATCACTGATGATGAAGCCACTTGGTCTGATCCCATTTCACAAACCCTCATTTCACCTTCAGATACTGCAGATTCCTAGATCCCAGCAGAGGAGAGCTTGGAGAGCACACTCTTGGTAGAGGACACATTCGAGGCTGAAGACCATGTTCAGGACAGTAAGGCAGAGTATATTTCTGGTGATTCAGATTCAGATCCCTCGGAGTCACATATTGATTGGGCCAAATTTGATGAGTTGATACATGTCTTATTCCAACAGAGCCAGCAGCTAGGGTGGAGACTAAGCCGACGCAGATTACATATACACCAGCAGGGCAGTCTACACTAGTTTTTCATGATCAGCGAGTGTTCTTCCACGCAGATTTGGTTGCATTCACTCAGACATTTCAGAAACCAGATTTGCCAACTCCCAGTTGTCCAGAACAGAAGCCTTTGTCGCAGTCACTGAAGTATAGGTTCCTTGCGGGCGAGCATGAGATGCACCCATCCATTATCTCAACGGATTTGACTGGAGAGTAGGAATCTTATTTGATGGAGGTTCTTGAAAAGAACCGCAAGGCAATAAGATGGAGTATAGCTGATCTCCAGGGGATAAGTCCGACCCTGTGCTCCCACCATATCTATCTCGAAGAAGATGCCAAGCCATCGTGTGAGTTCCAGCGATGGCTGAACCAGAATCTTCGAGAGGTTGTCATGAAGGAAATTTCAAAATGGTGGAGCATCGATTTTATCTACCCCATCTCCGACTCCAAGTGGGTTAGTCCATTACATGTGGTGCCCAAGAGGACGTGCATCACTACAGTTGTGAGCAAGTCTGGAGAGGAGATAGCTACCTAGATACCTACTTCTTAGAGGGTCAGTGTGGACTACAGACGATTGAATCAGGCCACCAAGAAGGATCATTTCTCGCTTCATTTTATTGATCATATTATAGAGAGGCTAGCTGGGAAGAGTCATTACTGCTTTCTTGACGGCTACTTCGACTACAACCAGGTGGCCATTGCGCCCAAAGACCAGGACAAGATAGCATTCACCTGTCCGTTTGAGACTTATGCTTTAAGACGGATGCCCTTTGGTCTATGTAACGCTCTGGCGACATTCCAAAGGTACATGTTGTCCATTTTCTCGGACATGGTTTGTGACTGTTTAGAGGTCTTCATGGATGACTTTTCGGTCTATGGCTATGGGTTTGATGCTTGTCTTGACTGCCTAGACCACATCCTTCAGCACTGCATTGAGGTTCGTCTTATTTTATCCTGGGAGAAGAGTCACTTCATGGTGACTCAAGGGACGGTGCTTGGTCATATCATCTCCAACAGGGGCATGGAGGTTGATCCGGCCAAGGTGGATATCATCAGGAAACTCAATACACCTTCCAACCTGCGACAGTTACGGTCTTTTCTGGGGTATGTCGATTTCTATCGACGATTCATTGATGATTTTAGCAGGATTGCCCGACCATTAACATATTTGCTGACAAAAGACACCGAGTTCATTGTGGATGATAAGTTGCATCATTTGAGACTCTCAAGAGTCTAGTTGTTGAGGCTCCTATCTTTCAGCCGCCTGATTGGTCTCTCCCATTCGAGTTCATGACGGATGCCTCCGATTTTGCCGTAGGGGCTGTGCTAGTATAGAGGAGGGATGGAGTACCTTTTGTCATTCACTACGCTAGCCGTACTTTGGATGTCGCGAAGCGGAACTACACCGTTACTGAGAAAGAGATGCTAGTCATAGTTTTTGCCTTGGACAAATTCAGATCATATATTATTGGATCCAAAGTGACTATATTTAATGATCATACCACCATCAGGTACCTCATGGCTAAGAAGGATGCCAGAGAGAGACTGACTAGATGGGTCCTTTTACTCTAGGAGTTTGATATTGAGATTAAGGATAAACCTGGAGTCAAGAATGTGGTGGCGGATCATCTCTCACGATTAGATAATCTTGAGGAATCTGAGCAGGCTGATCCCATTTCTGTGACCTTCCTAGATGAGGCGATCCTTTCTATCGCCTCCCTCCCGTGGTACACCAACATTGTGAACTATCTTGTCGCTAGGAAAGTTCCACAAGGTTGGCCCATGCAGCGACTTGAGACCTTCCTTGCTAAGGCCAACTCTTACCACTAGGATGATCCCACCCTTTATCATGAAGGAGGGGATAGCGTCTAGCGTTGGTGCATTCCTCAGGAGGAGCACCATAGCATCCTCACACACTGCCACAAGCTTGAGGCAGGAGGACATCACTCTGGGAGGATAACGTCATAGAATGTTCTCCAATCCGGCCTATGGTGGCCTACTCTCTTCAAGGATTCTGATGAATTCGTGAAGAAGTGTACTGACTGTCAGAGGATGAGCACTTGTAAATAGCTTGATATTATGCTGATGCTGCCCATTCACTTCTGTGAGGTTTTTGATGCATGGGGCATTGATTTCATGGGTCCATTCCCTAAGAGTCAAGGATTCGAGTACATTCTGTTGGCTGTATATTATGTGAGTCATTGGGTTGAGGCAATTCCCGCCCGAACCGCAGATGGCAAGATTGTTTGCAAATTTTTGAGGAAGAAAATCATTTCACAGTTTGGGGTTCCTGGAGTATTGATATCTGATGGGGGGTCTCACTTTATCAGCGACAAGGTAAAGGCCCTTACTAACGAGTTTAGCATAGACCATTGAGTTTCCACTCCATATCACCCTCAAACCAATGGTCTTGCTGAAGTATCGAATATGGAGATCAAGATGATATTGCAGAAGTAGTCCACCCAGATCGAAAGGATTGGTCACATCTTTTGGACTCGGTCTTGTGGGCATATTAGACTTCCTTCAAGACTCCTTTGGGTACATCTCCCTTTCGTCTCATTTATGGCAAGCCCTGCCATTTACCTATCGAGATTAGACACAAGTTACTTTGGGTGGTCACAGGTATATTATTGGATCCATAGAGTATAGGTGATCAAAGGAAGGCAGGAATTGGCAGCCCCGGAGGAGCTTAGAGATACAACCTTTTCGAGCAGCCTACAATATAAGGAGCGAGTGAAGATTTGGCACGATTCTCACATCAGCCATCAGCAGTTTGAGCCAGATCAGATAGTATGGTTGTTTGATGGTAGGCTTAGATTACTTCCAGAGAAATTGCAGAGTAAGTGGAAGGGACCATACCTGGTCCGAAAGGTGCATGGCAATAAGAGTATCGACATATCTGGGATGTCATCTGATTCCACCTTTTGTGTTAACAGTCAGCGAGTCAAACCATATCTAGATCATGAGCCAGTGATCGTTAACGTCGCCCCGATTCATTTTGCATGAGATGTGGTCTTTGCCTCACATCAGTGGCATCTCATGCCTGATTATCATTATCTTTCGCCTTGTATAGATCTATATGTCCATATCATCTCATTCTATAGTCTAACACCCCATCTGTATCTTGTGATTATGGTATACTTAGGGTGTACTTTATCCTAAGTATAGGAGGGTGTCAGATTCTTGATTATTCTTTTGATTCTTTTTACCTTTGTTTTACTGCCTATACTTAGGGATATTTTACCCTAAGTATAGGGGAGGTAAACCCAGTACATCCTTTTACTTGGTTTTCACTTTATGTACAGTCTGTTATAATTAGGATTACTTGATCCTAAGTATAGGGGGAAACACCGAGCCCTCTTCATTTTATTATTTGATTCATCTTTGTAGTATAGCATTCCTTTTCACTTCCCTATACTAAGCATGAGTTATGTCTTCTTCATCGCTCTTTGTTCACTCTGAGGACATTGTTGGAGCTAAGTATGGGGGGGGGTGTTGTATATATTACATATATACTTTAGCCATAACTCATAATTTGTGTGAGTGTGTTAATAAATAAAACGGCTAAAATCCTTTATCTAAATATCGTAAAAAAATTAAAAAAAATCTTGTACATAAAATTCTCTCTTGCACATACATAGCTATTTATGAAAATTATTTTTGTACAAATGTTTGTAAAAATGTTTTGCTTGTAAAAAGCTTGTAAATATTTTTGGTATCAAAACTATTTATATGGTACAAAATTTTTATTTAATGTTTGAAAATTAGAAGTTTGCAAAAACCCTTGTGTAAATGTTTGTAAATAGTTTGCAAAACTGCTGCTTCCATGCATACAATAAATCATTTTACAAAAACTTTGCACATTTTCAAAAACTTTGCATGAAAAGATTTTTGTATATACTTGTACAGTTTTTCTGAATCATAGTTGACATTTGAACTAGCCTGGAATTAAATTGGAAAATGGAGCTTGATTAAGACCTTAATCCACCTAATTCTAGGAGGAACCTTATAGGATTTAGGGTTGAGACTTTTTAGGTCTACTAGTGACTTAATTCTTTGAGTCCACTAGGCTATGATCACATCTCATCTTGATGAGCTTAAGTAGAACATTTAACAACGCACACATGACTCTCACAGACAGTAGCTTTACTTGCACCAACACCTTACACATAGCTCTCTACGGATGAGGTGGTGAGGAGGCAGTTTCCTTTGGCTTAAGGGTAACTTCTAGGCGAAACCTCTCGTCTTCTTTTAGGGAAGGAAGTGCGCCTCAACTTGGTCTGGCGGTGTTGAGGTCTAAAGACAGGAGTTGTGGGTTGCAATAATGCTTTAAAATAGGGATAGTCTACTGGCTCAAGAGGAAAAAGTCCTTATGTATATATGCTGCACCATGTAGATATGTTGTACATATGCATATAAAAAAATGTGTGCAAAAGAAAGAAAAACTCCAAGAAAAAAATGGTGGGTCTGATAGAAAATGAAATACCCACCGGAGTGTATATAGCCAAATAAAGCAAAGCTTATGTTACCCATTCTCATCTCTTGAAGCTTGCAGCAGGGAGACTTAGCTACACTGGTTAGGCTCCCAGGGATACGTGGCTACACTGGCCATGGTCCATTCTCTTCTTTCCCCTCTTCTTGAGCCGGTTGAACTTGAACTTAGAAGGGAATACCCTGCTCCTCGAGGAAAGAGCTGCCGGACTAGGGCAGTAGAGTTACCTTTCTAAGAGAGGCTGTTACTTTGTCGTTTCTGAGGTGGGGAGCTACATATCACTTACACAGTACAAGGAAAGATTCATGGTCATTATAGTTTGTGTATGTAGACTTGTTCTGATTTGGATTATTGAGGAGTCTTGACCATAGATTAGTGGAACTTAGAGGCTGTTGGGTCTTAAATCTAAGGTCAAATAAGGTTCCGACAAACTAATAACCCAAAGGTCTGACTGTGCTCCATACTCTAATTTAATAAAGACAAGTTTAATAATCAACCTTGATTCTCCGTTTTCTTTTCTTTTCTTTTCACTTCTTTTTCAAATAAGTGTTTGCTAAGGGACTAGCAAAGGTAAAGTATAGGGGGTGATGATTCCCTGATCATCACTCTTTATTCCTTTATTTTAGCTAATTATCCTGGAAAAGCATCATGTAAATAGATGTAAACATAATAAATTAGCATTATGCGTGTAGTTTATAATATTAGCATGTATTTGTGCAAAAATAAAAGAATAAAGAAAAAGAAAAAGTGACCCGGACCCCAAGAGACGATCAAGCATTGACCTGATCGCCAAATAAAACAAGTAGAGAGAGATAGGGCCTCCTCCAGCTTGTACATAATATTTATGTAAATAAATAATTATTCTTTACAAAATAAAATATTCTTTTTACCTCCTTGTATATATTCCTAAAATAAAACAAAAATCAGAAAAATAAGATACAAATAAAAATAAAATCCTCTTTCCCTTGTACAAAATACCTATATATATATGTCTTATTCCCTATTTATTATATACCTGTAAACACATAATAAAAATTAAATAAAAATCATTTTATACTCAAAAAATTATGTTGTAAATAAATAAAATATAAAATTAGGCTATTTATGAACAAATAAAAAAATAAAAATAATTGTACAAAATACATAGGTATAATATACCTATATATAATACACTACACTGTAGAAAGATTAATGTATTTCTCATAAAAATAAATAAAAATCACAAAAAAAAGTTTAAAAAATAAAAAAAAAACATTTTTCATTTTATACACCTTTTGATTTAAAATCATTTATTATTTTTTATTGAATTTGTAAGTATTTTGTACATTCGATTTTTCTGATTGGTCCACGCCACGTTGTTGACCCGGGTCAATGCCCTCTTCCAGGGCTTGACCCGACCTGATCTCGTCACCGGACCATTTTCTTCGAATTTTCCCGATCGGTCACGTAACCCCTCGCCCTGATTCTTCGCCCGTGGTTCTCCTTGGATCCAGGACCCTCGCGGATCCCTAGGAAGGCGCAGATCTTCCTAGGGTTGCGTGCCCTTACCCAATTCCTCCTTACTCCTGGGAACCCTATAAAGTATCTTCTCCACCTCTCAGGAGCGACATCTCGTACCTCGCTCTCATTTCGACCCCTAGCCACCTCCAGGGCTGAGTGACAGCTTCTCAGAGAATCCCTCGGAGCTCGGTTTGGTGCAGTGAAGATGACGTTCACCCTTCGTGGCTGGAGAACCACCGCGAGCAGCCTCCCCCACCTTCCGCATCTCGGTTTAGGATATCACCCCATCAGCCATCTTCACCTGAAGCTTACGACACTCTCAGATCTTCAAGTATCCTTTATATCCCCTCCATCTTTCTGTTCGATACGATCTTTTCATTCATTACCGTCACACTCCCATCTGCTCCGACCAGCTGGTCGGAGCCTCGACGTCCACCTCCAACCGTTTAGATCGATCCGCAGCCTCACCCTTTATCTTGCATCGCAACCTGATCAACCTTAGCCTCGATCTTTAGGTCGAGATTAGGGATGAGATCTCCTCTACCATCGTCGTCGGAGATCAAACTCCGTTCCCCCCGCTTCTTTAGTTTTTAGCTTCAATAACCCGGACCGGAGCATAGCCCTGAGTCCTAGTTTTCCTTTGCAGGTGACAACACGTCTTGGGAGCCCCCATTTCATCCATCAGAAGGTTCGTCGGAACAGCTCTAGGCCATCTTCACCGTCACGCGCATCCGGTCGTTGGCCCTCCATCGAAACCATTCAGTCGACGTGGAGGTCTCCCACGATCATTCTCGAGCTATTCGATTGACCATCGGGGCTGAGGATCACCTCCTTAGCTCTGGCAAACTCATCTCGACGATGTTCGTCCAAGCCCTCTTAACACTGTTGGATCGGCCGTCCTCCTCCAGATCGAATCAACGCCGCCGACAGCAGCTGCTTTCGGGGCCGTTAGATCGCAGCTCTGACGCATCTGCACCCCACGTCCTTGACAGTTTATGAGGCGTCAGATCTGACACGTGATACATCTACGTCGTACGTCCACGCGCAGCCAGCGGCCACCACGTATCGCTCCTGCGCACTGCACGCGCTTGCAAGGTTATGTTGCATTATTTACCCTGCACTTTTTATGCTTTATTTTCTAGTTTGTTAAATAAAGTTGTAGTTTGAACTATTTACATATTAGTCCCTAATGTTCCTAGTATTTGCACTTTTATCCTCCATGTCTAAAAACACGTGCATGATCACGTGCCCTGTGATATTGTTGCATATTCCATCCTAGACTTTTTGATGGTTCATATTTGAATGAAATGTTTTCTGGATTTGCATTTATATCCCTGTGAACAATTTACTGAGTATGCATGTTATTTTCTGGACTTTTTGCATTGGTGCCCTTGGAATTTATTTGTGTGTTACTGTTTGGTCTGGAAACTTAAGATATTTGCAAATAGGTCCCTACACCTATATGCTTTGTTTTAAATTTACTCCAAACATTCCCCAAAAATTACCATTAGCTCCTGCTAATGTGTAATATTTTTGGTAATTTTGTGATGTAATTTGATTTTATTTGATATTTTCTAAAAATTAAAAGCCCTTAAAAATGCGTCTATCTATTTTAGAAAATACAAAAAATATAAAAATAGCCCTAAAAATTCTATAAAAATCCTTGTGTGTTAGTTTTAGTTTCTTTTAATTTCAGTAGCAGTTTGGTTCCATTATCTTTTATAAAACCCCTAAAAATACAAAAGACCAAAAAACTTATGAAAATCATTAAAAATTCTACAAAAATAAAAAAAATGAGTTTTCAATTTTTTGTAGTTAGATATTGTCATCTATTTTAACATAAAATTACAACCAGGACGTTTGGGGCACTTTAGATATTTTAAAGTTGCCTTCTAGTCTAGGTTGCACATTGTTTTGCCATTTTAGCTTTATTTCATTTTTAGAAATTTATATAAAAATCTTAAAAATCTCATAAAATTAACAAAAACACTTGCATAATTTTAAAAACATAAAAATATTTTTATTTTGAATTTTGGGTATTTTTAACCGTAATAAAAAGTGTTGTAGTGTGATTTCCTTCATATTTTTATTCATTTTCTTATTAGAAAATATAAAAAATTGCAAATTAAAAATCAAACAAAAAGATGCTTGTATTTCTATGATTTCTTGACTACTTTGTAGGCTTAGCTCGTGCTCCTTGTATTCGACCCTACTCGCTATACCAGGTTAAATAAATAGCAGAGATCGCTTCTTTAGATCTTCGAGCTTAATTGTTTTATTTGTAGTCTTATTTTTTTTCTTGATTGATCGTGCCTTGCGATTCGGGTCGCAACGACCTTAGATACTACTTAACCTGAGTTGCATGGGGTCGTCATCACTCCTCCTCCCTCTCTCAATCTACCTATGTCTGAGTTTCCATCTGCCATATTTCTAGAAAGATCTAGTTTTGAACGTCGTTTTGGCATACCTTTTATGTCGAGAACAGTTTGGCTATCTGGATATTACAGCGATCTTCGAAATTCTTGTGATAGGTCTCCCCATATCTAGTTGTTGGCATTGGTTTCAAGCTCGCAATGAGAAGAATTTCGATGGTCTCTTCAAAGGTCAGAGGACTGGTCTCTTCAAAGGTCAGAGGACAGCATGGAGAACACTAAGAAGAAGGACATTAGGTATTTGAGGAACTAGGATTCTTGATTGTAAATTGAGAGAGATGTATTTCTTTCTTCGAATATGTCATGTTCGATGTGTAGAATCTAAATATTCCTATTAAAAATTAGAATGGTGTGTCGTTAATTTAAGCTGGTTTCAGCTTGTGATTATGAATCAAGGAGAATCACAGTCCGACCTCCTATGAGGGTCGTCTGATCCTCATCTGACGGATTTCCTGTGTTACAGCACGTGTTGAGGGTCTTCACATATCTTTTACCGACAGAACTGCTCCCTTCTATTGCTCAGACCATATGGTTACTGTTGAAGAAGGCTATGTCGATCACGAGGTTGCTTATTCCGCTTACAATGCCAAGAATCAAGAGCTACAACCATGAAGGATATGGGGGAATTCTTAAGCGCGTCACGGAAGCGTGAGGATCATATAGTATGCGATCGAGAGCGACTAGTCACACTAGTGGCTCAGTGCAGTGGAATTTAAAATTTTTAAACATTGAAACCACATGATCCAAGAACACTTCTCAGATCGTTTCATCTAAACCACATACTAGATAAAGGAATACCTCTTGTAGCATGGTTGTAATCGAATCTCTAAGAGAAGAGACCTCCTGTATCAAGTCCGATCTGTCGGAGGAGACTCTTGCGAGCACGGAGATGAATCGCGTGCTTCTCACAATCTAAGTAGTTGATCCAAGAAAAAGAACTCCTGATCTTGTCACATGAGATCAAACATCTTCTTCGCGAGCGAAGCGCCACCAAAGAAGACGGAGAATCAAGGGCATTCAACGCGAGAGCACAACAACGATGCAATGATGACGATGACATTCTCTCTAGGGTTTGACTGGACGTACACCATAAGAAAGAGAGAGAGAACGGGCGTGAGAATGAGAGAGAGAGAGAGATCTTGATGTTGCAAAAGTTGTAACTTGAAGAGCAAGGGTGCCTCTTCTTATATAGTACTTTGGGAGTCCACTGATCACAATCCATGGACTACACAAAATCAATAGATGAGATTGATTTGTTCTTCTTTCAATGGCCTAGATTTTGTTGAAAAAACGCAACAACAATTAATTTAATATAGATAAAATATATATTGAAAAATCAATATAAATTAATCCTAAATTAAATCAATCAAGCACGTAGATTGTGGATTGGAGATTGCCACCTTCCATAATATGGGAGTAGACGGCCACCCTTTCCTAATGGTAGTTGGTGGTCGTCCACCCTCCCAATTGGGAAGGAGCCAATCTCATATAATCTCATGAGATTACATTATTCCATGGAATCGCCATGATTTACAACAACTCTTGTTGTAAATTATTCTACAAAAATAACTTATAATTATTTTGTGAATATTGCAATCTTTCCATTGGATAAATTGTGAATCACATTCACAACCCAAAATAAATTGTGATTTACATTTTCAATTATTTATATAATGTGAATCCAATTCACATCAATAATGAATCAACAAATATAAATCATAATATGCCCTCTCTGTTTTACATTATAAATCACATTTATAATATATTATGAATAATTTGGATAATGTTATCCACATTATTCTCATACATAATAATTAAATCACATTTAAATATATTAGATCATCATTCTCATGCATCATAATAATATCAATCAAATTCACATCATTCATGATAATTAAACAGATTTAATTATCCGTTTCTCAATGCTTAGATATAATTCTACTATGGAATTATTCTTGAACTCTTTCAAGAATAATGCGCTTTCTCCATAGATACTTGGAGATAAGGACAGAGCCTTTGTGCGTTCCACATATAGTGACTTAGATATTGAGATCATATCTCAAATCCAAATCTCATGGACCTCTCGTAGATGATTGATTAAATCAAGGTCGTAAATCGAATATTCTCAGTGCATCTGAATCTGATTCAGATCAATGTCCAACACTTGGACCAAGATCAGATTACTTCTCTACTGATAGGGTCACTAAAATCCAGACCTGTTTCATCACTCCCTCGAAATGGAAGTGTCATGGTTATACAATCGTTTATGATATCACCCTCAGGTATTCCTAATACATTTACATCCTACATACTAGAAGACCTATGATAAACTCGAAGAAATAGATCAATTTTGCACTATCATCTTTAGGTTTTCATCATCAAGTTTCTCATTCTTGGTCATTGGGAGTTGGTATCGATCATATGCTTTCCCAAAACATATATCATGCCTACGCATTCTTGTCATGCTTCCAAAGCACAACGACCATGCATGGAGTTTGATCGGTCCCATTACCTAATGAATGAGCTCATGTATTCCGATTCACAAGTGAACATGTTTGATCCATGTGAGAGATCATATTACTCATATGCCCCCATATGCATACTGGCTCGTCGGTGTTTATACCTTAGTTAGGTCATCAACCTATTGGTCTTCCTAATATACATACTCAAACATATAGCAACACATCTGTCTCTGATTAGAGGATGTGTGCCAATATCGTGACAGTATACGACATTTGATTTTGGTTTTCTCAATCTCGTTAAGTCAACTCTTTGACCTAACTAATCCGACACCTCCAAAACTCTATTCCCATGCAAAGGACCTGCATCAAGAGGTTGGTCAAATATCAGCCTAATGAGAAAGGATTGTCATCTCCTACTCAGGTTGGAGATCATCTCTTAATAATCATTTGACGGTACTTGATGAGTCCTCAATCTAACTCCTTAATGTTCGTCCAAGTACCGACCTCTATGATTCAATTATTGAATGAACAGTTGTATGATTATTAAGTTCGCCATGGTACATAACCCTAATTGTACAGAGGGATCTTATAATGCATTCATCCATTTTATCTCATATAGGGAGTGAAAAATCAATAACTTTAATTGATAAATCAAATATTACAATAACATTTATTGTAGGAATGGTTCTCCTTGGTTCACAGACTAACAATCTCCTACTAGCCCTCAGAACCATTGAGGTACAATCCTTAAACCCATACTCATTACATATTGGTCGAAAACCTTCTGTGTCAAAGGTTTGGTAAGAGGATCAGCAACATTGTCGGCAGAGGCCACCTTGGTGATGACGATGTCACAATGCTTTTGAATCTCCCGGATGATGTGGTGTTTCCTTTCCACATGCTTGCTCTTTTCATGCCACCTCGGTTCCATCACATGGACAATGGCTCCCGTGTTATCGTAGAGTAGTGGCATGGGAGTATTAGAGGAAACTATGCCAAGTTATAGAATGAACTTGTGCAACCACACCGACTCCTTTCCACCATCCGATGCGGCAATGTATTCTTCTTCTATTGTTGAATATGTTGTAGTGTCCTACTTCTTGCTTCTCCAGCTCACAACAACACCGTTAAATAGGAACACAAACCATGATGTCGACTTTCAATCATCAATATCCGACTGGAAGTTTGAATCTGTGTATCCCAAGACTTGGAGATGGGAGATCACCATCTCCATAGATCAAGATGTAATCTTGCATCCGTCTTAGATACTTGAAATTGTTCTTCACTGCATTCCAGTTTTGTTCTCCATAACAGGATTGGTAACGGCTTACCACTCCCGCTGCATGGTAGATATCTGGCCTAGTTGATGAATCCACGATTCATCGTCTTTATTCTTTTATTTTAGCTTCATTTACTTAAACAAACACTTGTAAATACCTACTAAATTCATGAAATTACCATTTTGAATGCATTTACTAAATATGCATTTTTAACACTTTTTATACTCAAATAAAAGAATAAAGAAGAAAAGAAAAAGAAAAGAAAAATAAAGGATGTATTTATGAAATAAATGCAGACTGAACCGAACCCCGAGAGAAGGTCAAGACTTGACTTGATCAATTAGGAATAAAGTAGGGGGAGATAGGGTCTTCAATCCAAAAATCCAAAATTATTTGTAAATTGTATAATTGTATAAAACTTGTACTATTTTATTTATATATAAATTGACTCAAATTAAATATTTTTCTACAGAAAAGTTGTAAATAAAAATATTTTGTAAATAATAAAAATAATTGCCAAGCAAAATAATGTACAGAATAAAAATAATCACACTCAGAATAAGCTGCAAAGTGATAATTGAAAGACCAATTCTGGCTCCATACGAACTCAGATTAAATCAAACTCACTTCCATTGTACTCTAAATTAAATTATCTTTCAAATGGCCTTAGTTTCATAATTTTTGGAGTTACAGTTGAAAGTCGATTTTCTGAGGTGGTTTGTGCAGTTTTATCAATTACCTGTTGTACATATTTATCCATATCTATTTTTTATACATAATGGATATAATTTTAATTATTATCTTCTTTATTAAAAAATAATAAAACAATAAATTAAATTAAAAAAATAAATTAAAAATAATTTCCTTATTTGTATATGTGTATATTATACTATATGTATATAATACTTGCATACAATTAATTTCCATACATAAAAATCACCAAAAAAAGAAAATATCTAACATTAATTAATTAAATTAATTTAATTATGAAATTTGGATTTAATTATATAATTTATTCATTATTTAATTTGAAGACATACCTTGTATATAAAGATATGATTCTATACCTTAAATAGCCACCATTAAGGTGGCTAATTAATTTTGTAAATTAATTAATTTATTTATTTTATTTAATTACGAAATTCATTTTTAATTAATTAACTAATTAATTAATTAACCAATAAAAACATTGTTTATTTGCACATTCTTTCCTTTCTTATTTTTCTTGTCTTTTTGTGGGGCTCCTCCTCCCTCATTTGTCTTGGATCAATCTTTGCAGGAGAGGACCTCATATCCGAGAGAAATCATGTCAAAGAAGGGTGCTCGGTCTCCGAGCCATCCGGTGACAGCGAGTCGGCCCTCATCGAGGCCATCATGGTGTATCCGATCCCAATGTGAGAACAATTTTCTTTCTCGTCATTTTTCTTAGATAAATCTTAGATTTAATTTTTTTCGTCAATATCATGGTTAGTCTTTAGATATTAAAATCCTAAAAAATCCATATCACACTTGTCATCCGAGTCCAATTTTCACCTCATTTTCTTAATCTCATCATTTTCTTATTCTACCTCGCACAACCTATCACATCCTACCATGCACGATGGTCGGATCCTCAGATCTATCTCCCGCTTCGCCAAGATCCGCAATCATTCATGCACTATATTTTATTTATAAATAAAAAAATAAAAAAATCATATATTTCTTTTTCTCTAACATTTGTTTGCAGGAAAATTAAAAAAATAAAAAAATATTTAAAAAAATATTTTGTTTCTGTTTACAGTTCTTGTTTAAAAAAACTTTATTTACTTCTGTTTACATATAAAAATGATAAAAAACAAAAAATCAAACCGCTCAGTGCCCTCCGTCGGCCGCTCCCATCGGCCAGCACCACCGCGGGCGGTGCCCGCCCCCGGCCCAACCGCCATCGCCGCAGTGGTCCAAACACTACCGACGCTCGCGCTGCTCCCTCCAGTGACTCCACTGCTCAGCGCCACCCCTGCGGCCCCTCTACAGCGCGACCACCTCACCACCTTCGTTACAGACTAACGACGCCCATCCACCATCGCCTCCACCCAGAACCCACGACCGAAGCACTCTGATGGAGCACCGGCGCCTGCAGGCCGAGCGCCCACGGCCAGATCCTCCCGCATCTACGCCATCCGCCGCGCTCGCGCCCTCATGCGGCGGCAGCACCCCTAACGACTCCCTCCCCACTTTTGAGAAGATACGAAGGGATCCAAGAAAAGAAACCTAGAGATTTAAAAATAAAAAATGGGTAAATTGCAGAAATGTCCTCCGATGTTTCCATATTTGTAAGAAGACCCCTACTAGAGACAGTTACGTGTTTTGAGCATGGACACGAGTAATTTGCAGTTTTTCTCCTAAATTTACTTCTTGTTATATTTTAATGCAAAATCTTCGAACATTTGTATTGAAGTCTATGTTTTCCAGACTCGAATTTGCATGATTTATCTTATTGAAATAAATATTTTTCTTGCTCAATAAATTCCACAAAAATTTGTGAATATTATTGCTTTGTCCCAGATCACTGCATAAAAATTTCATCACGTTTTGTTTTTATTTGATATTTAAAAAAAATCAAAAACAGAGTCTTTTTCTTTGTATGGACTTTGAAAAATCATAAAAATTTGAAACTTTGTCTAAAAAATCTAAAAACATTACTATAGGTGTATTTTACTCCCCTTTAATTTCTATCCAATTTTCGTGCATCGATCTTTTATAAAATCCCAAAAAATTTTGAAAACTAAAAATCTTATAAAAATTGTAGAAAATTCTAGAAAAATCCAAAAATTCTGATTTCAGTTTCTATTTGTAGATATTTGTATAAATTTTTGTATAAAAAATATTGTCGTGAGTTTTAGGTCTTAAATTTTTTTAAGCTGTAAAATACTCTTGGTTGTGCATTATTTTCCTTTGTTTCCACTGTTTGATTTTTATAAAATCACAAAAACATCAGAAAGAATAGAAAAAAAATTAACAAAAAATTTTAAAACATATAAAACAAAAAAACATTTTCTTTAGAATTTTCTGAGAATTTTGACTATAATTGATAAATACAAAAAGATTGTGGTGTATGTGCATTTTGTGATTTGTTCCTCATTTGAAAATTAAAAAAATTGGAAAATAAAAAACCACTAAAAATTTTTTCTTCGAACTTTGACTACTGAGTTTTTAAATCGTGCTCCTTGTGTTCAACCCAGATCGCTATACCAGGTAAATTAAATAGCGAAGATTGCTTGCATTTCATTGATTCACATTTCATTATGTGGTTTAAATATTTTTTTCTCGTTGATTATGCTTGGTGATTCGGGTCTCAACGACCCTTGATTATTTACATACTTAACCTGAGTTGCCAGGCATGTCATCAAAATGGCACCGTTACGGGGAGCACAGCTTAGTTATCATTTTTCAGTTTTTCTTGTCTCTCTATATTATAATTGTTTTCTGACCATCTCTTATTTTCTTTTTGTGCGAGGGACTGCTTGGAGGATGACTTGGAGTTTCTTTTTCGAGGACCCGCACAGGAGATGGAGCTGGGAAGAGAAGAAGAAAATTATTTTTATTTGAGTGAACATTTTGAGATTGTTGTAATTATTTAGATACTTGAACTCTTGTTGAACTTGGACATTATTCGGGGTTTGTTTCTCCAAGTGTCGGTGCACTTGGGGGACCTCACCATTGTTTTTCTTGATTTCACTGCCTTACTTTCTATTTGATTCTCGTGGATTTAGCCCTAGACTTAGGATTTTTGTTGATTGTGACCTAATTAGCTAAGGCCCAACACCTAATTGCTTGTTTGTACCCATAGAATGTAATTGGACCTTGCTAAAAATAAATTAAAAAAAGTTAACTTAATCGGTTGAGAGGTCACGTGCTGCTAGAGGTCGTATACAGCGTTGGTAGGATCCGTTGTGGCGGACACCGATCGACATCTGATACCGGACTCAGACCTCTCTCTCTGATTAGTTAGCTATTTGTTCTTCATGATCAATAAATTTGTTCGTCTAAGACCGATTTCCTCATGCATCATATAGTTAGTTTCCTTTTAGTATTTAATTTTATGCACGGATCACATTGCATGTAGAGTGTCGGGGCAAGGTACACATTTCTATCTTTGCATGCATCATTGTATTTGACCGTGCATCAACTTTTTCGACTTCCTCCCCCTATTTTTGGACTCAAAATAATCAAAGGAAATCGAAAAATTTGTTAGGCATTGTTTGCTTTAAAAAAATATTTAAAAAAGTGAAAGCAATAAAATTTAGAATTGCTAATGCAAACTTGACCTAAAAACCCACCTCATCGAAAAATATTTGTCTTGGGGAGAGTCACCCCCTCATTGTTTGGTTTGCTTGAGCGAGAGAGTGACCCGCACACCACACCTGAACTTCCGTTAGAATACTGGTCTTGGGGTTAGTTGTTCTCCAGTGAGGATCTCTTCAGTAGCCGGTAAAGCGACCCACGACGTCCTTAACAGATTGAATTGATCGGGTAGCCGGTAAGTTGTCCACAATTTATACTAGATGGGAAAGATCTAGCTTTGGGATTGGGCTGGTCTCTTAGGAGCATCGAGTTCCTAACAGCTCGCTTAATAGTTATGCAAGCTTGATTTATCACCTAAAATAAAATTGACATGATAAACGATCAAACCTTTACGGTCATCAGCTTGTGTTGAGTAGGTGAATTGGGGGTTTGACTTCTAATCTTGTTTGCATCCAGATCTCATCCTCACTACTCCCACATCACGATGATGGGTAGGAGATCTCTTAGGCTGCCTCTGGCAGCACCGCTTTTGAGCACTCCTCCCCACTGACGAGTTGCTAGATACGTGTTTTAATTCAGGCACGTTGTAGTACGTGTACTTAGCGAATCAGTCAGAGCCGAGAGAAGGATCTCCGTGAAGAGTGTCTCGTCTTAATTTATATCCCGGGCAAGTCCGGGGTCGAACTCAGGGAGGCAAATGAACAACTTGGGTTTAATTTGAAAACTTAGGTCTAGATTTCCAAGCGTTATTTTTTTAGATTTTTTTATGAAAAATGAAATTCTAATGCAAGTTGCGGTTGAATTAAGACACTAAGAAAACACACAACCTAGCCAAATTAATTTTAATACGAAATTAATCCAATTTAGCCAAATTATATTTTTCCTAGAATCCTAATCCAGAGATGAACACAAAACACATTTTTTTGTATTTTTCAGGGTTAAAAAGAAATAATGAAAAATGCACATTTTTTATGGGTATTTTCACAATTTTTCACACAAACAGAATGCAACAATTATGAAAAAACAGCTGGAACAAAAACATGACGAAATGAGACTACAATATTTTTTGGAATTTTTTAACAAAATATGATTTTTTTTATGGATTTTTAAGTAAAAACAGAGTGAGAGTGAGTAATTAATTCCTAATAAATCCACATTTGCGAATTAATCAAAATGCAATTTATCTTAAAAAGGTATTTAGATAAACACTCCAGAAGAGTTGAAATTTCACAAAAAAGATTATGTGGATTTAATTAAAAATCAAATATGAATTTCACTCTATGATTTCATTCAGGCACAAGATAACTCCACTTTGGATGAAATTTGGATAATATTTCAATCACATATCAAGGCATCATTCCTAATTTTTTTGAAATTTTTAGAGCAACTATTTGTGAGATATTAATTTAAGAGCATGGAATGGGTAAAATATTAAAAGTTTCAGTTAGATAATTTTAATTAATTATCCAAAGATCATAAAAATATAAATAAATATTCAGATGATAGAGACTGAGTTGCTCAACACAATAACATTTTTTCTTGAATAAAATGATGCAAAATGGAAGTCCAAATAAAAATGCAAACACATGGGTATCTGTGCAATTTCAGAAAACAATATATACAACAATGTATGTACAGGGACTTGTTTGCAATTATAGAAACTTAAAATAAAATAACGCAATTTTTACAAAATAATAGAAAAATCAAAAGGGACCTTTCTTCCTCACTGGGGCTTGATGTGGAAAACCCAAAAGTGAGGGGCGGCAGTGGTGGATGCAGCCGGCGGTGGGAGAGGTCGGGCAGAGGGGCGCAGCCCGCGGCACTCGCGCGGCGGTAGTGGCGGCGCCACGCGGACCTGGAGAGGGGCGGCTAGCGAGGGCGGCCACCTGTGGGTGGCTGCGGGCAAAGGAGAGGGCCATTGCGGCGGGATGGCGGGGCCGCGTGGCCGCGCTGGCAGCGGTATGCGATGCCACCGGCGGGCCGCTGGGCGGTGTGGCGGGGCCGCACGGCCGCGCTGGCTGGCGGAGTGGAGGCGGGATGGTGGCGCAGGGGGTGACGACCGTGGGCTGCTGCTTCCCTGATTCTTCACCGGATTGGTGGAGCAGCTACACTGGACTCCTGTCGTCGCCTCGATCCGATTGGTGAAATAAAATCGGACAAGCTATACGAGCTCGATGGGGAACTAGTGACGCGGAGCGGAGCTCCGCGGATCTCGCCTGAAGGAGGTCGTCGCTTGAGGAAGATGCCTCATCGCTGTCACCAACAAAACACTCCATGCTCTCTCCTTTTTCTATTAGAATGACGAATAGGCAAAAAATGAGGATGGAGATGTGTATAAAAGAGATGGAAGGAATGGAGGTTAGAATGGAAGTGGAGTAGAATGGGAGGTTAAATTAGTGGTGGAGTTGAATGGGAAGTTAGATGGATAATGGTGTTGAATGGAGGTTGATGAAATAAGAGAAGTTAGTGTAGAGAATATGATTAGATAAAAGAAAATAAAAGTAGGCTACTGAAAATAGAAAATAAAATAAGAGAAGAAAAAGAGTGGGGAATTTACAAAATAAGACAAACACTATGTACATTTTTTGTTTACTTTTCTAATTTATTTTTTTTATTTTTAATAAAAGATATTTACAACAGAAAAATACAATAAAATACTAGAAATATAATATTACACAAAATTGATTTTTTTTAATTTTTAATGATTAAGAATAAATAAATAAATAATGGGAAAACAAAAAATATGTACAATAAATACAATGTACACCGAGGTCCAAAACCCAACTTTTGCAAATGAGCTTCGATTTTAATGAAACCACTTCCGTTGGATAGATAATTTTCTGAATTGAAATTTAAAAGTGAGTTTGGTGAATTTGGAGTTCATACGGAGCGGGGATTTGGCCTGGAAGTTGGACTTTACGGCTTTTTATCTTTGGGATCTAGGAGCACTTATTTGAGGTAAAATTTATTTTATATTTTTGTATTTTTATATACATTTTATGAACAAGATAGAGAAAGAATTAGCCAAAAAGGTGTTGAAATGAAATTATATAAAATACATGAAGTTTTGGGCTATTTACAGGTGAAAAACTCCTTTATTTTTACGGCTTTTTATTGTTAATTTATTTTGTACAATCTAATATACAATAATTAGTATGTTTTATTTACAAGAGTCTCATTTTGTTAATTTATTGATTTTATGTACATTTATTTGGGATTTTACTTGGGGACTTTGCTAAGATCAAGATATTGAGATGATGAATCGTGGATTCATCACCGACTCATCTAGGGCAGCTTCGAAGAGCTTAGACTCGCTCTCCGAACCTGAGTTCGATTCCACTCTGTTCCCCCTCGACCACCCTTCTTCCAGTCCTGAGGTGCCCGAGCAGAGACCAACACAGTTATTTGTTCGTTTGGCGGCACCTGAGTTAGGGCCTTTTGCCTTTGTAGAGACCCGCGAGATGGCCAGCAGTGACGGACGCACCGATGGACAGCCCCAGAGTTCGACTTATGTTCTAGATCAGGGTGCCATCAACAACTCCTTGTTAGCCTCCCTAGAGATGATGCAATGATAGATTCGGGATCAGGGAGCATTAATGGCAGAGGTCCGTCAGGAGTTACAACAGATGCGAGCCAACAGAGGAGAGTATCAGAGACCAGCCGGTGAGGACATTCCCGTAGCTGGAGGAGGAGCGGGAGGTGGCCAGAAGACCCGAAGGATCTACCCCGACTAGGCAGGCTGATGAGGGAGTTGCACAACACTGGTGCAACCCACACAAACCGTTGGATCCAGCTTCCAGTTATTCTGGGCGACTTCAAGCTTCCACCCCAGACCATTCAGCTTTTGCCCAAGTTCCATGGGCTAGCCACCAAGGAGCCGCATATTCACCTACGGGAGTTTGAGATGATTTGCAGTACTGTCCATGATAGATTCGTGCACGAGGACACCATCAAGATGATGGCATTCCCTTTCTCCCTCGTCGATAGAGTAGCCTACTAGTTGAAGCATTTGGGGAGATACGTTACTACTTGGGAACTGCTTCGGACCGAGTACTTGAACAAGTACTATCCACTCGGCCGGACAAACATAACACAAGCTCTGATCAACTACTTCTCCATGATCCCCAATAAGCAATTCCATGAGGCGTGGGCTCGATTCCGTGAGCTCATTGACCAGTGTCCACATCACGACATATCCAAGCCCAATCTTGTCCAGAGCTTCTTTTGTGGGCTGACACTGGAGCTGCAGGGGCTAGTCAATGCTTCTTGGGGCTCCTAATTTGCCAAGGATGAAGACCAGGTTTGGGCCATCTACGAGGAGATGGCCGAAAACTACATAGTTATGTCCCAGACCAGGCTCTATACTCAGGGGAAACCCCTACCCCAGGTCGTGTCCTATCAGAGGATAGCATGGGTTGATGCATGTCCATCCATTTCTTCGTCAGCAGCAGCAGCACAGGCATAGTCTTCAGCCGCTGACAGGGTATTATCAGCGAGAAGTTGGACCGCATAGAGATCATAAAGAAGAAGCACTGCTAGGACATGACACAGATAGATTAGTTGGAACAAACTCTTAGTGACCTGAAAACCCATATCTTGTGTCTCTAGGAGGCACAGATGGTTCTCAGCCCCGTCCCAAGTCACGGGCTGATCCCAACATCAACAGCTCTTCCCAGCACTCTTCCCAATACCGCCAGGTTCACCACATTAGAGCATAGTCAGTTCAACCATTGCAGCAGCACTACTCTCAGCCACCACCATCTCAAGACACTCAGATGGTGGTGTATCAACCGTCAGCCACTAGCAGTTATTCCCCTGCCCCCTTACGAGTAGGAGTCGTTGATGGAAGTCAACGGGATTTGGTATGACCGGCAGTAGCCCAGGATCCATTAAGATCATCCAGGATCCAATGGTCTACCGGAGGCACCTCTGTTAGCCATTTGAGCCCAAGGCGAACCATTCTTACAATAAGTGTTATTGTAATAAATATGTTTTATCAATAAAAGTTATTGATTGTTTCACTCCCTTTCTGAAATTAAATGAATGAATGTACTATAAGGTCCCTCTATTAAATTAGGGTTATGTACCATGGCCGTCTTGATAATCATATAGCTGTTGATTCATTATATGAATCATAGAGGCCGGTGTTTGGATGAATATCTAAAGAGTTAAATAGAGGACTTATCAAGCACCGTCAAATGATTATTAAGAGATGATCTCTAGCCTGAGTAGGAGATGACAATCCTTTCTCACAAAGGCTGGTATCTGACCGACCTCTTGATGCAGGACCTATGCATGGGAATAGTGATTCAGAGGTGTCAGATTAGTTAGGTCAAAGTGTTGACTTAGCGAGATGGAGATAACCAAAGTCCTATTTTGAATGCTGTCACAACATAGGAACAGATCCTCTGACCAGAGACAGATGTGTTACTATATGTCCGAGTGTGTACATTTGGCAGACCAATAGATTGATGACTTAACCAAGGTCTATACACCGACGAACTTGTGTGCATGTAAGGGCATATTAGTAATACGATCTCTCAAGGGGATCACACAGGTTTACTTATGAACCGGAAGACATGAGCTCACTCATGAGATATTGGGACCGATCAAATTCCATGCATGGTCGTCGTGCTTTGGAAGCATGACAAGAATTTGAAGGTATGATATATGCTTTAGGAAAGCATATGATCGATACCAATTCCTAATGACCAAGATTGAGAAACTTGGTGATCGAACCATGAAGAAGACAATGTAAAATTGATCTTCATCTTCAGGTTGATCATAGGTCTTCCAGTATGCAGGATGCGCCGGTATTGGGAATACCTGAGGGTGATGTGATCATAAACGATTGTATAACCATGACGCTTCCATTTCGAGGGAGTGATGAAATAAGTCTGGATTTTAGTGACTCCTCTCAGTATAAACGTAACTTGATCTTAGTCCAAGTGTTGGACATTGATCTGAATGAGATTCAGATGCAATGAGAAGATTAAGTATACAGACTTGATTTAATCAAGCATCTATGGGAGGTCCGTGAGATCTGGATTTGAGATGAGATCTAAACATCCAAGTCACTATACATGGAACAATACAATTGCCATGTCCCTATCTCCAAGTATCTACGGAGAAAGCACATTATTCTTGAAGGAGTTCAAGAATAATTCCTATGATGAATTTTGTATCCAAGCAACAAGGTGTTGATGATTAAATGAGATTTAATTATCAAGTATAATATGACTAAGATTCATATTGTGAGAATGATCATCCAAGATAATTAAATGAGATTTAATTATCAAGGAATTGCAGATCGTGGATAATGCTATCCATAATATCTATGAGTATATTATAAATATGATTTATAATATATTAGAGAGAGAGCAGCTTTGTAAATAGCATTTGTTAATTATTAATGTGAATTAGATTCATATTAAGCATTTAATTGGAAATGTAATTTACAATTTAGTTTAGGTTGTGAATAGTATTCACATATTTTTCAATGGCATGATCGAAATGTTCACAAATTAATTTGGAATTAATTTGGTGGATATTTTTGCAATAATTGTTATTGCAAATTATTAAGAGATAATGGGATAAAATAAAAAGAAAGATAATACATCACCAAAATAGGTGACGTCACCTAGACTCGATCACAGGTGACGCCCCATATTTTTGGAGATGTTTTATTATCCTCTTTTTATTATTACCTTATTATCTTGTGAAAATTAATTTTATTAAATAAAATTATGTTGATGATAATGCAATAGATATTTGATTTAATTTAAATTAATAAATTATTGTTGAGAACAACAATGATCATGACCGTTGATCATAAATTTAAATCAATCCAACCGTTGATTATACATGCCATGGATTGTGATCCATAGGCCCCCAAACTAGTATATAAAAAGGGCAACCCTATCCCTTTGGAGTACATCAAGATTACACACCTACTCTCTCTCTCTCTCATTCTTGACTACTCTCTCTCTCTCTCTCTAAGGTGGCCGTCCACCTTGTGCTTTGAGGGAACAAGCAATCGTCTCCATGCCATTGTGATGTCGCTTCGATTAATCGTGGTTCTCCATCGACGGATTTCATTGGAAGAAATCAGGAGATTCAAGGCTTGGATATTCATCGAGGATTACGGGAGGAACACATCTCATCATCGCTCCCGCAAGTGCCATCTTCGTAGATCGGACTTGAGTCAGGAGGATTTCTTGCTTTAGAGATCTTGTGATCGCAACCACGCTTCAAGAGGTATTTCTAATACTTTTTGGTTTGATGAAACGATCCATGAAATGTTCTTGTGATCATGTGGTTTCATCACTTGATTTAAAATTTCTAATTTCTGCTGCATCTAGTGACTAGTGCGACTAGTCGTCCCGATCGCATGAGATGCGATCAACTCGCTTCCGTGATGTGCTTAAGGATTCCCCAAATCCTTCAAGTGGTATCAGAGCCTTAGGTCGGAAAAGGTTTTGGATACGATCCGTGAATCTAGGACGACTTGGGTTTGAAAGAGTTGCGAAAGTTTTATCGCATTTCAATTCTTGCACCTCTGTTTAATTGGATTTTTTTCTGCACTGTTTAAATTATTTAAACACGAAATACTCAATTGGATTTTGTTCCCCATTAAATAAGGAAATCATAGGATCTGATTTTATGAAATTTGGATTTCATTTGCTCAAGATATGGCCTTTTGAATATACATGTATTCACTGTTGCAGGAACTGCAAATCCGAACGTGATTAATGATTTAATTACTGTTTTGATGCGCTTGAAATGCATAAAATATCACTTGGGTTCTGTCATAAATCAAATTGGCAATCTTAAGAAACTAATTTTGCGAAATTTGGATTTAAATTAATCAAGATAAGTTTATTTTAGTGAGTAGGGGTCACTGCTGGAAATTGACAAACTTGATCATGAACCTTGTGATAGTCATTCAGATAAATTGATGAAAATTAATTGTTAATTTTCTTAAATGTTTATTGATAAATATTTGTGAAATATTTAAAGATGATAATCGTTTCCTTGAATGACATTGATATGAAATTATTAATAAACATTATTTGCATACAAAACCCTAGTTTATCCTACAATAGTTGTAGGGAAACTTTTACATGCAAACCTTCTTGCTTGAATAGGATTGGAGATTTGTTTAGCAAATCTCCTTATAATATTATCAAAATGGTTTTGATGAATATTATATGGTATAATTTCGGTTGAAAAACCGATGAGCATCTCAAAGTACACAATGATCTATCTAGCATTATCCTTTCCTGAGGTGGATATGGTATCTAGTCGGAGAGCATTGGGGTAGCGGGTTGCAACGTATGTGGTTCGTCCCACTCTCGTCGGTACTGGCCATGACAACGGGTAGGGACTCGATAATGCCGGAGAAATCAAAGTGTATTTTTCTAATTATTAAAATTCAAATAATATGTACTTTGAGATTATACCTACTACTCAAGTAATAATCAAGTTTGTTGATTGAAAATTAGATTGATAATTAATTTAATGTGATTAAATTAATTATATCCTATTAAAAAGTACTCTATTGTTAATAGATTTATATTTCCCTTGGAAGAATTAATTATGTGAATATGATTCACGATAATTAATTTATTACAATTTGAATATGAGGTGGAGGATCACATAAGTGACATCCATGGTCTCCTGTCAAGGCAAAGGATTTCGTCACCAAATGTTGTATATAGGAGATGCCTGTCCGAAGTGAGAGATCCTATACAATTTATTTGGATCGGGTTCTTTGCTTCTCGAAAGAGTAAGGCCGTATACGTAGTGACCCCAATATCGAGTCCTTATATTATTGGGGCGATATTGGATTGCGTATAGCGAGTATTAAGCCTGTTGACGGTTGGTTCAACTAACGACGGGTCAACATCATCTTAGGGGTGGTGGGCCCGGGTGTTAAAGACCGAATTGGGAAATGCAAGTTGGACTTGCAAGGCAGAATGTGTTTCCGCTTCTCTTTATTCGAGTCACAACTTCTCATATTATTGGGATGTGATAAAGATAAAGAGGAGATCCCAGATCTTGCTTGAGATATAGAGGTAAGTATATCTCTTACTTTGAGAGACAATAAGGGAATAATCTTTCAAAGTTGATATAGCAAGACAAATTTGATTTAAAATGTCTTAATCAAATGTTTATGAATATATAATTATTTATATGTTCTAATATAGTGCATTCTTAATTTCAGAAAATGAAGTCCATAAACCCACTGAGCAGGCTCCTGGAGGTCAATCAGTTGACCGAACCAAATTATTCGGATTGGATCCGAAATTTGATCTTGTCCTATCTGTAGAGCGCATCTGATATGTGCTAACCAAGGACAAGATTGCAGACCCTCAAACACCAGAAGATAAATCGTTTAATGAAAAATATGATGAAGATCATAACTTGGCAAGGTGTTATATCCTTGCCTCATTGTCCAATGTGCTTCAGAAGCAGCATGTGGAAATGAACCATTACCAAGAAATCATGCTGAATTTAAAGGAAATGTTCGGTGACATAAACCGCACACAGCGTTATAATGTGATGAAAGAGCTTATTCGCTGTAAGATGCAGGAAGGGACCTCTGTCAGAGAACACGTACTCAAAGTGTTTGGGTACCTCTCTGAATTGGAAACCCTGGGAGCTTACATGGATTCTGATATGCAAGTTGATTTCATTCTCCTATCGCTCCCTAAGTCTTTCAACAACTTTGTCATGTCATATCACATGAGCAAAGGTGATTTCACTAATGCTGGGCTGTTACTGCATTAAAGTCTGTAGAAGACGTAATGAAGAAGGACGGCCCCTCTGCCAGTGCAATGGTTGCACAAGCAAAAGGAAAGCGTGGTCGGAAGCAAGGTTCTCGGAAGGGCTCGCCCCAGAAGAGTAAGAAGAAGAATCAAGGAGTTGGTTCATCTTCCAGTGCTTCCACGTTGATGACATCAAAGAAGACCGATCTCTGTCACCACTGTAAGAAGCCAAGGCACTAGCGGCGTAACTACCCAGAGTACCTGAAGTCGGTTGACAAAGGTAATGCTCCAACAGGTAGGAAATCTACTTTCATCATTGAAACTAGTTTTCTCGTTGGACGAGAAGGAAGCTGGGTTATAGATTCTGGTGCTTCTGTTCATGTATGCAATTCGTTGCATTTGTTTCAGGAAACTAGGAATCTGGAGCAAGGGGAGATAGTCATCCAGATGGGATCTGATGCAAGCGTTGCAGCGGTCGCCACTGGAACCTGCCGACTATCACTATCTAGTGGTAGAGTCTTAGTACTTAAAGAGTGTCTTTATGTACCTGAAGTCAGAAGGAACTCTGTATCTAAACTTGTTAGAAATGGATATTCCTTCCTATTCTGTAATAAGTTAGTCACTAAGAAATATGATAAATTTATTGCGGATGGTGTTTTGACTTCTGGTGGACTCTATGAATTGTGCATTGATGAACATGTCATGAATGTCACTGCCACTAATAATAAAAACCCTAAAAGATCCAGGGAGAATGGAAATCATTCGAATATGATTTGGCATCAAAGGCTTGGTCATTTATCTATTGATAGGATCAATAGATTGATGAAGGATGGACCTTTAGATTTTCTACATGTTCAATCTTTACCTACCAGTGAACATTGCATTCGAGGTAAAATGACCAGGATGCCTTTCAGTAACAAGGTTACAAGATGCGAAGGTATTCTTGACCTAATACATACTGATGTATGTGGCCCCTTCAGTACCGCGACTCGAAATGGGTATCAATATTATTTGACATTTATTGATGACCATTTGCGATACGGGTTTTTCTTCCTACTACGTCATAAATCTGAAACCTTTGAAAAGGTCAAAGAGTTTAAGGCTTTGGTTTGGAACCAAACTGATAGGAAGATTAAACGGATTCGATATGACCGAGGTGGCGAGTACCTCTCAGATGAATTCAAGGAATACCTTAAAGAGAATGGAATTGTCTCCAATCTCACTCCCCCTGGAACCCCCCAACTTAATGGTGTTGCTGAAATACGCAACAAGACCATCATGGACATGGACCGTTCAATGATGAGCAAAGCATGTTTTCCTCTTAGTTTCTAAGGGTATGCAGTAGAGACTGCAATATATATCCTGAACAAGATTCCTAGCAAATCTGTACCCAAGACTCCTCACGAGCTCTGGTATGGAAACAAACCTAGTGTTAAACACTTGAGGGTTTGGGGTTGCTTGGTCCATGCGAAGAATGTGGACGCAAGTAAGGTATAATCTCGCACTTGTGAGTGTTACTTCATTGGGTATGTTAAAGATGGTATTGGATATCAACTTTATGACCCTGAGACCCAAAAGGTTTTTGTCTCTAGAGATGTGAAATTTCTGGATGATGATTTCCTTAAAGGTTAAGATAAAAATGAAGTAGAGGAACTCATTGAATCCCCTGAGGATTCTGAGATTCCTGAACTAGAAACTGAAGAGATAAATAAAGATGAAACACCCATACCTCTTTGAAGGAGTTCGAGGGTGGTTGCACCGTCTGAAAGGTATGGATTCCATGTGTCAAGTGAGACTGACAATGATCCTACTTCATTTGATGAAGCATTCACGGATTATGACATGGATAGATGGATGATAGCAATGAAGTCAGAGATTGACTCCATGCATAAGAATGGTGTATGGACCCTAGAGGATCCACCTAAAGGGGTGAAACACATTGGGTGTAAATGGATCTTATAGAGAAAAAAGGGACCTGATGGGAAAGTGGAGACTTTCAAAGCACGGCTCGTATCCAAGGGCTACACACAGAGAGAAGGCATCGACTACGATGAGACGTTCTCTCCTGTTGCTATGCTTAAGTCCATCAGGACACTACTAGCTATAGCTGCATCTCTTGACTACGACATTTGGCAGATGGATATCAAGACATCTTTCCTCAATGGATACCTCAAGGAGGATATCTATATGGAGCAGCCACAGGGCTTCATAGTTGAGGATGGAAAAGTATGCAACCTGAAGAAATACATCTATGGGCTCAAACAAGCTTCTCGTAGCTGGAACATCAGATTTTACGAAACCATAAAGAGTTATGATTTTGTGCAGAATCCCGATGAACCTTGTGTGTAAAAGAAGCTTAGTGGGAGCGCCATTGTGTTCATCGTGCTTTATGTTGATGATATCCTTATCATTGGGAATGATACAGGAATGATGACCAGTGTGATGATTTGGCTATCTCATACCTTTGAGATGAAAGATCTTGGAAAAACCTCTTACATCTTAGGCCTGAAGTTGTTCAGAAACCAAGAAAAGATGATATTGGGATTATCACAACATGGATACATTAAGAAGATTCTTGAACGATTCTGCATGGATAGTTCCAAGAAAGGATTCCTTCCTTTAAGACATGGTATCCATCTGTCTAAAGGGATGGCTCCTCAAAGTGTTGAGGAAAAGAAGGCCATGGCTGGATGCCCCTATGCATCAGTTGTAGGAAGCTTAATGTATGTCATGATGTGTACTAGGCCAGACATCTTCCATGCAGTGGGAGTGGTATGTCGTTACCAATCCTGTTATGGAGAGCAACACTGGAATGCAGTAAAGAACATATTCAAATATCTAAGACGGACGCATGATTACATCTTGGTCTATGGAGATGGTGATCTCCAAGTCTTGGGATATACAGATTCAGACTTCCAGTCAGATATTGATGATCGAAATTCGACACCTGGGTTTGTATTCCTGTTGAATGATGGTGCTGTGAGCTGGAGAAGCAAGAAGCAGGACACTACGGTGGATTCAACAATAGAAGCTGAAAACATTGCCGCATCATATGCTACAAAGAAGGCGGTGTGGTTGCGCAAGTTCATCTTGGAGCTTGGCGTAGTTTCCTCTGATACTCCCATCCCGTTACTCTGCAATAACACGGGAGCCATTGCCCAGGCAAAGGAACCTAGATGGCATAAAAAGAGCAAGCACGTGGAAAGGAAATACCACATTATTCGGGAGATTCAAAAGCATGGTGATATCATCATCACCAAGGTGGCCTCTGCCGACAATGTTGCTGATCCTCTTACCAAACCTCTGATGCAGAAGGTTTTCGACCAGCATGTAATGAGTATGGCATTAAGGACTGTTCCTGAATGGTTCTGAGGGATAGTAGGAGATTATTAGCCATGTGAGCCCGAGGCGAAACATTCTTACAATAAGTGTTATTGTAATAAATATGTTTTATCAATAAAAGTTATTGATTGTGTCACTCCCTTTCTGAAATTAAATGAACGAATGTACTATAAGGTCCCTCTGTACAATTAGGGTTATGTACCATGGCCGTCTTGATAATCATATAGCTGTTGATTCATTATATGAATCATAGAGGCCGGTGTTTGGATGAATATATAATGAGTTAGATAGAGGACTTATCAAGCACCGTCAAATGATTATTAAGAGATGATCTCCAGTCTGAGAAGGAGATGGCAATCCTTTCTCACAAAGGTTGATATCTGACTGACCTCTTGATGCAGGTCCTCTACATGGGAATAGTGATTCAGAGGTGTCAGATTAGTTAGGTCAAAGTTTTGACTTAGCGAGATCGAGATAACCAAAGTCCTATGTTGAATGTTGTCACAACATAGGCACACATCCTCTGACCAGAGACAGATGTGTTACTATATGTCTGAGTGTGTACATTTGGTAGACCAATAGGTTGATGACCTAACCAAGGTCTATACACCGGCGAGCTAGTGTGCATGTAAGGTCTTATGAGTAATACGATCTCTCATAGGGATCATACAAGTTCACTTATGAATCGGAAGACATGAGCTCACTCATGAGGTATTGGGACCGATCAAATTCCATGCATGGTCGTCGTGCTTTGGAAGAATGACAAGAATTTGAAAGTATGATATATGATTTGGGAAAGCATATGATCGATACCAATTCCCAATGACCAAGATTTAGAAACTTGGTGATTGAACCATGAAGAAGATAGCATAAAATTGATCTTCATCTTCAGGTTGATCATAGGTCTTCCAGTATGCAGGATGTGCATGTATTGGGAATACCTGAGGGTGATGTTATCACAAACGAGTGTATAACCATGACGCTTCCATTCCGAGGGAGTGATGAAACATGGCTGAATTTTAGTGACTCCTCTCAGTAGAGAAGTAACTTGATCTTAGTCCAAGTGTTGGACATTGATCTGAATGAGATTCAGATGCAATGAGAAGATTAAATATACGGACTTGATTTGATCAAGCATCTATGGAGGTCTGTGAGATCTGGATTTGAGATGAGATCTCAACATCCAAGTCACTATACGTGGAACAATACAATCGCCATGTCCTTATCTCCAAGTATCTGCGGAGAAAGCACATTATTCTTGAAGGAGTTCAGGAATAATTCCTATGATGAATTTCGTATCCAAGCAACAAGGTATTGATGATTAAATGAGATTTAATTATCAAGTATAATATGAATAAGATTCATATTGTGAGAATGATCATCCAAGATATATAGATGAGATTTAATTATCAAGGAATAGCATATCGTGGATAATGCTATCCATAATATCTGTGAGTACATTAGAAATATGATTTATAATATATTAGAGAGAGCATCTTTGTAAATAGCATTTGTTAGTTGTTAATATGGACTAGATTCACATTAAGCAATTAATTAGAAATGTAATTTACAATTTAGTTTGGGTTGTGAACATGATTCACATATTTTTCAATGACATGATCGAAATGTTCACAAATTAATTTGGAATTAATTTGGTGTATATTTTTGCAATAATTATCATTGCAAATTATTAAGAGATAATGGGATAAAGTAAAAAGAAAGATAATACATCGCCAAAATAGGTGACATCACCTATGACTTAGTCATAGGTGACACCCCATATTTTTTTGGGTGTTTTATTATCCTCTTTTTATTATTACCTTATTATCTTGTGAAAATTAATTTTATTAAATTAAATTATGTTGATGATAATGCAACATATATTTAATTGAATTTAAATTAATAAATTGTTGTTGAGAACAACAATGATCATGGTCGTTGATCATAAATTTAAATCAATCCAACCGTTGATTTTATATGCCATGGATTGTGATCCATAGGCCCCCAAACTAGTATATAAAGAGGGCAACCCTAGCCCTTTGGAGTACATCAAGAGTACATGCCTACTCTCTCTCTCATTCTCGACTACTCTCTCTCTCTCTCTCTAAGGTGGTCGTCCACCTTGTGCTTTGAGGGAACAAGCAATCGACTCCACGCCATTGTGTTATCGCTTCGATTGCTCGTGGATCTCCATCGACGTATTTCTTTGGACGAAATCAGGAGATTCAAGGCTTGGATCTTCATCGAGGATTACGGGAGGAACGCATCTCATCATCGCGCCTGCAAGTGCCATCTTCGTGGATAGGACTTGAGTCAGGAGGATCTCTTGCTTTAGAGATCTTGAGATCGCAACCACGCTTCAAGAGGCATTTCTAATACTTTGTGGTTTGATGAAACGATCGGAGAAATGTTCTTGTGATCATGTGGTTTCATTACTTGATTTAAAAATTTTAATTTCCTCTACATCTGATGCGCTTAAGGATTCCCCATATCCTTCAACCTCATCCCAGTAGTAGCCTCCAGCTTCGAGTGGACAGAGCAGCGAGCAGCAACAGTAACCCCAGTACTCCCAGCCACAACAATATTATTAGTCGAGTCCTCATGCCTCCCAGCAGGGACATCAGTGGAGGCAGCACCAGCAGCAGCCTCAGCACCGATATTCTCAGCCTCCCCCTCACCAGTACCAGCAAAACCAGACTCATTTCCAGCAAGGCAACCCATCCATGATCTAGCCTACCTACTCTCAGACAAGCAGGCATCCTTCAGGAGGGAGATGAACGAGTTTAGGCAAGAGATGAGAGAAATAATCAAGCAAAAGCCGCCATATCTGCTCAGATTAAATCGAACCTGAACAATCTGAAAATGAAGTATGAGCAGGTACAGTTTACAGAGACTACTACTCCTAGTGATTCATTGGGTGATATTTCTTCCTACATATTTGATGCTGATTTAGTGACACTTAGGAGCGGTAGGATGCCTGCAGGCGGCACCTCATCTGAGAGACAACCCTATGATGATCCAAGAGCGTCAGACGAGGAGGATAGCGGTGCTGATGCCGCAGATGATGCTGATGATGGTAGTGTTGATGCCACCAAGAATGATGATCCGACCGACGGTACTGAGGCCATCATTTCTCCTCATGCAGTTGGAGGTTTTGATACCACCATTCGACGTGATGTTAAGCCAGAGTGCGGTGTTGATGCCGCAAACGCAGATGTCGTGGGTGGTCCTGATGCCATCATTTCTATTCCAATTGTGTTTCCTCCTATCTTTGTATCTCAGGACAATATCAAAAATACCAAAAAATTGAATAAAGGAAAGGTTTCTTCATCTTCTCCAAGTCCATATGTGTTGCATGATGATTCTTGTATGGGCTCCATTCCTTCATAGAAGCAGGAACCCCTTCCTAACCCTCTATCTGAGGAGGGTCCATATATCCCCTTCCCTCAAGCACTCCGCTTGGCGCAAGGGAAGAAAATAGAAAATCCAAAAAAATCACAGCAGTTAGAGTTCATCCAGTAGATGATCGACAGATTCCATATCCAGCTGACTCTACAGGAGGCACTAGAGCACATCCCTCTCTTCCATAAGCACTTGAGAGAGAAGACCACTATACATAGGAAGAAGAGGAATCGTACTGCAGATATCCATGTACTGACTTGTGCCACATGTTTCGCTATTCAGAATCAATTGCCAGTCAAGAGACCTGATAAAGGATCTCCATATGTCAGATGCCACATTCATGAGCAGTAGTTGGAGCGTACCCTATTAGACAGCGGATCTTCGATTAACCTTCTTCTGATTCCCTTACTTGACCTATTCGAGTTTGGCTCTTATAGACAGAGCATGACGATTCTTCAGTCTGCTAATAGATCTGTTAAGAGGCTGAAAGGGTTACTTAAGTGTGTTGTCGTCACAATTTAGGACTTGAAATTCCCCGTGGACTTTGTTGTATTTGACATGGAGGTCCCTGAATCCGTGACAGATACCCCATCAACTTAGGATGACATAGTGGGAAGGAATACTTTTGCATCGAGGGTTAAAGTGTACAAATAGAGACGATCGAGGAGACCAGATCTAGAGATTCAGAGTGCTCAGATCAGATGACCGACTCGGAGCAGAGGCAGAGCTCGATATCCACCAGGAGTGTGATTTGTGATTACAAATGATGAAGCAGTTTGGGCAGATCCTGCATCACGAGCTCTTGCCACATCTTCAGACAGTGTAGATTCACATATCAGGGCAGATGAGAGTTCGGAGAGCACACTCATGGCACAGGATACAGTAGAGGTTGTTTATCATGGTCAGGATAGCGAAATCGATTTCATCTCATACTCATCAGATTCAGATCCCTCAGACATAGACATCGATTTTGATTGGCAGGAGTTCAATGGATATTTACGCTTTCTGGTGCCTACAGAGCCGACAGCTAGGGCAAAGAGTGAGCCAGGTCCGTTGACAGATATACTAGCAAGGCCATTTTCGTTAGATTTACCATTGCAGTGAGAGTTCTCACCCACAGATCTGGTAGCATTCACTTATCATTTCAAAAGCCAGATTTACCAGCTCCCACTTGTCCAGAATTGAAACCTTACCGCATAACATGAAGTATAGATTCCTTACGGGTAAGCCAGATATGTTCCCAGTCATTATCTCAGCAGATTTGACTGAAGACCAACTCGTTTGATGGAGGTTCTTGAAAGAAACTGCAAGACAATAGGATGGAGTGTAGCTGATCTCCAGGGGATAAGTTCGGCCCTGTGCTCCCACCACATTTATCTCGAAGAAGACGCCAAGCCCTCATGTGAGTTCCAGCGACGACTAAACTCGAATCTTCGAGAGGTGATCATGAAGGAAATATCTAAGTGGTGGAGCGCTGATTTTATCTACCCCATCTCCGACTCCAAGCGGGTTAGTCCATTGCATGTGGTACCCAAGAAGACGGGTATCACCACAGTTGTGAGCGGGTCTGGAGAGGAGATAACAACCCGAGTACCCACTTCTTGGAGGATCTGTGTGGACTATAGACGATCGAATCAGGCCACCAAGAAGAACCAATTCCTGCTACCATTCATAGATCAGATCATTGAGAGACTAGCCAGGAAGAGTTACTACTGCTTTCTGGATGGGTATTCGGGATACAACCATGTGGCCATGGTGCCCAAAGACCAAGAGAAATAACTTTCACCTATCAGTTTGGGACATATGCTTTTAGACGGATGCCCTTTGGATTATGTAATGCCCCAGCTACATTTCAAAGACGCATGCTCTGTATTTTCTCGGACATGATTGGTGAAATTTTAGATGTCTTCATGGATGACTTCTTGGTCTACTGTGACAGTTTTGATGCATGTCTTGATCACCTGGAACGAGTACTTCAGCACTGCATTGAGGTCAACTTAGTCTTATCTTGGGAGAAGAGTCATTTCATGGTGACTCAGGGGACGGTCCTTGGCCATATCATCTCCAACAGGGGCATGGAGGTTGACCCAGCCAAGGTGGATATCATCAAGAAACTTGATCCACCGTCCAATTTACGACAATTACGGTCTTTTCTGGGGCATATCGATTTCTACCGATGATTCATACAAGACTTTAGCAGGATTGCCCGACCGCTTACTGATTTGTTGACAAAAGACACCGAGTTCCTTATCGATGATAAGTGTCTTGCGTCCTTTGAGCCTCTCAAGAATCTAGTTGTTGAGGCTTCTATCTTCAGCCGCATGGTTGGTCTCTCCCATTCAAGATCATGACCGATGCCAATGATTTTGCCGTAGGGGTCGTTCCAGGACAAAGGAGGGACGGATTATCATTTGCCATTCACTACGCTTGCCGTACATTGGATGCCGCTCAGTAGAATTACACAGTCACAGAAAAGGAGACGCTAGTTGTAGTCTTTACCTTGAATAAGTTTCGATCTTACATTCTTGGATCTAGAGTGACGATTTATGCTGATCACATCGCCATCCGATACTTAATGGCAAAGAAGGATGCCAAAGCTCGATTGACTAAATGGATCCTTCTACTCTAGGAATTTGACATAGAGATTAAGGATAAATCTGGAGTCAAAATATGGTGGCGGATCACCTCTCCCGTTTAGAGAACCTTGAGGATTCGGATCAGATCACACCTATTACAAAGACATTTTCAGATGAGGCAATCCTTGAATCACCTCACTTCCATGGTACGTCGACATTGTGAACTATCTTGTCACCAAGAAAGTTCCACAAGATTGGCCTAGACAGCGACTTGAGACCTTTCTTGCGGAGTCCCGGTCGTACCATTGAGAAAATTCCACTCTTTATCATGAAGGAGGGGATAGCATCTGGAGACGATGTATTCCTCAAGAGAAGCATCATAGTGTCATCACATATTTCCACAAGCTCGAGGCAGGAGGACATCATTCTGGGAGACGAACAACACAAGAGGTGCTTCAATCCGGCCTTTGGTGGCTTACCCTCTTCAAGGATTCAGATGAATTCATGAAGAGATGTATTGACTCTCATAAAATGGGCACTTGTGGACAGAGAGATATGATGTCGATGCATCCCATTCACTTTTGTGAGGTCTTTAACGCATGGGCATTGATTTCATGGTCCCATTTCTTAAGAGTAAAGGATTTGAGTATATTCTGCTTGTTGTAGATTATTGAGTCGTTAGGTTGAGGTCATCCCCGCCCGAACCGCAGATGCTAATACTGTTTCCAAATACTTGAGGAAAAATATCATTTCACGGTTCGGAGTACCTAGAGTTTTGATATTAGACGGGGGAATCATTTTATCAAATGCAATGTAAGGGCCCTTGATAACGAGTTCAACATCAATCATAGAGTTGCTACTCCTTATCATCCACAGACGAACGGTCTTGCTGAGGTTTCTAATAGGGAGATTAAGATTATATTGTAGAAGGTAGTCCGTCCAGATCGAAAGGATTGGTCACAACTTTTGGACTCGGTCTTGTGGGCATATCAGACATCCTTCAAGACTCCATTGGGTACATCTCCATTACAACTCGTTTATGGCAAGCCATACTACTTACCAATTGAGCTGAAGCATAAGTCACATTGGGCAGTCACTGAGATATTCTTAGATCCTGAGAGTGTAGGAGATCAGAGAAATGTAGAATTGGCAGCCCTAGAGGAGCTTAGAGATACAACCTTTTCGAGTAACCTATAGTATAAGGAGCGAGTGAAGCATCAGCCATAAGCAGTTTGAGTCGAACCAGAACGTATAGTTTTTCGACGCCAGGATAAAACTATTTCCAGGGATGTTGCAGAGAAAGTGTAAGGGACATGATTCCCACATCATCCATAAGCAGTTTGAGCCAAACCAGAAAGTATGGTTATTCGATGCCAGGCTAAAACTATTTCCAGGGAAGTTGCAGAGCAAGTGGAAGGGACCATACTTGGTCCGGAAGGTGCATGACAATGGCATTATCTGAGATGTCATCTGAGTCCACCTTCTAAGTTAACGGTCAGCGCCTGAAGCCATATCTAGATCATGATCCGTTGATCGTCGATGTTGCCCCTATTCATTTTGTATGAGATGTGGTTTTTGACTCACATCATTTGCATCTCATGCCTGATTATCACTTCCTTCCACAGTTGTATAGATCCAGATGTCCATATCACACATTCTTTTGTCTAACACCCCATCTCCATCTCATGATTATGTTATACTTAGGGTGTACTTTACCCGAAGTATAGGGGGGTGTCAGACTTGTGATTATTCTTTTGATTCTTTTGACCTATGTTTTGCTGCCTATACTTAGGGATAGTTTACCCTAATTATAGCGGAGGTAGACACTGTACATTCTAACCCTCAGTTTTCCCATTGTGTACAGTTTTTTATACTTAGGATTACTTGATCCTAAGTATAGGGGGATCATCCGCTTCTATTGATTATATTCTTTTATTCATCATTGTAGTATAGTATTCTTTTCACTTCACAATACTTAGCATGAGTTATGTCTTCCTTTGCAGCTCTTTGATCACTATGAGGACATAGTTCGAGCTAAGTATAGGGGGTGCCGTATATATTGTATATATACTTTAGCCATAACTCGTACTTTCACATTTTTAATATGGCTAAAATACTGTATAAATACTTGTAAAATTCAATAAAACCAAAAAAAGAGATGCAGATATTTCCTCAAAATTCTTTTTCTATATATTGATTAATAAGTCATGTTAAAATATTTGAAAAAATATTTTGAAAGTAGTTTGAAAACGTATTTGAAATTTTTTTTGAAAACTATTTGAAAAATGTTTGAAAAATATTTTCAACCTTTGTAAAAATATTTTGTCTTGTAAAAATTTTCTTTTCTTTATGTGAAATATTTTTTTGTAAAACTATGTGCAAATGTTTTGAAAATGATTGAAAAATTATTTAGAAAAAAATTCCAACTGTATATATATATATACCTCTATAAATTACTCAAGTTGTAAATATTTTCACCTGATTCTTGTAAATAATTTACTCACTCCTGTGTAAATATGTGTATCTCTCTCTAACTCTTATTAAAAAAATTGTATATACTTGTATATATTACTAACCATTTGTTAAAAAACTACAAAACCCAAAAATCTATAAAAATTTGCTTAAAAATCTCTTTTTACATGTGCATCATTTTTCAATAATCCATAAAAAATTCAAAATTAGAAAATTGTTTCACAAAAAGATTTTTGCTTTCTTTCTTGCATTGTACATATTTTCTTGCGCTAGAATGTGCATTTTTCTGGATGATTTTGACATTTAAACTAAGTCTGGAATAAAATTGAAGAATGGAGCTTAGTTGGACCTTAATCCACTTAATTTCAGAGGAACCTTATAAGAACTGGAGTTAAGACTTTTCAATTCCTAGTGACTTAATTCTATGAGTCCATAAGACTATGTTCACATGTCGTCTTGATTAGTCTAATTAGAATATTTAACAACACAAGCATGATTCTTTCAGACCGTGGCTTACCTTAGACAAGTACTCTACACGTAGCTCTTCATGGAGGAGGTAGTGAGGGAGCAGAATCTTTTGGCTTGGGGTAGCATACGAGGGTTGTACATCTAGGTGGAACCTCTCATCCTCCTCTAGGGAGGGAAGTGCGTCTCAACCTAGTCTGGCGATATTGAGATCTAAGGACATGATGCTGTGGGGTTGCAATAATGCTTCAAAAGAGGGATAGTCTACTAGATCAAGAGAAAAAACTCCTTATGTACATGTTGCACCTTGTATATATTTTCAAAAAAAAGGAAAAAAGAAGAAAAAATGTAGAATCTCCAAAAGTGGACAGGCATGATTGAAAAGTAAAATGCCTGCCGGAGTGTATATACAAGTGAAAAAAATAGAGAATAAGAGCTTCAAAGTCAAATGTTTGAAAACTTGCAGCGGATGACTTGGCTACACCGGTCATGCATCCAAGGATAGGTACCTACACTGGTTACCGTCCATTCTCTTCTCCATCCCCTCTTCTTGAGCTGGTTGTACTTGAACTTAGAAGGGAATATCCCGCTCCTCGAGGAAAGAGTTGCTAGACCGGGGGATTAGAGTTATCTTGTTGAGAGAGGTCGTTTCTTTGCTACTTTTGAGATGAGGAGCTATATTTCACTTATACCGTACAAGTAAAGATTCATAGTCATAAGAATTTTTGTATGTAGACTTGTTCTGACCTGATTGTTGAGGAGACCTGAATAGGAGTCTTGTGGAACTTAGAGGTTGTTAGGTTTTAAATACATTTCCCATTATGATTCCGACACACTAATAATCCAAAGGTCCGACAGAGCTCCATACTATAATTTTATGAAGATAAGTTAAAGTCAACTTTGTTCTAACTTCTTTCCTTTTTCTTTTCTTTATTTTTATGTTCACTTATTTTCCAAATAAGTGTTTGCTAAGAGACTAGAAAAGGTAAAGTATAGGGAAATGATGAATCCACGATTCATCATCTTTATTCTTTTATTTAGCTTCATTTTCTTAGTCAAACACCAGTAAAAACCTACTAATTTCATGAAATTACCATTTTGCATGCATTTGTTAAATATGCATTATTAACACTTTTTATACTCAATTAAAATAATAAAGAAGAAAACAAAAAGAAAAGAAAAATAAAGGATGTATTTATGAAATAAATGCAGACTGACCCGAATCGCAAGAGAAGGTCAAGACTTGACCTGGTCGACCAGGAATAAAGTAGGGAGAGATAAAGTCTTCAATCCAAAAATCCAAAAATAGTTTGTAAATATTTTTCCCTATATATTTGTATAAAACTTGTACTATTTTATTTGTACATAAATTGACCTCAAATTAAATATTTTTCTACACAAAAATTGTAAATAAAAGTGTTTTATAACTAATAAAAATAATTGCCAAGCAAAATAGTGTACATAATACAAATAATCATACTCAGAAAAAGTCGCAATGTGATTATTGAAATACCAATTCCGGCTTCATACAAACTCAGATTAAATCAAACTCACTTCTATTGTACTCTAAATTATATTATCTTCCAAATGTCTATAGTTTTAATTTTTGGAGTTACGGTTGAAAAGTCAGTTTTCTGGGGTGGTTTGTGCAGTTTTACCAATTACCCATTGTTTATATTTATCCATATCTATTTTTTTATAGATAATGTATATAATTGTAATTATTATCTTCTTTATTTAAATAATAATAATAAAATTAAATTAAATTAAAAAATCATTTAAAAATAATGTCCTTATTTGTACATGTGTATATTATACTATGTGTACATAATACTTGTATACAATTAATTTCCTAACATAAAAATCACCAAAAAAGTAAATATGTAACATTAATTAATTAAATTAAATTAATTATGAAATTTTAATTTTATTATATAATTTCTTCATTATTTAATTTGAAAACATACCTTTTATATAAAGATAAGATTCTATTCCTTAAATAGCCACCATTAAGGTGGCGAATTAATTTTTTGTAAATTAATTAATTAATTTATTTTATTTAATTCCGAAATTCGTTTTTAATTAATTAATTAATTTAATTATTCATTCAATTAGTTAACCAATAAAAATATTCTTTATTTTTCCATTCTTTCCTTTCTTATTTTTCTTCTCTTTTTATGGGGCTCCTCCTCCCTCATTTGTCTTAGATCATTCTTTTGCAGAGAGGAGCCCAATCTCTAAAAGCAATCTTCTCAAAGAAGGGTGCCTAGCCTCCGAGCCATTCAGTGACAGTGAGTCGGCCCTCGTCGAGGCCATCACGGTGTATCCGATCCCGAGGTGAGATCCATTTTCTTTCCCGTTGTTTTTCTTAGATAAATCTTAGATTTAATTTTTCGTTGATATCATGATTATTCTTTAGATCTTAAAATCCTTAAAAAATCCATATTGCACTTGTCATCCGAGTATGATTTTCACTCATTTTCTCGATCTCATCATTTTCTTATTCTACCTCGCACAACCTATCACATCCGACCACGATCGGTGGTCGGATCCTCGGATTTATCACCCGCTTCGCCAAGATTCACAATCATTCACGCACCGTATTTTGTATATAAATAAAATAAATAAAAAAATTATATTTTTCCTCTAACATTTGTTTTGCATGAAAATTTAAAAAATAAAAAAGTATTAAAAATTTTCAATTCCTTTTTAAAAAAATATATAAAAACTTTATTTACATATAAAAAGAATAAAAAACATAAAAATCAATAGTAGGTCTGTCTGATGCCCTCCGTTGGCCGCTCCCTCCGGCCAGCACCACCGCAGGTGGTGCCCGCCCCACGGCCCAATCGCCATCGTCGTGGCGGTCCAAACACCACCAGCCTATGCCGCTCACTCCAGCGGTGCCATTGCTCAGCACCACCCCTGCGGCCCCTCAGCAGTGCGGCCTCCTCACCACCTTTGCCGTAAACCTGCGGTTCCCATCTGCCATCACCTCTGCCCAGAACCAATGGCCGAAGCACTCCGCTGGAGCACCGCCGCCCGCGAGCCACGACCCTCGTTCTGTCGTACCACCGCGGGCGCCACCTCCTCCATGCGGCGCGAGGGCCGCACAAGCCCACAGCCAGATCCTCCCGCGTCTATGCCATATGCCACGCTCGTGCCCCCGTGCGGTGGCGGCACCCCTGGAGCCCCCTCCCCCTTTTGAGAAGATACAAATTTATCCAAGAAAAGAACCCTAAAGATTTAAAAATAAAAAAATTGGGTAAAGTATAGAAATGTCCTCAGAAGTTTACATATTTGCAAGAAGACCCCTTCTAGAGACAGTCATGTGTTTTGAGCGTGGATACTTGTGTAATTTACGATTTTTCTCCTCAATTTACTTCTTATTATATTTTAATGCAGAAACTTTGAACATTTGTATTGAAGACCCTGTTTTCCATACTCGAATTTGCATGCTTTATCTTATTGAAATAAATATTTTTCTTGCTCAATAAATACCACAAAATTTTGTGAATATTCATGTTGTATCCCAAATAATTGCATAAAAATTTCATCACGTTTTGTTTTTATTTGATATTTTAAAAATTCAAAAACAATATCTTTTTCTCTATCTTGACTTGGAAAAATCATAAAAATTTGAGTTGTCTAAAAATTCCAAAAACCATACTATAGGTTTATTTTATTCCCCTATAATTTCTATACAATTTCCGTGCATTAATCATTTATAAAACCCCAAAAAATTACGAAATATTAAAAATATTATAAAAATTGTAGAAAATTCTAGAAAAATCCAAAAATTCTTATTTCAGTTTCTGTTTTTAGATATTTGTGTATATTATGTATAAAAATTATTGCTAGGAGTTTTGGGCACTTAAATTATTTTTAAAGTGCAATTACTCTTGGTTGTGCACTGTTATCCTTTCTTTCTACTATTTAATTTTTAAAACTCACAAAAAATCAGAAAATTTGAAAAAATATAAGAAAATATTTTGAAACATATTAAACGAAAAAATTCTCTGGAATTTTCTAAGTATTTTTTGCTATAATTGGAAAATAAAAAAAAGATTGTGGTGTGTGTGCATATTGTGATTTGTTCCTCATTTGAAAATTAAAAAAAATGGAAAATCAAAAACCACTAAAAATTTTATCTTCAAAATTTGACTGCTAAGTTTTTAAATCGTGCTCCTTATGTTCGACCCCAGTCGCTATACTAGTTAAATTAAATAGCGAAGATCACTTGCATTTCATTGATTCACATTTCATTAAGTGGTTTAAATATTTTTTTCTCGTTGATTACGCTTGGTGATTTCGTTCACAATGACCCTTGATTATTTGCATACTTAACCTGAGTTGCCAGGCGTGTCATCATATACATCATGGCATACATTACGCTTCCTACAACTGATGCATAGGGGCATCCATCCATGGCTTTCTTTTCCTCAATATTTTAAAGAGCCATCCCTTTAGATAGGTGGATACCATGTCTTAAATACCCATGTTGTGATAATTCCAATATCATTTTTTCTTGGTTTATGAACAACTTCAGACCCAAGATGTACGAGGCTTCTCCAAGATCTTTCATCTCGAAGGTATGGAATAGCCAAATCTTAACATTGGTCATCATCCTTGTATCATTCTCAATGAAAAGGGTGTCATCTATGTAAAGCATAATGAACACAATGGGGCTTCCACTAAGCTTCTTGTGCACATAAGGTTCATCAGGATTCTGCACAAAATCATGACTCTTTGTGGTTTTGTCAACTCTGATGTTCCAACTATGAGAATCTTATTTGAGCCCATAGATGGATTTCTTTAGCTTGCATACTTTCCCTTCCTCGGTTATGAAGCCATGGGGTTGCTCCATATAGATATCCTCCTCGAGGTATCCATTGAGGAAAGTTGTCTTGACATCCATCTGCTAGATGTCGAAGTCAAGAAATGCAGGTATAACTAGCAGTGTCCTGATGGACTTAAGCATAGCCACATGAGAGAATGTCTCATCGTAGTCGATGCCTTCTCTATGTGTGTAGCCCTTATCTCCGAGCCATGCCTTGAAAGTCTCTACTTTCCCATCAAGTCCCCTCTTTCTCTTGAAGATCCATGTACACCTAATGGTTTTTACCCCTTCAGGTGGATCCTCTAGGGTCCATACACCATTATTATGCATGGAGTCAATTTCTGACTTTATTGCTAGCATCCATCTATCCATGTCATGACCTGCGAGTGTTTCATCAAATGAAGCAGGATCATTATCAGTTTCACCTGACACATGGAATCCATACCTTTAAGGTGGTGCAACCACCCTCGGACTCCTTCGAAGAGCTACATGTGTTCCATCTTTATTTATCTCTTCACTTTCAGGTTCAGGAAGCTCATAATGTTTAGGGGGCTCAATGAGTTCCTCTATTTCATTTTTGTTTTGACCTTTAAGGAAGTCATCCTCTAGAAATTTCACATCTCTAGAGACAAATACCGTTTGGGTCTCAGGGTCATAAAGTTGGTACCCAATACCATCCTTAACATACCCAATGTAGTAGTACTCTCGAGTGCGAGATTCTAGATTACTTGCATACATGTTCTTTACATGGACCAAGCAACCCCAAACTCTCAAGTGAATAACACTAGGTTTGGTTCCATACCAGAGCTCATGAGGAGTCTTAGGTATAGACTTGCTAGGAATCTTGTTTAAGATATATATTTCGGTCTCTATTGCATATCTGTAGAAACTAAGAGGTAAGCGTGCTTTACTCATCATTGAACGGACCATATATGTGATGGTCCTGTTGCATCTTTCAGCAACACCATTAAGTTGGGGGCTTCCAGGAGGAGTGATAATGGAGAGAATTCCATTCTCTTTAAGGTATTCCTTGAATTCATTTGAGAGGTACTCTCCACCTCGGTCGGATGGAATTCGTTTAGTCTTCCTGTTGGTTTTGTTCTCAACCAAAGCCTTGAACTTTTTGAACTTTTCAAAGGTTTCAGATTTATTACGTAGTAGGAAGATAAACCTGTATCGTGAATGGTCGTCAATAAACGACAAATAATATCAATATTCATTTCGATTCACTGTACTAAATGCACTACATATATCGGTATGTACTAGGTCAAGAATACCCTCGCATCTTATAACCTTGTTACAAAAAGGCGTCAAGAATACCCTCGCATCTTATAAACTTATTACAAAAAGGCGTCCTACTCATTTTACCTCGAATACAATGTTCGCAGAGGCATAGATTGAACCTGTAGAAAATATAAGAGTCTATCCTTTATCAATCTATTGATCCTATCAATAGATAAATGACTAAGCCTTTGTTGCCAAGTCATGTTTGAATGATTTCCATCCTCCCTAGATCTTTTAGGATTTTTATAAATAGTATCAACATTCATGACATATTCATCGATGCATAATTCATAGAGTCCACCATAAGTCAAAATACCATCTGCAATATTCTTATCATAACGATTTATGACTAGTTTATTATATAAAAGGAATGAATATCCGCTTCTAATAAGTTTAGATACATATATAAGATTCCTTCTAGTTCCGGTACACAAAGACACTCTTTAAGTAAAATGACTCCCCCACTAGATAATGATAGTCGGCAGGTCCCGACGGTGACTGCTGCAATAGTTGCATCAGATCTCATTTGGATGACTATCTCCCCTTGATCAAGAATCTTAGTTTCTTGAAATAGATGCAACAAATTGCATATATTAACAGAAGCACCAGAATCTACAACTCAACTTCCTTCTCGTCCAACGAGAAAATTAGTTTCAATGATGAAAGTATATTTTATACTTGCAGGGGCTTTACCTTTGTCGGCAGACCTCAGGTATTCTGGGCAATTACGTCTCTAGTGCCCTAGCTTTTTGTAGTGATGACAGACATCGGTTTTCTTTGATGCTATCAAAGTGGATGCATTGGAAGATGAACCCATGCTTTGACTCTTCTTCCTTCTCTTATGGGTCGGGTCCTTGCGAGAACCATGCTTCTGACTAAGCTTTCCTTTGACTTGTGCAACCATTGCACTGCCAGAGGGGCCATCCTTCCTCATCATGTCTTTAGCAGACTTTAATGCAGCCAATAGCCCAACGTTAGTATAATCAACTTTACTCATGTAGTATGTGACCACAAAGTTGTTGAAAGATTTAGCAAGCGACGGCAGCATAAAGTCAGATTGCATACCTACGTCCATGTCAGCCCCCAGGGTTTCTAGCTCAAAAGGTACCCAGACATTTTAAGTACATATTCTCTGATAGAGGTCCCCTTCTGCATCTTGTAGTTAAAAAAGTTCTTTCATGATATTGTAACACTGTGTGCGGTTATCTCTCAGATTCAGTGTCATATCATGTCATGTGTTCATCTCCACTTATTCTTCTGAAGCACATTGGATAACGAACCGAGAATGTATCATCTTGTCAAATTATGATCTTCATCATATTTTTCATTAAAATTGATTTCTTCCAAAGTCTTCGGGTATATGTACTTGTCCTTTCTCATCACTTAAGAGATGCATTCAACAGATAGGACAAGGTCTAATTTTTGGATACAATCCGAATAATTTGGTCTGCTCGACTGATTGACCTCCAAGAGCCTGCTAAGTGGGTTCATGGACTTCATTTTTTGAAATTAAGAATGCACTATATTAGAACATATAAATATTTATATATTTAATTTAAATTCTTTTATTAAAGAATTTTTTAGACAAATTAGTCTTGCCTTTTCAACTTTGAAAGTTCATTCCCTTAATTACTTTCAAAGCAAGAGATATACTTACCGCTATATCTCTAGCAACCTCCTCGTTACCTTTGTCACATCCTAATAATATGAGAAGCTATAAATCAGATAAAAAGAAGCGGGGACACATTCTGTCTTGCACGCCCAACTTGCATTTCCCAATTCAGTTTTTAACACCCGGACCCACCACCCCTAAGGTTATGTTGACCCGTCGTTAATCGAATCAGCCGTTAATAGGATAGATCTCGAGATGTGCAATACATATCGCCACAATAATACGAGGACATGATATTGGGGTCACTGTGCATACGGCCTTACTCTTTTGAGAAGCTTGTATGCATGAGCTATCACTTCGGACAGGCGTCTCTTACATACAATCCCTAGCGATGGAACCCTTCGCCTTGACGAGAGATCATGGATGTCACTTATGTGATCCTCCACCTCATATTCAAATTCTAATTAATTATCATGAATCATATTCACATAATTAATCCTTCCAAGGGAAATATGCATCTATTCATAATAGAGTACTTTAATTGGACATAATTCATTTAATCATATTAAATCAATTATCAATTCAATTCAGTCAACCAACAAACTTGATTGCCACTTGAAAGGATGGCACTATCTCTAAAATATGTATTATTCGAATTTAGTATATAAAATACATCATGATCCCTTCAAACATTATCCCTTACCTACCAATTGTCATGGTCAGTATTGACGGGAGTGGGACAGACCACTCACGGAGCAACTTCCTACCCCAACGCTCCCCGACTAGACATCATATCCCTCTCAGGTTAGGATAAATTGATCACTTTATAATTGAGATGATAATCGGCCTTTCAACCGAAGTTTTACAGTATATAATAATAATCAAAATCATTTTGATTTATATTATAAGGAGGTTTGCTAAACAAATCCACAATCATATTCAAGCAATTTTGTTTGTTGGAAAGAAGATCATGTAACCAATTGTGATCTAGACTATATCTAATCAATTTTGGTTAAGGCAATGTCATTTAAGAAAAAAATTATCATCAGATATTGCTCAAATATTTATTCATAATTATTTCAGAAAATCAAACCATTCAATTTCACTAATTGATTAAATGACAATGACAAGATTCTCAATTAGGAAAGTAGTTTTCAGTAGTGGCCCTCACTTACTAAAATTAGCATATCTCAATCGAAAATCCAAAACAAACAAAATAAGTTTCAATAGTTTTTTATTTGATTTACAACAAAAATCAATTGATTTTCACGCATTTTTAGGCATTTGAAAATTATAATTAACTCTTTAATTACATCAAGATTCGTCATCCCCGAAACAGTAGATACATGTTCATTAAAAAGATCATAAATTGAGCAATAGGATTCCGAATCATGCAAACTCAAATCCCATTGTTTCCTATTTAATGGGAAATGTAATCCAAGTGATAGTTTTATATTTAAACAATTTAAATAGGGGGGAAATCACACAAAATAGGGCCGCATGAACAAAATGCGATAAAATTTCACAAACCCTGATGAGACCAAGTCATCCTAGGTTTATGGATCGTATCCAAAACCTTCGATCAATAGCTCTGATACCACTTGAAAGATATGGGAGAATACTTAAGCGTATGACTGAAGCATGAGGATCGTATCGTATATGATTGAGAGCGACTAGTCGCAATAATCGCTCGGTGCAGCGGAATTTAAAATTTTTAAGCGATGAAACCACATGACGAAGAACCAAAGGCGGTTGAGGCGACAACACAATGGCGATGCAATGATGGTGGCCTTCTCTCTAGGGTTTGAGTGGACAACCACTCAAAGAGTGAGAGAGAGAGAGAGTGGGCGTGAAAAGGAGAGACAGAAAGAGAGCTTGATGTTGCAAAAGTTGCAACTTGAAGAGCAAGGGGTGCATCTTCTTATGTAGTACTTTGGGAGTCCATGGATCACAATCCATGGACTACACAAAATCAATGGATGAGATTGATTTGTGCTTCTTTCAATGGCCAAGATTTTATTGTAAAAACACAACAAAAATTAAAATTAATTTAATTTAAATTAAATAAATATTGAAAAATGAATATAAATTAATCCCAAATTAAATTAATCAAGCATGGAGATTATTTAATGGAGATTGCCTCCTTCCATAATATGGGAGTGGACGACCACCCTTTTGGTGAACGACCACCCTCCCAATTGGGAACGAGCCAATCTCATATAATCTCATGAGATTACATTATTCCATGTAAATCTCCAAGATTTACAATAACTCTTGTTGTAAATTATTCTATAAAAATAACTCATAATTATTTTTGAAATATTGCAATCTTACCATTGGAGAAATTGTGAATCATATTCACAACCCAAAATAAAATGTGATTTACATTTTTAATTATTTATTCAATTTGAATCCAATTCACATCAATAATTAATCAACAAATATAGATCATAATATGCTCTCTCTAATACATTATAAATCACGTTTATAATATATTATGAATAATTTGGATAATGCTATCTACATTATTCTCATCCATAATAATTAAATCACATTTAATTATATGGGATCATCATACTCATGCATCAAAAAATAATATGAATCAAATTCACATTATTCATGATAATTAAATCACATTTAATTATCCATTTCTCGTTGCTTAGATATAATTCAACTATGAAATTATTCTTTAACTCTTTCAAGAATAATGCGCTTTCTCCGCAGATACTTGAAGATAAGGACAGGGCGATTCTGCATTCCACATATAATGACTTGGATATTGAGATCATTCTCAAATTCAAATCTCATGGACCTCTCATAGATGCTTGATTAAATCACGCTTGTAAATCGCATCTTCTCATTGCATCTGAATCTCATTCAGATCAATGTCCAATACTTAGACCAAGATTAGAATACTTCTCTACTGAGAGGAGTCACTAAAATCCAGACCTGTTTCAACACTCCCTTAGAATTGAAGCATCGTGGTTATACAATCGTTTATGATCACATCACCCTCAGGTATTCCTAATACATGTACATCTTTCACACCGGAAGACCTATGATAAACCCAAAGAAATAGATCAATTTTATATTGTCATCTTTAGGTTTGCATCATCAAGTTTCTCATTCTTGGCCATTGGGAGTTGGTATTGATCATATGCTTTCCAAAACATATATCATGCCTATGAATTCTTGTCATGCTTCAAAGCACGATGATTGTGCATGGAATTTGATCGGTCCCATTATCTCATGAGCGAGCTCATGTCTTTTGGTTCACAAGTGAACATGTTTGTTCCCTTTGAGAGATCGTATTACTCATATACCCTCATATGCACACTAGCTCATCGGTGTATAGACCTTGGTTAGGTCATCAACCTATTGGTCTTCCAAATGTACATACTTAGACATATAGCAACACATATGTTTCCAGTCAGAGGATGTGTGCCTATATCGTGACAGTATACGATATTGGATTTTGGTTATCTCGATCTCGTTAAGTCAGCTCTTTGACCTAACTTATCTGACACCTCCGAATCTCTATTCACATGCAGAGGACATGCATCAAGAGGTCATTCGGATATCAACCTAATGAGAAAGGATTGTCATCTCCTACTCATGCTGGAAATCATCTCCTAATAATCATTTGACGGTGCTTGATGAGTCCTCAATCTAAATCCTTAGATGTTCATCCAAGCACCAACCTCTATGATTCAATTATTGAATCAACAGTTGTATGATTGTTAAGATGGCCATGGTACATAATCCTAATTGTACAGAGGGACCTTATAGTGCATTCATCCATTTAATCTCAGATAGGGAGTGAAAAAATCAATTACTTTTATTGATAAATCAAATATTACAATAACATTCATTGTAGGAATGGTTCGCCTTGAGATCACATGGCTAACATACCACTCCTGCATCAACACGGATGCATGTGAACTCAACTCTCACTCTATATGTATTGTTGTTACATAATTGACAACTTCCTGTGAATATCCATATTTTTACATTGGTAACCTTAAGTATTACTTAAGGTAAAGTACATTAATGTTCCCAATGTATGAGTTCAATTATAAAATGTGACATTTAGAGCCACAACTTCAACACTAAAAGTGTACAAACATTGCCACCGACATTCTATTTAAATTCCAAAATGATAAAAGTAACAACTCGGATATTATTGTGATGTGCATTTTGAATCGGTTCCATTTCAGTTGAGGACTAATTCAACCAATTGCAGGGAATATTTTTTAGAAAAAAACATTGAGCACATCCATTTTGAGAAGGGTAGGGATGTTGATAATGAAGGGTATGGGGAGAACCGTAAGCGCATCACGGAAGCGTGAAGATCGCATCATATGCGATCGGGAGCAACTAGTCACACTAGTAGCTCGGGAAAGTGGAAATTAAAAAATAAATAAATAGATAAGTCACGTGATCCGAGAACACTTATTGAATTGTTTCATCTAAACTACAAATGAGTATTAGGGGTATCTTTTGAAGCATGGTTGCGATCGAAGTCGCTAAAAGAAGAGACCTCATGTCTCAAGTCCAATCAAATTGAGGAGACGCTTGCGAGCGCATTGATGAAATACATGCTTCTCGAAATCCAACTCCAAACGATAAGCCTCCTGATTTCGTCTCACGAAATCTGATGTCTTATTCACAAGCAAAGTGCATCGAAGAAGATGGAGATCCACGAGTAGTCAATTCGACAACACAACGACATCACGATGACTACGATTTTCTTTAAGTCAATATGAGAACAACCACAATATTGATAGAGAGAAGGGGGGACGGCTATAAGAGAGAGTGAGAAACTTGTTGCTCTTGGAAAGATGTCGTAGAATAGACTAGGGCTACCATTCCTTTTATACTAGTTGGATGCACATGGATCTCAATCCATGTGCTCTCGTAATCTGCAATGCCGATTTAAAGTTTATAAATTAATGGTCATGATTTTTTGCTCCAAAACAAATAACAACAATTAGTTTAAAATAAATTAATTATATATTTTCAAGATAATAATTAATTCATTTTAAAATTAATGAATATTCATAGATAATGTGGAAGATCAAGTCCCTTTACAAAAAAATAGGGCGCCCCCATCCCTCCTGAACAAGTCAAGGTGGATGACTACCATAAAGAGGATTAAGTCTTCCTTTATCTATATATATAAGTTAATATGCAATAACAATTATTACATCAAAAATTCACAACATAATTTTCAAAATTAATCTTGTAAAAATTTCAAGTATGTCATTGACTAATATGAATCATATTCATATATCCAACACAATATGTAAATTAGATTTACAATTAATTGTTTATACGAATCCAATTCACAACACCATATAATTTGTAATTCTATTCACAATTAAATCTCTCCAATATATTATAAATCATATTTATAATATCCGTATTTATTATAAACAACGATATCCACATTAATCATACCTTGATAATTAAATCACATTTAATTATCCAAGATAACTCTTCTCATGTGCCCAAATAATACGAGTCATATTCAAATTATTTATGATAATTAAATCACATTTAATTACCAAATTATCTCAATACGCAGATACATTATCAATAATGGAACTATTCTTGAACTCTTTCAAGAAGAATGCGCTTTCTCCGCGGATTGGAGATAATGACAGGGTGATTGTTCGTTCCACGTATAGTTACTTGGATATTGAGATCACATCTCAAATCCAGATCTTGGGGACCTCCCAAAGATGCTTGATTAAATCAAATATGTAAATCTAATTTTCTCATTGCATATGAACCGTATTCAGATCAATGTCCAATATTTAGACTAAGATCAAATTACTTCTTTATTGAGAGGAGTCACTAAAATCCATACACGTTTCATCATTCCTTCATAATGGAAGCGTCATGGTTATACAATCATTTATGATCACATCATCCTCAGGTATTCCTAATACATGTACATCCTGCATATTGGAAGACCTAGAATAAACCTAAAGTTTTAGATCCTATTTAGAATGTCTCCTTCAGGATTTTATCATTAAGTTTCTCATTTGATCATTGGGAGTTGGTATTAATCATATACTTTCCAAAAGCATATATCATACCCAAGTATTGATCAAATACTTTCCAAAAGCATATATTAAACCTACAAATTCAGTCAAGCTTCCAAAGCGAGACGACCATGTAAGGAATTTGATTCCCAATATTTCATGAGTGAGCTCATGTCTTCCGGTCAGTAATGAACATGTATGATCCCTTTGAGAGATCGTATTACTCATATTCCCTTGTATGCACACTAGCTCACCGATGTATAGACCTTGATTAGATCATCAACCTATCGGTCTACCAAATGTACATACTCAAACAAATAGTAATACATATGTCTCTAGTCAGAGGATGCTTTCCTGTATCATGACAGTATCCAACATAGGACTTGGTTATCTCGATCTTGTTAAGTCAACTTTTTAACCTAACTTATCTAACACCTCTAAATCTCTATTCCTATGCTGAGGACCTTCATCAAGAAGTCGGTCAGATATCAGCCAAAAGAGAAAGGATTGTCATCACTTACTTAGGCTGGAGATCACCTCTCAGTAATCGTTTGATGGTGCTTGATGAGTCCTCAGTCTAACTCTTTAGATATTCATTCACGCACCAAACTCTATGATTCAACAATTGAATCAATAGATGTATGATCATTAAGATGGCAATGGTACATAACCTTAATTGTACTAAGGGACCTATTACACAAATTAATTATTCTCATTTCAGATCAAGGAATGATATTTGTAATAAAATTTATTTCATAATGGTTCAATGTGGGCTCGCATGTCCAACAATATCCCACTAGCCCAAAGAGCCATTAATTGGCTAATCTTTAAACCCATAGTCATGTGCTATTGTTAGGTAAGTTTACTAGTTACTCTGTTCCCGAGAGACTACTCCAAGTCCTTTTACGGTACCTGGATATCTCCCAGTAACGGTGCTTGCATCCAATGTGAATGTTGCATCTTATGTAACCAATACTCAATTTTATTAAAGCAGTTATAGTGTTCTTAACACCGCAATTCAATAATCGTTATAACTAGTATGTAACTTCAATTATCCTTATCAGAATACCCTTATTCCCGGAGATCTCTATCTCCTAAGAGTAAAACCCAGTCTTAAGCCTTATAAGGTATCTACAGCTTAGATCTTTTAGATCACTATCTATAAAGTAATAATTTCTTTAAGATAAGACTTTGAGATCACTATCTCAAAAGTCTTGTCATCTTCGAAGGTAATTACAATCAAATATTTTATCTCCATAGTAGGATTAGTAACACTTTACTACTCCCACTGCATGGCAGACATCTGACTTTTCGTACGCATCTGGCATACACGACGCTTCTCATAATTGGTGCTCAAGGGCAAGCAGTTTTAGCATTAACTTAAATTTTTACGATGCTATCCCTTCAAATAGTTCAATACCATATCTTAAGGGAAGGAAGCCTTTCATTGTGGTTTTCCCAAAAAAATGGAACATTTCCAAGATGTACAAATAATGTGATGGTCCCAATGCCATCTTCTCTTTGCTTCTGAAAAAATTCAAAATTAAGATATAAGAGGTATCCTTGGTATATTTCACCTCAAGGTATGGAACAACCATATTATAAAACACTTATTATCATCCTATATCATTCCAAATGATTAGGACTTTATTTAGATTTGGCACGATGAACAGAGTGTCACTCCCACTAAGCTTCACATGGTTCATCAAGATTCTATCTAAAATTATAACATTTACATTTTCATCAAATCTAATTTTCCAACTACAAGAAGCTTATTTGAGTCCATAGATTGAGTTACTTTAGCTTGCACATCTTGCCTTTCTCAACTATGAAGCCATGGGGCTACTTCGTATGAATGCCCTCGGTGAGGTATTCATAGAGAAATGCAATCTTTACTTCCATCATTTAGATGTCATAGTAAAATTGTATAGCTATAGTTAGCAATATTCTGATGGTTTTTTAGCATGGTCACTGAAGAGCATGTCTCATCTAAAGTGGTGTCTTCTCTTCGTGTGTATCTTGTGGATACGAACCGCGCTCTGAAGGTCTCTACCTCCTCATCAGCTTCCCTCTTTCTCTTGAAGATCCATTTACACCTAACAGGCTTTACCCTTTTAGGTGGATCCTCGAGGATCCATATACAACACTTGTATATGAAGTCGACTTTAGACATTATTGCTAACATCCATCTTCCCATGTTATGATCCTCAAAAGCATCATCATATGAAGTCAAATCATTGTAAGATTTATCCAACCCGTGGAATCCATACCCATTAGGTGGTCTTACCACCCTCAAACTATCTTGAAGAGGTATGGGTGTTTCATCTATAATGTCCTTTTAGTTTTTGATTTCAGGAGCCTCATTATCTTGTCAAGATTCAATGAGTTCCTTTACTTCATTTTCGTCTTGATCCTCAAGAAAGTCATCATCTAAGAATCACATTCTCATAGATGAAATCTTTTAAGAATCTCAATGTCATAAAGTATGCATCCAATACCATCCTTTATATTCCTAATTAAGTAGGACTCTCTAGTTCTAGATTCCAGCTTACTTACATCCATGATATGTCATGGACCAAGCAACCCTAAATCCTCAAGTCTCCAGCACTAGGCTAGGTTCCAAACCATAGCTAATGAGGGTTTTCAGGTTTAGATTCACATGGAATCTTATTAAGGATATATATTGTAGTTTCCACTACATATGTACCTGAAAACTAAGAGGTAACTATGCTAATATTCATCATTGATTAGATCATGTCCAACTGATCCAATTGTATTTCCCTACAACTCTATTTAGTTAAGGTGTATTAGGAGTGAGATAGAAATGGCATTCATTTCTCCGCACGGTATTCCTTTAATTCATCTAATAGGTACCGACTGACTAGATTAGATAAAATTTATTTCATCTTCCTTCTAACTTTGGTTCTAAATCAAAATTGTGAAATCTTTGAACATTTCAAAAGGTTTCTAAGGTGAAGGGATGAAATCTCATATCACAAATAATCATCAATAGATATTGCATATCATTAATGTTTATTATGATATAAGTGATCTACATAAATCAATATGTATGAGATCTTGAATACATGAGCATCTTACATTATTCCCAGAGAAGGGAGTATTGGACATTTTTAATTTTGAATACAATATTCACAAGTATCTAAGATTTGAAATTTCGGACAATTTAAAGATTCATCTCTTACTAGTCTATTGATCTCATAAACAAACACATCTCCAAGATTTGATGCCAGATCATTGTTGAATGATCTTCATCCATTGATCTTTCAAGTTTCAATTTTAATTATTAGAAATATTAATGAACCATTCATTAATTTTCTAATTTAGTAGAGTCATATAGATGTTAGATCACTTTCTGAAATATATCCATCATAACTCTTTATGATAGGTCTATTCCAGAATTCATGTTTATATCCAACGTTTAGAAATAAACAATGAGTGTATTCTAACATCTAGGTCATAGAGATATTCTCTAAGACTAAGGACTCTCCCACTAAAAATATGAAGTATATCTATCCAATGGAAATTGTTGCAACAATTCATCAACATCATTGTGGATGACTATTAAACCTTAAGATCAAATTTTCTAATCTTCTAAAACATATGCAACCAATTGCAAATGTAATTAGAAGAATGAGATACATTTATTAGACTTTGATCTTATCTAATAAGCAAGTCAATTTCAATGGTTATATCTAGACGTAGATTATTCATGCACTATATGTTCTTCTCTAAGGATCCTAGATAGTCTAGATAGTCATACTATCAATACATCGACTTATTGCAATATCGACATTCATTCCACTCTTTGGATGTCATATGTGTGGAAATTATAGAAGTACAGTAAAACTCTTTGGCTTTCCTTCTTAATTGTCTCGGACCCAAGCTTCCAATGTTCATCCTTCATCTATAAACAACCATTTCCTAAGACATAGGAACTCTTATATTAAACTCATAAGATTTCGATATGAGAGCATTTCAATATTTATATATACTTCATTTAACTCATACAATATGAATATTATGAAGCTTATGAATGACTAGAGTATATATAGTAAATGAAGACACTCATCATATCTACTATATCTTAACTCTAAAATACTTTGGTTCAGCAGATACTCAAATATTTTTTAGTGCATCGCCTCTTATCGAACTACCATTCTACATAATGCAGTGAACCATGTCATTCATGATTAAATGTTGAAAGCACATATGTCTTCCAAAACATCTTCTTAGATTTTATAAGGATTTTCGATAATTATGATCATTATCGACATGATACTTCCAAAGCACATTCGATGAGAGATCAAGACTATTGAGACATACAAACCCAATATTGTTGTCCTATTGTCCTTTTAATTATCATTCCTCATTATTATGAGGAAACTTGTACATTACAACCACATTCATTATTTGTCTAAGTACAAGTACAATATCTTGATCATGAATCCAATTCATGATGATTTACTGGTTATTATTGAGTATAAGGAGACTCATCCGTCTCGCCCTCTAAATGGAAGTGCGGTCCATTAGAGGGATATGTCTACTCTAAAACTACGCCACTAAGACGGGTGAGAGAGATTCTCCGAAAAAATCACTCTAGAAACCGGCACGACTAGTACGAGAAAACGAGCGTATCCTGAAACAAAGGGTCAGCGGAACTGGTCAAAAGTCAGGATCCCAACGAGGCGTAAAAATACTACAATCTCACGTAAAAATCATGAAAAAGACTAGAATCCTAGATCCGTGCACTAAGCAGACGCTGCCGAAACTGAGCTTCCTTTCCTCCGCTCAGTTGAGGGTCAATGTGCCCTTGCACGGTCAGGTGTAAGGGTCACCGTGACTGACATAATTAATTGATATCACTTATTTATCATCATTTTCACTCCTTCCTTGACTATTCAAACCCTTCGCAGTCCTTCTTATAGATGACTCATAGATTTAAGTATTTTTCATGGCCTTATCTTTAGTGATAAATAGATTATTATCAAGGATCGAATTAACTGAGGATTTTTATTCATAATAGTCTTATAAAATTATTTGTTGGTTTCATAAGGAAAGAGTATATAAATATATTTAAGGTCAGAAATTTAGATGTTCCGTGGATTTTATTCTTAGTTTCAAGAAAATGCACAATTCCTAACTTCTAATATATTTCCTCCAAGTCATGAAAATAATATCTCAACTTAAAATCTAAATCGAATAAGAATTTAAATTCTTTTCGAATCAAATAAAAGAAATTTTAATTTCTTTTATTTAGAATCTTTAAACATTAGCCAAATTCTTTTTATATGTATGTATATATATTAATTTTATTTTAGAAAAAGAAAACAGTAATCAATATTAACTATTAGACTAATTCAACTGAATAGTGACTAACCCCATATATGCCATATGATATAAATCTAAATGTATAATTTTGAACTTAGACATTTTGTTATTCACTTAACCCTAATTACTACTTAACATACCTATACAAGAAAACTCTTTTCATCCATGCTCTAAAATATGTCATATGTGTGGTGTTCCCTTTATACAATCATTTTCATCTAAAGATATCAAAACTAAATTCTTCAACTCTAAATTAAAATAAATAATATTGCCAGCCTTGATAGATTTTTTTGGTAACAAGTGATATTTGTTATCTACATATTTATTCAATTTTCTAAAAATATGCAAACATAAAATGATCCTTTTCTATCTAGTGGGTTTAATGTATGTTATCTGAAATAATAAATTCGCATAAATACTTATTTTACTTTGATTTAGGATTTTTTATATCAAAGTTGTCTTTCCTTATCAACTCTGAAAGTTCATTCCATTATTCACTTTCAAAGTAAGAGATATGCTTACCCATATATCTCAAGCAAGAGTTGAGATCTCCTTTCTTACGTTTGTTACATCCCAATAATATGAAAACTTGTAATTCAGATAAAAAGAAGTGGAAACTTATTCTTCCTTACTAGTTCAACTTACATTTTTCAATTCGATCTTTAACACTCGGGCCCACCACCCCTAAGGCGACGTTAACCCGTCGTTAATTGAACCAACCATCAACAGGATTAGAACTCGGTATGTGTAATCCAATATCATAATATAAGGAACTGATATTGGGGTCAATACGCATACAACCTTCCTCTTTCGAGAAGAAATGAGTTCGATCCATGTGCGCTTGTATGTCAATACACATACACCATGTATGTCACGCGGGTGACCCAGGTTTGATCTCCCACAACAGAGCCATTTGATGAGATCGAAGATTGCCTATTTAATTATCGATAATTGTAGTATAGGAGACGAAATTCGATCAATCAAAAACCACAAATTCGAATATGTGGAAGTTGTTTTACTTGGCAAGTATACCAAGGTCAAATACAGAGACATGAGCCTCTCCGTCAATTTATCGAAAGTTATTATTTCATTAAGGCATGATTATTTTCTAGTCCTAGATCCGCATGCGGATATGATATGCAAAACGATACGTAGAGGAAATAATGTAAAGACAAGTTTACATGATGCATGCAATTTTTGTTTGATTTTTAGATGCAATTAAATGAGATGAAATATGACCAAAATGCATGATGAAATGAACAGGAAAGCATGCAAGAGAAGGCTATACAAATATGCCATAGAATTGTCAAATCAATGAGTAATAAATTAAGAGTCAATTTCAGCAATAAATAGAGCAACAAAATCGAGATCAAGCATCTAGTAATGGCAAAGATTTATAAAGAAGGAGACACTATATATCATCAAATAATAGCACCTTTAATTAAGTGTCAAATCATGGGTGAATGATGTAATTAAAAAATAATGAAATAAGCTTCAAAACGACACTGAAATCAATTCAAACGGAGTTCGTATGCTCAAGATATGCTAAAAATAGTGCAAGGGGCGGGCATAAATGTAGTAAAAATGCAAATAACAAAAACTAGAGGGGCACTGTGTAATTTTCCCTTTTACGCAGGGGATCCTTTGCAAATAATGAAACCTGGCTGGATCTACTTGCAAATTACCCCGGGCACGCCCAAGAGGCACGTGCCTGGAGGATCTAAATGTAATATCCAAAAGTTTTAGGGTTTGTAATGCAATTTACCCAGCCCCTCACGTGCAGGGCACACGAGGGGCCAGGCTCGGGAGACAGACTAGGCTCGGGCCACATGGCTGCTTCTGGGCACTCCAGTGCTGAGCTTGGGTTTCCATGGCTGCAGGATCGGTGGGCGCTACATGGCTCCATTAGGGTCGTTGGATCGCCACCACAAGGGTACCATCCAACAACGCCTGTAGCTCTTGACGGCTCCTCCTCCTCTATTGCTTGACAACGCAAACATAGCTCCGACGACCATGCCAGAGCTCCGCCTTACCCCTCCGCGATCGATGATAATCCAAAGAGCTCCATGGAAGCTCTGTGATGAAGTGGGGGTTGAGGTGGAAAGGAGGGACCCTCAGGAGTGGGTTGTCGATGGCGGTTCACTGTAGCTGAGATGCGAGATCGGAGAGGAGGTTCAAGCTTCGATCATTGACCTACAAATGGGTTAGTGATATAGCCGAAGCGTGTGTGAGTGCTAGAGAAGTGAATTGAGGTGGAGTGGAGGGCTATGGAGCAAAGAAGGTGATGGCCGTGATGGGTTCCTTTTCGATGAGGTGAAGAGGAAAGGAGCAGAAGTGGAGGAGGTTCTGGGAGAGGGAGTGTATAATCTGGACCTTCCACGATGATGAGGGAGGTCTGGCGAAGATGTCCATGTTGTGATCGGGAGTTGAAGATGGGTGTGTGTGAGTGATTAGATGAGAGAAAATACAGATAACATAAGAACAAAGTACCTGGAGAATTGAATGTGAATCATGGACGGAGGATGCGGTCTAGGTTGAGGACCTGGGCGGTCCTCGAATCTTCGCTCTACCTGGCCGACCAGTCCAGGGGGCTCTGTAGTGCCAGTTGCTCTGCGACACAGTCGATGTATCCGTGGGTCGACACCATGGTAGGAGGTCGTCATGGCCTCACCAAATCGTCCTTCGTTGTCACTGGAGGGGCGAGGTATGCTGGGCCTCTTCCCATTAAATGGTGGACGAGGTGTACGGGAAGCGGAGCATGCATTTTATAGGCGAAGGAGCTTGGTCGTTGCTGGTGGTGTCTTCATGTTTTGCAACGACTGGCGTGGGTGCATGGAGTGATGGGGAGGCTCAATGATGGAGGCGCGAAGATGGCGAAGCTTAGGGCTACGTGGAGGGGGTGTTAGGGAGCGGAGAGGGCTATGAAGGAAGGAGTTAAAATGGAAAGGGGGAGGAGCTATCGTGAGGTGTAACGTATGGGAAGGGGGACGTTTGGAGGAGGACTATGACTCGGAGTCATCAGATTATGCGATCCAACGGTCCTATTTCGAGTGAGGGCATAGGGCCGAGATCAGATCAGAGGATCTGATCTAGCAGTTGTAGGCGAGGTAGTGACGAATGATTGTGATGAAGCATGGGCTTCATCCAAAGGTCGCGAGAGAAGTGGAAGCGAGGAGATCAGACCGTTGTAGGATCAATGGTGATCCTATGGCTGAGGGGCAAGCGGGCGCGGGTGGCTGGGATCAGATCTCAGGGGAGATTCGATGGCTGGGAGGAGATAGACGATCGTGATTGAGGCAGGGAAAAGGTAATACAATGACTAGAAGGGAGGCTGAGTGGCATAAGAGGAAGCGGCCGCATGGTAACTCGAGAGAGCGCCACGTGACCGCTCTAGAAAATTCAGAAATAAAAAAATAATAAAAAATTAAAAAGAAATAATAGGAGGCCAAATTAGGAAAAAGTCAAAACATAAAAGTTATAGATCTCTTTGAGATCTACAAGTTTATGTTGAACAAAAAGTCAAAAGAGGTCACCTGTATAAAGATGTATTTTTGGGGGTATTTTTAATAGGTAAAAACATTGTTTTTGCGGTTTTGATATTTTTCGTATTTTTAATTTATTTCAAAGCCAAAATAAATATTTAATCTAATGTTTAAGGGTTTTTTAATAAATAAGAAAATAGAGAAAAATTTAGTGATTAAATACAATAGAGTTAGCTTTTAGTGTTATTTATAGGTTAATTATACACAGAATATATACAACATAATCAAGGTTAATATTAATGAATTATTTGTGGTTGTTATTGAATTGCTTGAGCGTGGGGATTAATATGTATAATTTAGCATGATGAATCCGAGATTCGTCATATGCATGAGCTATCACTTCGGATAGGCGTCGTATACATACAATCCATGGTGACAGAACCCTTCGCCTTAACGGGAAACCATGGATGCCATTTATATGATCCTCCTTATCATCTTCAAATTTTAATTAATTATTATGAATCACATTCACATAATTAATTCTTTCAGGGTAATTACAACTCTATTTATAATAGAGCGCATAATTGGATCTAATTAATTTAATCATATTAAATCAATTATTAATCCAATCAATTAACCAACAAACAATTTTGATTGTTACTTGAAGGATGATATAATCTCAAAATATGTATTACTCAAATTTTAATAATTAAAAAATATCTCATGATCATTTCAAGCATTATCCTTTCCTTACCCGCTGTCATGGCCAGTACGCACAGGATGTGGGGTAGACCACTCACGGAGCAACCTGCTACCCCAACGATCCCCGACTAGACACCATATCCGCCTCAGGTCAGGATAATGTGATTTGATCATATTGTATTTGAGATGATATTTGATAATTCAATCAAAGTTATACCATATAATATTTCTCAAATTATTTTGATTAATATTATAAGGAGATTTTCTAAACAAATCTGCAATCATATTCAAGTATCAATGTTTGTTGGAAAGTTCATTATAACCAAATTGATCAAGATCAATTATCTTATCATGTTGATTATGGTCATTCAAAATAATTATCTTTATCAAATATTTCATTAATATTCAATAAATATTTTTTTTAAGAGTTTAACCATTAACTTCCATGAATTAATTGAATCACAATTACAAGATTCTTGTTCAAATTTGTTATGTTTCCAAAAGTGACATATGTTTACTAAAACTAACAAATCTTCAGAAAATAAACTCCAAATCATGTAAACTAAATTTCCTTAGTTTGCCAATTTGATTTGCAATATAATTCAAGTGTTAGAGATGCATTTCTAGGCATTACAAACTGTGGTTTTCTCTTGATTACGTTCTAAAATACCAATCCCGTAATAGTGAACACATGTCTACTAAAACGGTCATAACTTGAGCAAACAAATTCCAAATCATGCAAACTCAAATCAAACAATTTTCTAATAAGATGGGGAACACAATCCAAGCAATAAAATCATATTTTAAGGTTTAAATAAGGCGAAAAAATTAAAAAAATAGGGTTACAGGAAAAAAATGCGATGAAAATTCGCACAACCAAAAATGCCCATATCATCTTAGGTTTATGGATCATATCCAAAACCTCCAACATATGCCTCTGATACCATTTGAAGTGTATGTGGAGAAGTTTAAGTTCATCATGGAAGCGTGAAAATCGCATCATATGTGATCGAGAGCGATTAGTCACACTAGTTGCTCGGGGCAACAGAAATTTAAAGAAATTTAAAGCATGAAACAACGTTATCCAAGATCACTTCTCGAGTAGTTTCCTCTAAACCACAAACGAGTATTGTGGTTACTTCTTGAAGAGTGGTTGCGATCGAAGTCTCGAAAAGAAGAAACCTCTTGTCTCAAGTCCAATCCAACGGAGGAGACGTGTGCTAGCACGTTGATGAAACACGTTCTCTTCACAATCCAAGATGAAGATCCAAGCGTTGAGCCTCCTGATTTCATCTCATGAAATATGATGTCTTCTTCATGAGGCAAGTACACCAAAGAAGATGGAGATCCACAAGTTGTCAATCTGGCAGCACAATGGCACCGCGATGAGTTTGAGTTTCTCTAAGTCAATATGTGGACGGCCACAATAATGATATAGAGAAGGGAGGATGGCTATGAAAGAGAGAGAGAGACTTGTTACTCTTGGAATGATGTACTAGAAAAGGCTATGGCTACCCTACCTTTTATACTAGTTGGATGCATATAGATCTCAATCCATGTGCTCTCTAAATTTACGTTGTAGATTAAAAAGTTTATTAATCAATAGTCATGATTTGTTGCTACAAAAACAACAATTAGTTTAAAATAAACTAACTATATCCTTTTCAAGATAATAATTAATACATTTTAAAATTAATTAATATACATAGATAATATGGAAGATCATGTCCCTTTACTAAAAATAGGGTGGTCGTCCACCCTCTTGAATAAGTCAAGGTGGACGACCACCATAAAGGAGATTAAGTCTTCCTTTATCTATATATATATATATATTAATATGCAATAACAATTATTGCAGCGAAATTCACAAAATAATTTCAAAATTAATCTTGTGAAAATTTCAATCATGTCATTTACTAATATGAATCATATTCATATATCCAAAATGTAAATTAGATTTACAATTAATTGTTTATTATGAATCTATTTCTCAACACCATATAATTTGTAATTCTATTTACAACTAAATCTCTCCAACATATTACAAATCATATTTATAATATCCATGATTATTATGGACAGTGATATCCACATTAATCATATCTTTGAAATCACGTTTATTTATCCAATATAACTCTTTTCATGTGCCCAAATAATATGAATCATATTCAAATTATTTATGATAATCAAATCATATTTAATTACTAAATCATTCTCAATGCTCGAATACATTATCAATAATGGAATTATTCTTGATTTCTTTCAAGAACAATACTCTTTCTCCGTCGATTGAAAATAAGGACAAGGCGATTTTACATTCCACGTATAGTTACTTGGATATTGAGATCACATCTCAAATCTAGATCTTGGTAACCTTCCAAAGATATTTGATTAAATCAAAGCTATAAATCTAATCTTCTCATTGCATATGAACCGTATTTACATCAATGTCCAATATTTAGACTCGGATCAGATTACTTCTCTATTGAGACGAGTCATTAAAATCCAGACATGTTTCATCACTCCCTCGAATGGAAGCATCATGGTTATACAATCTTTTATGATCACATCACTCTCAGGTATTCCTAATCCTTGTACATCCTTCATAGTGGAAGACTTAGAATAGATCTAAAGTTTTAGATCTTATTTAGACTGTCTCCTTCAGGATTTTAGCAATAAGTTCCTCATTTGATCATTGGGAGTTGGTATCGCTCGTACACTTTCCAAAAATATTTATCATAACTATGTATTGATCATATACTTTCTAAAAGCATATATTAAACCTACAAACACAGTCAAGCTTCCAAAGCAAGATGACCATGCATGGAATTTGATTCCCAATGTCTCATGAGTGAGCTCATGTCTTTCGGTTCAGTAATACTTGTATGCGCTTGTATGCACACCAGCTCGTCGGTGTATAGACCTTGATTAGATCATCAACCTATCGGTCTATCAAATGTAACTACTCAAACATATAGTAACATATCGGTCTCTGCTCAGAGGATGTGTGATTATATCGTGATAGTATACGACATAGGACTTGGTTATCTCAATCTTGTTAAGTCAACTCTTTGACCTAACTTATCTAATGCCTCCGAATCTCTATTCCTATGAAGAGGACCTGCATCAAGAGGTCGATCAGATATCAACCAAAAGAGGAAGGATTACAATCTCCTACTCATGCTAGAGATCATCTCTTAATAATCATTTGACGGTGCTTAATGAGTCATCAATCTAACTCTTTAGATATTCATCCAAGCACTAACCTCTATGATTGTTGTATGATCATTAAGATGGCCATGATACATAACCTTAATTGTATTAAGGGACCTATTACACAAGTTAATCATAGTTCATTTCAGATCGGGGAATGATATTTTCAATAACATTTATTTCATAATGGCTCCTCATGGGCTCGCATGCCCAACAAATCACTATTATTTTTTTAAACAGTAAGGTTGTATTCACTTGTAGAATAAGCACTGCGATACGGAGCCAATTCCTTGCCTGACGCGATTCCCAAGAGTACGGCTATTCCCATCCATTTTTCATTGGTTCACCTTATTTTGCATTTATTCCTATCTTCATTCCACCTTATCTATCCTTATTCTACCTTATTCTCCTTATTCTTGTCTTTCTAGTCGAATGGAGAATAGACCCTTATTCTTCTTATTCCTCATCTTTATTCATACTTATTCCCAAATCGAACGTCCCTAAGTCATATGCAAGCTTATTTAATCAAGTTCTATGGTTTTTAGATACAAAGAAAATTAGAATCATATAATAAGGGTTGAATCTTGCAACTTCCCATCAAATATAAAACTAATGCAAAAATTACTTCAGACAAGTCATCATTCAAACATTGTGTTGAGGTTAGGAGATCTCATGTTCCTTAGAATTAGTGTTTGTTGATTTTTTTATTTATAAGAATTTAGATATTATCCTTAATCTTACAAATGAATGGTCTCTTCTTACGTATTGAAATATAAACATATATCATTATTGATGTATTGTCCCGGTGAAATCAATGAACTAATTTTGCATACATATATCACAAAAAGGTGTATATTTAAACAAGATATACAATGACTTTGTGTGTGTGTGCGCGCGCGCGTGCTGGGGAGCTTGCACCATGATGCATGTAACTTTACATGCACAAGTACCATAAACGTCTAATATTTAATATTTCTTTGAAATGAATTCATGTGAGATTCAGATCACCATATATTCACATTTTGTCAAAAATAAACTTAATTCTTGACTTCCAACACATCCATCAAGACTGTGATATTTTAATGGTTTCAAAATGACTCTTTCAGATCGACAAGTTAGGAATGCATATTTTATATGAAATTTGAAACACATATTCTACTAATAATTCCAAGTAAATCCCCTAAGGCTTCATTTCAAAAAAAAATGAGTGTTTGCGGCATGGTGCATTTAAAGTTACGTGCACATGGTGCAAGCTCCCCAACCTCATGTATGTATGTATGTATGCATGCATGCATGTATGTATGTATGTATGTATGTGTGTGTGCGTGAGTGTGAGAGCAGTGATTCTAAACCACTGGATTATGTTCATCTCTCTCCTCCTCCAATCAAACAGGAGAGAGATGACAGAAACTAGTGGTCCAAAATCACTCATCTCATGCTCACAGTTTTTTACTCTCACAGGATCAACCATATATATATATATATGTATGTATGGGTTGGGAAGTATGCATCTAAATGCATGTAATTTTACATGCACTGGGGTCTATATCTTCCACGTTTTTTTATTTTTTGGAAAATGTCATCATGTATATTCATTTCCATATCCCTGCTATATGCCATTCAAATTTCGTCAAAAACATAGGTTCCTATGCCTTCCATCTAGAACAAGTAATTTTAACAGTCTTAGAATTGTTGTAATCAGCATGTTCTAAAGGAGGATGCAGGAGTCTCTATTTCAGACGAAATTCGAATGGCATAATGGAGGGATATATAGATGAATATACATGGTGATATTTTCCAAAAAAACAAAAAAAGCGTAGAAGATATAGATCCCAGTGCATGTAAAATTAGACGCACCTGGGTGCATGCTCCCCAACCCTATATATATATATATATTATGTATGTATTAGTGATCATATGAGAGCCAAAATCTGTGAGAGCATGAGAGTATTGATTCTGGACGACATGATTCTGTCTTCTCTCTCTTGGTTGAAAAGTGGTCCAGAATCAATGCTCTCATGCTCTCACAAGTTTTGGCTCTCATGGGATCACTCCTATCTCTCTCTCTCCCTCCCTCCCTCCCTCTCTCTCTCTCGATATATATATATATATAGGAGTGATCCTGTGAGAAAAAAGTTGTGAGAGCATGAGAGGAGTGATTCTGTACCACTAGATTCAACCATGAGAGAGAAGATAGAGTCTAGGTGGTCCATAACCACTCCTTTCATGCTTTCATAACTTTTTGCTCTCATAGGATCATACTCCTATATATATAGAGGGGGGGTCCTACTCCATGGAGTAGGTAACTTACCTACTCCACTTTCATTTTATCAATTTTTAATTTTTTTGAAAAATGCTTCCATGGATTTTCATAACTGTATCCCTCTAATATGTCATTCAAATTTCGTCAGAAACAGAGACTCCTACAGCCTCCATCTAGACAATCATTTTTTAACGGTCACAGATTTGCTGTCTTTTACCTGTTCTGGATGGAGATCGTAGAAGTCTCTATTTCTGACGAAATTTGAATGACATATTAGTGAGATATAGTTATGAAAATCTATGAAAGCATTTTTTTCAAAAAAAATAAAAAAATAGAAAAAATGAAAATGGAGTAGGCAAGTTACCTACTCCATGGAGTAGGATCCCTTTCCTAATATATATATATATATATATATATATATAGAGAGAGAGAGGCGATCCTGTGAGAGCCAAAATTGGTGAGAGCATGAGAGGAGTGATTATGGACCACAAGATCCTGACTTCTCTCTCCTGATCTTCTCTCTCCTGGTTGAATCTTGTGGTCGAGAATCACTCCTCCCATGCTCTCACCAATTTTGGCTCTCACAAGATCGCCCCCCCCCCTCTCTCTCTCTCTCTCTCTCTCTCTCTCTCTATATATATATATATATATATATATATATATATATATATATATATATATATATATATATGGTTGATCTTGTGAGAGCATGAGAATAGTGAATCTGGACCACTTGATTCTGCTCCTCTTTCCTCCTGAAATCAATCAGGAGAGAGATGACATAATCTACTAGAGGTCCAAAATCAATACTCTCATGCTCTCACAAGATTAGCCCTTCACACACACGCACATCAACCATTTAAATATTTAGATCTAAGAAATCGATTTTTGGACTTGGATTTGACTAATCATGCTTGATAAGACTAGATTGAATCTCACGCAATTAACACTTAGAAGTCGGTCGATATCATTATAAAGATTAACATTATCTGAATGAAATTGAAGGTTAATTAAGATATTTTTAGAGTGTCAGTCATTGGATTCGATGGGATCCACATTGAACTTGATCATATTGATGAAGTGAACCCAAATAAAGTTGTAAATAGAATAAGAAATGGTAATGGTACGATGTAAATAAAAAAAGAGTTTACTAATTAGTAACCACTCAATATATGAATTTGTGAATATCACCATCTTTTTAACTCTAATTTACACACCAACAAATTACTTTAGTATGGACGAAATGTGGCAATGAAAATTATAGCTCTATAAATTCGTTTTGAAGTGAACCGTTGGTTGCCACAAAGTAAGAAATATCTTAGAAACAAATTTATTAAGGAACTAGTGCACAACCCGTGCGAGGCACGGGCGAGAGAAATGATCGTCTAGCAACATCTATAATGACCATATTATTTTTTATTTTAATATTTCCTAATAAAACTTTTGATTAATTACTGTAATCATATATATAGATATATATTTGTTTGTAAAAAAATTATCTCGCGGCCTTAGAGTTGGATTTAGGGTCAGTCATCCTCCTTCCATCTTTATCGAAGGACGAACACCCATCCACGCCGCTTCTTTGAAGTTTAACTACGAATAATCCCGACCGGAGTTTCGTCTATGACTCTTGTTTTCCCTTGCAGGTCCAAGTGCGCGCGAGAGGGTTGAATCGAACCCCGACTGACCTAGCTAAGCACCTCCAAGTGCAGCGCCTTCCAGTTCATCATCCAGTCAATCCGGTCTGACCATCTCAGTCGACCCAATCCGACCATCTAAGTCACCCCAGTCCGATCCGATTTTTTTATTTTTTATTTTTTGAAACTAATTAAACAAAACCGACCGAACCGATCGGGTCGAAGCCGATTCCCGATCCAACAGAACAAACCGGCCGGTCTGAACCGGTTTTTTAAACCATGATCACAGCACTAAAAAAAGGGAAGAACAATAAATGCCAATCACGATCAATTAGAATAAAAGGCAGATAAATCAACACCATATACCATCATCATATCATATACAAAGGGAGAACAAGATCGGGAAAAAATGGAAGGAAAAATAAACAAACGGCAAAGTATAATGACGGGATTGAGGGATGTTGGTGTCACAAATATTTGAACACACTGTACATTTGTGTCACCTGCACTGATCTCCCTTTTTATTGACAGCCCAAACACCATAATTGGGAATAATTAAATCTCTTTCTCGTTTTTTTTCTAATCCTCGTATGAGATTCCACCCTCCAGTTCGATCGCCATGTTCTTGAGATCGTGGAAGAGGAACCCAATTCCAAAAATTGAAGTTTTAATGATCTTGCGAGCGGAAGAAGAGCAGGGAAGAACAGAGGATGACCATAGTAGCGCCTTTGCAAGAATTCGACAGTTGGGAAACGTGGATGACCTATCAGTAGGGGGAGCCAGAGACGGGTGGCAGTGGTCCTCCGTAGGTGGGAGTTTCGGGAGCCGGCAGCGGTTCGTTTACAGGAGGCAGCGGCGGCGGCTCGGTTACAGGAGGCAGCGGCGGCGGCTCGATTACGGGAGGGCACGGCGGCGGTTCCGTTACAGGAGGCAGCGGCGGCGGCTCGATTACATGAGGGGACTGCGGCGGCTCGATTACAGGAGGGGACGACGGCGGTTCCGTTACAGGAGGAGGCGGCGGCTCGTATACTGGAGGAGGCGGCGGCTCGTTTACTGGAGGAGGTGGCAGCTCGTTTACTGGAGGCAGCGGCGGTGGAGCTTCACAGGGATCACAGGGTACCGGAGAAGGTGTTGGCGGGAGTTCTGGAGGAGGTGGCGGCTCGTTTACTGGAGGCGGCGGCGGTGGAGCTTCACAGGGATCACAGGGTACCGGAGAAGGTGTTGGCGGGAGTTCTGGAGGTCTCTATTTAGATGAGTCATTAAAATCCAGACATGTTTCATCACTCTCTCGAATGGAAGCATCATGGTTATACAATCTTTTATGATCACATCACTCTCAGGTATTCCTAATCCTTGTACATCCTTCATAGTGGAAGACTTTGAATAAATCTGAAGTTTTAGATCTTATTTAGACTGTCTCCTTCAGGATTTTAGCAATAAGTTTCTCATTTGATCATTGGGAGTTGGTATCGCTCGTACACTTTCCAAAAATATTTATCATAACTATGTATTGATCATATACTTTCTAAAAGCATATATTAAACCTACAAACACAGTCAAGCTTCCAAAGCAAGATGACCATGCATGGAATTTGATTCCCAATGTCTCATGAGTGAGCTCATGTCTTTCGGTTCAGTAATACTTGTATGCGCTTGTATGCACACCAGCTCGTCGGTGTATAGACCTTGTTTAGATCATCAACCTATCGGTCTATCAAATGTAACTACTCAAACATATAGTAACATATCGGTCTCTGCTCAGAGGATGTGTGATTATATCGTGATAGTATACGACATAGGACTTGGTTATCTCAATCTTGTTAAGTCAACTCTTTGACCTAACTTATCTAATGCCTCCGAATCTCTATTCCTATGAAGAGGACCTGCATCAAGAGGTCGATCAGATATCAACCAAAAGAGGAAGGATTACAATCTCCTACTCATGTTAGAGATTATCTCTTAATAATCATTTGACGGTGCTTAATGAGTCATCAATCTAACTCTTTAGATATTCATCCAAGCACTAGCCTCTATGATTGTTGTATGATCATTAAGATGGCCATGATACATAACCTTAATTGTACTAAGGGACCTATTACACAAGTTAATCATAGTTCATTTCAGATCGGGGAATGATATTTTCAATAACATTTATTTCATAATGGCTCCTCATGGGCTCGCATGCCCAACAAATCACTATTATTTTTTTTAAACAGTAAGGTTGTATTCACATGTAGAATAAGCACTGCGATACGGAGCCAATTCCTTGCCTGACGCGATTCCCAAGAGTACGGCTATTCCCATCCATTTTTCATTGGTTCACCTTATTTTGCATTTATTCCTATCTTCATTCCACCTTATCTATCCTTATTCTACCTTATTCTCCTTATTCTTGTCTTTCTAGTCGAATGGAGAATAGACCCTTATTCTTCTTATTCCTCATCTTTATTCATACTTACTCCCAAGTCGAACGTCCCTAAGTCATATGCATGCTTATTTAATCAAGTTCTATGGTTTTTAGATACAAAGAAAATTAGAATCATATAATAAGGGTTGAATCTTGCAACTTCCCATCAAATATAAAACTAATGCAAAAATTACTTCAGACAAGTCATCATTCAAACATTGTGTTGAGGTTAGGAGATCTCATGTTCCTTAGAATTAGTGTTTGTTGATTTTTGTTATTTATAAGAATTTAGATATTATCCTTAATCTTACAAATGAATGGTCTCTTCTTACGTATTGAAATATAAACATATATCATTATTGATGTATTGTCCCGGTGAAATCAATGAACTAATTTTGCATACATATATCACAAAAAGGTGTATATTTAAACAAGATATACAATGACTTTGTGTGTGTGTGCGTGCGCGCGCGTGCTGGGGAGCTTGCACCATGATGCATGTAACTTTACATGCACAAGTACCATAAACGTCTAATTTTTAATATTTCTTTGAAATGAATTCATGTGAGATTCAGATCACCATATATTCACATTTTGTCAAAAATAAACTTAATTCATGACTTCTAACACATCCATCAAGACTGTGATATTTTAATGGTTTCAAAATGACTCTTTCAGATCGACAAGTTAGGAATGCATATTTTATATGAAATTTGAAACACATATTCTACTAATAATTCCAAGTAAATCCCCTAAGGCTTCATTTCAAAAAAAAATGAGTGTTTGCGGCATGGTGCATTTAAAGTTACGTGCACATGGTGCAAGCTCCCCAACCTCATGTATGTATGTATGCATGCATGCATGCATGCATGTATGGATGTATGTATGTGTGTGTGCGTGAGTGTGAGAGCAGTGATTCTAAACCACTGGATTATGTTCATCTCTCTCCTCCTCCAATCAACCAGGAGAGAGATGACAAAAACTAGCGGTCCAGAATCACTCATCTCATGCTCACAGTTTTTTACTCTCACAGGATCAGCCATATATATATATATATATGTATGGGTTGGGAAGTATGCATCTAAATGCATGTAATTTTACATGCACCGGGGTCTATATCTTCCACGTTTTTTTATTTTTTGGAAAATGTCATCATGTATATTCATTTCTATATCCCTGCTATATGCCATGGAAATTTCGTCAAAAACATAGGTTCCTATGCCTTCCATCTAGAACAAGTAATTTTAACGGTCTTAGAATTGTTGTAATCGGCATGTTCTAAAGGAGGATGCAGGAGTCTCTATTTCAGACGAAATTCGAATGGCATAATGGAGGGATATATAGATGAATATACATGGTGATATTTTCCAAAAAAACTAAAAAAGCGTAGAAGATATAGATCCCAGTGCATGTAAAATTAGACGCACCTGGGTGCATGCTCCCCAACCCTATATAATATATATATATATATATATATTATGTATGTATTAGTGATCATATGAGAGCCAAAATCTGTGAGAGCATGAGAGTATTGATTCTGGACCACATGATTCTGTCTTCTCTCTCTTGGTTGAAAAGTGGTCCAGAATCAATGCTCTCATGCTCTCACAAGTTTTGGCTCTCATGGGATCACTCCTATCTCTCTCTCTCCCTCCCTCCCTCCCTCTCTCTCTCTCTCGATATATATATATAGGAGTGATCCTGTGAGAAAAAAGTTGTGAGAGCATGAGAGGAGTGATTCTGTACCACTAGATTCAACCATGAGAGAGAAGATAGAGTCTAGGTGGTCCATAACCACTCCTTTCATGCTTTCATAACTTTTTGCTCTCATAGGATCATACTCCTATATATATAGAGGGGGGTCCTACTCCATGGAGTAGGTAACTTACCTACTCCACTTTCATTTTATCAATTTTTATTTTTTTTGAAAAATGCTTCCATGGATTTTCATAACTGTATCCCTCTAATATGTCATTCAAATTTCGTCAGAAACAGAGACTCCTACAGCCTCCATCTAGACAATCATTTTTTTAACGGTCACAGATTTGCTGTCTTTTACCTGTTCTGGATGGAGACCGTAGAAGTCTCTATTTCTGACGAAATTTGAATGACATATTAGAGAGATATAGTTGTGAAAATCTATGAAAGTATTTTTTCAAAAAAAAAAAATAGAAAAAATGAAAATGGAGTAGGCAAGTTACCTACTCCATGGAGTAGGATCCCTTTCCTAATATATATATAGAGAGAGAGAGAGAGGCGATCCTGTGAGAGCCAAAATTGGTGAGAGCATGAGAGGAGTGATTATGGACCACAAGATCCTGACTTCTCTCTCCTGATCTTCTCTCTCCTGGTTGAATCTTGTGGTCGAGAATCACTCCTCCCATGCTCTCACCAATTTTGGCTCTCACAAGATCGCCCCCCCCCCCCTCTCTCTCTCTCTCTCTCTCTCTATATATATATATATATGGTTGATCTTGTGAGAGCATGAGAATAGTGAATCTGGACCACTTGATTCTGCTCCTCTTTCCTCCTGAAATCAATCAGGAGAGAGATGACATAATCTACTAGAGGTCCAAAATCAATACTCTCATGCTCTCACAAGATTAGCCCTTCACACACACGCACATCAACCATTTAAATATTTAGATCTAAGAAATCGATTTTTGGACTTGGATTTGACTAATCATGCTTGATAAGACTAGATTGAATCTCACGCAATTAACACTTAGAAGTCGGTCGATATCATTATAAAGATTAACATTATCTGAATGAAATTGAAGGTTAATTAAGATATTTTTAGAGTGTCAGTCATTGGATTCGATGGGATCCACATTGAACTTGATCATATTGATGAAGTGAACCCAAATAAAGTTGTAAATAGAATAAGAAATGGTAATGGTACGATGTAAATAAAAAAAGAGTTTACTAATTAGTAACCACTCAATATATGAATTTGTGAATATCACCATCTTTTTAACTCTAATTTACACACCAACAAATTACTTTAGTATGGACGAAATGTGGCAATGAAAATTATAGCTCTATAAATTCGTTTTGAAGTGAACCGTTGGTTGCCACAAAGTAAGAAATATCTTAGAAACAAATTTATTAAGGAACTAGTGCACAACCCGTGCGAGGCACGGGCGAGAGAAATGATCGTCTAGCAACATCTATAATGACCATATTATTTTTTATTTTAATATTTCCTAATAAAACTTTTGATTAATTACTGTAATCATATATATAGATATATATTTGTTTGTAAAAAAATTATCTCGCGGCCTTAGAGTTGGATTTAGGGTCAGTCATCCTCCTTCCATCTTTATCGAAGGACGAACACCCATCCACGCCGCTTCTTTGAAGTTTAACTACGAATAATCCCGACCGGAGTTTCGTCTATGACTCTTGTTTTCCCTTGCAGGTCCAAGTGCGCGCGAGAGGGTTGAATCGAACCCCGACTGACCTAGCTAAGCACCTCCAAGTGCAGCGCCTTCCAGTTCATCATCCAGTCAATCCGGTCTGACCATCTCAGTCGACCCAATCCGACCATCTAAGTCACCCCAGTCCGATCCGATTTTTTTATTTTTTATTTTTTGAAACTAATTAAACAAAACCGACAGAACCGATCGGGTCGAAGCCGATTCCCGATCCAACAGAACAAACCGGCCGGTCTGAACCGGTTTTTTAAACCATGATCACAGCACTAAAAAAAGGGAAGAACAATAAATGCCAATCACGATCAATTAGAATAAAAGGCAGATAAATCAACACCATATACCATCATCATATCATATACAAAGGGAGAACAAGATCGGGGAAAAAATGGAAGGAAAAATAAACAAACGGCAAAGTATAATGACGGGATTGAGGGATGTTGGTGTCACAAATATTTGAACACACTGTACATTTGTGTCACCTGCACTGATCTCCCTTTTATTGACAGCCCAAACACCATAATTGGGAATAATTAAATCTCTTTCTCGTTTTTTTTCTAATCCTCGTATGAGATTCCACCCTCCAGTTCGATCGCCATGTTCTTGAGATCGTGGAAGAGGAACCCAATTCCAAAAATTGAAGTTTTAATGATCTTGCGAGCGGAAGAAGAGCAGGGAAGAACAGAGGATGACCATAGTAGCGCCTTTGCAAGAATTCGACAGTTGGGAAACGTGGATGACCTATCAGTAGGGGGAGCCAGAGACGGGTGGCAGTGGTCCTCCGTAGGTGGGAGTTTCGGGAGCCGGCGGCGGTTCGTTTACAGGAGGCAGCGGCGGCGGCTCGGTTACAGGAGGCAGCGGCGGCGGCTCGATTACGGGAGGGCACGACGGCAGTTCCGTTACAGGAGGCAGCGGCGGCGGCTCGATTACATGAGGGGACGGCGGCGGCTCGATTACAGGAGGGGACGACGGCGGTTCCGTTACAGGAGGAGTCGGCGGCTCGTATACTGGAGGAGGCGGCGGCTCGTTTACTGGAGGAGGTGGCAGCTCGTTTACTGGAGGCAGCGGCGGTGGAGCTTCACATGGATCACAGGGTACCGGAGAAGGTGTTGGCGGGAGTTCTGGAGGAGGTGGCGGCGGTGGAGCTTCACAGGGATCACAGGGTACCGGAGAAGGTGTTGGCGGGAGTTCTGGAGGAGGTGGCGGCGGTGGAGCTTCACAGGGATCACAGGGTACCGGAGAAGGTGTTGGCGGGAGTTCTGGAGGAGGTGGCGGAGGTGGTTCGCAGGGTTTGGGATGTGGCGGCGGCGGCGGAGGTGGCGGCAATGGAGGATATGAACAGTTGTGTTTGACTGGAGGTAGCGGGTATGGAACAGGATGTGGCGGTGAAGGAGGAGGGGGAGGAGAAGAGTTGTTGGTAACGGGAGTTGGGGGTAGCGGTGAAGGAGGAGGCGGAGATGGCGGTGGAGGAGAAAAGTAGGAAACAGGAGTTGGAGGCAGCGGTGAAGGAGGGCGGGATTCCCACCAAAGGGAAGGGCAGAAAGGGAAAGCTGGCAGACACATGAGGGTAGAATTGGAATGAAGGAGGGAGGCTGAGGGTAAAAACGGAATTGACCGGTGCAAAAATTAATGAGTCGACGCTCTTTAATATATAATATATAATATAATATATAATATAATGGATATGTGCAGCAAATTTTTCAAACAAATATAGTGGCATGAACACGTCGTTGCCAAACTTCTTAAGGTATTCTACTATTGACAATGAATTTTGTATGATGGTTAAACTATCAAGAATCAAAATTACAAAATCCAATGTTGTAATCATTATTATAACATATTGTTTTATATATTTATATAATTCTTCTTTGTTTGATTCTAATATAACTTTTTATTGATTTATTGCTAATGTTGTCTGAGATGAGTGGGCTTATACCTCGTATATTAATCTAATTTAATGTATATTCAGCTTATTCTATAATGATGACTGACTTCTAAAAAAGCTTTTGATTAAGTGGAATGGAACTTCCTGTTGAGGTCTCTTCAATTAACAAGATCCATCTACGGTAAGCCAACTAGATCAAAAAAAGAAAAACTACATCAAAGTTAGCAATTTCAATTAACAATAGTGATACTAAAGTAATCACATCATCGAGGGGATTATAACATAACATGTTATCTGTACTTTTATTTAGCTTCCTAATGCTCATGCTTGATAGCATGTTTTCAAGCTACATTAAGCTGGTATTATTAGATCCTGCAAATAAAAAAGGGGAACCGTGATATCCAACCTACAACTCACAGGTGATCTTTTAATTTTATCTGAGGATATTGATGTATACCTCAAAAATATGTCTTATACTTGGCATCTACTCAAAACTTCCGATACTCTAAATCTTCATTCTTCAGAGTAAAACCCAAATGTTCTCCTTCTATCGAGCTTATTCACGTAGGCTTACAGGATGGCATATGGCCATTGGCCAATGTCTTATCTAGGTCACTGAGTTCATATTAATTCCCTTTTATGTAGCTATCGGAACTTGGTTACTGACGAAATAAATAATAGATTTACCTTGTTGAAAAGAATTACTCTTTACTAGAAAGATGCATCATGTCCTAAGTTTGAGTATTACCATGATCACCCTCAATAACAAATGGCTTTGGTGCCAAAATATTTGTTCCTTAAGATTGATTACATCAGGGCTAACTACCTTTGGAATGGTATTGTGAGCTATAATGAGTCTCATTTGGTGGTGTGGAGCAAGATTTGCATACCCAAGGAGCTTGGTGGATGGAGAATTATTGATCTCCACTCTCTCAAGTGTTGGACATGTGAGCTCATGACGAGCTATTATGTAATAAAAGTTATTGCAGATCACGCTTTAAATATGAAATGAAGAATAACTAATTCGCATAATAGGTCCCTTAGTTTAATCAGGGTTATGCACCTTGGTCGTCTTGATAATCATACAGATTGTGATCCAGCTATTGGATCATAAAGGTTAGTGCTAAGATGATATCTAAGGAGTTATACTGTAGACACAACCTAACACCTTCAAATGATTGTCGAGAAAGGATCTCCAGCCTGAGAATGAGATGGAAATTCTTATTCTAAAGGATGACATCTAGCTGACCCTTGATACAGGTCCTTTACATTGGAATTGAGATTCTGAGGTATCAGATGAGTTAAGTCAAATAGTTGACCTAAAAAGATCGAGATATTTAAGACATATATTCTATGTTGTCATGATATAGGTACACATCCTTTGATCGGAGACAAATCTGTTAATATATGTCTAAGTATGTACATAGGTAGACAATTAGGTTGATGACCTAATCCCACATATAAGGGCAATACAATCTCTAAAAGGGATCATGCGTGTTCATTATTGAACCGGAAAACATGAGCACACTCATGAGATATTAGGATCAACCTTATTCCATCGATGGTTGTCTTTCTTTAGAAGCGAGATAGGACTTGAAGGTATGATATATGCCTTTGGAAATTATATGATCTATACCAACTCCAAATAATTGAAGGAAAACCTAAACAATAAAACCTTAAAGAAGACAGTTCAAATGTGGTCAATGTTTGGGTTTAATCAAGCACTTCTAGTATGCAATAATGCATAGGTATTGGGAATACTCAAGGGTGGTGTGATCTTAATTGTGTATACTATGACACTTCCATTCGAAGGGAGTGATAAAATAAGTTTTGCATTTTAGTGACTCCACACAATGGATTAGTTATCCAATACGTGTCCAAATGTTGGACATTGATCTGAATATGATTCAAATGCAATGAGAAGATTTCATATTATGTCTGATATAATTAGACAACTCTAAGAGATATACGAGAACTGGGTATGAGATTAGATCTCATTATCCAAGTAACTATACATGGCATATACAGTTGCCTTCTCCCTATCTCCAAGTATCTGTGGAGAACACACACTATTTTTGAAAGATTTCAAGAATCATTCCATTGGAGACAATATCAGAGGATTGAAAAAATAAAGAAAAATGATGATGATGGATGTTATTATCATAAATAATGTGGATGTGTTCACACTATTTAGATATGTGTAGAGAGACATCGAAGATAATTAAATTCGACTTAATTATCATAAATTAAATTAATGTGGATGATGTTATCCACAATAATCATTGATAATGTGGATGAGATCCACAATATAATAGAGAAAGTTAATTGTGAATAGGATTCAAAGTTTAAATAATAATTTTAATTGGGTTCACATTACACAAATAAATATAAATGTGATTTATATTTATTTTTGGATGGTTGAATATAATTCATAATTATCAATGGTCTATTTGCAATTGTCGCCAATAATTAGAATTATTTGGTGATAATTCAATTAGAAAATATGCAATATGTATAAATATGGTGCTAAAATAAATTACGTCACATATTAGGACAAGGAGTAAGACTCCTTCTCCTAATAAGGATTGGACGGCCATGGTGGATCCCACCAAGGTGACCGCCCACTCTATAATAGGAAGGAGGTTGCTCCTTTTCCCATTATACATGTGGATGATTGATTCCAATAGTTGGATATTGTCCTTCAGCTTGTATTCATGAAGATTGCATGTAATCTTAAAAATTGTAACTTAATCTTGACCATTGATTACTATTAGGAGTGCATCATTGTCATCCAATTTATAATAAAAGAAAAGCTAACCCTATCCTTCTTCGTTAATGCAATTATTGCAACATCTACAACAACAAATCTCTTGCATATACCATGTGTCACACTCTCACTCTCCCAAACCCTAGTGGACATCCCTTACCCTAAGTTTGTTGAGACCACGTTCATCGCCATGTTGTTGCCGGATTGATGTTCGTTATTGTCATCTTCTTCGGCACTTAGTGCTCTCGAAGAAGGTGGTGGATTTTATACGACAAAATCAAGAGGTTTTTCTCTCGGATCATTGCTTTAGATTACGGAAAACACATTCTCATTCACCCACCCATAAGTGTTCTTTACGACGGATTGGACTTGAGACAAAAGGTCTCTTCTCTTTGAAACTTATATATCACAATCATGCTTCAAGAGATAACCCTAATTCTCATGTGATCTTAATGAAATGTATTGAGAATTGTTCCCAAGCCATATGGTTTCATTGATTTTTTTGTAAATTTCCGCTACACCATCGACTAGTATGACTAGTCGACTTAGATCAGATACCATACAATCTCCATATTTTCATGATGAAAGGCCTAATCCTTCACCTTCAATTGGTATTATAGCCTCGGTATAAGGTCTTTCATATGATCCAAACCCTAGGGAATGAAGGTTTTGGATATCGGGTAGCTGATGAATCCACATTTCATCATCTTTTATTCTATCATTTTGGCCTCAAAAACCCTAGCAAATGCCTGTAAATAGCATCAAATAGTACATTTTAGCATTCATGCAAGTACCTGTAAATAGTGTATAAAATACTGTAACTAAAGCCAAAATTATAGAATAAATAAAAGAAAAGAAAAGGAATAAAATATTATAGATATTTTATGACCCGAAACCCCGAGACCTAGGCATCTCGATGAATAGGTCGACAAGGAATAAAGTAGGGGGAGATAAGGGCCAGAATACCTAGTAATTCTATTCATTCTTTATTCATTTTGGGACCCATTCTTGGTTCCACTTTTTATACATCAAATAAAGAAACTTTGTATATGAAAGTTGTACATAATTTTATAAAGAAAAATACAAAAGTGATTTTACTGAAAAATAATGTACAGATAAAAAGTTAAGGTCTGAATAAAAATCCAGAATCCCAACTTCCCAAACCCGTATCTCACAACAGAAAACTCCAAATACATCAAACTCACCTTTAATTGTATATACAATAAAATAATCTATTTAATGGTGGTGGTTTCACATTTGGCGGAGCTACGGTTTGAAAGTTGAGTTTTGGACCCATATTGTATAATTGTACAGATTAAAATATTCAATTTATTATTTATTCATTATTTTTATATTTTATATTTTTATAATTTTGTGAATGGATTACTTATAATAATTATGTACACTAAAAGCAGAATAAAAACCTAAATCAAATACAAAATAAAAATACTTGTATATCAGATACATAGATACAATACCTATATGTATACCTATACAACACATACTTTTATTTTATTAAATATACAAAATAATTCAGAAAACTAAAATAAAAATACAATTAAGTGTATAAAAATATTTTATAATTTTATAAAATAAGAAACAAAAATAATAAAATTAAAATACATAGAATAAAAATTAAAGACTAAAATATATAGGTATTATACCTGTAAAGGGCATAAAAGGAAACTTATAAAATTATATCTCATACAAATAATTAAAAATCACTATAAAATACTTTGTAAAATTATAAACATTTTTTATTTAATAATCGAAATTATATTTATTCCTTTACTATTTTTTTATTTAATTAATAAAACCTTTTTCCACAGGGTTTTTCTGGTTGGTCCACGTGGACCAACCAGAGGGCTTGGACAGTTGACCCCGGTCAACTGTTTGGCCCCCCTCTCTGTTCTTGTCGGACCTAGGTTTTGACCTAACTTCTCCCATTTTTCGAAGGAGTCCCTTTCACCGAATCATCTCACTCTCTTCTTGGACTCTCTTCCCCTTGCATCAGACATACACGCCTGGGGCATACCTTGGCCTTTGGACCACTGCAGCACCCACCATGCATCGTTCTTGGAGCTGCCCCGTCAACCACATAAAATGGGACCCCTTAACTTCATTCGAATTTTGAACCCCAATCTTGGTCCCTCTCGTGCCCCTAGTGATCTCAATCAACTCCTGGAGGTGACAGCTCCAGGACCGCTTCTTCCAGGAGGCGGAGCAGCGCGGCTTAGGGTGTTCCCTCGACCTCCGGCCAACCCCCGTCGAGGTAAACTCTCCCTCACCCTTCCTAGGCTTGAGGCCGTTTATCTCCCTATTTTTCGTTCCCCTTTTATTCCCCATAGTCAGAGCTTCATCACGCCATCTTAATCACCCTCGCTCGCCTATCGATTCGCTCAATCGATCGTTCGCCGGAGCCATCTCCGGCCACCTTCACGTTCGCACCATCCGCCGCAGTATACCCTCCATTCCACATCGCTACGTGGTCGGGGCAATTTACCCCCGACCATATCACATTTTCGTGCAGGTGCCTGGGCCTTTCGAAGCATCTGGAGCATTTTGACCCTCGCTGGGAGCATTTGGAGCCTCCCCGCTCCGCCACCTTCGTGCGAGGACACCGGCGCACGCCGGTGACTTTTGACGCCTCCATTCAACTGTTGACACCTGTCGGATCCTCCCCAACATTTTTGCGAGCTTCAACTCCGCCGGGGCTGGAAGGAGGAGCTCGGAGAACTTCGCTTCGCCGGAGCTCCTCCGTGTTCTTCCGCCAGCATCTCGAGCCGTTGGATCAGTTCTGGGATCCAGATCATCTTGCAGCCGTTGGATGACATCGTCCCTTTCACCGTCCGATCGCCCAAAGCTTCTGATCGTGGGCGTCCATCTGAAGCGTCATCGGCGGCTCAGGTTATGACACATATATTAGTGGGAGGCCATCAACCGTCGATCAGCCTCGAAGGGGTATTTTGCAAAGTCACCCCTTCCAATTTTGTAATTTCTATTTAGTCTATAGACTTTAAATGCTAGTTTAAAATTTTTGTAAAAATTGAAAGTAGGCCCTCTAACTTTCCAAATTTGCATATAGGTCCTCTGCCACGTCACCTCACGTGAGCTATCACGTGAGGTGTGGGCATTTTGCAGAGAGGCCCTCGGCCTTTGATTTATTTCGTTTTAGTACGCTAAGTTCTGTAATAAGTATTAACTTTTTGGGAAAATTGCAAGCGAGCCCCCGGAGGTTTTTGAAATTACTTTTGGGTCCCTGTCAGGCACGTGCAAGTCACGCGCCCTGGTGGGTATTTTGCGCTGATACCCTTGCGGGTTTGAACATTTGTATTTGGTCCATAAATTGAAATCTTCAGTACAATATTTTGTGGAAAATTGCTTGGATGCCCTTGGATGTTGTAGTATTTGCATATATACCCCTGTCAGGCTGTGACATTTTTGTGAACTTGTCTGATTTATTTAAGGCATCATTACTTGAAAAATTCCACAAAAATCACACGAAGCTCCTGTTCACTCACACTTTCACTTCATATTTTTAGTTTTTGATTTTATTGCATTTTCATATTTAATAAAAATAAAAAACTTGCCATTTCAGTAATGTCTAGCTTAGAAAATACCAAGAAAATAGTAAAATACCTCGAAAAATTCCAAAAAAATTACCTACTGTCTATTTTAACCTACTTTAGTGTCAGTACAAAAATCACCAAAAATTGCAAAAGAAAAACCTTAAAAATTAGAAAATACCTAAAAACTTCAAAAATTGCAAAATCAAGTTCTGTAGTTTCCTGTCTTTATTATCTTTGTTTTAAAATTAGTTTGGAAAATTTTGGTGGTTGTTTGATATTTTTCATTCATAGTTTTTCTCATAGCCAATAGCTTACTCATTGTTTTCATTTATTTTTCCTTTTAAAAATATCAAAAACATTTTATAAATACCCAAAAATCACAAAAAAAAGTAGAAAATCATAAAAATACCAAAAAGATTTTATTCCTGAATTTTTGAGCATTTTTGCATATTTTTGTAGATATTGTATCACCCCTTTTATTACATTGTATACATATTCCAATATTGAAAAAGAAAATAGAAAAAAAATAAAAATATAAAAATCAGAAAATTAAAAATCAAAACACAAAATTAAAAATTAAAAAAAAAACTAATTAAAAAGATTAAAAACCCACAAAAATCTTTGCTTTGCATAGTGTAGACAGCACTTCACATTCACTCACATACGCACTTGTTTGATCTACCCTGTTTGGCTCCATGTGTTCGAACTCTCTACGTACTTTCTCTATACAACATTTATGTAGACTTAAAAATAAATTTTAACTTCAGATTTATTTCTTATTGCTTGATCTATAGTGTGGGTTAATTGTTGATTAAATCCAGATTTTGATTGGTCAACACTTCGACTATGTTCCCGTCTTGTGAGGAATACAAGACCACTCGATTTTTGGGTTTATCAAATGGCGCCGTTGCCGGGGAGCAACAACGAGTAGTTCATATTTTTGCTTGATTGTGTTTGTTGTCTTCATTATTGCTTGCTCTTTTATCTCTCTTGTTTTGGATATATAGTGTTGAGCTTTCTGACCACTCTTTTGTCTTCTTGCGAGGGACCGCGGAGTGAGGCGGATCGCCTAGGGGATCCGAAGCAACCACGTGAGGCGGAGCCGGCTTTTCTTAAGCCAAGCCGGCAGGAGAGAGCAGGAGGAAAGAGAGAGAGAGTAGTAGTTAGCTTGCATTTTATTTTGTGAGAGAGAGATTTATTAATTTGTAATAATACAGGGACTTGGACATTCAAACTTCGGGCCTAATTTCCGGGTGTTTGTTCACCTGGGGGCTCACCGCGGTTTTCATCGCATTTTTCGATTGTCATTTTCCGGTTTTGTTTTCATTTTCCATTTCTTTTATGGATTGAGCCCTTAGTTCTAGGCTTGCTTGATCGATTAGATTAGGTCCAAACACACTAATAACCTTTGCATGTTCCTATAGACCGTATTTGGACTTAGTCTAATTAAACAGTTAGTCATTAACCTTTGATCCGCGCACCTCGAGCTCATCCCGCCAAGCGCTTCTCCTAAACTCGATGTGTCGAGAGAAGGAGGGGTGAGCCTAGACCGGACATTAGGATTGGAGGTTGGTGGTTGACTTGTGGTTCTTCACGTAGCAATTGCCTATCTTAGGATGATTTCTGCATTGCATACCGGCATGTAGTTTAGGTTTATAAATTTCTGCTTTGCATCCCGCATGGAGAGAGCTGGGATTCGCTGCAAGTCTTCTTACTTTGCATCCATCATTTAGGCACAAAGGTGAGAGTTCCACATTGGTGTCTACTTGCATTGGCTTTTCCGACTCTATTCTCCCTCTGTTTTTGGACAAAGTAGGATCAAGAAAATACAAAAATCGTTAGGCGCTTGTTTGAATTTACTCAAAAGAAGCGATAACACCAAAAAAAATTTAAAAAGGGACTGCTAAGAAAACCTTGACCAAAAATAAAATCGGTAATTGGACTCATTGATTGGGGAGAGTCACACCCTCACTTGTATTCAGGTTGCATGGGAAGGTCTCCTTCCAAGTAAGTTGAGTGCTTCGTAAGGATTAGAGCCCAAATCCCAGCTTGTGGCTGCCTTGTGTATCGCTTGGATTTCCGAAGTATTGGCACTACTATCGTACGTAGGCGAGTAGGGCTTGGTCGCCATTGGTGACTCACTATTGTGTGAGCACCGACCTTATCCGAAGTACCGAGCATAGGCCACACTTTCACGGGTGTGTCTGTCTCACCGTCTGCGTCCGAGTAGGATCTTGCACGCTCACGGGTGATTCTGTTGCGAGCGAGGTCCGAAGTATTGGTTTCGCCTATCGGCTTCCTCCCTCTTATTCTTTGGCTGAGTAGGGATCCAGGAAGGGTTACAAGGACCTTAAAAAGCGCAAGCTACAGGTTACACAGGAGGATGACAAGTACGGGAACACTTTTCCGGCAGTACTCTCTCTCCTTTAGGCGTAGCGCTCTAAGGACTCGTGATAAGATTAATTCCTGAATTCAAGCTAAAACTGACAAGATAAAAGCCGAACCTTCACGGCTTCATGAGTTGAGTTGGTGAATTCACCCCTGTTTTGTGTTTGATTGCTAGTTATATTTAGGTCAAGATCAAAAACACAGCACAATTGTGCGCAATTTTGCTTCTCATTTCTTCCTCTTCTTCTACATTCACCTTTCTCTTCCCAATAATCAAGATGATGGGACGGAGGTCTCTTAGGCCGACCTTGTCGGTGCCGCTATCCAGCACTCCTCCTCATTCATCTAGGACAACCTCGGAGAGTCTGCTCTCCGATCCTGAGTTCACATCCACCCTGTTCCCCCTCGACCACCCTTCTCATTCCCCTTCCATCAGTCCAAGAGTCTCAGATTTTAGTGCATCGTAGAGTTCGGAGCATTTGACGGCACCTGAGATGGGTTCTTTTGCTTTTTCAGAGAACCCAGACATGGCTGACAGAGGAGAGCACCCAGATGACCATGATCACCCTTTCTTATTTGATCAAGCGGCCATCAACAATTCCTTGCTAGCATCCTGGAGACAATGCAGAGGCAGATCCGAGATCAGGGAACCTTCATAGGTGATCTCATGAGAGAAATTGCACAGATGAGAGAGAACCGACTTGGGGGCGGTGGTAGTGGTGGAGGAGGAGGAGGACCTGATGCAGGAGGAGGTGATCCCGACGCGGAGAGACCGCCACAGACTATCATGAGGGAATTGCACAATCCTGCAGCATCCCTCACTCACCATTGGATCAGACTTCTACCTATCCATGGAGATTTCGAGCTTCGGGCCCCATACCATTTAGCTTCTACCCAAATTCCATGGGTTGCCGACCGAAGAGCCACACCTCCACCTCCAAGAATTTGAAATGATCTGCAGCACGATCCATGATAGGATGATGACCGAGGACACTATCAAGATGATCGCCTTTCCCTTTCTCCTTGGTTGACAGAGCCGCATACTGGCACAAGCACTTGGGACGATTCATCGACACTTGGGCAGATCTCCGGACCGTGTATCTGAAGAAATACTACCCCTCTCGGCCAGACTAATGCAGCTAGAGCGATGATCAGCAACTTGTCATGATCCCTAATGAACAGTTTCATGAGCTTGGGATCGATTCCGAGAGCTCACCGACCGGTGTCCACATCACGATATCTCCAAGCCCAATCTAGTTCAAAGCTTCTTTTGTGGGCTTACAACGGAGCTGCAGGAGCTTGTTAACGCCTCTTGCGGTGGGTCCTATTTTCGAAAGGGTGAAGACGACGTTTGGGCCATCTACGAAGGTATGGCAGATAACTCAACCGTGATGGCCCAAGCCCGTGTTTACACATAAAAGAAGCCCCCGCAAGAGAGGGATCATTCCAGAGGATCGCCCGCATCGATGCCGGTCCTAACACTTCGTCGGTAGCCGCAGCCCAAGCCGAATCAGCTGCAACCGACATGGGCATCATTAGTGAGAAACTGGACCGTCTCGATATCCTTGAGAAGAAACAGATGCAAGGCATGGCCCAGATGGACCAAATTCCCAAGACGATGAGTGACCTGAAGACGCAGATCCTTTGCATCCAGGAGGCACAGACTTCTTCCCAACAGCCTCCCAGGTCACGGGCTGACCCCAGCAGTAGCAGCTCCAACCAACCTTCTGCCTCGTACCGCCAGGTTAACCACATCCAGGCAGAGCCGGTTCCATTGCTACAGTACTACCCAGCGCAGCCATCATCTCCAGACACTCAGATGGTGGTCTACCAGCCGGAGCAGCCACTGGCAGTTCTTCCTCCACCCTCCTTCGAGCAGGAACCATTGATGGAAGTCAATGGGATTTGGTACGACCGGTACCCTCAGCCTGGGATTCGTCGCGATCACCCAGGATTCCGTTGGGGCGACGGTGGCTCCTCATCCCAGCAGCAGAATCCCGCTCAAGGACAACAGAGCAACCAGGAACCACAACAGCAGCAGCCCCCAGTATGCCCACCAGCCGCAATATCAGAGTGGTCCTCGTCCCACTTATCAGGGACAGCAGTGGAGGCAGCGTCAGCAGCCTCATCAGTCATATCACCATCCTCCCCAGTACCAGCAGCAGCAACAACCTCAATTCCCGCAAGGGAACCCATCCGGTTCTCAAGCCCCGCTTTTGAGAACCCAGTTCTCGATGATCTTGCCCGCTTGCTCTCCGAACAGCGAGCATCCTTCAGGCAAGAAATGGATGAATTCCGGCAGGAGATGAGGGAAATCATCAAAGGCAAGGCCTCCATACCCGCTCAGATTGAACCTAACCCGAACAATCTGAAAAGGAAGTTTGAGCAGGTAGAGTTTACAGAGGATACCTCTCCTAGTGACTATTTGAGTGACATATCTCTTTCTTTGTATGATGCTGATTTTGTGACTACTAGGAGCGGTAGGATGCCAGCCGGCGGTGCCTCTTCTGAGCGACAACCATCAGCTGGACCAGGAGCGCCAGAGGAGCAGAGTAGCGGTGTTGATGCCGCTAATGATGGTGTTGAAGACGGTGGTGCTGAGGCCACCAATGATGGAGATCCAGACGACAGTATTGAGGCCATCATGATACCGGGATGCAGACGGTGGTGCTGATGCCACCATTTTGGATGCAGAACCAGAGCACGGTGCTGATGCCGCGAAGACAGGTGCCAATGGTAGTACTGAGGCCACCACACCCACTTTTGTTGAGCCTCCCTCTGTGATATTACCACCTTTTGTATCTATGGACTGTGGTAACAAAAAGAAAAACAAAATATGAATAAAGGAAAGGTTTCTGTTCACATTGTGGATCCATATGTGTTGCATGATGATGATTGTATGGATTCTCCTCCTTCACAGGCATAGGGACCTATTCCTAGCCCTCCATATGAGGAGACCCCTACCATCCCCTTCCCTGAGGCACTCCGCTGGGCGAAGGGGAACAAAAGAGAAAATCCAAAAAAGAGCAACAGGTAGAGTTCAGCAATCAGATGATAGACATATTTCCATATTCAGCTGACTCTACAGGAAGCACTTGAGCACATCCCCCTCTTCAAAAAGAACTTGAAAGAGAAAACTACCGTCCGCAGGAAGAGGAGGAACCACAGAGATCAAATCCATGTGCTTACTCATTCCACTTGATGCACTATTCAAAACAAACTGTCAGCCAAGTGACCAGACGCAGGAGCTCCCTATGTCAGATGCGAGATTCAGGAGCAACAGTTTGATCGTACTCTGTTAGACAGCGGCTCTTCAATCAACCTTCTTCCGCCAGCCTTACTCGACCAATTCGAGTTTGGTCCTCTTCTTAGGAGCAGGACAATCCTTCAGTTTGCTGATAGGTCGACTAAGAGCTGAAGGGGTTATTGAAAGACGTGGTCGTTACCATTTAGGGCCGGAAATTCCCCCGTGGACTTCGTTGTGTTGGATATGGAGATCCCTGAGTCGGTAACCGATGCCCCCTTCATACTCGGACGTCCATTCTTGGCCACAGCCAAGGCGGTGACCGATCATGACAGTGGGAAGGTGTGTTTTCACGTAGAGGGCGAAACCATACAAATAGAGACGATCGAGGAAACCAGAGCCAGAGAAGTTGAATGCTCGGAGCAGTCCAGCGAAGCCACGCAGATGACAGAGGAAGAGCTAGATATCCACCAGGAGTGTGATTTTGTGATGACAGATGATGAATCCAACTGGATAGATCTTGTAGCCCGCCCTCGCCCTGCCTACAGATTCACTATATCTAAATCTTATGGCGGTCGAGAGCCTGGAGAGCACACCCCTGGATGAGGATACACCTGAGGCTGACAGTGTTGGGACGAATGGTGCTGATGAGTTTCAATCCTGTTCATCTTCTTCTGATCCCTCAGATTCAGACATTGATTGGGATGATTTGATGATTATTTGCCTTGTCTGATTCCTTCTGAGCCAACAACCATGACAGAGGCGAGCCAGTACAGTTCATAGATGATTCATCAGGCCGCCCTTTGTCAGATATTCATGCAGAGCGAGAGTTCTCCCATGCAGACCTGGTAGCATTTACACTGACATATCAGAAGCCAGATCTGCCACCTCCCAGTTGTCTAGAACTGAAGCCTCTGCCGTAGTCGCTGAAGGATTGATTCCTTATGGGTGAGCCAGATATGCACCCAGTCATTATCTCAGCAGGTTGACTGGAGAACAAGAATCTCGTCTGATGGAGGTTCTTGAAATAAACCGCAAGGCAATAGGATGGAGTATAGCTGATCTCCAGGGGATTAGTCCGGCTCTGTGCTCCCACTACATCTATCTTGAGGATGACGCTAGGCCGTCGCGTGAGTTCCAACGACGGCTGAACCCGAATCTTCGAGACGTAGTCATGAAAGAAATTTCGAAGTGGTGGATCACCGATTTATCTACCCCATCTCCGACTCTAAATGGGTTAGTCTGTTACATGTGGTGCCCAAGGAAGACGGGTATCACTACAGTTGTCAATGAGTCTGGAGAGGATATCGCTACCCGAGTACCAACTTCTTGGAGGGTCTGTGTGGACTACAGATGATTGAATGAGGCCACCAAGAAGGATCATTTCTCGCTGCCATTCATTGATCAGATTATCGAGCGGCTAGTAGGGAAGAGTCATTACTGTTTTCTTGACGAGTACTACTCCGGCTATAATCAAGTGGCCATTGCACCCGAAGACCAGGAGAAAATGACATTCACCTGTCCGTTTGGGACTTATGCTTTCAGACGGATGCCCTTTGGTTTATGTAACGCTCTGGCGACATTCCAAAGGTGCATGTTGTCCATATTCTCGGACATGGTGAGTGACTGTTTAGAGGTCTTCATGGATGACTTCTCAGTCTATGGCGACAGGTTTGATGCTTGTCTTGACTGCCTAGACTGTGTGCTTCAGCGCTGCATAGAGGTCAATCTTGTATTGTCTTGGGAGAAGAGTCACTTCATGGTGACTCAAGGGACGGTCCTTGTTCATATCTTCTCCAACAGGGGCATGGAGGTCGATCCGACCAAGGTGGATATCATCAGAAAACTCAATCCACCGTCCAATTTGTGCTAGTTGCAGTCCTTTCTTGTGCATGTCGGTTTCTACCGACGGTTCATTCAGGATTTCAGTCGGATTGCCCGACCGCTTATTGACCTGCTGACGAAAGACACCGAGTTCATTGTCAATGATAAGTGTCTCGCGTCTTTTGAGACTCTCAAAGATATGGTTGTTTCAGCTCCTGTCCTTCAGCCACCCGATTGGTCTCTCCCTTTCGAGATTCATGACGGCCGCTTCGATTTTGCCGTTGGGGCTGTGCTTGGATAGAGGAGGGATGGATTGCCTTTTTCCATTCACTACGCCAGCAGGACTTTGGATGCCGCTCAGGAATTACACTGTGACTGAGAAAGAGATGCTGGTCGTAGTCTTTGATTTGGATAAGTATCGATCTTATATTCTCGGATCTAAAGTGACAATCTACACCGATCACACCGCCATCCGATACTTAATGGCCAAGAAGGATGCCAAAGAACGCCTTACCAGATGGATCCTTCTGCTCCAGGAATTTGATATTGAGATTAAGGATAAGCCTGGAGTTAGAATGTGGTGGCGGATCATCTCTCCATATTGGAGAATCTTGAGGAATCTGAGCCCAGCGCACCTATCACAGAGACATTTTCAGATGAGGCGATCTTGGCCATCACCTCGCTCCCATGGTACGCTGACATTGTGAACTACCTTGTTGCCAAGACGGTCCCACAAGGTTGGCCCAGACAGAAACTCGAGACCTTCCTTACGAAGGCCAAGTTTTACCATTGGGAGGATCCCGTCCCTTTATCATGAAGGAAGGGACAGCATCTGAAGGAGGTGCATTCCTCAAGAAGAGCAGCATAGCGTCCTCACATACTGCCACAAGCTTGAGGCAGGAGGACATCATTCTGGAAAAAGGACAGCGCAGAAGGTGCTTCAATCTGGCTTATGGTGGCCTACTCTCTTCAAGGATTCTGATGAGTTCGTGAAGAGATGTACTGACTGTCAAAAAATGGAACCTGCGGACAGAGAGACATGATGCCCATGCAACCCATTCACTTTTGTGAGGTTTTTGATGCATGGGGATTGACTTCATGGGACCATTTCCTCAAGAGTTCAGGATTCGAGCATATTTTGCTCGCTGTGGATTATGTCAGCCGACGGGTTGAGGCCATCCCCCCCGAGCCGCAGATGCTAAAACCGTGTGCAAATTTTGAGGAAAAATATCATTTCACGGTTCGGGGGTACCTAGAGTCTTGATTTCAGACGGGGGGTCTCATTTCATCAACGATAAGGTAGGGCCCTTGCAGACGAGTTCGGCATTGACCATTGGGTTGCTACATCGTATCACCCTCAGACTAATGGTCTTGCCGAAGTATAGAACCGGGAGATAAAAACTATCTTGCAGAAGGTTGTCTGCCCATACCGAAAGGATTGGTCACAACTTTTGGACTCGGTCTTGTGGGCCTATCGGACTTCTTTCAAGAATCCATTAGGGACATCTCCCTTTCGTCTCGTCTATGGCAAGACGTGCCATTTGCCAGTGGTGATCAAGCATAAATCCTTTTTGGCAGTCACTGAGTTACTGTTAGATCCTGAGAGTATAGGAGACCAGAGAAGAGTAGAGTTGGCAGACCTGGAAGAACTGAGAGACACAACCTTTTCAAACAGCCTACAGTACAAAGAAAAAGTGAAAACATGGCACGATTCCCATATCAGCCATAAACAGTTTGAGCCAGATCAGAGAGTATGGTTGTTTGATTCCATGCTGAAAATATTTCCAGGGAAATTACAGAGCAAGTGGAAAGGTCCGTATGTGGTCAGGAAGGTACATGACATGGCAGTATTGACATATCTGAACCGTCATCTTCCTCTACCTTCCGTGTCAATGGTCAACGCCTGAAACTATATCTAGATCATGATCTACCGACCATTGACGTTGCCCCCATTCTTCTGGTATGAGACATGTTCTTTGACTCATATCATCTGCATCTCATACATGGTGATCACTTCCATCTCCCTGTTGTACAGATCATCTGTCTATATCATCTTTCATCTGTCAATCTCTTTTCTTCTTTTCTTCTTTTCTTCTTTTCTTATTTACCTTTTCTATTTTCTTTATCTATCAAAATGATGCCGCCCCTTGTTGCTAGTTTTCTGTACTTACGACGTACTTTGTCCTAAGTATAGGGGGTGTGCACCCCGAGTCTTCATTCTTCTCGATCCTCTCCATTGTCTCCTCTTCTTGTCTATACTTAGGGATATCTTACCCTAAGTATAGGGGGAGACAATCTGAGTACGATCTGTTCATTCCCACCCTTGACCCTCCCTGCTTTGTGTACAGTCTGCTATAGCTTAGGATTATTTGATCCTAAGTATAGTGGGGACGGTCAACTTCTCATTCATTGATTCATTCATTAGTTTATTTATTCTTTAGACTTGTCTATACTTAGTGCGAGTTATGTCTTCTCTTTTCTCTCCGATCTATGAGGACATAGCTCAAGCTAAGTATAGGGGGTCATATATACTGTGTATATACTTTAACCATAACTCGTACTTTCGTATTTTCTTAATAATATGACTAATAATTCTTTAAAATTCATTAAAATCCTTAATAAAAAGATATCTTGTTCCTCAAGTTCTTTTTGGTATTTACTGATTAATAAATTAGGTGAAAATGTTTTTTGCAAAATGTTTGAAAAATAGTTTGAAAATCATTGTGAACATTTATTGAAAACTATTTTGAAAATATTTTGTTACATGTTTTCAACCTGTGTAAAAATGTGTGTTTTGTAAAAATTCTTTTCTTTGTGGAAACAAAATGTGTGAAAAATGATTTGCAAATGGTTTGAAAAATGGTTGCAAAAATATTTTATAAAATCTATATATAAGTTTTGAAAAACCTTTGCAAAATTGATTTTCAAATGTGTGTACATGTTTGTAAAAATGTTTGTAAAGATTATTTTGGACTATAGTTTTCAAAAAATTGTGTAAAATGATTTTCAAATAAGTTTGAGGAACGCATACATCTCACCAAAATTCACTACCTATATATATGTATGAAATTGACCACTTACCCTGTAAATTCTTAAAATCCACTTCTTGATATATATAGAAGCACTCCCGTGTACATATTTTTCACCTTGTTTTCAGCCAAAATCTTTTTGTTTTTTTAAAAATTCCCAAAAACATTTGCAAAAGTAAAATCCAAAAACATTGAAAAAATCTTTTGAAAAATACAAAAAAATGCATATGCCATCATCATCATGTTTTCAAACAAAATCCATAAAAGTTCAAAATCTTTGAAAATTGCATCACAAAAATATTTTCTGCATTGCATAGCATGAGCATTTTTCGTATTGAGTTTGATAGTTGAACGAGGTCTAAGTAAAATCCGGAGATTGGAGCTTGATTGGACCTTAAAATTACCTAATAACAGGAACCTTATAGGAACTGGGTTTGAGGTACTTCAGGTCTAGTTGACTTAATTCTTTGAGGATCATGAGACTTGGTTCAATGGATCCTTGACTGCCTAAGTAGAGTATTTCGGAGCACACGCACGACTCTTGTTGATAATGACCTAACTTGAACATCTACACCTTTCACATGGCTCAACTCAGTTGGAGTGGTGAGGGGATTGGATTTGCCGGTATGAGACGCACACAAGTGGAAACATTTGTCCTCCTCCAGGGAGGGAAGTGCACCCCAACCCGTCCAGTGATGAGGAAGTCCTAAAGACAGGAGAGTGTGGGTTGCGATAAAGCTTCAAAGAGGGATAGTCTATTGGCTCAAGAGGAATAACTCCTTATGTAAATACTGCTGTGAATAGTATTTCAAAAAAAAGTGTTCAGGCATGTACAAAAATAAAAAGCCTGCAAAGTATGTACAAATGAAGTAAAGCCAATAAGAAAGCTTGAGTTCCAAAGTCATATCATGTGAGCCTACAGCAGGATGACTTGACTACACTGGTCTTGCATCCTAGTATAGGTAGCTACATGGCTACCGTCCATTCTTCTCTTCACCCCCTCCTCTTGAGTTGGGTGCTACTTAAACTTAGAAGGGAATACCCCGCTCCTCAAGGATGGAGTTCTTGGATTGGGGAATCATTGGGTTGTCGTACTGGAGAAGTCAGTTTCTTTGTCATTTCAGTTGGGGAGATCCACCATCACTTACATTGTACGAGTCAGACTCATAGTCGTAAGAGTTTGCGTATGAATTGAGATATTTCTGACCTGGCTATTGAGAAGACTTGAGCAGAGTTTTGGGATTCTCAAGGACTGTTGGATTTCAAATTCGGTTCTCATTAAGGTTCCGCCCGCACTAAAATTCCAAAGGTCCGACTTAAGCTCCAAACTTTGATTTTGTGAAGACAAGTTTGATAATTAAACTAAATCCAAGTTCTTTCTTTTTCTTTTCTTCCTTTTTCTTTTTGCACTTATTACATAAGTGTTTGCTAGGGACTAGCAAAGGTAAAGTATAGGGGGATGATGAATCCACATTTCATCATCTTTATTCTATCATTTTGGCCTCAAAAACCCTAGCAAATGCCTGTAAATAGCATTAAATAGAACATTTTTAGCATTCACACATGTACCTGTAAATAGTGTATAAAATACTGTAATTAAAGCCAAAATTATAGAATAAATAAAAGAAAAGAAAAGAATAAAATATTGTAGATATTTTATGACCCGAAACCCGAGACCCAGGCATCTCGATGAATAGATCGATAAGGAATAAAGTAGGGGGAGATAAGGGCCAGAATACCTGGTAATTCTATTCATTCTTTATTCATTTTGGGACCCATTTTTGGTTCCACTTTTTATACATCAAATAAAGAAACTTTGTATATAAAGTTGTAAATAATTTTATAAAGAAAAATACAAAAGTGATTTTACTGAAAAATAATGTACAGATAAAAAGTTATGGTCTGAATAAAAATCCAGAATCCAACTTCCCAGACCCGTATCTCACAATTGAAAACTCCAAATGCATCAAACTCACCTTTAATTGTATATAGAATAAAATAATCTATTTAATGGTGTTAGTTTCGCATTTGGCGGAGCTAACGGTTTGAAAGTTGAGTTTTGGACCCACATTGTATAATTGTACAGATTAAAATATTCAATTTATTATTTATTTTATATTTTTATAATTTTATATTTTTATAATTTTGTGAATATTACTTATAATAATTATGTACATTAAAAGCAGAATAAAAACCTAAATCAAATACAAAATAAAAATACTTGTATATCAGATACATAGATACAATACATATATGTTATACCTATACAACACATACTTTTATTTTATTAAATATACAAAATAATACAGAAAACTAAAATAAAAATATAATTAAGTGTATAAAAGTATTTTATAATTTTATAAAATAAGAAACAAAAATAATAAAATTAAAATACACAGAATAAAAATAAAAGACTAAAATATATAGGTATTATACCATATAAAGGGCATCAAAGGAAACTTATAAAATTATATCTCATAAAAATAATTAATAATCACTATAAAATACTTTGTAAAATTATAAACATTTTTTATTTAATAATAGAAATTAAAAACTAATTCATTTACTATTTTTTATTTAATTAATAAAACCTTTTTCCAGAGGGTTTTTCTGTTTGGTCCACGTGGACCAACCAGAGGCTTGGACAGTTGACCCCGGTCAACTGTCTGACCCCCCTCTCTGTTCTTGCCAGACCTAGTTTTGGCCTAACTTCTCCCATTTTTCGAAGGAGTCTCTTTCACCGAATCATCTCACTCTCTTCTTAGACTCTCTTCCCCTTGCATCAGACATACACGCCTGGGGCATACCTTGGCCTTTGGATCCCTGCAGCACCCACCATGCATCGTTCTTGGAGCTGCCCCGTCAACCACATAAAATGGGACCCCTTGACTTCATTCGAATTTTGAACCCCAATCTTGGTCCCTCTCGTGCCCCTAGTGATCTCAATCAACTCCTGGAGGTGACAGCTCCAGGACCGATTCTTCCCAGGAGGCGGAGCAGCGCGGCTTAGGGTGTTCCTCGACCTCCGGCCGTCCCCCATTGAGGTACACTTTCCCTCGCCCTTCCTGGGCTTGAGGCCGTTATCCCCCTATTTTTCGTTCCCCTTTTATTTCCCATAGTCAGAGCTTCATCACGCCATCTTAATCACCCTCGCTCGCCTATCGATTCGCTCAATCGATCGTTCGCCGGAGCCATCTCCGGCCACCTTCACGTTCGCACCATCCGCCGCAGTATACCCTTCATTCCACATCGCTACATGGTCGGGCAATTTACCCCCGACCATATCACATTTTTGTGCAGGTTCCTGGGCCTTTCGAAGCATCTAGAGCATTTTGACCCTCGCCGGGAGCATTTGGAGCCTCCCCGCTCCGCCACCTTCGTGCGAGGACACCGGTGCACGCCGGCGACTTTTGACGCCTCTAGTCAACTACTGACACCCTGCTGGATCCTCCCCGACATTTTTGCGAGCTTCAACTCCGCCGGTGCTGGAAGGAGGAGCTCGGAGAACTTCGCTTCGCCGGAGCTCCTCCGTGTTCTTCCGCCAGCATCTCGAGCCGTTGGATCGGTTCTGGGATCCAGATCATCTTGCAGGCCGTTGGATGACATCGTCCCTTTCACCGTCCGATCGCCCAAAGCTTCTGATCGTGGGCGTCCATCTGAAGCGTCATCGGCAACTCAGGTTCTGACACGTGTATTAGTGGGAGGCCATCAACCGTCGGATCAGCCTCGAAGGGGTATCTTGCAGAGTCACCCTGACATTTTTGTTATTTCTGTATAGTCCATAGACTTTAAATGCTAGTTTAAAATTTTTGTAAAAATTGCAAGTAGGCCCTTGAACTTTCCAAATTTGCATATAGGTCCTCTGCCACGTCACCTCACGTGACCTGTTCACGTGAGGTGTGGGCATTTTGCAGAGAGGCCCTCAGCCCTTTGATTTATTTCATTTTAGTACACTAAGTTCTGTATTAAGTATTAACTTTTGGGAAAATTGCAAGCGAGCCCCCGGAGGTTTTTGAAATTACTTTTGGGTCCCTACCACGCGCGTGTAAGTCGCGTGCCCTGGTGGGTATTTTGCGTCGATACCCTTGCGGGTTTGAACATTTATATTTGGTCCATAAATTGAAATCTTTCAGTACAATATTTTGTGGAAAATTGCTTGGATGCCCCTGATGTTGTAGGTATTTGCATATATACCCTTGCTAGGCTGTGACATTTTTGTGAACTTGTCTGATTTATTTAAGGCATCATTTGAACTTGAAAAATTCCACAAAAATCACATGAAGCTCCTGTTCACTTTCACTTTCACGTCATAATTTTTAGTTTTTGATTTTATTGCATTTTCATATTTATTAAAAATCAAAAACTTGCTATTTCAGTACTGTCTAGCTTAGAAAATACCAAAAAATACTAAAATATCTCGAAAAATTCCAAAAAATTAACTACTGTCTACTTATCCTACTTTAGTGTTAATCTAAAAATCACTAAAAATTGCAAAAGAAAAACCTTAAACATTAGACAATACCTAAAAACTTCAAAAGAAATATAAAAAATTCTAGAAAACTCCAAAAATTGCGAACTCAAGTTCTGTAGTTTCCTCTCTTTATTATCTTTGTTTTAAAATTAGTTGGAAAATTTTAGTGGATGTTTGATATTTTTATTCATAGTTTACTCACTCCAGTAGCTTACTCATTGTTTTCATTTATTTTTCTTTTAAAAATATTAAAAACATTTTGAAAAATACCCAAAAATCACAAAAATAGTAGAAAATCATAAAAATACCAAAAGATTTTATTCGTGCATTTTTGAGCATTTTTGCATATTTTTGTAGATATTGTATCATCCCTTTTATTACATTGTATACATATTCCAATATTGAAAAAGAAAATAGAAAAATATAAAATATAAAATATAAAAATCAGAAAATTAAAAATCAAAATACAAAATTAAAAATAAAAAACTAATTAAAAAGATTAAAAACCCACAAAAATCTTTGCTTTGCATAGTGTAGACAACACTTCACATTCACTCACATACGCACTTGTTTGATCTACCATGCTTGGCTCCCTGTGTTCGAACTCTCTATGTACTTGCTCTATACACCATTTATGTAGAGTTAAAAATAAATTTTAACTTCACATTTATTTCTTATTGCTTGATCTATAGTGTGGGTTAATTGTTGATTAAATCCAGATTTTGATTGGTCAACACTTCGACTGTGTTCCTGCCTTGTGAGGAATACAAGACCCCTCGATTTTTGGGTTTATCAGTAGCATGGGAACTTTTTTGTTTACATAGATGTGATTTCTAATCAATATTGTGTACATATGATGTAGCTACTATTTTTCCCTGATATGACCAATTTTTTGAGATAAATCATTTTTAGAATGTATGAATATTACCTCAAAAGGACCGTCGAAGGTTGGTGAAGGCCAGGCATCATTTTGGATTCGAAATGTTCTTGTAATATCTCGTTTTTGCATGAATTTTGTAACTGTAACTTATGGAATTTTAGATGTCATGAAATATGGTAAAAACACATTATACGTGTCATAAATCAAATCGTAAAACCACTCAAATTTATTTCACACGATTGCAATTCCGATTGCCCTAAGTATTCAATATTTAATGGGATTGGATCAGAATATAAATCGGCCATCGATGATAACTTATATTGTATTTTCATTCAATGTAAATCATGAAAATTTGGAATTTGCCCTAATTTTATGTTGAATCAATTATTTTATATAAATATTTGATAAACAATCATTTGTATTGAAATGATTGATTCATGACAAATCCTAAATGGTAATTGCATGGTTGTAGTTCAACATTACTCATGCAAAGATAATTCGTTGCTCGATATGCTAGAAATTTTAGGGAAATTAAAAAGTTTTTAAATTCCTATATTTTTGAGTGATTGTTTTATAATATAATACACGATCGAAAGATCGATAAAATCCTTAGTACAATTTGTACTTATTGTGTTCTCCTCAATTGGAACGGTGATGGTGTCTAAGTCGAGATATGCTAGATAGGTTACCTCATTGGCATCCTACACTGCATGGTAGTAGAAGTGCTCCCTATTAGCATAGTATGTACAACCCTAACTGTATTTATTTCAAGGAAGGGTGGCATGAGAAGTCACTGCTTACTCTTAACAACTAAACTAGAATAAATATGTACTTGTAAAGGTGTATACAATATAGTTATAGCAAGCAAGAAATTATTTGTTGGTTGTATTGTATTAATGTTTATTAATATGACTAAATTAATATAATCCGATTAAATCTTCAAACTCACTAATTAATTGCTCGAGGACGAGCAAAGTTCTAGTATAGGGGGTGATGAATCCTCGATTCATCTACTCTATATGAAGATTTTAGCAAATCCCCTTAATAATTCATTAGATAAACCCTCTAATTCTGTTTAATTAACTTCACGAATAATGTGAGAAATTAGGACTAATTCTTGTTAATAAAATAAACCTTAACTTTCATTGAACATGTGCTTATTATTTCTGAACAAAAACTAATTATTTTGGCTTATTTCTTTTTTGTATTTATCTTCATTGAGTTATTTACTAACTTGAAATAAATAAATAAAACCAAAAAATCACAAAGCAAAGAAAATGAAAATGTGTGAACATGTATATATTATATCTTGTTTGTCTTTGTTTTACCTTTTTCTAACTTATAAAAAATCCATAAATTTTAGAGTAATAATGTACAATTTATATAAAAATAAAGTCTTAATTAGAAATTAATTGAAAATAAAAATTGCCAAACATAAAAAATTGGAAATTAATTACCAATTAGATCCTATATAAAATTGTACTGTATGTAGAATTTGGTTTTGAATTCTACGTGAATGTTATAGATCTAAAAAGATAAACAATTTTAATGTTGAAATTTTTATTTTTTAAGGCCATTTACTACTGATGAAACTCGATTTCATCATCTTAATTTTCTATATTTAACCCCCTTTCTTAAATGTGTGTCAATAAAAACCAGATTAAGTCTTGTAATTTTCAGAGTCATTGAATAAATTAAAAACCACAAAAATTGCAAAATTAAAATCCGTGGTGCTTTTAGCCTTAAAATTGCCCTTAAAATATTTTGTGCCTTTATTTGACCTCATCTCCATTTTTGGTCAGCATGAAAATTGTAGATCTCATCGAGATTTTACAACTTTCATGTTTTGAGTTTTTTCCAAATTCGACCAATTGACCCCTCAAAAGTCAATTTCTAACTTCTAATAATCTGGTTGGGCCACGTGGCTCTTTCTGGTTGAGCCACGTGGCCTGGCGCCTTTGACCTTGCCGCCCTCACTCCCCAACCGTTCGATCTCTTCTTGATCCAACAGTTCCACGATTTCCACGCGTATTTTTCCCCGCCATCTGATCACAATCAAAACCTCATCACAGCCACCCGTTCCCCGCCTTCCCTCCTTACACCATGTGGCAGCCTCAGCACCTCACGATTATTTCCAGGATGTGTTATCTCAACCGCTTTCTCCACATCAAAATCTCGACCCTCCGATCTCCACTCACGCCTTTATCTCCGCCGCCCGCTAGTGCTGCGTCCTTAGCTAGCCACGTGGCGCGCCACTCACCATTCGATTGCGCCCCATCGATTTAATCCTAATCGTCCCGTAGCGCCCCTTCTTTTCGGTCGTTGGATCTCGAGATCCAACAGTCAGAGCTTCGTCGTCAACCTCCGGTCCCCCCTCTATCCCACGATCACCAGTTCCCTGTCCACCTTCCCTCTTCTCATTTTCCCCATCTTCTCGATCACCATCGCACTCGTCACACCCCCACGACGTCCTCCCATCATCCCTCATCCTCGCTGGCCATCACTTCACCCTCGTCGTCCTCTCCATTATTCCATATCTCCCATGAAACCCACTCCCTTCACCATCAAAACCGCCATCTTCACCCTTCAAATACCCACTCCCCCTCCACCTGTCACAACCGTCCACCTGTACGCGGGCTTTGCCCAGCTCTTCTCCTCCTCCCTGTGACAGGGGGAGGTCCGATGAGGCGCAAAGATGACGAATTCCCCCAGTGTCGACCCGTCGCCTTCCATGGCGGCGTCGCAGTGCTTCTAGCCCGCTCGATGCTGCCCCAATTGGATGAAGGGGTCCAACGAAGACCCGGGGTTCACTTGATCCCCAAACCCAAGCCACAACCTCCATCTCCGGCCAGTAAGCTTCTCCGACTTCTCTTGTATTTTTTCATTATTTTTCTAGCAATTTCTTAGGCTCCTACACGCACCTTCACACTCCATTGACCACCTTGATAGCTTCCCCACACTACCCCCTTTCACGCGCTACCTTCGATCACTCTCCCTACCCTCCATAACCCCAGAACGCCTCCGACCAACTCCTATGGGTTCATCGGAGAAGACACTCGACCGCCACTTGCTGCGCTCCCTCACGACCCGCCATCTCATTCCACCTCACTCCTACCATGTATACTGTACGCTTCAGCTATTGTTATTAACCATGCAGGTCTTCAAATCTTGCAATGGCGGGGAGCTCCATCGGAGCTGACTTTGTCAACCTCACTGTCGACATCCGAGCTCCGATGGTCTGATCCAGGAGGTCTGACGTCTTCCCCGAGCTTCCAGCTACCTCGACGTACTTCAAGGGAGCTCCAGGGAAGTCCACCGTGTCCGAGCAAGAGCGACGGAGCTTGGGCTCCTTCACCGGAGCTCGAACCTCACCGCCAGTCGCAGGCGAGGGAGCTAGCTCCGTTGGATGCTCTTCCCTCGGAGTTCATCCACAGGGAGCGAAGACCACGTCACCACATCTTGCTTCTTACAGGAACCGTCGGATCCTCGAGATCAGACGATCCTAGAGGGTCCACACGTCAAAGCCAGAGCTGCCCCGAGCCTCAGCTCTAGACCAGTAGGTTCGGGTGCTCCGAACCTATCCCGAGCCCAAGTGTGGAGGCTTGGCCAATCTGAGGCTAGCCAAAGCTACCCGAGCCTCCTCCGAGCCCCAGAGCTGCCCTGAGCCTGGAAGAGCACGCGCCTATCACGTGCTCTATAGGAAAATTTCACAGAGGCCCCCGACTTCTTCAAATTTGCAGATAGGTCCTGGAATCACGTGCAAACCACGTGCATAGTGGGTATTTTACATTTATACCCTTGCAGGTTTTCATAATTGCAAAAATGCCCTGTGTGTGTGGGTTATTTACAGGGAAGGTACTGAAGTTTCTAGTATTTGCATTTTAGTCCCTCCTAGGGACCTATTTGCTAGTTATTTTTTATGTTTTCTTGCATACGTGCATTGGTTGACCTATTGTTCTCTAACTCAACACTTATGAAAATCAATAAATGTCTGAATATCACGAGAGAGGCTCATGTCCCTGATTTCGACCTTGGTTACTTACCAAGTAAAATAAAAATACATGACCATCTGATTTCATTGCCATATCCAAATTAGATGGTCTTTGATCGACCTAATTTAGCCCGGCTGCGATGACATCATAGTGCTAAATCAACACTCTTAAAGGGTTGAATTCACGATTTTCAAATGGCGCCATTGCCGGGGACCCACCTCATTTCTTTTATTATTTGGACTCTTTATTTATTTAATTAAGTGTTTCTTTTTATAGGTCAATTTGTTCATTTATCTTGCATTGTAAAATTTTTCTTTTTGATTGATCTCTATTTGCTTTTGTGACAGGCCCTTGATGATTCAAGGAGGTGAGGAACAGGTGCTTCCGCTGTGAGGACCCATAAAGCTTGCTTGGAGCAAGTTGAAAAAGAAGAAAAAAATGTCATTTCGCATATCTTTTTATCATGTAATAATCGTCTTTACAGCGGTCTTCGATCAAAGACTCGCGATTGTAAACGAACGAATATATGTGGATGTGTGGGGATCGTCCCCACTTGAGTGTCGACCTAGGACCAGGCACGTGTCTCATCGAGCTTATTTTATCATTCATTTTTTCACGTGTTTGCTCGTAGGTAGGACACACATTAATACAAGATGCACATAGCCTCGCTTCACTTAGCCAAATTTAAAAGACATTCTTCCTCGCTAATAGAAGCATGATTGGTGCGACTTTTGATCGACTTGCATACATATCATTTTGGTTTTGAAAACAGTCCAAGTTTTTACGTATTATCGCCAAGGCACTGCATGATTTCTCGCTTAGCCTAGATTACGGTTTTTATCAAATACATGGTTTTTCTCGATTTCCCCTCCTAGCTTGATCACCTAGGTTAATGGAAAATGGGAATGAACGGTAGACGATGATTGCTTGATTTATGTGCTCACCTTAATTCAGTGACAACCTTAAATAATTGGGACTGTTAATTGCAAGTCAACCTAAAATGGAGTAAAATATTGTTTTGGGAGAGCAACACCCTCATTTACGCAATTGATTTTACTTAATATTTTTTCCGCGTAAAGATAAAATGTTTTAACCACCAATAAAACAGAAAAGACAATAAACCAACATCTGTTGGTTTCATGTGTGAGTTGGTGAAATTTAAGTGTGTTGCATGCTTGATTGAGCCTTGTTTGCTCCGACACCCTCCCGTGAGCCTTAGAAACTCCATTTATCTCCAAAGATTCATCCACTCATTTGTATATCCATTCATCTTCTTCGTTCACCTCAGATCCCTCCCATCATCAAATCTCCATCTTTATACTTAGGCTACTCTCAGCCTAAGTATAGGGGGACCCGAATCCCTGTGATTTTCTCTACTCTTCTTTCCTTGACTCGATACTTAGGTTATTTATAACCTAAGTATAGGGGGAGCCCTCCTTAGTTCCCGTATATTTCTGTATATTTAAATGGACATATGGACTTGTATCATCTAGTGCTATGAAGACATAGAAAAGTTTAAGTATAGGGGGTATACCACGTATACAATATATTTACTTTAGCTATAATCTGAAAAATTTGAAAAATTTAAAACTTTTTGGCTAAAGTAAAATCCTTTGAACTAAGTAGACTCAGTGGTTTTCAAGGCTTTCTATATTATGTTACGCTATTTTATAGAAAAATATTTTTGAAAATGATTTGAAAAATGAGTTTCCCTTGTTTTGGAAAACTTTTGAAAATATTTTAAAAAATTTTATTTGTGTGACATGGTTTCAAACTTTTCTTTTTGATTTTAAGGAAAGTTGAGTCTAACCAGTATTTTAACCTTTAATTAAAAATACATAAAAATGAGAAAAATCCAAAAATCATTTAAGAGTCATTAGTGACTACTAAGCCCAAATAAGTAGCCGTGTTCAGTGAGTGTTCGCCCTTAGCATAATGGGTGGTTTAGAGGACATCGCGTAAGGCCCCGTCCTCAAGTAACGGGCTCCGGCCTGTACTTACACCCATACTGGATGAATGCAGATGCATCTACTTAATTGAGTTTAGGCAGTCATAATGTCTCTTGAAGTTTAAAAAAAATGTGTGTTTTTGAATGAAGGAGTTGGATTAATCCTCTACAATCACACTTCCACCCAGGATCTGAAATGTTGAAGAAAACTTGATTTTATGAGGACTTGAGATTTTAGGTTAACCAGCCTTAACCATCAGGTTCTTAGACTTAATGATCCACATTCCCCTAGATTTCTAGATTTCATGTTATATTTCATGCTTAGTCTCAGACCATTAAGAATATGATCAGCATCACGTGCACCATTACGGTTTCACTGAGATGAGTTGACTCTTCACTTGAGGGCCTGGGATGAGGGATACGAGTCTGGACTTGATCTAATGATGCTGGAGGATGGGATAAAATCTTTGAAGGCTTCATGAAACCTGAGGGTCAGTAATTTTAGCCAGTATGAGAACTTGGTTCTTATACTAATCTCTTGACACTGACCTAAGTGCTAGGGTGTTAAATAAATAAAAAATTGTTGATCATTGTGCGCCAACTCTTGGTAAAAGTAGTGGAGCTAGTCAAAAATACTACAAATCAATGAAATGTCAAAGAAAAGCTCTCATTCGATAAAGTCAAATATCAAAGAGCTTCCACCAAAGGCGAGCGCTCCCAACCATTTCAAAGTGTCCACTTAGACCACTGCTATTAAGACCAGAAGTCGGGCTTGCACCAAAAAAGGGCTCTACATCGTAAATGCTACAAGTCTGGGTGTAGAGGTACGATATGTACTCAAAAAAGATACACCCTGGTGTATGATGAATACCCATTCATCACTCTTTATTCTTTTATTTTAGCTACAAAACCTATGCAAAACACATGTAGATACTTGTAAATAGCAATAATTACCATTTAACATGCATTGTGTAAATATGCGTTATTAGCATGTTTTTATGCATAAATAAAAGAATAAAGAAATAAAAGAAAAAGAGGGAGATATTTAGAATAAATATTGAGCGACCTAATCCCAAGGGAGGGCTCAGCATGGGCCTGACCGCAAAAAGAACCCAAGTAGAGAGAGATAGGAAAGCTCATGTGTATATATATACCTGTAAATAAATAAAAATATTTTCCTCTAAATAAAATAAAAATGCATTTTTGTGAATATGTATATATTTGTAAATATTAAATTAAAATAAAATTAGGAAAAACATAACATAATTAAAAAAAATAAAAATGCTTCTTCATTGTCTATATACACCATGTACATAGAAATAACATATCTATTTATTTCTCCATATAAATAAATAAATAATATCCCATAAAAATATGTACATATTCTATATTCCATAATGTAGATACATGAAATAAAAATCACAAAAATAAAAACAAAAAAAGAAATAAAATAAAAATCAAAATCGACCTTGTATATCTACCATGTACATATTTGTATATATCTATTTATTTACCCTATGTAAATGATTAATAAAAATAAAATAAAAATACAATATTATTTCAAATTTTATTCTATAAATAAATAAAATATAAAATTGGAATAAATTGTATAAAAATAAATAATTAAAAAATAAAAAATAAAAAATGCATATTATATATACATTTTATTTTAATACTATATTGTACATACAATATTTTTTATTTCAAAAAAATAAAAAAATCACAAAAAATAGTTTAAAAATAAAGAAACATTTTTTTTTATTCTAAGTTTTTTGATATTAATTCATTTATTATTTTTTATTGAATTATCAAATATTTAATAAATCTTGAATTCCCATTGGTCCACGGGGGATTGTTGACCCCCGGTCCACTCTCCCCCACGGACCTCTTTCCCCGCGGATCCAGCAACCGACCTGACTTCTCTCCTTTTTCCTCGCTTGATCCGGTCACCATTTCCACAAACCCCGGGCTCCATGTATTCCATGTAGATCCGAGACCCACGCCCGAGGTGGATTTTTGGGGTCCGTGCATCGACGTGCGTGCCCGACTCCCTTCTTGTCGGACCCCTCACACTATATAGCTGAAGCTCCAGCCACAATTCACGCCATCTTTGGCACTACCCTTTCGTCCCAGGAGCTCCACCTTACTCCCCAGAGTGACAGCTACGTGAGAGAGGTGTTGAAGCGAGGAGAGAGAGCCTGCACCACTGATCCGGTGACCTTTTTGTCGTCGTGCGCTGCCGTGAGCAGCGCCCGAGCCTCGGGCCTCCAACGACCCTTGAGGCGACGACCAGGAGCTTCCATAGCTCGTCCACAGTCGATATCCTCCACCATGTGACCCGATTCCTTCTGGTTTCCCTTAATTTCTAATTTCGCCCAAATTGACCTGTCATCGTCTCCAATCGATTCCCACCGCTACGACCACTCATTCTATCATCGTTTTATCCCATCACCTCCGCGAGACCCCTCTCCACCTTCTCCGCCCATTCGCTCAACTTGGCTCGCTTCGGAGCCAAGAATCGATCTCCACAACCGTCACCTCGCCGGAGGTCATCCGCCTCACCTCGCCCGACCACCACTCCACCCCTAACTGGGTCGAGGCACTTTGCCCTCGACCCAGCAAGCTTTCTGTGTTGTTTTCCAGGTTAAAGGGACCTCATCTGGAGGTCTGCAGCTCGAACACAGGAGGTCGGCTCCACCTTCGTCGCCGAAGCTCCTCGGAGTTTCCCGGCGTCATCGGAGGAGCTCATCAGTTGCGGAGCATCGAGGCAGAGCCATTCCACATCTCAGCAGCAGCAGCAGATGTCCAGCGCACCTGTGGTGCTCCGGCGAAGTTCGTCGGAGCTGTGTTCTTCCAGGACCTTCAGGTGCCGTCCGTTCACCCTCGCAGCTCCAGTTTTGATCAGACCCGTCTATTTGAGGAGCAGTCCATCACCGTCAGATCCAGCCGAGGATTGATCGTCACCATTAGATCCAGCGAGGAGGAGCCCTTGATCTACCACCATCCGATCGACACGTGGCGTCCCCTCAGCCCTCCGTTAATAAAGGGTAATTTACCCATAGGCCCTTTCTCTTTTTGTTTTTATTAATTAGTCCTGTAAATATCAGATAGAGTTGTTTTTATTTTGGTTAAATTGCACTTAGGACCTGGATGTTTACTTTATTTGCATATTAGTCCCTGTGAGTGTGGACCACGTGCTTCGACACGTGAGGACTTGGTGAAATTGCAATATATACCATGCAGTTCTTGTGTGTTCTTGATTACATATTTTAAAATAGGAATTGCATATTAGTCCCACTGTGCCTGGACCACGTGCGTTGAGCGTGTTGCGTGGGATTTTTGCATGATTGGCCCCTAAGCTTTTTACACGTGTTATGCTTTGGCCCCTGGACTTAGTTTTTATTACATTTAGGTCCCTGTGAACTATGCCTCTTTGTTTGATTTAAATGAAATATCAAATCAAGTCCAAATTTTGTGAAAATTGGAAACGTGGCTCCTGCCACTTTGTAAACTTTTCATTAAAAATTTGGTACATTTTTGAGTTTTTTAGTATTTTTAAAAATTCAAAAACCTTTGTTTTTCCTTCTGTCCAGTTTATAAAATACTAAAAAATATTAAAACCCTTTTAAAATTCCAAAAAAATTAAGTCTAGTGTATTTTTGTGTGTTTGAATTTCTATGTAAATTTGGCTATTTTTGGATTTATAAAAACTATAAAAATTAAAAAACCCTTAAAAACTCATAAAATTTCTAGAAAATTATAGAAAATTTAAAAATTCATAAACTCTTCTTCTGAATTTTCCTTTTTGTTTATACTTTTCATAAAAAATAACTCTAGGTTCTTCCAGGACCATTTGACATTTTAAATTGGTCCTTCAAGCCTGATTGGACAGTTTGCTTGTGTTTCTGCCATCTTTTATTTTTAGAAAATTCCCTAAAAATTATAAAAACCTCAAAAATTCAACAAAAACAGTAAAAACATTCAAAACATAAAATATTTTTGTTTGAATTTTTGGACCATTTTGAGTATTTAAATAATTGGTTGAAGTTGCTTGTGTTTATCTTTTTATTATTTTCCTTCTTTATTAAAAATCCAAAAAAATATAAAAATATTTAAAAACCACCAAAAATATTTATTTTTGTTTTATTTGCTTTTAGACTACTTCATAGGCCGTGAGGCCAAATCGTGCTCCTCGAGACCGACCCTGGGTGTTATACCAGGTTAATCACATAGCTAGGACCGCGATTTTGGTTTTCATTATTTTTCTATCTTTATTTGGTGGTCCGATTTTGTTTTCTTGATTGAGCTCTGAGTCCCGAGAGGTTGAGGTCACAACGACCATTGACACCTGATTTACCTTAGTCTATCGGGCGACTCATCAGAATGGCGCTGTTGCCGGGGAGCACGACTTAGTAGTTCATTTTCTTTTTTTCTTGAATTTTATTTTCTTTTGATTTTCGCGGCTTTTCACGGCTTTTTGTTTTTCTTTTTTTTTTCATTTTCTTTTATTTTCTTTCTTTTGTTTTTGATTGTTTCTTAGTGTTTATTTTTATTTTCCAATTTTGCACATATACCCTATTTTTATTTTATTTGCTTTATTCACTTGGCTTGATACACTTTGTTGTTTGCTTGTGAGGGCCCGAGGATCGAGGCAGCTCCTTTCGAGGAGACAACGCAACCGCAGCAATCGGAGGTGGCTCCCTTCTGCACGGAGCCCAGGAGAGCGCGAGGAGGCAGCAGAGTGCTGGAGGAGTAGATAGACTTAGATTAGTTAGGTTTATTTTCTGCAATATTAGAACTGTTGTAATAATACAGGGACATGACACTCACTCAGACTCAGACACTTAGACTCTCGGGGTCTGTTTCGCCGAGCACCGGTGTGCTCGGGGGACCCCTCGACTTTTTTGCGATTTTCTCGCGGCTTTGTCGTTTATTTACTGCCTTACTGTTTCTCGCGGATTTCAGCCCCTAGCCTTAGGATTTTTGCTTGACTGTGACGTAAATAAATAGGATCCAAACAGTTAATAACTTTGCATGTACCTATAGACCGTTAATTGGACCAAAATAAAAAAGATTTAATAAAAAGACTATTTGGTCACCTGAGGGGTCACGCGCCGCTAGAGGTCGTATACAACACTGGCAGGACCTGTTGTGGCGGGCACCGATCGGCATCCGAGACCGGACACCGACCCCTCTTGATTGACCACTTAGTCATTGTTCTTTCGAGTAGAACTACTTGCTTAGGGCTCGGATTTTCGCTTGCATCATTTAGGTAGTTTTATTTCTGTCTTTCAATTCTGCGCGGATCATTTTGCATGTAGACTGCTGGAGTCAGGTGCACATTTCTTACTCTGCATACATCATTGATTTCTTGCGCATTGGCTTTTTTAACTTCTCCCCCCGATTTTTGGACTTAAATAACCAGGAGAACCGAAAAATTCGTTAGGCAATTGTTTGTTATTGAGAAATACTTAAAAAATTCAAACCATAAAATTGGGACAGCTAAGTCAACTTGACCCTAAAAGACACTCATTATAAAAATCTGTCTTGGGGAGAGCAACCCCCTCATTGTCTGGTTTGCATGCGCGAGAGAGTGATCCGCACACTAGGCTAGAGCCATATCCGAGCCCCGATCAGACTACTGGCCTTTTATACGAGACAATCTGGTTGGCGGATTGGATTCCCAACATGTCACGTAATCGCTCCGCTTTCTTGACTTGATCACCTAATAAAAACTGATAAGATAATCGACCGAACTCTTACGATCTTCATCTCGCGTTGAGTAGGTGAATCAGGGGTTTGTTTGCTGATCATATTTATTTCCAGATCCCATCTGCCCGACTCGCCAGATCAATGTGATGGGCAGAAGGTCCCTTAGGCAGCCTCTGGCTGCACCGCTTCCTAGCACTTCTGCCTGCTCATCTAGGTTGGTTCGCTAGAGCCGAGACCCGCTCTCCGAACCCGAGTTCGACTCCACCCTGTTCCCCCTCGACCACCATTCTACTATTCCTGAGATGCTAGTGCCAGATGAGAGACCACAATCAGATGATTTATCGGCACCTGAGTTTGGGTCTTTTGACTTTGCAGAGACCATGGCCGGCAGTAGTAATGGTCACATCAGAGGTCCCCAGCCAGAGCAGACATTCATCTTGGACCAGGGTGCGATCAACTCCACCCTGATCGCCTCACTAGAGACAGTTCATCAGCAGTTGAGGGATCAGGGAGCCTTCATGATACAGATGAGGCGCGAGATGGAGCAGATGAGAGCAAATCGCGATTAGCGCGGGCTAGGAGATGGGCCGAGGAGACCCGATGATGCAGCAACAGCCGCAGCAGCCGCAGCTGCAGCAGCAGCCGCCGTAGCAGCGGCAGCACCGGACCAGCCAAGACCGATGCGGGAGTTACACAACCCCAGATCGACTTTGACACACTGTTGGGTCGTTCTTCCAGCCATCATGGGGGACTTCAAGTTCCCCCTGAACACTTTGCAGCTCCTCCCCCGGTTCCATGGGCTCGTCACTGAGGAGCCCCATCTCCACCTACATGAGTTTCTGATGATCTGCAGCACAATCCACGACAGACAGGTGGATGAGGATACAATCTGTATGATTGCCTTCCCCTTCTAACTAGCAGACAGAGCAGCCACCTGGCTGAAGCACTTGGGGAAGTTTGTCTACACCTGGGAGCAGCTCCGCACCGAGTACTTGAACAAGTACTATCCACTCGGGCGAACAAACGTAGCGAGGGCCCTGATCAGCAACTTCTCCATGCTCCCCAATGAGCAATTCCACGAGGCATGGGAGAGGTTCCGTGAGTTGACATACTGATGCCCGCATCACGAGATCTCGAAGCCGAACCTTGTTCAGAGCTTCTTATGCGGGCTGACACCAGAGCTACAAGGCCTGGTGAATGCTTCTTGTGGCGGGTCCTACTTCACCAAGGATCATGATCGGGTCTGGGCCATCTACGAGGAGATGGCCGAGAACTATATGGTGATGTCCCAGACCCGACTCTACACACAGTGACGCCCCCAGCCACAGACCATGCAGTACCATAGGATCGCACGGGTCGATGTCGGTCCATCCACTTCGTCAGCGGCATCAGCACAGGCCGAGTCCACGGCCGCTGACATGGGCATTATCAGCGAGAAGCTGGACCAGATGGAGATCATAGAGAAGAAGCAGTGCCAGGGTATCACGCAGATGGAGCAGATGGCACAGACACTGAGCGACTTGAAGACACAGCTCATGTGTCTCTAGGAGGCACAGACGGCTTCTCAGCCTCGTCTTCAGTCGTGAGGTGATCCGAGCAGCAGCGGCAGTTCGTCCCAGCGCTCCAGCTCCCAACAGCCTAGACAGGTCCATCTTGTACAGGTGGAGCCGTACCAGCAGCTGCAACCACACTACCAGTCGCCACCATCTCCAGACACGCAGATGGTGGTCTACCAGCCGGATCAGCCTTTGGCCGTACTCCCACCAGCCACCTATGAGCCTGAGCTATTGATGGACTTCAACGGGATTTGGTAGGACCGTCCTCAGCCCGGTATCCGACGAGACCATCCCGGATTCTGTTGGTCAGCCGGAGGTGCCAGTTCCCAGCAGCAGTCTCCGGGTCAGGGTGGCCAGTACGGCCATCAGCGAGATCACCAACAGTAGTAGCCCCCAGTGTACCAGCACCAGCAGCAGCAGTCATCCCAGTATTGTCCTCGTCCCTATCAGCAGGGACATTCTTAAAGGCGTAATCAGCCTCAGCAGCAGTTTCATTCACGGCAATACCCCTCTCACCCGCAGCACCAGCCACAACAGCAATGTCACTACCAGCGTGGCCACCCGTCAGGTTCTCATGGGCCATCCTTTGAGAGCCCCGCCTTGGATGACATATCCCGCCTCCTTACTGATCAGCAGGCTACTTTCAGACGGGAGATGGATGAGTTCCGCCAGGAGATGCGGGAGATTGTGAGAGATAAGGCTGCCATACCTGCCCAGATCGAGCCGAGCCCGAACAACCTCAAGAGGAAATCTGAGCACGTAGATTTCACAGAGTATGCCACTCCTAGTGATGCATTTGGTGATATGTCTGCCTATCTTTTTGATATTGACTTTGTCACATTAGGAGCGGTAGGATGCTAGCAGGCGATGCCTCGTCTAAGCGACACCCCGAGGACACTTCCAGAGCGCCAGGCGAGGAGGAGAGCGGTGCTGATGCCGCTAGAGATGATGACGGTGGTGCTGACGCCACCATGGATGCTGATCCCACTGACGGTACTGATGTCGTCGCTTCACCAGATGGAGGAGGTGGTATTGATGCCACCGTTGTTGCCGAGCCAGAGTGTGGTGTTGAGACTGCGAGTCGACCAGCCGAGGGTGGTGTTGATGCCACCGTTTTTACTTATGAGAGTCCTGCAGTCTTTCCTTTTGTTCATGTATCTCAGGACACTTCTATCAATAAAGGAAAGGGTTTGTTTTCTTCTGATCCATCTATGGTGCTTGATGTATGTGTGGATTCTGCCGTTGAGCAGCCTAGACCCTCTCCTAGTCCTTCATCTGAGAAGGACCCTGTGATCCCCTTCCCTAGAGCATTTCACATGGGAAAGGGGAAGAAAACTGAAAATCCCAAAAAGAGGCAGCAGGAAGAGTTTAGCCAGCAGATGATCGACCGCTTCCACATTCAGCTGACTCTTCAGGAGGCTTTGCAGCACATCCCTCTACTCCAGAGATCACTCAGAGACAGGACCACAGTTAGGAGGAAGAGGAGGAACCACCAGTATGAGATCCATGTGCTGACCAGAGCCACGTGTTTCGCGATCCAGAATCGTCTGCCGGCCAAGAGGCCAGATTCAGGAGCCCCATATCTTAGATGCCACATCAGAGAGAAGAGGTTCGACAGCACTCTATTAGACAGCGGTTCATCGATCAACCTACTTCCGGTAGCCCTTCTCGGCCGATTCAAGTTGGGCACTCTCCGATAGAGCAGGGCAGTCCTTCAGTTTGCTGATCGATCTGTCAAGAGGCCGAAGGGGTTGTTGAGGGACGTTGTCATCACGATTCAGGGCCTGCAATTCCCCTTGGACTTCGTAGTGTTGGACATGGAGATCCCTGAGTCAGTGACCGATACCCCCATCATTCTAGGTCGCCCATTCTTATCCACAGTCAAGACAGTGACCGACCATGATAGCGGGAAGGTATACTTTCGCGTCGAGGGTGGGAGTGTAAAAATAGAGACGATCGAGGACATTAGAGTCAGAGATTCAACATGCTCAGAGCTGACCACTGATTCAAGGCAGATGACAGATGCATGGCCAGACATCCACCAGGACTGCGACTTTGTGATCACAGATGACAAGGTAGTTTGGGCAGACCCAGATGCACAGGCCATCCTCTCACCTTCAGAGTCCGCTGATGCAGAGACGCCAGCAGAGGAGAGCTTGGAGAGCACATTCCTGGTCCAGGATACCTTACAGGCAGCAGAGCCGGTTCTCGATCATGAGACAGAGTTTTTCAGTGAGTATGATACAGATCCCTCAGAGTCAGATTTTGATTGGGTAGAGTTTGATGATTTCATACCAGATCTGACTTCTACTGAGCCTACAGCTAGGGAGGAGGTAGATGCCATGCAGAGCAGAGACAATGCAGCAAAGCAGCCTTCTCCAGATTCTGATTATGAGCGAGAGTTTCAGTTCTTCCATGCAGATTTGGCAGCATTCACTCAGAGTTTTCATAGGCCAGATCTTCCAGCACCGACGTGTCCAGAGCTGAAGCCACTTCCTGCGTTGGTGAAGTATATGTTCCTTGCGGGTGAGCATGAGATGTACGCAGTCATTATCTCCGCCGATTTGACTGGAGAGCAGGAATCCCGTCTGATGGGGGTTCTTGAAAAGAACCGCAAGGCGATAGGATGGAGCGTAGCCGATCTCCAGGGTATAAGTCTGTCCCTGTGCTCCCACCATATCTATCTCGAGGAGGAGGCGAAGCCGTCGCGTGAGTTCCAGCGGCAGCTGAACCCGAATCTGAGAGAGGTTGTCATGAAGGAGATTTCGAAATGGTGGAGCGCCGATTTTATCTAACCCATCTCCGACTCCAAGTGGGTCAGTCCATTGCATGTGGTGCCCAAGAAGACGGGCATCACTACAGTTGTCAGCGAGTTTGGAGAGGAGATCGCTACCCGGGTACCCACTTCTTGGCGGGTCTGCGTAGATTACAGACGACTCAACCAGGCCACCAAGAAGGATCATTTCCCCCTGCCCTTTATAGATCACATCATTGAGAGACTGACAGGGAAGAGCCATTACTATTTCATGGATGGGTACTCTGGCTACAATCAAGTGGCCATCGCGCCCGAGGACCAGGACAAGACTACCTTCGCATGTCCCTTCGGCACATATGCTTTCAGACGCATGCCATTCGGGCAATGCAACGCCCCTGTGACTTTTCAGAGATGCATGCTATCTATATTTTCGGACATGGTAGGGGAGTGCTTGGAGGTCTTCATGGATGATTCTCGGTCTACGGCGATGGATTCGACTACTGTCTTGACTGCATAGACCGAGTCCTTCAGCGATGCATTGAGGTTCACCTTGTGCAATCTTGGGAGAAGAGTCACTTCATGGTGACTCAGGGGACGGTGCTTGGCCATATCATCTCCAACAGGGGCATGGAGGTTGATCCGGCCAAGGTAGATGTCATTAGAAAACTCGCACCACCGTCCAACTTGCGGCAGTTACGGTCTTTTCTGGGGCACATCGGTTTCTACCGGCGCTTCATTCATGATTTTAGTAGGATTGCCCGACCGTTGACTAATCTGTTGACGAAAGACACCGAGTTCCTTGTCGATGACAAGTGTCTTTCGTCGTTCGAGACTCTCAAGAGATGTATTATTGAGGCTTCTGTTCTCCAGCCGCCTGATTGGTCTCTCCCATTCGAGATCATGACGGATGCATCCGATTTTACCGTAGGGGTAGTGCTGGGATAGAGGAGGGATGGAGTACCATTTGCCATTCACTACGCTAGCCGTACATTGGATGCCACGCAGTGGAACTACACAGTCATTGAGAAGGAGATGCTAGCCGTAGTTTTTGCCCTAGATAAGTTCAGATCTTACATCATCGGATCTAGAGTGACCATTTATACTGATCATACCGCCATCAGGTACCTCATGGCAAAGAAGGATGCCAAAGCCAGATTGACCAGATGGATCCTTCTACTCCAGGAGTTTGACACCGAGATTAAGGATAAGCCTGGAGTCAAGAATGTGGTGGCGGATCATCTCTCCCGATTATAGCATCTTGAGGATTCTGAGTAGACTGAGCCTATATGTGAGACCTTCCCAGATGAGGCGATCCTTGCTATTGCCTCTCTCTCGTGGTATGCCGATATTGTGAACTTTCTTGTTGCTAAGAAAGTTCCACAAGATTGGCCCAGGTAGAGACTTGAGACCTTCCTCGCGAAGGCCAAGTCCTACCACTGAGAGTATCCCATCCTTTACCATGAAGGAGGGGATAGCGTATGGAGTAGGTGCATTCCTCAGGAGGAGCACCATAGGGTCCTCACTTACTTCCACAAGCTTGAGGCAGGAGGACATCACTCTGGGAGGAGAACGTCACAGAAAGTGCTCCAATCCGGCCTATGGTGGCCTACCCTCTTCAAGGACTCTGGTGAGTTCGTGAAGAGGTGTACTGACTGTCAGAGGATGGGCACTTGTGGATAGCGTGATATGATGCCGATGCAACCCATTCACTTCTGTGAGGTTTTTGATGCATGGGGCATCGATTTCATGGGTCCATTCCCTAAGAGTCAGGGATACGAGTACATTCTGTTGGTCGTGGATTATGTTAGTCGATGGGTTGAGGCCATCCCCACCCGAACCACAGATGCTAGGACCGTTTGCAGATTTTTGAGGAAGCATATCATTTCACGGTTCGGGGTACCTCGAGTGTTGATATCTGACGGGGGGTCTCATTTCATCAACAACAAGGTAAAGGCCCTTGCTAGCGAGTTCGGCATAGACCATCGAGTTTCCACTCCATAACACCCTCAGATGGATGGTCTTGCCGAAGTGTCGAACAGGGAGATCAAGACTATATTGTAGAAAGTCGTCCGCCCTGACTGAAAGGATTGGTCACAGCTTTTGGACTCGGTCTTGTGGGCATATCGGACGTCTTTCAAGACACCATTGGGCGCATCTCCCTTTCGCCTCGTTTATGGCAAGCCGTGCCATTTACCTGTTGAGATGAGACATAGGTCACTTTGGGCTGTCACTGATATACTTTTGGATCCAGATAGTGTAGGAGATCAGAGGAGGGCAGAGTTAGCCGCCTTGGAGGAGCTTCGTGATACTGCCTTCTCAAACAGCCTACAGTACAAGGAGAGAGTGAAGGAGTGGCATGATTCTCATATCAGCCACAAGCATTTTGAGCCTGGACAGAGAGTATGGTTGTTTGATGCTAGGCTTCGTCTATTTCCAGGGAAGCTACAGAGCAAATGGAAGGGACCGTATTTGGTGAGAAAGGTACACGACAATGTGAGTATTGACATATCTGAATTGTTTTCTGAGAGTAACTTTCAAGTGAACGGTCAGCGGCTCAAGCCATATCTTGATCATGAGCCGCGGGTCGTCGATGTTGCCCCTATTCACTTTGCATGAGATGTCGTCTCTTGACTCACATCTATTGCATCTCACACCTGATTATCACTGTTCTTCCGACTTGTATAGATCCAGATATCCATATCATTTCATTCTTTAGTCCCACATCCCTTTTCTCATCTTTTGATTATGATATACTTAGGGTGTACTTTACCGTAAGTATAGGGGGATGTAGGACTCTCGGGTATTTCTTTTGATTCATTTTTACCCCTATTTTTGCTGCTTATACTTAGGTATATTTTACCCTAAGTATATGGGGGGTAGACCTTGTACATTCTTCACTCGGTTTTCCCTTTGTGTACAGCCTGCTATACTTAGGATTATTTGATCCTAAGTATAGGGGGAAATGCCGAGACCCTCTTGATTTCTATTCTTTTATTTGTTTTTGTATATAGCCTTCCTTTTCACTTCCCTATACTAAGCACGAGTTATGTCTTCTTCATCGCTCTTGACTCTGAGGACATCGTTCGAGATAAGTATAGGGGGGGTGTGTATATTTCATATATACTTTAGCCATAACTCGTACTTTGTGTGAGTGTGTTAATAAATAAAAATGGCTAAAAACCCTAAAAAAATCCTAAAATCCAAAAAAATTAAAAAATTTTCCTATAAATAAACATTCTTTTATTTGCACATACATAGCTATTGTACAAAATTATTTTTGTAAAAATGTTTCCAAAAACTTTTTTGTGTAAAGATTGTGTAAATATGTGCATATCAAAACTATGTATATAGTACAAATTTTTTCCAAAATGTTTTGAAAATCAAAAGTTTGCAAAAACCTTGTGTAAATTTGTGTAAATATTTTGCAAACTTGCATTCATGTCACATTCATGATTTCGAAACATTTTTCAAAAAATTTTCATGTGTGTAAATATGTGTAAAAAGCATCCTTGTATATACTTGTATAGTTTTTCCTGGATTATAGTTGACATTTAATCTAGCCTGGAATTAAATTGGGAAATGGAGCCTGATTAAGATCTTAATCCACCTAATCATAAGAGGAACCTTATAGGGCTTAGGGTTAAGGCTTTTCAGGTCCATGGTGACTTAATTCTTTGAGTCCACTAGGCTATGATCATATGTCATCTCAATGAGCCTAAGTAGAGCACTTAACAACACACACATGACTCATATAGACAATGGCTTGACTTGGACCCGCACTTTACACCGAGCTCTCTACGGATGAGGTGGTGAGGAGGCAGTCTTCCTTGACTTGGGGTAGCATATGAGGGTAGTACTTCTAGGCGGAACCTCCCTTCTTCTTTTAGTGAAGGAAGTGCGTCTCAACTTGGTCTGGTTGCCATGAGGTCTAACGGCAGGAGTTGTGGGTTGCAATAATGCTTCAAAAGAGGGATAGTCTACTGGCTCAAGAGGAAAAACTCCTTATGTACATATGCTGCACCGTGTAAATATGTTGTATAGATGCACTTGAAAAAAAATGCAAAAAGAAAATAACTCCAAAAAAGTGTTGGGTCTGATAGAAAATGATAATCCCACCGGAGTATGTATATAATGCAATAAGCAAAGCTTGATACTCATGTTCCATCTTATGTAGCTTGCAGCAGGGAGACTTAGCTACACTGGTTGAGCTCCCAAGGATACATGGCTACTCTGGCCATGGTCCATTCTCTTCTTCCCCCTCTTCTTCAGCTGGTTGAACTTGAACTTAGAAGGGAATTCCCCGCTCCTCGAGGAAAGAGTGGCCAGACTAGGGTCATAGAGTTACCTTGTTGGGGAGGGGTGTCAAGTTGCTACTTCTGAGGTGGAAAGCTGAACCTCACATACACTGTACAAGGAAAGATTCATAGTCTTCAGGGTTTGTGTATGTAGACTTGTTCTGATCTGGATTGTTGAGGAGTCTTAACTATAGATTAGTGGATCTTAGAGGCTGTTGAGTTTTAAACTTAAGTCCAAATAAGGTTCCGACACATTAATAATCCAAAGATCTGATCGAGCTCCATATTTCAATTTAAAGAAGGCAAGTTTAATAATCAGCATTGATCCATGCATTTTCTCCTCTTTTTCTTTTTCTTTCTCTTTTTCACTTCTTTTTCAAATAAGTGTTTGCTAAGGGACTAGCAAAGTTAAGTATAGGGGGTGATGAATACCCATTCATCACTCTTTATTCTTTTATTTTAGCTACAAAACCTATGCAAAACACATGTAGATACTTGTAAATAGCAATAATTACCATTTAACATGCATTGTGTAAACATGCATTATTAGCATGTTTTTGTGCATAAATAAAAGAATAACGAAATAAAAGAAAAAGAGGGAGATATTTAGAATAAATATTGAGCGACCTAATCCCAAGGGAGGGCTCAGCATAAGCCTGACCGCAAAAAGAACCCAAGTAGAGAGAGATAGGGAAGCTCATGTGTGTATATATACCTGTAAATAAATAAAAATATTTTCCTCTAAATAAAATGAAAATGCATTTTTGTGAATATGAATATATTTGTAAATATTAAATTAAAATAAAATTAGGAAAAACGAAACAAAATTAAAAATAAATAAAAATGCTTCTTCATTGTCTATATACAGCATGTATATAGAAATAACATATATATTTATTTCTCCTTATAAATAAATAAATAAAATCCCATAAAAATATGTACATATTCCATATTCCATAATGTAGATAAATAAAATAAAAATCACAAAAAAATATTATAAAAAGAAATAAAATAAAAATCAAAATCTACCTTGTATATCTACCATGTACATATTTGTATAAATCTATTTATTACCCTATGTAAATGATTAATAAAAATAAAATAAAACTACCATATTATTCCTAATTTTATTCTATAAATAAATAAAATATAAAATTGGAATAAATTATATAAAAAAATAATTAAAAAATCAAAAATAAAAAATTCATATTGTATATACCTATATATATATATATTAGTACTATAATGTACATACAATATTTTTTATTTCAAAAAAATAAATAAAAATCACAAAAAATAGTTTAAAAATAAAGAAACATTTTTCATGTTTTAAGATTTTTGAAATTAATTCATTTATTATTTTTTTATTAAATTATCAAATATTTAATAAATCATGAATTCCCATTGGTCCACGGGGGATTGTTGACCCCCGGTCAACTCTCCCCCACGGACCTCTTTCCCCGCGGATCCAACAACCGACCCGACTTCTCTCCTTTTTCCTCGCTCAATCCGATCACCATTTCCACAAACCTCGGGCTCCATGTATTCCCTGTAGATCCGAGACCCATGCCCAGGGTGGATTTTAGGGGTCCGTGCATCGACGTGTGTGCTCGACTCCCTTCTTGTCAAACCCCTCACACTATATAGCTGAAGCTCCAGCCGCAATTCACACCATCTTTAGTGCTACCCTTTCGTCTCAGGAGCTCCACCTTACTCCCCAGAGTGACAGTTGCGCGAGAGAGGTGTTGAAGCGAGGAGAGAGAGCATGCACCACTGATCCGACGACCTTCTTGTCGCCGTGCATCGCCGTGAGCAGCGCCCGAGCCTCGGGCCTCCGACGACCCTTGAGGCAATGGCCAGGAGCTTCCTTAGCTCGTCCACAGTCGATATCCTCCACCAGGTAGGCCCGATTCCTTCTGACTTCCCTTAATTTCTGATTTCACCCAAATCGACCCGTCATCGTCTCCGATCGATTCCCGCCGCTACGACCACTCATTCTATCATCGGTTTATCCCATAAACTCCGCGAGACCCCTCTCCACCTTCTCCGCCCATTCGCTCAACTTGGCTCTCCCCGGAGCCAAGAATCGATCTCCACCACCATCACCTCGCCGGAGGTCATCCGCCTCGCCTCGCCCGACCACCACTCCACCCCTAACTGGGTCGAGGCACTTTGCCCTCAACCCAGCAAGGTTCTGTGTTGTTTTCCAGGTTAAAGGGACCTCATCTGAAGGTCTGCAGCTCGAACACAGGAGGCCGGCTCCACCTTCATGGCCGGAGCTCCTCGGAGTTTCCCGGCGTCATCGGAGGAGCTTATCAGCTGTGGAGCATCGAGGCGGAGCCATTCCACATCTCAGCAGCAGCAGCAGCAGAGGTCCAGTGCGCCCGTGGTGCTCCGACGAAGTTCGCCGGAGCTGTGTTCTTCCAAGACCTTCAGGAGCCGTCCGTTCACCCTCGCAGCTCCAGTTTTGATCAGACCCGTCTATTTGAGGAGCAGTCCATCACCGTTAGATACAACCGAGGATTGATCGCCACCGTTAGATCTAGCGAGGAGGAGCCCTTGATTTACCATCGTCCGATCAACACGTGGCATCTCCTCAGCCCTCCGTTAATAAAGGGTAATTTACCCGTAGGCCCTTTCTCTTTTTTGTTTTTATTAATTAGTCCTGTAAATATCAGATAGAGTTGTTTTTATTTTGGTTAAATTGCACTTAGGACCTGGATGTTTACTTTATTTGCATATTAGTCCCATGTGAGTGTGGACCACGTGCTTCGACACGTGAGGACTTGGTGAAATTGCAATATACCCTGCAGTTCTTATGTGTTCTTGTTTACATGTTTTAAAATAGGAATTGCATATTAGTCCCTCCGTGCCTGGACCACGTGCGTTGCGCGTGTTGCGTGGGATTTTTGCATGATTGGCCCCTAAACTTTTTACACATGTTATGCTTTGGCCCCTGGACTTAGTTTTTATTACATTTAGGTCCCTGTGAACTGTGCCTCTTTGTTTGATTTAAATTAAATATCAAATCAAGTCCGAATTTCGTGAAAATTGGATACGTGGCTCCTGCCATTGTTTAAAATTTTCACTAAAAATTTGGTACATTTTTGAGTTTTTTTAGTATTTTTAAAAATTCAAAAACCTTTGTTTTTCCTTCTGTCCAGGTTATAAAATCCTAAAAAATATTAAAACCCTTTTAAAAATTCCAAAAAAATTAAGTCTTGTGTATTTTTGTGTGTTTGAGTTTCTATGTGAATTTGGCTATTTTTGGATTTATAAAACTATAAAAATTAAAAAACCCTTAAAAACTCATAAAAATTCTAGAAAATTATAGAAAATTCAAAAATTCATAAACTCTTCTTCTGAATTTCCTTTTTGTTTATAATTTTCATAAAAAATACTCCAGGTTCTTCCAGGATCATTTGACTTTTTAAATTGGTCCTTCAAGCCTGACTGGACAATTTTCTTATGTTTCTGCCATCTTTTATTTTTAGAAAATTCCCTAAAAATTATAAAAATCTCAAAAATTCACCAAAAATAGTAAAAAACATAAAAACATAAAAATATTTTTGTTTGAATTTTTAGACCATTTTTGAGTATTTAAATAATCGGTTGAAGTTGCTTGTTTTTATCTTTTAATTATTTTCTTCATTATTAAAAATCCAAAAAAATATAAAAATATTTAGAAACCATGAAAAATATTTATTTTTGTTTTATTTGCTTTTAGACTACTTCGTAGGCCGCAAGGCCAACTCGTGCTCCTCGAGACCGACCCTGGGTGCTATACCAGGTTAATCACATAGCTAGGACCGCGATTTTGGTTTTCATTGTTTTTTATCTTTATTTGGTGGTCCGATTTTGTTTTCTTGATTGAGCTCTGAGTCCCGAGAGGTTGAGGTCGCAACGACCATTGACACCTGATTTACCTTAGTCTATCGGACGGCTCATCAGTGTACTCCCAAGAAAACAAGTGTAGACGGCTCCAACTTATCTTGACAGACGCACTGATCAACACCAAAAAATGCGTTGAGTAATAAGGCACTAGAGAGAATCCTTGTTCCAATGAGAGGGAGAGAAGAAATGACACAATCCCATGCCCTCCATTACTGGCCTTCTATCTACATTTTTAAGTCTGACAACTAAAAAGACGGTGGACTGGATGCAAGATTTGATTTCTTCCCTAGTGTTGAGGATTGGGTCCTTAGGAGAATTTCTTGGACCAAGACCTTGGATGAAGTTTTGACTCTACTCTTGTGAACGCAGTCAACACTAAATGTCATACCCTTAGTCTATATGTACATCAGAGAGAGTCTGGATAATTAGAGGAATTGTGTGCCTCTTGATTAAGGCTGAGTTGAACTCTAAAATTTTAGACCTCTAAAGTTGAGTGGACATGAACAGATTGGATCATGTACTCGCAAGCACAAGGGGGTTAATTCACCTTATTCATTCTCTTTGATGCTCGGGGACAAGCATAGTTTAAGTATAGTGGGTGATGAAACTTGATTTCATTATCCTAATTTTCCTATTTTAACCCCCTTGCTTAAATGTGTCAATAAAAACCAGATTAAGTCTTGTAATTATCAGAGTCATTGAATAAATTAAAAACCACAAAAAATTGTAAAATTAAAATCCGTAGTGTTTTTAGCCTTAAAAACGACCTCAAAAATATTTTGTGCCTTTATTTGACCTCATCTCTATTTTTGGTCAACATGAAAATTGTAGATCTCATCGAGATCTACAACTTTTACGTTTTGAGTTTTTCCAAATTCGACCATTTGACCCCTCAAAAGTCAATTTCTAACTTCTAATAATCTGATTGGGCTACATGGCTCTTTCTGGTTGAGCCACGTGGCCCAGCGCCTTTGACCTTACTGCCCTCGCTCCCAACCGTTGGATCTCTTCTTGATCCAACGGCTCCACGATCTCCACGCACAATTTTTTTCCCCGCCGTCTGATCACACTCAAAACCTCATCACAGCGGCTCGTTCTTGCCTTACCCTCCTTACGCCACGTGGCAGCCTCAACACCTCAAGATAATTTCCAGGATATTCCATCTCAGCCGCTATCTCCACATCAAATCTCGACCCTCCGATCTCCACTCACGCCTTTATCCCCACCGCTCGCTAGCGCTGCGTCCTTATCTAGCCACATGGCGCGCCACTCACCCTTCGATTGCGCCCCATCGATTTAATCCTAATCGTCCCATAGCGCCATTCTTTCGGCCGATGGATCTCGAGATCCAACGGTCAGAGCTTCGTCGTCAACCTCCGGTCTCCCCTCTCCCCCTCTCTCCCACGATCACCAGTTTGCTGACCACCTTCCCCCTTCTCATTTTCCCCGTCTTCTCGGTCACCATCACCACTCGCCAAAACCCCCACGACGTCCTCCCATCATCCCTCATCCTCGTTGGCCATCACTTCACCCTCGTCGTCCTCTCCATTATTCCATATCTCCCATGAAACCCACTTCCTTCACCATCAAAATCGCCATCTTCGCCCTTCAAATACCCACTCCCCTCAACCTGTCACAACCGTCCACCTGTACGCGGGGCTTCGCCCAGCTCTTCTCCTCCTCCCCGTGATAGAGGGACGTCTGATGAGGCGTGAAGATGACGAATTCCCCCGGTGTCGACCCGCCGCCTTCCATGGCAGCTTCGCGGCGCTTCTAGCCCGCTCGAGCTGCCCCAATTGGCTGAAGGGGTCCAGCAAAGACCCGAGGTTCACTTGAACCCCAAAACCAAGCCACAACCTCCATCTCCGGCCAGGTAAGCTTCTCCGACTTCTCTTGTATTTTTTCGTTATTTTTCTAGCAATTTCTTAGGCTCCTACATGCACCCTCACACTCCATTGACCACCTTGATAGCTTCCCCGCACTACCCCCTTTCACGCGCTACCTCTGATCACTCTCCCTACTCTCCATAACCCCAGAACGCCTCCGACCCAACTCCTCCAGGTTCGCCGGAGAAGACACTCGGCCGCCACTTGCTGCGCTCCCTCACGGCCCGCCATCTCGTTCCACCTCGCTCCTACTGTGTATACTTTATGCTTCGTCTATTGTTATTAACCATGCAGGTCTTCATATCATGCAATGGTCAGAGCTCCATCGGAGCTGACTTCGTCAACCTCACCGTCGACATCCGAGCTCCGATGGTCTGATCCAGGAGGTCCGGCATCTTCTCCGAGCTTCCAGCTACCTCAACGTACTTCAAGGGAGCTCCGGGGAAGTCCACCGTGTCTGAGAAAGAGCGGCGGAGCTTGGGCTCCTTCGCCGAAGCTCGAACCTCATTGCCAGTCGTAGCCGAAGAGGAAGAAGCAGTAGCCGTTGGATGTTCTTCCTTGGAGTTCATCCAATGGTTGAGTCAAAGACACGTCGCCACATCTTGCTGCTTACAGGAACCGTCGGATCCTCGAGATCTGATGATCCTAGAGGGTCCACGCATCAAAGCCAGAGCTGCCCCGAGCCTCAGCTCCAGACCTGTCGGTTCGGGTGCTCTGAACCTATCCCGAGCCCAAGCCTGGAGGCTTGGTCATTCCGAGGCTAGCCAAAGCTGCCCGAGCCTCCTCCGAGCCTCAGAGCTGCCCCGAGCTTGGAAGAGCACGCGTATATCACGTGCTCTCTGGGCAAATTTCACAGAGGCCCACCGACTTCTTCAAATTTGCAGATAGGTCCTAGAATCACGTGCCAACCACGTGCATAGTGGGTATTTTGCATTTATACCCTCGGAGGTTTTCATAATTGCAAGAATGCCCCTGTGTGTGTGTGTGTTATTTACAGGGAAGGTCTCGAAGTTTCTTGTATTTGCATTTTAGTCCCTCCCAGGGACCTGTTTGCTATTTATCTTTTATGTTTTCTTGTGTTTATGCCCCTGACTTCACTCGTGTATATCTTGAGCATCCTAGCTCCGATTGAGTCGATTTCAGTGGCGTTTCGAAGCTCTTTTCATTGTCTTCCTTATGGCATGCTTTACTTTCAGATTTGACACTACGAAATTTAATGTTTTATTTTATTGTCTAAGTGTCTTGATTTCTATGTTTCTCATGCCCGATTTTTACATGAATGAAGATAGCTTTATTATTTGACCATGATTTGACTTCTATTTTAATAGCTCAAGTATTTGCATAGTTTGGGCATTTTTGTGTTGCATTTCATCGCATCTAATTGCATGATTAAAAATAAAATAAAAAATGCATGTTTTATATTTGTTTAACGCATTATTTTGTCTTCGTGCATTGTTTGACCTATTGTTCTCTAACTCAACACTTAATATAATCAATAAAAGTCTGTATATCATGTGAGATGCTCATGTCCCTGAGTTCAACCTTGGTTACTTACCAAGTAAAAAAAACATGACCATCTGATTTCATTGCCATATCCAAATTAGATGGTCTTTGATCGACCTAATTTAGCCCGGCTGCGATGACATCATAGTGCTAAATCCACACTCTTAAAGGGCTGAATTCACAGTTTGTCAACTACTTTATTTCCAAATTTTCTTTGATTTTTCTATTTAAATTGATTTGATTAGGCCATGTGGTTGCACCAGAAGCAGCTACACTTCCCGGTCCTTTTCTATTAACCCGCCTCAACCTCAGTTGTATCATCTTTTGATCAAATAGTATGCCCTTAATGACATGAACCCAATCAGGCGTTATTAGATCTATATAAATATTGTGTATAAATAAAGCCTTAATTATAAATTTATTTAAAATAAAAAAATACAAAACATAAAAAATAGGAAATTAATGGCCAATTAATTCCTATACAAAATTGTAGTTTGTCCATATGATATAACTTAGTTTTGAGTTCTACATGAAAGTTGTAGATCTCAAAAGGATATACAATTATCATGTTGAAATTTTTATTTTTTAACCATTTATTATTTTATTTTAAATTTTCTTTGATTTCCTGTTAGGATTTATTCTATCGGGTCACGTAGTTGCACCAGAAGTAGCCATGCAGCCTGACCCTTTTGTATTAACCGGCATCAACCTCAGTTGCATGATCTTTTGATCACATGGTCCACTCTTGACCACACATGCCCAATCAGGCGTCAATGGATCCCCGTTGTATTATATTCCTACATCTTTTTATTTCAATTAATTTATTATTTACATTTTTATACTTTTATATTTTTAAATATTCGTAGATATTATTTTAAACATATTAAAAACTTAAACATAAAAAGAAACCATTAAAATTCATTAAAGTAAATAAGATAATAAAATATATATATAAAGGTATATTATACATATATTATACAGACCCGTATTTAATTAAGTGTACAAATAAACTCAAAAAAATAAAATAAAAATATGTAAATACATATTTAAAAATTTTATAAATATATAAATTATGTATATAAATAATAAAATATAATGTACAATATAATACATTATACATAGGTATTTATACCTATAAATACACTTGCAAAAGTTAACACCTAATAGATAGGTCAATAAAAATAAATAAAGATAACCTGAAATAGTGCATAAAATAAGAAACAACTTTCATGTTTTAAGAAAAATTAATAAAATTATGTTTTATTTTATTTCCCTTTTCCTTTCTATTTATTTCTATTTTGTTCGTAGTGTGATGATGTGGCCCAATCAAGGCATGGCATTGATTGGCCTGAGGTCAACTCTATTGACTCCAGTTGCCCGCTGTCAAATCGGTGAATGTCACTTCTTCGTTGAATTTTCCCAGCCCATTTTCTAATCCTATGACTTCGATTCCTCACGAAAAAGCCTCACAGATGCTTTGTCAATCTCATTGAAGCTTCTTCAAGGTCAAAGATCCATTAAGCCACTCAAAAACCATGACACAACCTCCTCTCCTCGTCTCTGCTATAAATTGAAACCCAGCCATTTGATTTGAATTCTGATCCCTCTTCCTGACCTTTGAACCCCTTGAATCGATGCATGAGGTAGTTTTCATGGCAGGAAGTGACTCACATCGAATCACATTAAGGAGGAGCGACGTTGGAGGAGATCCAGACTTCACTAGGGAAGCTTGCTGGTGACTTTCTGCTCCTTTGTGTTTCAGTCAGGTGAGCTCCCTTATTTCCTGCTATTTTCTTTTCACATTCTCATTTCTAGCATAGTTGTAGATCTAGACTTTGATTTAGCTTAATCATTCGAAAATCCCAAAATTTTAAGTCCGATTGACCTTCAAACTTCCAGTTTTGTTCTCCATTATTTCCGACTATGTTCCAACTCATCTATCACTGCATCACCTTCCCCTACACATTCTACATCTTCTCTGCTATCTCACCAATCCCGATCCTACATGGATTGAGCTACCCAACCTCCTGTTTCTACCGCTCATCGGAGGTCTCCACCTAGCATCATGACCACTTCATTTCACCCAATAAAAGGGGATGGATCGCTCTCCCTTATTTCCCCTTGCTCGTCGTGCAGGTACAAGCTATACAGAGCCTCATCTGGAGGCCAATTGACCTGAGAGCAACCTCCAAGTGCCCGCCTTCTTCCTTGAGCTCTAGGCCCCCATCATTGGGGCCTGAACCTTTCTAAGGGTGCCAATAACTGCGGACCACTCTCCCAAATGTGTAAACCACCTGAGCAGTGTCATCCACCGACAGAGCAACTCGCTTAACCGGATCGAAGCTTGACTGCAGTGTTGTTCTTCCTTGTTCTTGAGGAAGAGCAACAACCATTGATTCGTTCCCAGCTCCAGTTTCGAAGACCATTGTTGGATCAAGGCCAACTTCAACTGTCACATGAGAGGCAAAATTTAACCTTGGCCTTCGATCAACAAATCGGTACCACGCAATACTAGACATCCAAGCACTTAAGTGGATCAACCTCGACCGTTGGATAGCGCACATGCGGAGGGTATTTTGTAACCATTACCCTCCAAAACTTTGTAATTAATATTCACTATTTAGTCATTCATCTACAGTTGTTTACTTTTTGTAACATTTGTAAGGACCCCCTTAAACTTTGTAATATTTGTAGTTAGGTCCTATGCCGGCTCAACTCATGTGCCCATGCACGTGAGATGTTGGCAATTTTTCACTATTACCATTGCAGGTTTATATATTACTTTTTAGTTCTAAAACAAGTTTAAGTAGTGTTATATTTTGGGAAATTTTGTAGGTAAATCCTTGACATTTATTTTAATTGCAAATATACCGTCAGGGCATGTATACTAATTTATGCTTTTTCTATTTTTCTTAAATATCTCTTGTGCTTTTTAAATGTAGAGAAAAATATAGTATATGTTTTAAATTATTCTGATGCACTCTCATATTTTTATTTAGGTAATTATTACATTTTCCATTTATTAAAATTCAAATAAGAGCCATATATTCCATGTTTTCTTTAAAAAATACATAAAATTTACAAAATATTTTGAAAAATTCAAAAAACTTCTTGTATGTCTATTTGGCTAAATTTATTTTTTTATCAAATAGTTTTGTAAAATATTAATTAAAACCCCTAACAATTTAAAAACTCAGGAAACCTTATAAAAATTCTAAAAAAAACACATAAAAATCACAAAAATATTTTCCAATTTTTTGAATTTTCTTTAGATTATCTAATATTCAGGAAAATTAAATTTAGGCTCAATTTGGATTGATAGATATTTATTAAGGCCCTTTCAAGCACCCCGATTTACTATTTTGTTTGTTTTGTGTATTTCCTTATAAAACACTATAAAAATTTAAAAAAATATCTAAAATTACCAAAAATAGAAAATTTTATAAAGCCCAAAAATATTTTTCTTTTTTTGAAATTTTCTTATATTTGAAAAATAAAAAACATCTCTTGTAGATTTCTTTTATACATAGTATTTATCATCTATATTAATCTTATATTTTATTCTATAAATTAAAATTTAAAATTTGTAAAATTAAAAATAAAAATAAGACACATTATAAAGCCACAAAAATAATTAAAAATAAAAAATCCCTAAGTTGTGTATTCATTTTTGTTGCTCTATCTCGTGTGCTCCTTTGTGGTTCGACCCCTACTACTTGTGTACTATACACATTTGGTAGGGTATAAAAGTTTTCGCTCACCTACATTTACTTGCTTAATAATTATTGCGGGTTAATTGTTGATATTTCACTTGGAATGGGTGTCTAATAAGACACAAGAAATGATTGATACAGTGATCGTCAGATCCAACTTGTCGAACATCACAGGCCCTCAAAGACCATACCTTGGTACCCGTACCTAGCGTGTATTTCAATCGTACACTATCATGAAACATGTTCGCATCCTTGAAGGTTCTGGGAAAAAATATTAACTGCATCTTAGAAGCGTGAAGGTCACATCATATGCGATCGGGAGCGACTAGTCATGCTAGTAACTTGGGGCAGCAGAATTTAAAAATTTTCATGTGAAGAAACCACATGATACAAGAACACTTCTTGAATCATTTCATAAAGACCGCAAATGGGAATTACGGTTACCTCTTGAAGTGTGCTTGTGATCGTATCTCTAAACGAAGAGACCTCCTATCTCAAGTCTGATCCGACGTAGATCACACTTGCAGATGCGGGGATGAATAGCGTGCTTTCCGCAATCCACGTTGATGATCCGAGCAACGAATATCATGATTTCATCTCACAAAATCCGACATCTTATACATGAGTGAGAGGCACCAAAGAAGGCAGAGATCCATGAGCGGTCGAGGCGGTAGCACAATGGCGTAGCGACGACGATGACTTTTTCTCCAACACAATGTAGATGGCTACAAGTGAGAGAGGAAGAAAGAGAGAGTACGTGTAGAGAGAGAGAGAGAGTTCCTCAATGGAATGTGTATTATACAAAAAGGCTAAGGTTACCCCTTCTTTTATAATAATTATATGTCCATGGATCTCAATTCAAGTGCACACGTAAATCCAATGGTTGACATTGATTTGTATTTTCAATCAATGGCCATGATTTTGTTGTATAAATTTCCAACAAATAATCAATTTAAAATAAATTAAAGATATTGAATAATATTCAATAAATTTAAAATCAATTACATCAACTCATATAGAATATTATGGAAAGAAGTGTAACCTATCTAGGAACATGTAGGATCCCTTTGAGAGATCGTATTACTCATATGCCCTTGTATGCGCACTATCTTGCTGGTTTATAGACCTTGTCTAGGCCATCAACCTATCGGTCTGCCAAATGTACATACTCAAACATATAGTAACACATCTATCTCTAGTCAGAGGATGCATGCCTATATTGTGACAGTATATGGCATAGGTCTTAGTTATCTCGATCTTGTTAAGTCAACTCTTTAACCTAACTTATCTAACACATCCTAATATCTATTCCTATGTAGAGGACCTGCATCAAGTGGTCAGTTACATATTGATGAGCGACTCGCCAACTAGGGATAAGTATCAATGTAGATCAAGGCTGTTGTGATCCCAATCGATGAATCGGGCGAGAACCACTTAAATCAAGCAATCAAAACAAAAAAAATGCCAACGGTCTCCGCTATTTATTTTAGCATGGTATAGCGACCAAGGTCGAACTCAAGGAGCATGAGAAATCCTTCAAAATAGTCGAAATTCATAAGCTAAAATGTATATTTTTAATAATTTTTAGTTTTGCACATCTTTTTAGGATTTTCAATTAATAAGAAAAAAAGAAAACTATGCACACAATCACAACTTTTCAATTTTTATTTCAAAACTAAAATGCTCAAAAGTTCAGAATAAAAAAATATTTTTGTGTTTTTCAAATATTCAAAGATTTTTGGTGATTTTTTGAAGTTTTTATAATATTTATGGGATTTTATAAAAATAAAATAAGAGCTTAACATGAAAGCAATGCACAACCAGGACAAAATGACAAATTAAAAAAACTTAAAGTGTGTCCTATTGTCCTTGAGGGGGAATTTTGTGGTAAACTGGAAAGAAAATGCAAATAGAAACTGGAAATGTATTTTTTTAATTTTTCTAGAATTTTTTATGATTTTTATTATTTTTTGAGAGTTTTTAGAATTTAGAATTTTTATTATGATTTTCAGAACAAAAATGATACTGTAAGTAAAGCTAACAAAAACAAACACTCATTAATTTTTATGGAATTTTTAAAATAATTTTTATACTTTTTATGTATTTTATAAAATAAACAATAATATTTTTATGGGTTTTGATTTTTAGAAAATAAAATACATTACAAAATTAATCTCAAAAATTACAATAAATATTACGTGTCAGCAGAAGCTAACGGTAATTTTTATAGATTTTTTGCTTATTTTGATATTTATTTGATTAAAACAAGGCACACAATTTGCAAGGACTTAGTTGCACTTACGAGAAAGTTCACATGCCTAATATTAACATAGACAACTCAGGGTCAATAGTGCAAAAAGTCCAGGGAATTCACGGACGTGCACAATATACCACGCACAGGGGCATAAATGCAAATATCAGAAAATATTCGTTCCAAAGAGAAAACTCAGATGTTCAGGATAAAACATGTATATACACCATAAAATCACGTGGGTTAGCACATGAGCTCACATAAACAGGACTGAAATGCAAATATAGGTAATGGTAAGGGTCCATATGCAAAATAACCACAACATTTTAAACTACGCATATAATTACAAGATTAAACGACAAAGATGAAACATAGAGGGGCCTAAGGATAAATTACCCCTTATTAGGCACGATCCAACAGTCGATGGGCTCCACTTATGATCGGACGGTTGGGATACGAGGATACCGCTTCGGTGATGGACGACGAAGATGGGGTCCTCATATGGATATGACGATGGAGGTCCTCCCATAGATGAACGGTCACGATTAGAACTGGAGAGGCACTCGATCGGATAGTGGGAGAGACATCTGGAAGATCGGAGAAGACCTCACCTCCGGCGAGTTTCAGTCATCGATTCTGCACAGTTCAGAAGTTGCCACGAGCTACTGGGATGTGGAGGAAGTCGGCGATGATACTCCGCAGCGGCTGGGTAGCTCAGAAGGGCCCAGGACCATGTAGAGGGTCCTTGGGAGGTATGGGGGTCCTGGAGCTGTCCACCGATACTTCTGACCTCCAGATGAGGTCTGGTTGCACGCAAACCCTGCAGGATACGATATATGCTCGGAGGATGGTTCTGGCAAGGGTTAGAGTGTCATAAGTAACCAAGAGCAGCAAATGGGGGTGAACGGGCAGGTCTCCGATGACGTGAAGGAATCGACCTGCAGGGAGCTCCAAACTAATGGATGGAGCCACGATGGAAGGTTGCGGAGCGAACGTAGAAATGATAGGACGTCGGAACAAGGTGGCTAAAAGTCAGAGTGCAGCAAAATGATAGAAAATGGTGGAAGGTCGGCGATGCTCTGTTTGACGATGAAAAGATCAATTCGATGGAAAATGGGGGGTATAATGGTTACCTAGAGATTGAGGAAGGACGCCTGGGGACGCATACGGAGGTCCACGGTGGTCTTGGCCTCGATAGTCAGTGTAGCTAGAGGTTGGGCTCCTCGCGGCGGAGCTGAGGCAGAACCTCGTCGGACATAGGGCTTCACACTCCAAAAGGATGCCCTCACCCTCCCTCTCGCTCAATGTCACTTTGGGAAAGGTGGACGGGTGCAACGGAAGAAGTGGTGCAGCCAAAAGGTAGAAGAAAAGGACGAGGGGGTCATGTCTTTATAGGTGCACAGGTCCGAGAAAATGGGAGAGTCGCCCGCAAACCGAGGCATGGATCCCAGGATTTGGCGGCAGGCGTGGATTAGGGATCCACTCTCTCGATTCGGAGTTGGAATTCGGGTGAAATGGAGATCGAATCAGGTCTAGAGAAATGGGGAAGTTCGCGCGAAACCCAATCTGGCAGAAAAGGGGTTGGTGGGGACCAGTTGACCGGAGTCAACAAATCCCCGCTGACCCGATCAAAGGCGGGTTGGGAAAAAGACAAGACCCGCTACAGGACAAAATAGAGGAGAAAAATAAAGAATATTAAAATAAAAATAATAATTGAATTTAAATTAAAAATAAATAAAATGAAAAATGTTTCTTATTTTTCAAAGAATATTTCGGTGATTTTTAATTATTTTTATGAAAAATAAATTAGTGTATATACAATATATAGTATTATATACAGGTATATTATACCTATGTATTATGTACAATAATTTTTATTTTGTTATTTTTGCAAAAATAATCTAATTTTATATTTTATCTATTTTCAACATAATTTTAGGAGTACAAAATAATTTTTATTTTATTTCTGAGTTATTTACATGTAGAGAACAAATATGGGATGTAGTACACATACATGTGTTTTGTACAATGGAAGGGGAATTTTTATTTTATCTTTATTTTATTTTTTGCTTTTTATTTTCTTTTAGTATTATTACTAGAAGTATATACAAGGAGGTAAAAATAATAATTTAGTTTTATTTTATCAAAAATAACTATTTACACATATAGGTATTATGTACAACACAAAGTAGACCCAATCTCTCTCTACTTATTTTATTTGGTGATCAGATCAAGGCTTGACCTTCTCTTAGGGTTCGGGTCACTCTGTATTTATTCTAAATACCTCCTTCATTTTTCTTTTCCTTTATTCTTTTATTTTTGCACCAATACATGCTAATTATGCAATATTAACAAATGCATGCTAAATGCTATGTTATTGTATTTACAGGTGTTTACAAGTTGTTTGCCAAGATAAATAGCTAAAATAAAATAATAAAGAGTGAGAATAAGGGATTGATCACCCCCCATACTTTACCTTTGCTAGTCCCTTAGCAAACACTTATTTGAAAAAGAAGTGAAAAAGAAAAGAAAAGAAAAAGAAGGAGAATCAAGGTTGATTATTAAACTTGTATTCATTAAATTGAAGTATGGAGCTTAGTAAGACCTTTGGATTATTAGTTTGTTGAAACCTTATTGAGATATAGGTTTAAGACCCAGCAACCTATAAGTTCTACCATTCTATGGTCACGACTCCTCAATAATCCAGATCAGAACAAGTCTACATACGCAAACTCTAATGACCATGAATCTTTCCTTGTACTGTGTAACTGATATGTAGCTCCCCACCTAAAAAATGATAAAGAAACAGCCTCCTTCGGCAAGGTAACTCTAATTCCTCAGTCTAACAGCTATTTCCTCAAGGAGCGGGGTATTCCCATCTAACTTCAAGTCCAACCGACTCAAGAAGAGGGGGAAAGAAGAGAATGGACCGTGGCCAATGTAGCCATGTATCCCAGGAAGCCCAACCGATGTAGCTAAGTCTCCCACTGCAAGCTTCATGAGATGAGAAGGTGTAATACAAAAGCTTTGCTTTATTTACTATATATACTCCGGTGGGCATTTTATTTTCAATCAGTCCTGCCCATTTTTTTGGAGTTTTTCTTGATTTTTGCACTTTTTTTGATGTGTATATGTACAACATATCTACATGGTGCAGCATATACATAAGGACTTTTCTTCTTGAACCGGTAGACTATCCCTCTTTTGAAGCATTATTGCGACCCACAACTTCTGTCTTTAGACCTCAATTCTACTAGACCAAGTTGAGGTGCACATTCCTCCCTAAAGGAAGATGAGAGGTTCCGCCTAGAAGTACTACCCTTGTATGCTACTCCAAGCCAAAGAAAACTGCCTCCTCATCACCTCATCTGTAGAGAGCTATGTGTAAGGTGCTGGTCCAAGTAAAGCCATTGTTTGTGAGAGTCATGTATGTGTTGTTAAGTGTTCTACTTAGGCTCGTCAAGATGACATGTGAACATAGCTTAGTCGACTCAAAGAATTAAGTCCCTAAGGACCTGAAAAGTCTTAACCCTGAATCCTATAAGGTTCCTCTGAGAATAAGGTGGATTAAGGTCTTAACCAAGCTCCATTTTCCAATTTAATTCTAGAAAAGTTAAAATGTCAACTATGATACAGAAGAATATACAAAACTATGTACACAACTCTTTTTGATAAAATTTTCTAAATATGCAAAATTTTTGAAAACATGCAAATTTTTTGAAAATGTGCAAAATTTTGGAAAAATGTTTGAATGCATGCATACATGAATGCGGAAGTTTTGCAAACTATTTACAAAAGTATACATACGAGTTTTTGCAAAATTTTATTTTTCAAACATTTTCAAAAATTTTGTACTATATACATAATTTTGATACAAAAATATTTACAGACATTTACAATAAACACACTTTTACAAACATTTGTACAAAAATATTTATATAATAGCTATTTCCATTTATGTATGTACAAGAAAAAATTTTATATATAAGAAATTTTTTAAAATTTTTGTTATTTTTAGCTTGTGGTTTTTAGCCATTTTATTTATAAACACACTCATAGAAAGTACGAGTTATGGCTAAAGTATATATGCTAAATATACGACACCCCCCTATACTTAGCTCAAACGATGTCCTCGGAGTGATCAAAGAGCGATGAAGAAGACATAATTCGTGCTTAGTATTGGGTAGTGAAAAGAACGGCTATATTACAACGACGAATGAGAAAAATATAATAAAATTAATAGAAGTTGGTGACTCCCCCTATACTTAGGATCAAGTAATCCTAAGTATAGAAACTGTACACAACGGGAAGACCAAGGGTTAGAATGTACAGGATCTACCTCCCCTATACTTAGGGTAAAATATCCCTAGGTATAGGTAGCAAAACAGAGGTAAAAAGAATCAAAAGAATAATAAAAAATATGACACCCCCTATACTCAGGGTAAAGTACACCCTAAGTATAGCATAATCGATGCAAAATGAGATGTTAGACCAAAGAACGCATGATTTGGATATCTGGATCTATAGAAGGGCGGAAGAAGGTGATAATCGGGCATGAGATGCAAATGATGTGAGTCAAAGACCACATCTCATGCAAAATGAATAGGGGCGACTTCAACGATCATGATCTAGATATGGTTTCAAGCGCTGACCGTTAACTAGAAAGGTGGACTCCGACGATATCTCACATATGTCAATGGTGTCATTGGCGTGCACCTTTCAGTCCAAGTATGGTCCCTTCAACTTGCTCTGCAACTTCCCTGCAAATAATCTTAGCCTGGCATCGAATAATCATACTCTCTGGTTCGGCTCAAATGTCTTATGGTTGGGAATCATGTCATATCTTCACTCGCTCCTTATATTGTAGGCTACTCGAAAAGGTTGTATCTCTAATCTCTTCTAGGTCTTCCAATTATGCCTTCCTCTGATCTCCTATACTCTCTGGATCCAATAATATCTCAGTGACAACCCAAAATGACGTGCTTTATCTCTACAGGTAAATGGCATTGCCTGCCATAAACAAGATGAATGGACGACGTACCGAAAGGTGACTTGAAGGAAGTCCGATATGCCCACAAGATCGAGTCCAAAAGCTCTGGCCAATCCTTTCGGTCGGGGCGGACTACCTTCTGTAGTATCGTCTTGGTCTCCATGTTCGATACTTGATGAAACTCAGTTTCATCATCTTTATTTTCTATAATTAACCCCCTTGCTTAAAAATGTGTCAATAAAACCCAGTAAATGTCCTGTAATTAATAGAGTCTTAAATAAATTAAAAATCACAAAAAAATGGCAAAATAAAAATCTGTGGTATTTTTAGCCTTAAAAATACCCTTAAAAATATTTCGAGGCTGCAGTTGATCTCATCTCTAGTTTTGGTCAACATGAAACTTGTAGATCTCATCAAGATCTACAACTTTCATGTTTTGAGTTTTCTCAAATTCGACCATCTAGCCCTTCAAAAATCAATTGGAAAGTATGAATAATCTGATTGGGCAACGTGGCCCAATCTGGGTGAGCCACGTGGCCCGGTCCTTCTTGCAGCATCCGCCTGTGTTCCTGGCTGTTGGATCTCCTTCAGATCCAACGGTTTCTCTTGCTCCACATGCACCTCAATCCTCAGCCTTCCGATCGACAACTACTTCTCATCACAGCCGCCCGTAGCCGCCTGATCCTCCTTGCGCCACGTGGAGCATCGTACACCGTCTGATCTTGTCCCTATCCCTTTAATCATCACCGCCCACTACCACTTAGTCTCTCAGCCTTTCGATCAGCCTCAGGAAATAATCTTGGTCGCTCGCTTCCGCCGACCCTTGAGCATGACATGTGGCGCTTTCATCTGCCACTGATCGTATCGCCCTGGATTTGATCAAGATTGTCGCGGCGCGCCTTCATCCTCGTCGTTGGATCTCCAGATCCAACGGCCGTCTGTCATCGTCAACCTCCAGTTCTCCACTCGTCACATGTTCTCCACCTCGCACAGGACCTTCCCCCTTTCCATTTCTCCCACCATCTCCGACTACCTCTTCCCTCTCAAACCAACCCACGACCGAGCTCCATCATCAGTTATCCTCGCGCAAACCTCCACTCCCCACGACATCCCTCCAGTCACTCCATATCCTCCACTATAGTCACCTCCACCATCACCGGAACCACTGCCCTCACCCTTCAAATATCTCGCCCCCTCCACCGAGTTTCGGTTGTCCTCCTTTACGTGGGAGGTCGCCCAGCCCTCCTCCGTCTCCCTGTGACAGGGGGAGGCGGAGGATAGAGCGATGACGACAAACCTCCCTGGTGTCGACCCTCCGCCATCTATGGCGGTGCTGCGGCGCACTCCTGCCCGCTCGAGCTGCCTTGATTAGCTGACAGGGTCCAGCGAAGACCCGGGCGTCCACCGCGAGGCCCAGCCCAAGCTCCCGCTCCGCTGATCTCCGGTAAGTCTCTCTTCTTCCTTCTTTGTATTTTTTATCTAATTTCTTTGATTTAATCTGGCTTCTCCTGCCATTATCACCTTCCATTAACCTCCTTTCGAGCTACGCCACGCTCCCCTCTCTCACGTGACACCCTCCACTCACCTTCTCCCTCCTCCAAACCCTATATCGCCTCCGACCCATCTCCTCCACCACCCACGGTAGAGGAGCTCCGAGCTTCCAACTTCCCCGCTCGCCAAGATCTCATCCATACACACACTCTACGCGCTTCGGCTATGCGATCCTAACCCTGCAGGTCAATCAAAAGCCTTCAATGGCCGGACGTTCGCCGGCGCCAACTTCGTCAAGTTCACTTTCGGCTTCAAAGCTCCGATGGACCGAGCCACAACGCCAGACACCTCCTCGAAGCTCCGAGCTTCATCGACGTAGATACAACGAGCTCCGAGGAGGCTTACCGAGTGAGAACACCAGCGGCGGAGGAAGAGCTCCTTCTTCGGAGCTCTGAACCCTCCGCCAGCCTTCGGTGGAGGAGACAGCACAGGGACCGTCGGATGGTCCTCCCTCAGCGACCATCCAACGGTCCAGACGAGGTCGCGTCGTCGACTTCAGCAGCCCTTGGATCATCTCGATCCAACGGCCTCCAACAGGCCACGTCGTGTCACCTGAGCGCACAGTAGCCATCCGATCATCAGGATCAAGTGGTTCACAATGAACCACGTGGCGACGCTAGAGCCTTCTCCGAGCCTGAGTGTCCGAGCCACAGGCTTGGATCTTCCGAATCTACTCCGAACCTGCATCGAGCCCGAGCCTAAGTCCAAGCCAAGCCGAAGCGTCACCGAGCCTCTGCCGAGTCCGAGCCAACGTCCGAGCCTGGATGGCTCGTGCCGTGCACGTGCCGTGTGGGTAATTTGCAGAGGAGCCCAAGGAATTCTTCAATATTGCAACCAGGTCCTGACACACGTGTAGCACCTGCGCTCCTGGGGATATTTGCATTCATACCCTTGTGGGCTTAAATAATTGCAAATATGCCCCCGCGCGTATGGTTTAATTACAGGGAAGGTCCCGCAATCTATTTTTATTACATTTTGGCCCCTCCCAAGGACATGTTTGTGGTTATCATTTCATGTTTCTTTTCATTTATGCCCTTATCTTTGTTAGTGCATATCTTGAGCATTATATGTCCAAATGAGTTGATTTCAGTTTCATTTCAAAGCTGGTTTGATGTACTTCTTAATGGCATATTAAAATTCGCATTTTGGACAATTGAATTTTTTTTATATATTATTTTATTTGTCAGGTGTCCTTTATTAAATTATGCCTCGTTCACAAGCTTGACACTTTAATTAAACTTGAAATTAACTCTTGTTTAAATTTGCTCATCATTTTTACCTAGGGCATATTTTCATTGCATCTATTTGCATAAAAAAATAAATAAAAAAATTGCATGTTTATTTTTAATGCATTGTTGTATTGTCTTGCATGCTTTGACCTATATATGCTTCAATTCAACACTTAGTTAAATAAATGGAAATCCGGATAATTAGAGAAAGGTTTGTGTCCCTGAGTTCAACCTTGGTATCTTACCAAGTTAAAAAAAATCACGATCATCTCATTTGGATTTATATATACATATTTAAATGAGATGATCTCTTTGATGACCAAAATCGGCCTGACTTCTACGACATGTTGACGTGCTAAAAACACTCTCTTAAAGGGCCGATTTTGCTGTTTATCAAATGGCACCGTTGCTGGGGACACGGCTCATTTCTTTTATTATTTGGAATTTGTTTATTTAATTTCGTGTTTCTTTTATAGGTCAATTTGTTCATCCATTTTTGCATTCAAAAATTTTCTTTCTTATTTTGATCTCTAACCATTGTTTTTGTGGCAGGGCCCTTGATGGATCAAGGAGGCGAGGAGCAGGACGCTTTTCGCTGCGAGGAGCCGCAAAACATACATGGAGCAAATAAGGAAGAAAGAAAAAAATATGTGTCTCGCATTTTATTTTTGCATGTAATAATTCGTCCTTTACAGCGGTCTTCGATCGAAGGCTCGCGGTTGTAATCGAACGATCATGGTTGTGTGGGGATCGTCCCCACTTGAGTGTCGACCTAGGACCAGGCACGCGGCTCTTTGAGCGGTTTGTATTTTCCATATTTTTATGTGCTTGATCGTAGGTAGGACACACTAAATTATATACACACATAATCTCGCATCACTTAGCTAAAATTAATGAAAATCAATCACCGCTAATAGATGCATGATTAAGTGCGGCTTTTTCGACTTGCATACATGTTGAATTTGGTTTTCAAAACGGCCCCAGTTTTTCACGGATTTATCGTCAAATCACTGCATGATTTCTCGCTTAGCCTAGATCGCAGTTTTTATCGAATACATGTTTTTCTCGGCTTTCATTTCCTAGCTTGATCACCTAGGATTAATGGAAAATGGAATGAATGGTAGACGATGATTTCTTGATTTATGTGCTAACCATAATTCAGTGATAACCTAAAATAAAATTGGGACTGTTAATTGCAAGTCAAACATAAAATGGAGTAAAACTTTGGTTTTGGGAGAGCAACACCCGTGCATACGTCTTGATTTTCACTTCACATTTTCTTCGCGTAAATATCTAATGTTCTATCACCAATAAAACCGACAAGATAATAAACCAACCTTGGTTGGTTTCATGAGTGAGTTGGTGAAACTAAGGGTTTGCTTGATTGATTGAGCCATGTTTGCTTCGATACACACCCTAAAATCTTAGTCACTCCATTTCATCTCCGAAGATTCAACCGCACACTTGTAGATCCATTCCTCTTCTTCGTTCACCTTGGGTCCCTCCCAACATCAATTCCCATCTTTATACTTAGGCTAATCTCAGCCTAAGTATAGGGGGGACCCGAGTCCCTGTGATTTCTCTACTCATCTATCCTTGCCTTTATACTTAGGTTATTTCTAACCTAAGTATAGGGGGAGCCCCTCTTAGCTCCCGTATATTTCTCTATACTTAAATGGACCTATGTACTTGTAACATCTAGTGCTATGAGGACATAGCAAAGTTTAAGTATAGGGGGGTATACCGTATATACTGTATATTTACTTTAGCTATAAACTGAAAAATTTGAAAAATTTAAAACTTTTTGGCTAAGGTAAAACTCTTTGGACTAAGAGAACTCAAATGATTTCGTGGCTTTTCGATATTATGTTACGCTATTTTTGTAAAAATATTTTCGAAAATGATTTTTCCTTATCTTGAAAAATTCTTTTGAAAATGTTTTGAAAACTTTTTATTTGTGTGACATGATTTTGAAAGTCTTTTCAAGGGAAGTTGAGTCTAACTTGTGTTTTAACATTTTTATTAAAATCCATAAAAATGAGAAAAAACCTTAAACCCTTTAAGAGTCATTAGTGACTACTAAACCCAATTAAGTAAGCCGCATTCAGTGAGGGTTCGCCCTTAGCAGATTGGATGGTTTAGAGGACATCGCGCAAGGCCTCGTCCTCAAGCAACGGGCTTTGGCCTGTACTTACATCCATACTGGCTGAATCGCGGATGCTCAATTGAGTTTAGGCTGTTCTAATATCTCTTGAAGTTCAAAAAATTTAAAAAAAATTGTCTTTTTTTTGAATGAAGAAGTTGGATTAATTCTCTACACTTACACTTCCACCCAGGATCTGAATTGGTCAAGGAAACTTAGCTTGATGAGGTCTTTGAGATTTTTAGGTTAACCAGCCTTAGCCATAAGGGTCATAGACTTAATTGACTACATTCCCCTAGGTTTCTAGATTTGCATGCTATATTCCATGCTTAGTCTCAGACATAAAGAATATGATCAGCACATCACATGCACGACTGCGGTTTTTGATGAGATGAGTTGATTTTTCACCCGAGGAATTGGGATGAGGAAGTCAAGTTTGGATTTGATCTAATGATGCTCGAGGATGGGATAAAATCTTTGGAGGCTTCATGAAACCTGAGCGTCAGCAATATTAGCCAATATGAGAACTTGGTTCTTATATTAATCTCTTGACATTGACCTAAGTGCCAGGGTGTGAAATAAATAAAAAATGTTGATCAGTGTGCGCCAACTCTTGGTAAAAGCAGTGGAGCTAGCCACAAATTATACAAGTCAATGAAATTTCAAAGAAAAGCTCTCATTCCACAAAGTTACATATCAAAGAGCTTCCACCAAAGGCGAGCGCTCCCAAACTTTTCAAAGTGTCCACTTGGACCACCGCTATTAGGACCAGGAGTCGGGCTTGCACCAAAAAAGGGCTCTGCATCGTAAATGCTACAAGTCTGGGTGACGAAGGAACGATAGGTACTCAAAAGAGACACACCCTGGTGTACTCCCAGGAAAACAAGTGCAGACGGCTCCAACTTCTCTTGACGGATGCACTGATCAACACCAAAAAAATGTGTTGCGTAAAAAGGCACTAGAGAGAATCCTTGTTCCAATGAGAGGGAGAGAAGAAATGACACCATCCCATGCCCTCCATTACTGGCCTACCATCTACATTTTCTAAGTCTGACAACTAAAGAGACGGTGGACTGAATGCAAGATTTGATTTATTCCCTAGTGCTGAGGATTGGGTTCTTAGGATATTTTCTCGGACCAAGACTTTGGGTGACGAATTGACTCTACTCTCAGAATCCCAGTCAACAGTAAAATGTCATATCCTTTAGATTATATGTACATCAGAGAGAGTCTGGAGAAGTAGAGGAATTGGATGCCTCTTGATTAAGGCTGGGTTGAACTCTAGAATTTTAGATCTCTAAAGTCGAGTCAACTTGATCAGATTGGATCCTTTATTCACATGCACAAGGGGGTTAATCCAACTTAGTCATTCTTTTTGATGCTCGAGGACGAGCATAGTTTAAGAATAGGAGGCTGATCAAACTCAGTTTCATCATCTTTATTTTCTATAATTAACCCCCTTGCTTAAAAATGTGTCAATAAAACCCAGTTAATGTCCTGTAATTAACAGAGTCTTAAATAAATTAAAAATCACAAAAAATGGCAAAATAAAAATCTGTGGTATTTTTAGCCTTAAAAATACCCTTAAAAATATTTCGAGGCTACAGTTGATCTCATCTCTAGTTTTGGTAAACATGAAACTTGTAGATCTCATCAAGATCTACAACTTTCATGTTTTGAGTTTTCTCAAATTCGATCATCTAGCCCTTCAAATATCAATTGGAAAGTCTGAATAATCTTATTGGGCCATGTGGCCCAATCTGGGTGAGCCACGTGGCCCGGTCCTTCTTGCAGCATCCGCCCATGTTCCTAGCCGTTGGATCTCCTTCAGATCCAACGGTTTCTCTTACTCCACGTGCGCCTCAATCATCAGCCTTCCGATCGACAACTACTTCTCATCACAACCGCTCGTAGCCGCATGATCCTCCTTGCGCCACGTGGAGCATCATACACCGTCTGATCTTGTCCCTATCCCTTTAATCATCACCGCCCACTACCACTTAGTCTCTCAGCCTTTCGATCAGCCTCAGGAAATAATCTCGACCGCTCGCTTCCGCCGACCCTTGAGCATGACACGTGACGCTTTCATATGCCACTGATCGTATCGCCCCGGATTTGATCAAGACCGTCGCTGCGCGCCTTCATCCTCGTCGTTGGATCTCCAGATCCAACGTCCGTTTGTCATCGTCAACCTCCAGTTCTCCACTCGTCACACGTTCTCCGCCTCGCACAGGACCTTCTCCCTTTCCATTTCTCCCACCATCTCCGACTACCTCTTCCCTCTCAAACCAACCCACGACCGAGCTCCATCATCAGTTATCCTCGCGCAAACCTCCACTCCCCACGACATCCCTCCAGTCACTCCATATCCTCCACTATAGTCACCTCCGCCATCACCGGAACCACTGCCCTCACCCTTCAAATATCTCGCCCCCTCCACCGAGTTCCGATTGTCCGCCTTTACGTGGGAGGTCGCCCAGCCCTCCTCCATCTCCCTGTGACAGGGGGAGGTGGAGGATAGAGCGATGACGATGAACCTCCCCGGTGTCGACCCTCCTCCATCTATGGTGGTGCTGCGGCGCACTCCTGCCCGCTCGAGCTGCCCTGATTAGCTGACAGGGTCCAGCGAAGACCCGGGCATCCACCACGAGGCCCTGCCCAAGCTCCCGCTCCGCCGATCTCCGGTAAGTCTCTCTTCTTCCTTCTTTGTATTTTTTATCTAATTTCTTTGATTTAATCTGGCTTCTCCTGCCATTATCACCTTCCATCAACCTCCTTTCGAGCTACGCCACGCTCCCCTCTCTCACGCGACACCCTCCGCTCACCTTCTCCCTCCTCCAAACCCTATATCACCTCCGACCCATCTCCTCCGCCACCCACGGCGGAGGAGCTTCGAGCTTCCAACTTCTCCGCTCGCCAAGCTCTCATCTCATCCATACATGCACTCTACGCACTTCGTCTATGCGATCCTAACCCTGCAGATCAATCAAAAGCCTTCAATGGCCAGACGTTCGTCGGCGCCAACTTTGTCAAGTTCACTTTCGGCTTCAAAGCTCCAATGGACTGAGCCACAACGCCAGACACCTCTCCGGAGCTCCGAGCTTCATCGGCGTAGATAAAACGAGCTCCGAGGAGGCTTACCGAGAGAGAACACCAGCGGCGGAGGAAGAGCTCCTTCACCGGAGCTCTGAACCCGCCGCCAGCCTTCGGTGGAGGAGACAGCACAGGGACCGTCGGATGGTCCTCCCTCAGCGACCATCCAACGGTCCAGACGAGGCCGCGTCGTCGACTTCAGCAGCCCTTGGATCATCTCGATCCAACGGCCTCCAACAGGCCACGTCGTGTCACCTGAGCGCACAGTAGCCATCCGATCATCAGGATCAAGTGGTTCACAATGAACCACGTGGTGACGCTAGAGCCTTCTCCGAGCCTGAGTGTCCGAGCCACAGGCTTGGATCTTCCGAGTCTACTCCGAACCTGCATGAGCCCGAGCCTAAGTCCAAGCCAAGCCAAAGCGTCACCGAGCCTCTGCCGAGTCCGAGCCAACGTCCGAGCCTGGATGGTGCGTACCGAGCACGTGCCTTGTGGGTAATTTGCAGAGGAACCCAAGGAATTCTTCAATATTGCAACCAGGTCCTGACGCACGTGCAGCACCTGCACTCCTGGGATATTTGCATTCATACCCTTGTGGGTTTAAATAATTGCAAATATGCCCCCGCGCGTATGGTTTAATTACAGGGAAGGTCCCGCAATCTATTTTTATTACATTTTGGCCCCTCCCAGGGACCTGTTTGTGGTTATCATTTCATGTTTCTTTTCATTTATGCCCTTATCTTTGTTAGTGCATATCTTGAGCATCATATGTCCAAATGAGTTGATTTCAGTTTCATTTCAAAGCTGGTTTGATGTAATTCTTAATGACATATTAAAACTCGCATTTTGGACACTTGAAATTTTTTTATATATTATTTTATTTGTCAGGTGTCCTTTATTAAATTATGCCTCGTTCACAAGCTTGACACTTTAATTAAACTTGAAATTAACTCTTGTTTAAATTTGCTCATCATTTTTACCTAGGGCATATTTTCACTGCATCTATTTGCATAAATAAATAAATAAAAAAATTGCATGTTTATTTTTAATGCATTGTTGTATTGTCTTGCATGCTTTGACCTATATATGCTTCAATTCAACACTTAGTTAAATAAATGGAAATCCGGATAATTAGAGAAAGGCTCGTGTCCCTGAGTTCGACCGTGGTATCTTACCAAGTTAAAAAAAATCATGATCATCTCATTTGGATTTATATATACATATTTAAATGAGATGAACTCTTTGATGACCAAAATTGGCCCGACTGCTATGACATGTTGACGTGCTAAAAACACTCTCTTAAAGGGCCGATTTTGCAGTTTATCAATACTTCAGCAACACCATTAGTCTGAGGATGCTATGGAGTGGCAACTCGATGGTCTATGCTGAACTCGTTAGCAAGGGCCTTTACCTTATCGTTGATAAAATGAGACTCCCCATCAGATATCAATACTCTAGGCACCCCGAACCGTGAAATGATATTCTTCCTTAAAAAATTGCAAACAGTCTTGGCATCTGCGGTTCAGGCGGATATGGCCTCATCCCAACGACTAACATAATCAACAACTAACAAAATGTACTCAAATCCGTGACTCTTAGGGAATGGACCCATGAAATCAATGCCCATGCATCAAAAACCTCACAAAAGTGAATGGGCTGCATCGGCAGCATATTACGCTATCCACAAGTGCCCATCCTCTGACAATCAGTAACCTCTTCGCGAATTCACCAGAATCCTTGAAGAGGGTAGGCCACCATACGCCGGATTGGAGTACTTTCTATGTTGTTCTCCTCCCGGAATGATGTCCTCTTGCCTCAAGCTTGTGGCAGTATGTGAGGACGCTATGGTGCTCCTCCTGAGGAATTCACCAACACCAGATGCTATCCCCTCCTTTATGATAAAGGATGGGATCCTCCCAATGGTACGACTTGGCCTTCGTAAGGAAGTTCTTAAGTCGTTGTTTGGACCAATCTTGTGGAACTTTATTGACGAAAAGATAGTTCACAATGTCGACGTACCATAGGAGCGAGGAGATAGCAAGGATCGCCTCATTTGAGAAGGTCTCTGTAATAGACTCAATCTGCTTAGATTCCTAAAGATGTTCCAATCGAGAGAGATGATCCGCCACCACATTATTGACTCCAAATTTATCCTTAATCTCAATATCAAACTCCTGGAGTAGAAGGATCGATCTAGTCAGTCTCGCTTTGGCATTCTTCTTTTCCATGAGGTACCTGATGGTGGTATGATCAGTACAAATAGTCACTCTAGATCCAAGAATATACGATCTGAACTTATCCAAGGCAAATACTACAGCTAGCATCTCTTTCTTTGTGACAGTGTAGTTCCGCTGAGTTGCATCCAATGTATGACTAGCGTAGTGAATGGTAAAAGGTAATCCATCCCTCCTCTGTCCTAGCAAAACCCCTACGGCAAAGTCAGAAGCATCCATCATGATCTCAAATGGGAGAGACCAATCCAACAGCTGAAGGACAGGAGCCTCAACAACTAGATTCTTGAGAGTCTCAAAAGATGCAAGACACTTATCATCTATAATGAACTCGGTGTCTTTTGTCAATAGATCAGTCAGCGGTCAAACAATCCTGCTAAAGTCCTGAATAAAATGTTGGTAGAAACCAACATGCCCCAGAAAAGACCGCAACTGTCGCAGGTTGGATGGTGGATTGAGTTTCCTAATGATATCCACCTTGGCTAGATCAACATCTCATGCTCATCCGCAAGGAATCTATACTTTAGCAACTGTGGCAAAGCCTTCAACTATGGGCAACTGAAAGCTAGTAAATCTATCTTCTGGAATGTCTGCGTGAAGGCAACTAGATCTGAATGTGAGAACTCTCACTGATCATGAAACTCTGGTGAAGATGGCCCTGCTGGTGTGTCTGCAATCGGTGCTGGTTCAATCTCCACCCTTGTTGCTGACTTTATGGGAATCAGACAAGGCAAATAGTCATCAAAATTATCCCAGTCTATGTCTGAATCTGAGGGATCTGAACCAAAATCATAAGAACTGTATTGTGCCTAGCTATCCTGAACGCGGTCGTCAGCCTCAAATGTGTCATTGGCCAGGAATGTGCTATCCAAACTCTCATTTGCTGGAAGTGGTAAACTGCAGTATCTAAAGGTGAGAGAAGACCTCGTGAAATGGGGTCAGATCAAGCAGCTTCATCATCAGTGATCATAAAGTCGCACTCCTGGTAGACGTCTTGCTCTGCCTCTATCGTCTGCTCTGCATCACTGAACTGCTCTGAGCAGGCTGAATCTCGTGCTCTGGTCTCATCGATCGTCTTTATTTGTATACTCTTACCTTCGACGCGAAAGTATACCTTCCCATTATCGTGGTCGGACACCGCCTTGGCTGTGTCCAAGAATGGTCGTCCTAGAATGATGGGGGTATCTGTCACATAATCAGGGATCTCCATGTCCAACACAACGAAGTCCATGGGGAATTTCAGACCCTGAATTGTGACGACCACGTCCTTCAACAACCTTTTCGGCCTCTTGACAGATCGATCAGCAAACTGAAGGACTGTCCTGCTCTGTCGAAGAGGGCCAAACTCGAATCGGTCGAGCAAGGCAGCCGGAAGTAGGTTGATGGAAGAGTCGTTGTCTAATAGAGTCTAATCAAACTACTGCTCATGAATGTGGCATCTGACATAAGGAGCTCCTGCATCTGGCCTCTTGGCTAGCAAATGATTCTGAATCACGAAGCAAGTGACACGAGTGAGCACATGGATCTCTGCATGATGATTCCTTCTCTTCCTGCAGATGGTAGTCTTCTCTCTCAAGTTCTTTTGGAAAAGAGGGATGTACTCAAGTGCCTCCTGTAAAGTAAGCTGAATCTAAAAATTATTTATCATCCGCTGGCTGAACTCTATCTGCTGGGTCTTTTAGGATTTTTCTTTTTTATTCCCCTTCGCCAAGCGGAGTGCTTGAGGGAAGGGGATGGCTGTCCCTCCTCAGATAGAGGGCTAGGAATAGGTTCCTGTTGTTGTGAAGGAATGGAGCCCATACAAGGATCATCATGCAACACATATGGAGTTGAAGTAAATGAAGAAACCTTCCCTTTATTATTATTTTTAACTTTTTGATATTGTCCTGAGATACAAAAATAGGAGTTAACACAACTGGAATAGAACATGTGGCGTCAGTGCCACCCACGGCATCAGTCTTCGTGGCATCACCACCGCACTCTGGCTCAGCATCAGGAAGAACGGTGGCATCAGTACCACCTACTGCATCTGGAGAAATGAAAGCCTCAATACCATCGATTGGATCATCATCCTTGGTAGTGACAATAGCATCGTCGTCATTATCATCATCAGCGGCATTAACAACTCTATCCTCCTCATCTGGCGCTCTTGGATCCTCGTGTGGTCGTCGCTCAGACGAGGCACCGCCGGCTGGCATCTTACCGCTCCTAAATGACACAAAATCAGCATCAAATGTGTATGAAGAAATATCACCCAATGACTCACTAGGAGTGGTGGTCTCTGTGAACTGTACCTGCTCAGACTTCCTCTTAAGGTTGTTCGAATTAGGCTCGATCTGAGCAGGTATGGAAGCCTTGCCCTATATGATGTCCCTCTTCTCCTGCCTGAACTTGTCCATCTCCCACCTAAAAGATGCATGTTGGTTTGAGAGAAGGCGGGCTAGATCATCAAGGGCTGGGTTCTCATAGGTTGGTCCATGAGAATCGAACAGGTTGCCTCACTGAAAATGAGGCTGGCTCTGGTACTAGTGAGGGGGAGTTTGAGTGAACTGTTGAGGATGTTGTTGCCTTCACTGTTGTCTCTTATGGTAGGGACGAGGACCTGACTGGTAATGCTGTTGTGGCTGGGAGTACTGGAGCTGCTGCTGCTGGCTAGCTGAACTGTCCACCCTAAGCTGGAGGCTACGGCTGGGATGATGTGCCTCTAGTAGACCACCTGAATCCGGAATGATCTCGGCGGATCCCGGGATGCTGACGGTCATACCAAATCCCGTTGACTTCCATCAATGGCTCCTGCTTGTACGGGGAGGGGGGAAGAACTGCTAGGGGCTGATCATGCTGATACAACACCATCTGAGTGTTCTAAGATGGTGGTGGCTAAGAGTAGTGTTGCTGCAACGGCTAAACTGGCTCCGCATGGATGTGGTGAACCTGGCGGTACTGGGTGGGTGGCTGGGAAGAGCTATTGTTGCTAGAATCAGCATGTGACCTGGACGGGTGATGAATATGTGATTCATCACTTCAAAAGTAAAAAATAGAGCCTTGTTCCCGAGAAAAGAGGGGCATATTTCCCTTTATATTGCATAAATAGCATTCAAGCATACATTCATAATTCATACATTTTAGCAGCTCATTTGCATTTAAATAAGAAGCCAAAAATCCCTTGTAAAATAACCAATCCCTAAAATAACCTCTTCTCTATAATATATACTCCTTAGTTAATAATACATGGAAGAATGCCAAAAATCCCCCTTGTAAATTAGTCAATAAAGCCCTAGGCCCCTTGTACACTAAAATACATATAAAGCCCTCATACAAACTCCGAATTAGGTCTACTTACTCTTAGAATACTACATATTAAAAGACCTTCAAAATGAGACTAATTTCATTGAATTTGGAGCTCGTATGAGAAAGTTGGGTTTTTGGGCCACTTTGTATACTACATCTGTATATCTATGTATCCTTGTATTTATATATCATATTTGACCTCATCTCCGTCTTTGGTCAACATGAAACTTGTAGATCTCATCGAGATCTACAACTTTCATGTTTTGAGTTTTTCCAAATTCGGCCCCCTCTTCTCTCTACACGTGTATTTTCCTCCAGCTGCTCAAAGCAGGCCACGTGGCGCCCTCTGGTTGCGCCACGCGGCCCGCTTCCCCTCGCCTCATCCGCTTCATCTTCCAACCGTTGGATTCTCTTCCAGATCCAACGGCCCAGCTCTGCCCACGCGCGCCTAAAGCCTGGACCATCAGATCATCTCCGGCCTTAATCCACGCCGCACGTTCGCACTCTCACCAGAACACGCCACGTGGCGCTTTAAAGACCGCTTGATCACATCCACGATCCTCTGATCTCAGCCGTCTCTCCTTCCAGCGAGTCTCGGCCCTTCGATCAGCTCCATCTCCTCATCCAGGCCGCCCGCTCGCGCTTCGCCCGCAGCTAGCCACGTGGCTCCACTGCAGCCCATCATCTACGCGCCCCGATCTAATCCTACCGGCCCGCCACGCTTCGATCACCACCGTTGGATCACAAGATCCAACGGTGGAGACCTCGTCTCCTACCTCTGGGCGCCCCTCTCTCCCAAGTTCCTTGCCTTGCGGGAGGGGCGCCCCCTTTCTATTTCCGGCTGCACGTCAGCCACCCTCTCCGACCGCTAACACCCCCACGATGAGCCCCACTCATCCCTCTCCCTCGCCAGCTCTCCCACGCCCCACCACCTCCACCAGAGTCGTCCCACGTCGACCACCAACCTCGCCTCATCACCAGCCAACCCACCACCTTCAACTTATAAATACGCCACCACCGGCGACCTTCAGTCGCATCCGCCACTCCAGAGAGCTTCCTTGAGCTCAGACCTTCCCATTGGTGACAGCAATTCGACGCGTCTTCGAGCGACGAAGGGTATCAGCTCCGGCGAGATCCATGGCAGCTCCGCCGTGTCGCAGCGACTCCCACGAGCCGCTGCACGAGCTCGGGCGATCACCGGCCCTCGAGCGACGACCTGGACCTCAAGCAAGAGGCCCAATCCCCAGGTGAAACTCCTCCATTTCCCCTCCGATCGTTTCTTGTTTTTATCTTTGTTTTCTCCGATTTTATTCGACACCACCGGCCACCTTCTCGCTTCCAATCCATCTCGACGAGCTTCGCGTCGAAGCTCCCATCCTCGCGGTCCCATCTACATCCTCCGACGATGCCTCTCGCAATATTCTGATCACCAGCTCCGCCATTTGGCCGGAGCTCATCTCCAGACGTCCTCCTTCACGCCCTAGGCCTCGCCGACCACCTCCATCTCTCCACGAGCACGCGCACGCTTCGGCTATCTCCTCCAACCCCCTGCAGGTACCCAGCTTCTCACTGAACGGAAGGTCACCGGAGCCATCTTCGAGCTTCATCGCCATCGACATCAGGCCGCCTTCCGACGCTCCTGAGACCACCATCATCTCCGCCTCCTCGCCACGCATCTTCGGGGCTATCTCCGACAAGCCGGAGAGCGTCAGCACCTTGAGGAAGGACGGGCGGAGCTACAGCATCCTCGCCAGAGCCCCGCCTTCTCCTCCGCAGGCGGCGGAGGATCGTCGGAGCAGACGAGCAGCTGCCATTCGATCCCATCGATCGAACGGCCCTCACGTCTCCACGCATCACCTCACCGCAGCCGTCTACAACCGTTGATCGCCCCTCTGATCCAGCGGACCTTAGCAAGCCACGTCATCATCTTCCGCCTTCGATTGACCACCGTTAGATCTCTCCAGTCTGACGGCTCCTCACGTCGCCACGCGTCATCACCGCCACCCTTTGGATCTATCTTGATCCAAAGGCCCGCAGGCCGCCACGTCGACAAGGACCGAGCCTCGGCCCCAGACCTAGGCTCGGACGACCCGAGGCTACACCGAGCCTCATTCTAGACCTCCAAAGCACCCAAACCTCGTTCCGAGCCGCCGCAGCCATCCGAGCCTAGGCCGCCCCACGTGAGGAGCACGTGCGGCCTGGGTAAATTACACCGAGGCCCCTGGAGCTTTCCATAATTGCAAAAAGGTCCTGTGAAGCAGACCCCACGTGAGGAGCACGTGCTTTATGGAGAGTTTGCACAAGAGTTCCCCGCATTATAGGTAATTGCATTTTAGTCCCTGTCTGCATATTTGTTTATTGTAATTTTAATTTCCTGTATTGCATTTACACCCCTGTGTTTGCACGCATCCCTAGATTGCATTTTACATCATTTTGCAAATCTAAAAATGGCATTTTGGTGGGAATTTTGTCCTCTGTCTATTGGTCCACGTGTCACATTTTTGTAATTTCAGTTGGATTATTAATGAATTAATTGGTGAATTTTTGACATATTTTGCCCAGTGACACCTTTTAATTTGTAGTTAATTCTCTGAGCTTCCAAAAATCATCAAAAATTCACAGTAGCTTAAGGACATTATTCTTAGCATATCATAAAAATTTCATTGCATTTGCGACATAACGAGGCTTAATAAATTGTTGAATGATTTTCTTAGATTAATTTTATTTAATTCATTTCACAGTGAAATTCAGATCTGTTAATTTTCTTAGGTCCCTTATCATTAGAGCCACCTAGGATAATTTTAGTTCTTGAAAAAATTGTGGTTTGATATTTATTAAAATTAAAATATTGAAAATCACACTGTCTGCTCATTTAATTCACAGTAAATTTATTTAGTGTCGAAAAATTCCAAAAACATTCGTGTAGGTCATTTTCATCATCATTAATCCTCTGGCCAATTTGCATAATTTTTGGACTTCATTTGATATATTAATTAAATAGAACATTAAATTGGCCTGCATTGTCTGCATAAGTCTCCACAGAAATTGAAAAAGACAAAAAAAATATTTCCCGAAAATCTCACACTTGGATAATTGCTTAAAATTTATCTAAGGAGACAGATGCCTCCCTGAGATCGATCTTGGACTCCACCAAGTAAAAAAATTCATCACTTAACATTAATCGATAAGTGGTTTTTGATTAACCCCTCGTATCCGACTGCAACTAAACACATTAAGTAATTTGGACATTAATTTGACCGAATTAACATAGGGTGCGGGAGCGTTATCAAAATAGCGCCATTGTCGGGGAGGCACGGCTTAGGTTAAATTTTAGCGAATTTTTGAGTGTTTGATTTTCCTTCCCCGGGTAGTCTGACCCCCGGTTTTCTTGTAATTATTTTCTCTCCTTTATTTTTGCATTTTTTTATTTTTGTGTAACTCTCTGACCTCCATTTATTTTTGTGCGAGGACCGCGAGGAGTCGGCGACGCTTCGAGGACTTAGCATTTAAATTTGTGTTGAGTGAAAGAGAGGCTTTGTAATTACATTTTATTTCATTTTATTTCGCATCATTTCCAGCGGTTCCTGTTTGGGATCTCGCGTGTGTAAAGATAGTGGAACTGTGTCCCGTGTGCTGTGTGGGTGAATTGTAACTTAGCTTGCACTAGCGGCTCCCCGAGCCAATCTAGGAATTACTTGTGCTCGTAATCAATAGGACCACACAAAACACTTAATAGACGCACCTAGACCGCAGTACTTAGTCAAAATTAAACTGTTCTTCACGCTAATAGAACTGCCTGTCTAGGAGCGGCTTTCTTCGCCTGCATTTGCATGTAGATAAAGCTTTCAATTCTGTATTGCATCCTGCATAAAAGCGAAGGGATCACTGTAAGTATTCTTCACTCAGCATAGCATCATCGATTTTTCGTGCATCGGCTTTTTCGATTTCCCCCTCTGATTTTCTCATTTAAATTAAACAGGAAATTGGGACTGTCCGATAGGCGGGCTTTGTGGTGGACTTAATAAAGTGATAACTTAACTTTAAAATCGGGACTGCTAACAGTATTGACCAAAAAAGAGAATAAATGTTTGCGGGAGACTAATCCCCGACCTTGTATTCAGGCTGAGTGAGGGTACTTGAGTGTGTGTGAACACCTTAAGGTAGAGCCCAAATCCCCGTCTTCCATATCACGTTCTAACTAATCCTAGCAAATATCACAAGCCGAATAATTTCAGATTCTTTGACTAGTACCAAGTAGCCTCCGCCTGTCTCAGGTAGATAGGGGCGAAATTGCGGTACTTTGCGACAAGCTGCTAGTAACCCCCCGGGGTGAAGTTCCGGCCTTGTCAGCCTCCGCCTGCTTGCAGGTAGATAGGGGCGTGGTCACTGAATCCATCGGCTTGGGATAGGAGCGAAGAAAGGAAGGAGCGGCGGTATCTTAGGCGACAGGATTGACAGGGAAGACGCATCCGGCTCTGAGCCGACTTCCCTATAGGCCGCGTAATCCTTGCTACTTTTGCTTGAATATCACACTTAAAAACTACAAGATTAATTGGACTCGACTTTGAGTCCTTCACGGTGTTGAGTGTGAACCCAGGGTCTTGGATTGTTCTTTTTGCTTGCTTCAGGTAGGAGTAAAATCCTATCTTCTTCTCTCTTCATCAAGATGAGTGACTGGGGAGATCTCGACGCGTTATTCACTGATCTCTCTATGAGTCCCCCGAGTAACTCATCTTTATCGGTCCGAGCGCACCTTGGACCACCCAGGACTCATGACCCTCTTGAGTCCTGGTTCCCTCATGCTCAGGGTGGTTACTCTCAAACCAACCCATTTATCTCCTTCGAGATTACCGAGAAAGACCGTCGCCTCGGTAATCCCTTCCTTGATTTGCCCTCTAACACCGATCTTATTTCCCAATCCCCAGAACTGGAGGGCGAGATGTCGCCAAGGATGCCACCAGATGAGGACCAGATGCGACAAATTCTTAGATGCCTCGTCGAAGCCGAACAAAAGAATGTAGATCTCACGGCGCGGATGGGACAGATCATAGTAGCTGAGGGGATCGACCGACCAATGGTCGATACTTACAACCCGGCGGAGAACGAGATCCAAAATTGGTTAGCACCTGCAGTTCCCGACCAGGCATTCGAGCTGAAGCCCCACTTCCTTAGTCTGCTTCCGAAGTTCAACGGAAACCTCAGTGAAGAGCCATACACCTTCCTCCGTGACTTCGAACTAGTGTGCAACAATCTTAGCCATCCCAATGTTGGCCAAGATTATATCCGGCTGAAGGCCACCCGTTTCGCCTTAGGAGATAAGGTTGCTCATTGGTTGAAAAACTTAGGGGTGGTATGTACTACCTGGATGCAGTTCAAGGATCTTTTCTTGAAGAAGTTCTACCCTCTCAGTAGGACTAATCAGATGAGAACGAAGATCGCCAGCTTCGCTCAAGGACCCAGTGAACCTTTCCATGAAGCTTGGGACAGGTTCAATGACTTAGTACAGAAATGCCCATGCCACGGCATTTCGAAGGCGATCTTAGTCCAGACCTTGTTCTGTGGTCTAACCCCAGAAATGCAGGGGTTAGTCAGCGCCGCCTGTGGAGGAAGCTATCTGAACAAGAATGAGCACGATGTATGGAAGATCCTAGAACAATTGGCAGAAACCGGCAGGTCACAGACCACAAGGGCCTATCAGTTGTCTCCCTCAATCTTATCCAATGAGACAACTAGAAGGACTGTTGCAGATCTGACTGAGGACCTCATCCCCAGCATGGGGATGATAGCCGACAAGCTGACCATGGTCGAGCAGATCCATAAGAGAGTCGCGGAGATGGAGTCTCTTTCGAGCCTACCCAAGAAAGTGGAGGAACTCTCTGAAAAGGTAGCTAAGATCAAGCTACCTACCCCTTCTGCACCACCTGTACCTGTACATCGAGTCCATCTTGTACAGGAACAGGCACCGGGGTCTCAGAGCAGCTGGGATCAGACTTATACCCAGCAGAACCATCATGCACCCCCACAAGTAGAGACGGAATACGAGGAGCCTCCGCCAGTATACGAGATCAACGGGCTTTGGTATAGCCGTGACCCGATAGTCCGGCAAATCGAGATGGGGAAGGATCAGCCACACCGCCCATCCCCAGTCTACCAAGAAACCAGGCCCGTCACAGTCCCGCGCTTCCAGTCCAGGCCAGAACAGGGGTACCAGCCGCAACAGCGCACCTACCAGCAGGGGCCAACACCATCCCATCAGCAGCAGTATCGGCACGGCCAGCAGGGCCAATACAGGACCGCATCTGCACAGTAGCCAGCCCAGCCCACCGAATTGGAGTCCCTTACCTTGGCGATCCAGACCCTGTCTGATAGGGTCCAACAAATGCAGAATGACTACCTGGACATGAGGACCGACATCAATCGGGTCTCTCGTGCCCAGGACCAACAAATGGCGCCAAGAACCCCAATTCCCGCACAGGTTCAGGCCAACCCGAACAACGTACACTAGGGCCAGAACCGACCTCGAGATCATGTATACTATTCAGATAATTATTTACCTGAACATGAGATCCTTTCATACGATAATGTAAATCATATGTCCCTCAGGAGCGGAAGGACCGTGACCATACCTGATCGGGCACGGGCGCGAAAGGAAGGAGCCTCCGAAACTCTACCTGAGGAGAATTCGGAGGAAGAAGAGGAGGAGCATCACCACCACCATCGCCAGCAGAAGAAGAGGACATCTGAGTCCACGAAGCAGCATTCGCGCATCCACGTAGAGTCAGACGACACCGATGAGCCCGCACCTCCATCTGAGGAGGATTGTCCTGAAGAAGCGGAAGAAGCGTCACCGGTTTTGCCTCAGCATTTTCTTTTTGGTCAGAGTCCAAGTCCGAGTCTGTATCAGAGTCAGAGTCAGAGTCATGTTAAGAACTCAGTTCCAGCAGCTAATGAAAATATTTCAGTTCCAGAACCTGAGTTGGAGTCAATAATCCCTTTCCCCCGAGCTCTTAAGGGTGGGAAGAAGAAAATCAAAAAAATCCAAAAAGATGACCCTCAAATGGCTGAAATCTGTAATAAACACATCAAGGTCACAATCCCTTTTGACAAGTTCGTGGAAATGACCCCTGCATTCCAAAAATACCTTAAGGTGAGATACACACCCACTAGGGTTAGCAGGAAGACTAAAAGCCATGTTGAGAAACACGTTTTATCATTAGCCACGACTTGTGCAATAAAGAACTCGTTTCCTCGGAAACGAAGAGACATGGGTGCACATTATGTAGTGAGTCATGTTGATGACATCGCGTTTGCACGCACTCTCCTGGACAATGGTTCCTCGATCAACTTGATACCCACAGCCCTCTATGAGCGGCTTAATCTCGGACCTCTTAGGAAATCTAGAGCTATTCTGCAGTTTGCTGACAAATCAACTAAGAGGTCCCAAGGAGAGTTAAGGAACATTGTGATCAAAGTCGAGGGACAAGAATACATGGTGGACTTCACTGTCCTAGATATGGAAACCCCTCGTAATTGGAGAGATTCCCAGATCATTCTAGGTAGGCCCTTCCTCAGAACAGCGGGGGCCTTGTTTGATTATAAGAATGGGAAGATTCAGTTCCAAACTCCAGGCGGAGATGAGGAACTTGAAATGAAGCAGACCAGATGGCAGAGACCGGACTCCGAATCCAGCACAAAGTACTCTTCTACCGGAACAGACTGTGAGCATGTAGACTTAGTTGGGCCATGGAGACAGAACCCAGCCAGCACCGATGTGTCCATCTCCTTTGATGATGATCCAGTGCATGAGTCAGTCTGCGAGATCCTCAAGAACGAATACAGCTCTGAGCCTGCATCGCCCTACATCTTCGATGACGTAGAGGCCCAGTTGGGTCTGTCAGTCCTTACATCCTTAGGACAATCGGAAGATGAGGATGACGAGTCGGACGAGGCGTTTGCCGATTGCATGGAGACCTTTGACGATCCGACTCCAGAGTCGCGCTTGGTGGCAGCTATCACAGAAGACGATCCAGCCACATTCAACACTGAACCAGAACAGATTGAGCCAGATTTCTTAGACGATCAAACTATTCCTGAGCTCAAACCTTTACCCAAAACCTTGAAATATGCCTTCCTTGCGGGCCAAGACATGAAATTTCCGGTCATTATCAGTTCGCAATTGACCGAGGAGTAGGAATCTCGCTTGCTAGAGATCCTGGAGAAAAACCGCAAGGTGATAGGCTGGAGCATTTCCGATCTCCACAGGATAAATCCCGCTCTGTGTTCGCACCATATTTACTTGGAGAACGAAGCCAAACCCTCTCGTGAATTCCAACGCCGTTTGAATCCAAATTTACGAGAGGTAGTGAAGAAAGAGATAGAAAAATGGTGCGACGCGGGTTTTATCTACCCAATCTCTGACTCTAAGTGGGTGCCCCAATCCATGTTGTCCCGAAAAAGTCAGGAATTCAGACGACCACCAACGAGGACGGAAAGGAGATCATGACGAGAGTACCCACGTCGTGGCGCGTCTGTGTGGATTACAGACGCCTGAATGCCGCGACGAAGAAGGATCATTTCCCCCTACCGTTCATTGATCAGATCCTAGAAAGACTAGCGGGGAAAGAATTCTTCTGCTTTCTAGATGGGTTCTCGGGCTACAATCAAGTAGCCATAGCTCCAGAGGACCAGGAAAAAACCACGTTTACATGCCCCTTTGGTACCTATGCTTTCAGGCGCATGCCTTTTGGGCTATGCAATGCTCCAGGTACTTTTCAAAGGTGCATGATTGCTGTATTCGCCGAAATGGTCGGCAAATTCCTGGAAGACTTCATGGATGACTTCTCGGTCCATGGCGATTCTTTCGATTCCTGTCTTAGGAATCTGGACCGAGTCCTCAAGAGATGTTGTGAGGTTAATCTGGTGCTCTCCTGGGAGAAAAGTCACTTCATGGTGACGGAGGGCATAGTGTTGGGGCATGTCATCTCCAAGAGAGGAATGGAGGTTGACCCTGCCAAGGTGGACGTGATCAGACGACTCCAACCACCAACCAACGTAAGGCAGTTGCGGTCATTCCTCGGGCATGTCGGATTTTATCGGAGATTTATTAAGGATTTTTCTAAGATTGCCCGACCGCTAACTGAGCTTTTAGGCAAAGACATGGAGTTTATTGTAGATCACAAATGTCCTGAGGCCTTTAAGCTGTTACAAGGAATGATCATGGACGCACCCATACTACAAGCCCCAGATTGGTCTCTATCCTTTGAGATCATGACGGACGCCTCTGATTATGTTGTCGGGGCTGTGTTGGGACAAAGAAGAGATGGTGTCCCGTTTGCAATTCACTACGCAAGCAAAGTGCTTGATTCTGCTCAGTGTAACTATACGGTTACAGAAAAGGAAATGCTTGCGGTAGTGTTTGCCTTGGACAAATTCAGATCTCATTTAATCGGATCCAAGGTAACTGTGTTCACAGACCATACGGCACTACGATATTTGATGGAGAAGAAGGACGCGAAGGCGCGTCTTCTTCGTTGGATTTTACTTCTCCAGGAGTTTGATTTGGACATCCGTGATAAACCTGGTAAGAAGAACGTAGTGGCCGATCATCTTTCTCGTCTCGAAGATCTTAATACTTCCGAGGTTTCACCAATTCGAGACTCCTTCCCTGACGAGTCGATTTTTGTTATCGACTCACTCCCATGGTACGCCAATATCGTGAATTATCTTGTCTCCAAGAAAGTTCCTGAAGATTGGCCCAAGAGCCAAATCGACCGACTAAAGTCGGACGCAAGACACTACCATTGGGAGGATCCGATCCTTTTCTTTGAAGGACCGGATTGTGTCTGGAGACGTTGTATTCCTCAGGAGGAACGCCAGAGTGTCCTTTCTTTATGCCATAGCTTAGAGGCAGGAGGACACCACTCCGGGAAGAGGACCGCATGGATGGTACTTCAGTGTGGCTTCTACTGGCCGACTCTGTTTCGCGATGCCACCGCCTTCGCGAAGTCGTGCCCAGTTTGCCAGAGAATGGGAGGAACCGTTGGTTCCAAGGATGAGATGCCAATGCAGTCGGTCATCATTTGTGATGTCTTTGACGCCTGGGACATCGATTTCATGGGCCCATTCCCTGTCAGCCATGGGTTCGAATACATCCTCCTTGCGGTAGATTATCTGTCCAGATGGGTGGAGGCTATCCCAACCCGAGCCGCAGACAGCAGGACTGTCTGTAAATTCATCAGAGAGCACATAATCTCTAGGTTCGGGATCCCCAAAATGATGATATCAGACGGGGGTAGCCACTTTGTGAATCGGGAGATGAAGAAACTCCTGAAGGACTACGGCATCGAACACCGTGTCGCGAGTCCTTACCACCCACAAACCAATGGTATGGCTGAGGTGTCGAATAGGGAGGTGAAAACCATATTGCAAAAGCTTGTCCGCCCGGACAGGAAGGACTGGTCTCAGATCTTGGATCAAGTCCTCTGGGTGTATAGGACGGCTTACAAGACACCGTTAGGCACCTCCCCATTCCGAATGGTATTCGGAAAGCTGTGCCATTTGCCCGCAGAGTTAGTGCACAAATCAGAATGGGCAATAAAAAAGGTCAACTGGAACACACACCTGTGGAAGAAACAGAGAGACATGGATCTGAATGAGCTTGTGGAAGTCAGAAACCGAGCATACGACAACAGCTTGGTGTACAAGGACAAGGTAAAGCGTTGGCATGATAGGTATATCAGACGAAAGACCTTTGTTCCGGGACAGAAGGTATGGTTGTTCAATACTAGGCTGAAGATTTTCCAAGGCAAGTTGAAGTCTAAGTGGACGGGACCATTTGTAGTCCGTACGGTGCACGATAGTGGATGTGTCGAGATCTCAGATCTCGCAGATGACACACCGACATTCCTAGTGAATGGACAGCTGTTGAAGCACGTCGTCGAATCCAATGAGCAGTTAGTCCATGTTGAGGAGATTGTATTCATGCGTGAGACAGATGCAGCAGATTCACATCGAGCCGCGTATGAAACCTTGCAGCAATGAATTCCAGCCATCAGCAGCATCTTGAAAGATTCAGACCGACTCATCTGTATATATCATTCTTCCTGTATATCCTATCTTTTACCCCCGCGATTCTAGTAACACATCCCCACATCATCGAACCAGTATCTTGGACTATGCTTAGGATGACCAGATCCTAAGTATAGGGGGGAGGGGTCACCTGAGTCGGTTCTCTGTACATTCTCCAGATCACATTGGTCCTCATATTCATTTCCTACCGATACTTAGGCTGACCTGAGCCTAAGTATAGGGGGGACCGATGCCCGCATTGATTTTCATCCACTTCCCATCTCTCCCTCGTCCGCCCCATTTTTCTGATCTTATGCTACACTTAGACTGTCAGAGCCTAAGTATAGGGGGGCGAAACGACTTCTATACTTTTTGTTCCTTTTGCTCTCCTACGCTTAGCACGAGCTATGTCTTTTTCCTCGCTCTTCGTGCTCTGAGGACATAGCACACGCTAAGTATAGGGGGGTGTGTATATATTACATATATACTTTACCCATAGCTCGTACTTTCGCGTATTTTTGTATATATTTTACAATAATTACGGGTGGGTAAAAATCGAAAAAAAAATGATGAAAAGAGGCTTCTTACTCATGCATGTCATCTCTGCATCCAAGAAAAATAAAAAGAGTCTTGCATTTTCATAGCATGACATCTCATCTCATCTGCATATCTTTGCATATGCAAAGTGAAAAGCTAGTGGGTTCTGGACCAAGTTATGAGTAGATATTGAGGATGGACTTGATTTTACCTTAATCCACCTAATTTCAGAGGAACCTTATAGGAACTGGAGTTAAGATTTCTCAGGTCAAGTGACTTAATTCTTTGAGTCCGCAAGTCTATGTTCACATGTCATCTTGATTAGTCTAAGTAGAATATCTCGTGCATACGCAGGATTCTTTTAGATAATGACCTAACTTGGACAAGCACTGTGCACGTAGCTCTTCATTGATGAGGTGGTGAGGAGGTAGAATCCTTTAGCTTGGAGTAGCACACGGGTGGAAACATCTGTCCTCCTCTAGGGAGGGTAGTGCATCTCAACCTAGTCTGGTGGTGTTGACATCTAAGGACAGGATGCTGTGGGTTGCAATAATGCTTCAAAAGAGGGATAGTCTACTGGCTCAATAGGAAAAACTCCTGATGTACATGCTGCTCTTTTTGAAAAAAGAAATGCGAAAACTCCAAAAAAATCAGACAGGTCCAAGAGAAAATAAAATACCTGTCGGAGCCTGTATACTAGTAAAGAAATGCAGCTGGATGACTTGGCTACACTGGTCAGGCATCCCGGGATAGGTAGCTACACTGGCTACCATCCATTCTCTTCTCTACCCCCTCCTCTTGGGTTGGTTGCACTTGAACTTAGAAGGGAATACCTCACTCCTCGAGGAAAGAGTTGCTGGACCGGGTTATTGAGTTACCTTGTTAGAGGAGGCTGGTTCCGAGCCATTTCTGATGTGGAGAGTTACAAATCACTTACACAGTACAAGTAAGAATCATAGTCATCAGAAATTTGCGTTTGAGGATTTGTTCTGACCTGACTATTGAGGCGTCCTGAATAGAAGACTTGTGGAACTTGAAGTCTATTAGGTCTTAAGTTCAAGTCCAAATAAGGTTCCGCCACACAATTAATCCAAAGGTCGAGTCAGGCTCCATTTTTAACTTTTGTTCATGACCTTGGTTTGGAACCCAAAATCATTTCACTCTTGCATTTCATTTAGTTGCTCAGGGACGAGCAAGGTTTAAGTATAGGGGGTTGATGAATCTGTGATTCATCACTTCAAAAGTCAAAAATAAAGCCTTGTTCCCGAGAAAAGAGGGGCATATTTCCCTTTATATTGCATAAATAGCATTCAAGCATACATTCATAATTCATACATTTTAGCAGCTCATTTGCATTTAAATAAGAAGCCAAAAATCCCTTGTAAAATAACCAATCCCTAAAATAACCTCTTCTCTATAATATATACTCCTTAGTTAATAATACAGGGAAGAATGCCAAAAATCCCCCTTGTAAATTAGTCAATAAAGCCCTAAGCCCCTTGTACACTAAAATACACATAAAGCCCTCATACAAACTCCGAATTAGGTCTACTTACTCTTAGAATACTACATATTAAAAGACCTTCAAAATGAGACTAATTTCATTGAATTTGGAGCTCGTATGAGAAAGTTGGGTTTTTGGGCCACTTTGTATACTACATCTGTATATCTATGTATCCTTGTATTTATATATCATATTTGACCTCATCTCCGTCTTTGGTCAACATGAAACTTGTAGATCTCATCGAGATCTACAACTTTCATGTTTTGAGTTTTTCCAAATTCGGCCCCCTCTTCTCTCTACACGTGTATTTTCCTCCAGCCACTCAAAGTAGGCCACGTGGCGCCCTCTGGTTGCGCCACGCGGCCCGCTTCCCCTCGCCTCATCCGCCTCATCTTCCAACCATTGGATTCTCTTCCAGATCCAACGGCCCAGCTCTGCCCACGCACGCCTAAAGCCTGGACCATCATATCATCTCCGGCCTTAATCCACGCCGCACGTTCGCGCTCTCACCAGAACACGCCACGTGGCGCTTTAAAGACCGCTTGATCGCATCCACGATCCTCTGATCTCAGCCGTCTCTCCTTCCAGCGAGTCTCGGCCCTTCGATCAGCTCCATCTCCTCATCCAGGCCGCCCGCTCGCGCTTCGCCCGCAGCTAGCCACGTGGCTCCACCGCAGCCCATCATCTACGCGCCCCGATCTAATCCTACCCGCCCGCCACGCTTCGATCACCACCGTTGGATCACAAGATCCAACGGTGGAGACCTCGTCTCCTACCTCTGGGCGCCCCTCTCTCCCACGTTCCTTGCCTTGCGGGAGGGGCGTCCCCTTTCTATTTCCGGCTGCACATCAGCCACCCTCTCCGACCGCTAACACCCCCACGATGAGCCCCACTCATCCCTCTCCCTCGCCAGCTCTCCCACGCCCCACCACCTCCACCAGAGTCGCCCCACGTCGACCACCAACCTCGCCTCGTCACTAGCCAACCCACCACCTTCAACTTATAAATACGCCACCACCGGCGACCTTCAGTCGCATTTGCCACTCCAGAGAGCTTCGTTGAGCTCAGATCTTCCCATTGGTGACAGCAATTCGACGCGTCTTCGAGCGACGAAGGGTATCAGCTCCGGCGAGATCCACGGCAGCTCCGCCGTGTCGCAGCGACTCCCACGAGCAGCTGCACGAGCTCGGGCGATCACCGGCCCTCGAGCGACGACCTGGACCTCAAGCAAGAGGCCCAATCCCCAGGTGAAACTCCTCCATTTCCCCTCCGATCGTTTCTTGTTTTTATCTTTGTTTTCTCCGATTTTATTCGACTCCACCGGCCACCTTCTCGCTTCCAATCCATCTCGACGAGCTTCGCGTCGAAGCTCCCATCCTCGCGATCCCATCTACATCCTCCGACGACGCCTCTCGCAATATTCCGATCACCAGCTCCGCCATTTGGCCGGAGCTCATCTCCAGACGTCCTCCTTCACGCCCTAGGCCTCGCCGACCACCTCCATCTCTCCACGAGCACGCGCACGCTTCGGCTATCTCCTCTAACCCCCTGCAGGTACCCAGCTTCTCACTGAACGGAAGGTCGCCGGAGCCATCTTCGAGCTTCATCGCCATCGACATCAGGCCGCCTTCCGACGCTCCTGAGACCACCATCATCTCCGCCTCCTCGCCACGCATCTTCGGGGCTATCTCCGACAAGCCGGAGAGCGTCAGCACCTCGAGGAAGGACGGGCGGAGCTACAGCATCCTCGCCGGAGCCCCGCCTTCTCCTCCGCAGGCGGCGGAGGATCGTCGGAGCAGACGAGCAGCTGCCGTTCGATCCCATCGATCTAACGGCCCTCACGTCGCCACGCATCACCTCACCGCAGCCATCTCCAACCATTGATCGCCCCTCTGATCCAGCGGACCTCAGCAAGCCACGTCATCATCTTCCGCCTTCGATTGACCACTGTTAGATCTCTCCAGATCTGACGGCTACTCACGTCGCCACGCGTCATCACCGCCACCCTTTGGATCTATCTTAATCCAAAGGCCCGCGGGCCGCCACGTCGACAAGGATCGAGCCTCGGCCCCAGACCTAGGCTCGGACGACCCGAGGCTACACCGAGCCTCATTCCAGACCTCCAAAGCGCCCAAACCTCATTCCGAGCCGCCGCAGCCATCCGAGCCTAGGCCGCCCCACGTGAGGAGCACGTGCGGCCTGGGTAAATTACACCGAGGCCCCTGGAGCTTTCCATAATTGCAAAAAGGTCCCTGTGAAGCAGACCCCACGTGAGGAGCACGTGCTTTATGGAGAGTTTGCACAAGAGTTCCCCGCATTATAGGTAATTGCATTTTAGTCCCTGTCTGCATATTTGTTTATTGTAATTTTAATTTCCTGTATTGCATTTACACCCCTGTGTTTGCACGCATCCCTAGATTGCATTTTACATCATTTTACAAATCTAAAAATTGTATTTTGTTGGGAATTTTGTCCTCTGTCTATTGGTCCACGTGTCACATTTTTGCAATTTCAGTTGGATTATTAATGAATTAATTGGTGAATTTTTGACATATTTTGCCCAGTGACACCTTTTAATTTGTAGTTAATTCTCTGAGCTTCCAAAAATCATCAAAAATTCACAGTAGCTTAAGGACATTATTCTTAGCATACCATAAAAATTTCATTGCATTTGCGCGCATAACGAGGCCTTAATAAATTGTTGAATGATTTTCCTAGATTAATTTTATTTAATTCATTTAACAGTGAAATTCAGATCTGTTAATTTTCTTAGGTCCCTTATCATTAGAGCCACCTAGGATAATTTTAGTTCTTGAAAAAATTGTGGTTTGATATTTATTAAAATTAAAATATTAAAAATCACACTGTCTGCTCATTTAATTCACAGTAAATTTATTTAGTGTCGAAAAATTCCAAAAAAATTAGTGTAGGTCATTTTCATCATCATTAATCCTCTTGCGAATTTGCATAATTTTTGGACTTCATTTGATATATTAATTAAATAGAACATTAAATTGGCATGCATTGTCTGCATAAGTCTCCACAGAAATTGAAAAAGACAAAAAAATTATTTCCCGAAAATCTCACACTTGGATAATTGCTTAAAATTTATCTAAGGAGACAGATGCCTCCCTGAGATCGACCTTGGACTCCACCAAGTAAAAAAATTCATCAGTTAACATTAATCGATAAGTGGTTTTTGATTAACCCCTCGTATCCGACTGCAACGAAACACATTAAGTAATTTGGACATTAATTTGACCGAATTAACATAGGGTGCGGGAGCGTTATCAACGGGGCTGAGAAGTCGTCAGTGCCTCCTGGAGACACATGATCTGGGTCTTCAGGTTACTGAGGGTCTGTGCCAACTGGTCAATCTACGTCATGCTCTAGCGCTGCTTCTTCTCGATAATCTTTATGCAGTCTAACTTCTTGTTGATGATACCCATGTCAGTTGCCGACGACTCTGCATGTACTATTGTTGCTGTTGACGAAGTGGATGGGCCCGCATCAACCCGTGTTATTCTCTGATAGGACATGGCTTGTAGAAGGGACTTCCCCTGAGTATAGACTCGGGTCTGGGACATCACTGTAAGTTCTCATCCATCTCCTCATAGATGGCCCAGACCTGGTCCTCATCCTTGGCAAAGTAGGAGCCCCACATGAGGCATTGACAAGCTCCTGTAGCTCTGGTGTCAGCCCACAAAATATCCTCTACACTAAGTTGGGCTTGGAAATCTCATGGTGTGGACATCGGTTGATGAGCTCACAAACCCGATCTCACGCCTCATGAAACTGCTTGTTGGGGATCATGGCGAAGTTGTTGATCAGAGCTCGAGCTGAATTCGTCCAGTCGAGTGGATAGTACTTGTTCAAGTACTCAGTCCGGAACTGCTCCCAAGTAGTAACCTATCTCCCCAAATGCTTCAGCCAGTAGGTTGCTCTGTCAACCAAAGAGAAAGGGAATGCTATCATTTTGATGGTGTCATCATCCACGAATCTGTCGTGGACTGTGATGCAGGTCATCTCAAATTCTTGTAAGTGCAGATGCGGCTCCTCATGGATAGCCCATGAAACTTGGGCAAGAGCTGAATCGTTTGGGGGATGAGCTTGAAGTCGCCCAGAATCTTAGGGAGCTGGATCCAATGATGGGTGAGGGTTGCACCAGGGTTGTGCAACTGTTTCCTCAGTCGTGGTTGTCTGGCTGGCTTTGGCTGTCCTCCGGGTGTATGTCTACTCCTCCTCCAGGTGCTAGGATGTCTCCACTGGCTGGTCGTTGTGGCTCTCCTCTGTCGGCTCACATCTGTTCTAACTCATGACGCACCTCTGCCACGAAGGCTCCCTGATCTCTAATATGTCTCTGCATCATCTCTAGGAAGGCTAGAAGTGTGTTGTTGATGGCACCCTAATCAAGAACATAGGTAGAGCCATGGGGTTGCACATCGGTATGTCCTTCGTTGCTGGTCATCTCGTGGGTCTTTGCAAGGGCAAAACACTCGAACTCAGGTATTGTCAAATGAATAAATAGCTGTACTGGTCTCTGCTCGGGTCCCTCAGGGCTGGTGGAGGAAGGGTGGTCGAGGGGGAACAGGTTGGTAGTGAACTCAGGTTTGGAGAGCGGGTTTGGACTCCCCGAAACTGTCCTAGATGAATGGGGAGGAGTGCTCGAGAGCGGTGCTGTCAAAGGTAGCCTAAGGAACCTCCTTCCCATCATCGTGATATAGGGATGAAATGCGGATGAGATCTGGAAAGCAAACAAGACCAGCAGTCAAACCCCCAATTCACCTACTCAACACAAGAGCTGATGACTGTAAAGGTTCGGTCGTTAGTCTTGTCAATTTTATTTTAGGTGATAAATCAGTCTTGCGGAGCGATTAAGCAAGCTGGTAGGAACCCGATGCTCCCATGAGACTGGCCCAATCCCAAAGCAATATATTTCCCTGCTAGTGTGAATTGTGGATCGCTTACCGGCTACTCGATCAATTCAATATGTTAAGGATGTCGTGGTCCGCTTTACCGGCTATCGAAGAGATCCTCACTGGAGAATGACTAATCCCAAGACCAGTACTCTAACGAAAGTTCAGGTGTGGCTCTAGCCTAGTGTGTGGGTCACTCTCTCGTTCAAGCAAGCCAACCAATGAGGGGTGACTTACCCCAAAACAAATATTTTAAAGTGAGATGTCTTTTAAGATCAAGTTCGCATTAGCAATCCCAAATTTTATTGCTTTCTCTTTTTTAGATATTTTTCAAATGAAAACAATGCCTAACGAATTTTTCGAGATCCTGATTTATTTTTAAGTCCAAAAATAGGGGAAGAAGTCGAAAAAACCAATGTGCGTTCAAACACAATGATGCATGCAAAGATAGAGATGCGTACTTGTCACTAGCACTCTACATGCAGGGTGATCTGCGCATAAATTAAAAGACAGAATTAAAACTAATCTAAATGATACACGAAGAAAATGGCCTTAAGACAAGCAACTTCTAATGATCGTGAAAAACCGTAGTCAACTGATCAAAGAGAGGTCGATGTCAGGTCTCGGGTGTCGATAGGTATCCGCCACAATGGATCATGCATACGTTGTATATGACCTCTAGCGGTACGTGACCTCTCAATTGATCAAGCTAACTTTTTCTTATTTTGAATTATTAATAAGGTCCAATTATGCTCTATAGGTGCAAGCAATCTATTAGGGATTGGGCCTTAAGTTATTTATGTCACAATCAAGAAACATCCTAAGTTTAGGGGCCAAATTCTTCGGGAATCAAATAAAAAAGGTGATAAAAACAAAACCACAAAAAACTCGATGAGGTCCCCCAAGCACACCGGTGCTCGGCAAAATAGACCCCGAAATAAGAGTCAAGTGTCCAACAAGTCCAAGGTCCAAATTATTATAATAATAAATGTGCTGAAAATAAATTAACTACTCTACTCTACTCTAAAGGCTATAACTGTCTCATGCTCTCCTCTGCTCCTCCTCGAATGCGGGTTTCCTCCAAAGCGTCCTCGGGCGGTTCCTCGTACAAAAAGTGTAACAGAAACAGGTCAGAAAACAGTTATAACAAATAGAGATAAAAATAAACAAAAAGGCTGAAAAACGACTACTAAGCCATGCTCCCCGACAACGGCGCTATTCTAATGAGAGACTCGCCAACTAGGGTTAAGTATCAATGTAGATCAAGGTCGTTACGACCTCAATCGATGAATCAGTCTTAACAAGAAAAATAGAGAACCACTCAAATCAAGCAATCAAAACACAAAAATAATGCCAGTGGTCTCCGCTACTTATTTTAACTTGGTATAGCGACCAGGGTCGAACTCAAGGAGCAAGAGAAACCTTTTGAAGTAGTCGAAATTCAAAAGCTAAAATGTATATTTCTATTATATTTTAATTTTGCAAATCTTTTTAGGATTTTCAATTAATAATAAAAAACAAATAAATAAGAAAACTATGCACACAATCACACCTTTTAAATTTTTATTTTTAGAACTAAAATACTCAAAAATTCAAAATAAAAATATTTTTGTTTTTTTTTTCAAATATTCAAATATTTTTGGTGATTTTCTGGGATTTTATAAAAATAAAACAAGCTAAACAGAGAAACAGTGCACAACCAGAACAAGATGACAAATTAAAAATACTTAAAGTGTCCTAATGTCCTAGGGGACAATTTTATGATAAACTAGAAACAAAATGCGACAAACAAAATCTGGAAATGTATTTTTTTTCGTTTTTCTAGAATTGTTTATGATTTTTATAAGTTTTTGAGAGTTTTTAGATTTTTAGGGGTTTTATGATGATTTTCAAAACAAAAATGATATTGGAAATAAAGCAAACAAAAAACAAATATCACTAATTTTTATGGAATTTTCAAAAGAAACTTTAGAATTTTTATGTATTTTATAATATAGACAATAAGCTTTTTATGGGTTTTTTATTTTTAGAAAATAAAAGACATCACTAAATTAATCCCAAAAATTTAGAATAAATATTATGTGTCAGCAGGAGCTAACAGTAATTTTTATAGAATTTTTGGGCTTAATTTGTTTAAAAACAAGGCACACAGTTTGTAGGGACCTAGTTGAAATTACGAGAAAGTTCGCAGGCCAAATATTAACATAGACAAGAAACTCAGAGCCAATAGTGCAAAATGTCTAGAGAATTCACGCACGTGCGCAATATACGACGCATAGGGGCATAAAAGTAAATATCAGAAAATATTCATTCCAAACAGAAAACTCAGATGTTTAGGATAAAACATGCAAATACACCACAAAATCACGTAGGTCAGCACGTGAGCTCACGCAAATAGGATTGAAATGCAAATATAGAAAATGGCAAGGGTCCACATGCAAAATAACCACACTATATAAAACTACTATAAATAATTACAGGACTAAACGATAAAGATGAAATAGAGAGGGCCTAAGGATAAATTACCCCTTATTAGGCACGATCCAATGACCGATGTCGGTTCACTTACGATCAGACGGTAGGGATGCAAGGTTACCGCTTTGGTGATGAACGACGAAGATGGGATCCTCATATGGATCTGACGATGGAGGTCCTCCCATAGACGAATGATTATGATTAGAGCTGGAGTGGCACTAGATCGGACATTGGGAGGGATGTCTAGAAAATCGGGGAAGAACACGCCTCCGACGAGTTTCAGTCGTCATTCCGCACGGTTCAGACGTCATCACGAGCTGCTGGGATGTGGAGGAAGTCTGCAATGATACTCCGCAGCGGCTGGGTAGCTCAGAAGGGCACAGGACCAAGTAGGGGGTCCTGGGGAGGCATGGGGGTCCTGGAGCTGTCCACGATATCTCTGACCTCTACATGAGGTCTGGTTGCACGCAAACCCAGCATGATATGATATATGCTCGGAGGATGGTTCTAGCAAGAGTTAGAGCATCATAAGTAACCAAGAGCAGCAGATGGGGGTGAACGGGCGAGTCTCCGGTGACGTGAAGGAATCAACATGTAGGGAGCTCCAACCCGATGGCTGGAGCCACGATGGAAGGTTGTGGAGCGAACGTAGAAATGATAGGACATCGGAGAGAGGTGGATAAAAGTCAGAGTGTGGTAGAATGATGTAAAATGGAGGAAGGTCGGTGATGCTCTGTTCGGCGATGAAAAGATCGATTCGATGGAAAATGGGGGGGGTATAATCGTTAGCTAGAGATGGAGGAAGGACACTTGCGGACGCAGACGGAGGTCCACAGTGGTCTTGGCCTCGATAGCCAATGCAACTAGAGGATGGGCTCATCGCGACGGAGCTCAGGCAGAACCTCGCCAGACCTAGGGCTTCACGCTCCAAAAGGATGCCCTCGCCCTCCCTCTCGCTCGTTGTCACTCTGGAAAGGTGGACGGGTGCAACAGAAGAAGTGACGCAGCCAAAAGGTAGAGGAAACGGACGAGGGGGTGGTAGCTTTATAGGTGGACATGTCTGAGAAGAAGGGAGAGGTGCCCGCGAACCGAGGCACAGATCCCAGGATTTGGCGGCATGTGTGGATTAGGGATTAGCCCTCTCGATTCGGAGCTGGAGTTCAGGTGAAATGGAGATCGGATCGGGTCTAGAGAAATGGGGGAAATCTAGGAGAAAGCCGATCTGGCGAAAAAGGGACTCGTGGGGACCAGTTGACCAAAGTGAACAAATCCCCGTTGGCGCAATCATAGGCGGGCTGGGAAAAAGACAAGACCTGCTATAGGACAAAATAGAGGAGAAAAATAAAGAAAATTAAATTAAAAATAATAAATGAATTTAAATTAAAAAATGAGTAAAATGAAAAATGTTTCTTATTTTCAAAGAATTTTTCAATGATTTTTAATTATTGAAAAATAAATTAGTATATATACGATATATAGTATTATATACATGTATAATATATTTATGTATTCTGTGCAATAATTTTTATTTTGTTATTTTTGCACAAATAATCCAATTTGATGTTTTATTTATTTTCAACATAATTTTAGGTGTATAAAATAATTTTTGTTTTATTTTTATGAGTTATTTACAGGTATAGAATAAATATGGGATGTAGTACACATACATGTATTTTGTACAATGGAAGGGGAATTTATATTTTATCTATTTACACATATAGGTATTATACACAACACAAAGTGGACCCTATCTCTCTCTCTACTTATTTTATTTGGCGATCAGGTCAAGGCTTGACCTTCTCCTGGGATTCGGATCACTCTGTATTTATTCTAAATACCTCCTTCCTTTTTCTTTTCCTTTATTCTTTTATTTTTGCACCAATACATGCTAATTATGCAATATTAACAAATTCATGTTAAATGTTATGTTATTGTATTTACAGGTATTTGCAAGCTATTTTGCCAAGATAAATAGCTAAAATAAAAGAATAAAGAGTGAGAATCAGGGATTCATCACATATCAACCTATAGAGAAGAATTGCCATCTTCCTCTTAGGTTGGATATCATCTCTTAGCAATCACTTGACGGTGCTTGATGAGTCCTCATTCTAACTCTCTAGATATAATCCAAGCACCAGCCTTTATGATTCAACATTTGAATCAACATCTGTATGATTATTAAGATGGTCATGGTACATAACCCTAATTTTACTAAGGGACCTGTTATGCAAATTAATTATTCTTCATTTCAGATCAGGGAATGATTTGCAACTACAAAATGGCTGGTTGAGGGTTCGCATGTCCAACAATCCTCTGAACACACACACACACACACACACACACACACACACACACACACACACACACACACACACATATATATATATATATATGTATATGTATATGTATATGTATATGTATATGCCTGAGTATGTACATTTGACATATCAATAGGTTGAAGACAGGCCAAGATCCGTATACCGATGAGTTGAATCCGTGTTATAAGATGACACAAAAGGCAAAAGTTGACCAAAGGTGGAAATGTCGACCAAATATTCAAAATATTGACTTTGGATCAAATAGTTGACTTGGTAAGATGGAGATAACTGAAGACTTGTATCCTACATTGTCATGAAACATGCTCACATTCTCTAACCAGATATGAATATATATCTATATTCCTGAGCATGAACATTTGATAGACCAATAAGTTGAAGACCTAGTCAAGGTCCATATACCGATGAGTTGGTGTAGATATGAGGACATATCAGATGTATGATCTCTCGAGGGAATCATATAGGTTCTATGATCTGGAAGATATGAGCTCACTCATGAGATATTGGGAATAAATCAAATTCCATCGATAGTCGTTTTGTTTATGAAATAAGACAAGAATTTGGAAGTATGATATATGCTTTTGGAAAGCATATGATCAATATTATCTCCTAATGATCGATTGAGATACTTTCTCATAAATCTCGAAGAAGACAAACCAACTAAGGATTTAGACTTCAGGTTTATTTGTGATCTTCAAATATATAGGATGCATAGGTATTGGAAATACTTGAGGATGATATGATCTTAAAGGGTTGTGTATTGTAACGCTCCATTCCAAGGGAGTGGCGAAACATGAGTGGATTTTAATGGCTCCACTTGTGGAACAAATGATTGAGAATAGTTTTCAACTCATAAAAACTCTCCAACATTGGTCTGAAAGAGTTCAGATCTGATGAAAAGATCAAGTTCATTATCTGTTTAAGTCAAATAACTCAAGGTAGATTACATCTTGATAGTTAGACATTAAGATATTAGATATCTAATATTGGATAATATTTAATATGTATAGTTTAATATCAAGTCACTATACATAGTCTGTACAATCTTCCCGTCCTTATCGCTAGGTATCCGTAGATAATGCACACTATTCTTTAATAAGTTAAAAGAATGTTCATTGAGAGCCACGTCTAAGTTTAAGGGATTGTTTTATGAAGATTGAATCACCATGCCTGCTTCTTGAGAGAGAGAAAGAGAGAGAAGAGGATATGTAAATAAGATTTGCGTATGTAAATATGATTTTACGTGTCCATGATAAGAATAATGTGGATATCGATTCACAATAATCTTATAATAATATGGATATTATCCACACTATATTTCAGAACTTGATTGTGAATATGATTGACAAGATTAATGCTAATGTGAATTTGATTTACATTGTAACATTGTTAAATGTAAATTGTATTTAAATTTATTAGTGGGCCTATGAAAATGATTCATAAATTTGGAGGGTCTCTTGGTAATCATCACAAATAATTATGAATTATTTGATGATAATTGCCCTATAATCAAATTCTACAAAGGATAGAGTTGTAAAAGGTTACAACTATTATCACGATTTGATAAAAGAAGATAATACATGAGAAAAGATGGGACGTCCACCATGGGCATCCCCCCTTTACATGTATATCATCTCCTTTTCTAATCATGCTATAATCCTTTAATTTGTTGATGGTTATGATGATTATTAATACTAATTAATTATTATCCTAATCCTAAAGTTTGTTGTGTGTAGATTGAATCCTAATCATCCAATCTTAGATGAGATTGCAATCCACCTGTCCATTGTCTTGTAAAAGGAAGGCTAAACTCATGCCTTCTTTAATCAATTCAATAACTCTTTGAGCAATTTGAGAAATTATAAAGAAGAGAAAACAAGTCTCACATCTCTACAGCCCTCCCCATGCCCCCTTCCCCTGGTGGACGTCCATTCCCTTGGTCTCTTGTCCGATATCAGCTTGCTCGATTTTATCTAGAGGACCTTCATCTTTGGCGCTTCAGGCTCGTGAAGAAGAAGGTGGATTTCGTACGATGAAATCAATAATGAGGATAGCTCAGTAGACAATATCAACTCCCAAGATTGCATGAAGCATATGTTAATCACCATGCCAACAAGTGCGTCTTCGTTGGATCGAACTTGATACATGAGATTTCGTACTTTAGAAACTCAAGATCAAGATCACACTTCAACTATGCATTCCTAATCTCATGTGATCAAGATGAAATGACCTGGAAAAGGTTTCTGTTACCATGTGATTTCATCTTTAGAATTTTTTTATATGTATTACCTTTGACTCATGGGATGAGTGACCGAGTCTGGACTTCTATGCTTCCGTAATGTGTGAGGCTTATAATCTCCTATCATTTACTACATACTTTTTATATTAAATGAATAATATATTATTCTCTATCTTTTTGCGTTGATTCATGTAATGTACTTCATAACCAAAGAGTTACTAAGAGATAGGATACGCACTTTTAATACGTCCTTGTCACACTCTTCCTAATATTAGTTTTGTATAATTAGCATTTCTACCTCTAATGTACTTGTACTTTATACATACTATACAGAATATCTTTTCTTTTTGGTGAATACACCTTCTCATTTCATTACATCTCTAGCATTGTAAACCTCCAAGATAAGGATCTATTACAAACAAGCGGCTATAAATTAATATATCCAACCAGCATAGCATATTCTACTGTGAGAAGTTCTCGATATCTAAAGAAATTAACTTCTTCCCCACTCTCTCTTTCTGTATCTTTCCCTTTTTTTACATATTAGAAATCTTTGGAGTACAAGTGTATCTACTGTTAGCATAATTATATGCCTAATATACGTACCATTTGTTTAAATAAATGATGCATTGAAACTCCTCCTTTATATATTAATATTGTTACATAAGGTTTACTCAATATGTATCCTCGTTTTATTACCATATATTAATATCCATGTGTATATGGAAGTGTAAAGGTTGAAAAAACAACCGCTATGAACACGAAGGCTAATTATATTACCTTTATGCGATGCCACAACTCTCCATTCTCCTTCTGCCCTCCACCATAAATGTAAAGAGTGACGTTACCCAATAAATTCAAATCATCATATGTAACTAAAGGTCTTAAATATTCAGGCATTGCATATTATGGAGGATTAGTTTCCATCTCCTCTCTCTCTCTCTCTCTCTCTCTCTCTCTCTCTCTCTCTCTCTCTATATATATATATATATATATATATATATATATATATATATGTCTATCTATCTACGGGGAGCTGCTCCATGGAGCAGTTAAGTTGGCTGCTTCATGGGGCATTTTCCTCCTATTTTTAAATTTTTTTAAGAAATTCGTCATGTATATTCATTTATATATCCCTCCTATATGTCATTCCAATTTGATCAGAAACAGAGACTTTTATGCCCTACATCCAGAACAGGTCGATTACAACAAATTTAAGACCGTTAAAATTACATGTTCTAGATTGAGAGCATAGGAGTCTCTGTTTCTGACAATATTGGAATGATGAATAGGAGGGATATATAGATGAATATACATGGTGGAATTTCAAAAAAATAAAAAAATGGTGGAAAATGCTCCGTGGAGCAGCCAACTTAGCTGCTCCAAGGAGCAGCTTCCCTTTCCTGATATAAATTAATATTTTCATCCAATATAATAATATTTTAATAATTATATTTCACTATACATGTTATGTTAATCTTTATTATTAATTCTATGCAATAATAAATTGTAAAGTACATGAGAAAGGTGACTATATTGACGGTGGCTCGCCATATATATGATGAGACCCCACCTCAGTTAAAGTTTTTCATATAAATATTAGCACTCGTTTGTGACCTTTTATCTTCATCTTACAACTAATTTTCAAAATCTATTACTATATTTATCTCATTCAATTAGTTTCCAACAAAGCATTACATTTATTTTTGCAATACATTTTTTCAGTATCTCATCAACGAAGTATTCCATTTATTTATCTATTTCATTTTTCTTATTTACACATGTTTACTAACTCTTTTTTCAAATTACTATTTCCATATTAATCATAACTAAGGAGAATATATTACTGATTCCATATTAATCGATTACTTGGGTAATATCCCTGAATTACTGACCACTATTCTAGTATTATTGATCTCATGATAATCATTTACTTAAGAACTATATATATTGCTAATTTTGTGGCTTAAGATATAAGTATATATATTATTGATCTCACAACAATAATTTACTTGAGAACTATAAATATATTACTTGAGTAATGTCCATGAATTACCGAATTCTATACAAGGTAACATTATGGATGTAAATTAGTGGCTATTGTTCTAGTATTACTGATCTCGCAACAATCATTTACTTGACTATTGTATATATATTGTTGATCCCATGTAAAAATCCTATTTTATCATAAATCAATAATAAATTATTGACACTATTATGTTATTACCGATTTTGCAACAACCATTTACTTGAATACTATATATATAGTACCGACCCCATGTAAAAATCTTATATACAACAAATTGACAACAAGTTACACGCAATCAATAATTTTTGTGAACGAATTCGTAGTTTCAATAATTTTATTAGTAATTTCACTCAATATTGAGTTTCTAAATCTTAATCTTCTGCATGAAATCGATTATTTGAATTTTTTCTTTCCGAAAATCATCTTATCTCCTTTTAAGGACATGGTATAATTGGAAATATAATTATTATAAAATCGTCAAGCATGTTAATGCCCTTCCAAAACTATCCTCCTTTAAAATATATAACCTTTCAATCGATCATACATGCGGATGACCTATATTGGATGCTCACGAGGAACCAATGAGATCAAGGCACATTATAAATGACTATCAAAAGCTTTCCCAGCGATAATACTGAGATGAGAAAGGGATTATTTAAGTAGAGATCAGGTTTAAAGAGGAGCCATGTTTAGGCAAGTGAGCATCAAGCTTATCTGAATCGGTCCAGAAGAAAATGAAATGTGATGATCAGGCAATGACATTTTCTACTTGTTAAAACTGACTTTCTTGTATCCCTTGGGGCGACGTACGAGACACCTTTCTAGAAAGAGAGTGAACCTATCATGCTTATTTGCTAAGGTGAAAAGGATAGTATACAAAGAAGTGTTGCCCTTGCTGGAGGCTTTAAAATATAATAGTTTTCGCACAATTTGTATATTATTGGAAATTGTTGGACATGCGAGCCCACGACGAGCCATTATACAATAAATGTTATTGCGAATATCATTCCCTGATCTGAAATGAAGAATAACTAATTTGCATAATAGGTCCCTTAGTACAATTAGGGTTATGTACCATGTCCATCTTAATAATCATACAGTTGTTGATTCAATAGTTAGATCATAGAGGCTGGTGCTTGGATGAATATCTAAGGAGTTAGATTGAGGACTCATTAAGCACCGACAAATGATTGTTAAGAGATGATCTCCAGCCTGAGTAGGAGATGGCAATCCTTTCTCATTTGGCTTATATCTGACTGACCTCCTGATGCAGGTCCTCTGCATGGGAATAGAGATTCGGAGTTGTCAGGTTAGTTAGGTCAAAGAGTTGACTTAACGAGATCGAGATAACCAAAGCCCTACATCGTATGTTGTCGAGATATAGGCAAACATCCTCTGACCGGAGACAGATATGTTACTATATATCTGAGTATGTACATTTGGTAGACCAATAGGTTGATGACCTAACCAAGTTCTATATACCGGTGAGCTGGTGTGCATATAAAGGCATATGAGTAATACGATCTCTCAAAGGGATCATACATGTTCACTTCTGAATCGGAAGACATGAGCTCACTCATGAGATATTGGGATTGATAAATTCCATGCATGGTCATCTCGCTTATGAAGCCTGACAGAATTTATAGGTGTGATGTATGCTTTTGGAAAGCATATGATCAATGCAACATCCCAATGATCAAATGAGAACCTTAATGATAAAACCCTGAAGGTGACAGTCTAAAAGAGATCTATAACTTTGGGTTTATTAGAAGGTCTTCTAGTATGCAGGATGTATAGGTATTGATAATACCTAAGGGTGATGTGATCATAAACAATTGTATAACCATGACGCTTCCATTCCGAGGGAGTGATGAAACAGGTTTGGATTTTAGTGACTCCTCTCAGTAGTGAAGTAACTTGATCTTAGTCCAAGTGTTGGACATTGATCAGAATGAGATTCAGATGCAATGAGAAGATTAGGTTTATGGACTTGATTTAATCAAGCATCTATGGGAGGTTCGTGAGATCTGAATTTGAGATGTCGATATCCAAGTCACTATACGTGGAACAATACAATTGCGATGTCCTTATCTCCAAGTACCTACGGAGAATACGCATTATTCTTGAAAGAGTTCATGAATAATTTCATTGTTGAAAGCATAGAGAAATAGATAATTAAATGTGATTTAATTATCATGAATAAAGTGAATTTGATTCACATTATATTAGAGAATGAGAATGGTTATCCAATATAATTAAATGTGATTTAATTATTAAGGATAAGTATAATATGGATAAAAGTATCCATATTATTCATAATACATTATAAATATGATTTATAATATGATAGAGAGAGTTTTCTATGATTTATATTTGTTGGTTAATTATTGATGTGAATTGGATTCACATTGGATAATTAATTGAAAATATAAATCACCTTTTATTTTGGGCTGTGAATTTGATTCACAAATTTCCAATGGCAAGATTGCAATATTCACAAAATAATTATGAATTTTTTTTATGAATAGTTTACAACAATTATTGTTGCAAAACATGGAGATAACTAAGGGATAATAGAGATTACATGTAATCTCCATTCCCCTTGATTATAGGGGTGACAGACACCAATTCCAACAAGGAAAAGGTGGTCGTCCACTCTATTTCATAGAGAGGAAGTTTCCTTTTCATTATCTCTGTGATTAATTGATTTAATTTATGGAATTAAATTATAGTGATTTATCAATATAGATTTAATCTAAATTAAATTAATTATTATTGTATTTTTACAACAACATCTTGGACATTGAAAGAAATACAAATCAATCTCGTTCATTGATTTTGTGTAGTCCATGGATCCCCAAAATACTATATAAGAAGAGGCACCCCATGCTCTTCAAAAATAAAGAACAAGTTGTGCAACAACTCTCCTCTCTCTCTCTCTCATTCTCTCGTGCCCTCTTCCTCCTCTCTCTTTGGGTGGTCATCCACCCTAGCCCTAGAAGAGAGAAGGCCCTCATCGTCATCTTGTGTTACGCTTCGACGACACTCGGTACTCCATCTTCTTTGGTGCTTCTCGCTCGTGAAGAAGACATACGATCTCGTGTGACGAGACCAGAAGATCCCTTACTTGGACAACTACATGGATTGCGAGATCCCCGCGACTCATCCCCGCGCTCATAAGTGTCTCCTCTGAAGGTCGAACTTGAGACAAGAGGCTTCTTCTCTTAGAAGATCGATCGCAACCACGCTACAACAGATATTCCTATATCTAGTATGTGGTTAGATGAAACTATTCATAAATGGTTTATGGATCATGTGGTTTTGTCGTTTAAATTTTTAAATTCTGTTGCACCGAGCAACTAGTATGACTAATCGCGCTTGATCGTATATGATACGATCATCACGCTTCCCTGATGTGCTTAAGGATCCTCCCATATCCTTCAAGTGGTATCAGGGCCAGGTTTACAGAGGTCTCGGATATGATCCATGAACCTACGAAGATTTGGGCTCGTTTGGGTTCGTGAAGATTTTAGCATTTCAATTTTCGCAGTCCTATCTTGTGATATTTTTTTGACCCTGTTTAAAATATTTAAAAATAAATTTAACATTTGGAGAGTTTTCTCCATTAAATAAGGAAAATATGGAATTTGAGTTTGCATAATTTGGATTTCCGTTTACTCAAGATATGATCATTTTAGTGACCATATGTCCACTATTTCGGGGATGGCAGTTAGTGACATAATTAAGGGGTTGATTACTGTTCTAAAACACCTGAAAATGTGTGTTTATGACATGGTTTCTGTTTTAAATCAAATTATCAATCTCTGAAAATTGATTTTGCTTAATTTGGATCTAAAATGAAAGAGAAATGCTATTTTTAGTTAGTGAGGGTCACGGCTAGAAATTGCATGTTTTATCATGAACCTCGTTACTGACATTTAAGAATCTTATGAAATTAATGGTTAATTTCTTAGAATAATTATAAATAATATTTTGGAAATATTAGAATAATAATTTTTACCGTAAATGACATTGCCTCAACCAATGAATGACTAGATTAGATCTAGATCACCAATTGGTTACTTGATACACTTTCATCAAACTTGTTACTTGAATAGGTTTTGGGAATTTGTCTAGCAAATTTCCTTATAATCAAAATGGTTTTGATTACTACTATATGGTATAATTTTGGTTGAAAAACCGGTGATTATCTCAAGTACAAAGTGATTGACTTGGTATCGTTTTTTTCCGAGGCGGATATGGTGTCTAGTCGGGGAGCGTTAGGGTAGCAGGTTCCACCGTGTACGATCTGTCCCACTCCCGTCGGTACTGGCCATGACAGCGGGTAAGGAATTGATGATGCCTGAGAGATCATGATGTATTTTCTAATTATTAAAATTCGAATAATACGTACATTGAGATAATACCACGAATTCAAGTAATAATCAAGTTTGATGATTGAATTGGATTGATAATTGATTTAATGAGATTGGATTAATTATATCCAATTGAAATACTCTATTATGATTAGATGTGTATTTCTCTTAGAAGAATTAATTGTATGAATGCGATTTATGATAATTAATTGAATTTGAATAAGAGGTGGAGGATCATATAAGTGGCATCCATGGTCTCCCGTCAAGGCGAAGGGTTTCCGTCACCAGGGATTGTATGTAAGAGACGCATGTCCGTAGTGATAGCTCCTGCATACAAGCGTATCTGGATCGGGCTTTTTGCTTCTCAAAAGAGTAAGGTCGTATGCGTAGTGACCCCAATATCGAGTCCTCATATTATTGGGGTGATATTGGATTGCACATAGGAGTGCTAATCATGTTAACGGTTAGTTCAATTAACAACGGGTCAACATCACCTTAGGGATGGTGGGCCCGGGTGTTAAAGATCGAATTGGGAATGCAAGTTGGACTTGCAAGGCAGAATATGTTCTCGCTTCTTTTTATTCGAGTTACAAGTTCTCATATTATTGGGATGTAACAAAGGTAAAAAGGAGATCCCAGATCTTGCTAAAGATATATTGGTAAGAATATCTCTTGCTTTGAAAGTGATTAAGGGAATGAACTTTCAAAGTTAAAAAGGCAAGAATAATTTGATTAAAAATTCCTAAATCAAAGTAAAATATGTATATATATTTATATATATTTATGTAAATTTCTTATTTCAGATAATCCTCATTAAACCCACTCAGTACTATACTCAATAGTAATCAAAATATCATGGATTGGATCCATGATCAAGATATTGTACTTGCAGTTGGACACATAATGTATGTGGTTGCAATGTGCAAGTTTCCTCATAATAATGAGGAATGACAATTAAATAGACAATAGTTCTGCATCCTTATGGTTTGTATGTCTCTATAGTCTTGATCTCTCATTGAATGTACTTTGGAAGTGACATGTCGATGATGATCGCAATTGTCAAATAATCCTTATAAAATTCTAAGAAGATGTTCTGCATACATATGTGCTCTTGACATTTATTCATGAATAACATGGTTCACTGCATCATGCAGAATGGTAGCTCTATAAGAGATAATGTATTCAAAATGTTTGAATACCTACCTGAACCTAAGTCTTTAAGAGTTAAGATGTATGTAGATATGATAAGTGTCATCATCCTACTATCTATACTCTAGTCATTCATGAAGCTTCATAATGTTCATATTGTATGAACTAAATGAAGCATATATAAATGTCGAAATACAGTTATATTGAAATCTTTTGAATTCAACATAAGACAATGGTTGTTTAGAGATGAAAGGAGCGCAGTGGAAGCATGGGTTGGACCCAAGTTAGAAGAAAAGTCAAAGAGTTTACTGTACTTCTATGATTTCCACACATATAACATCCAAAGACTAGGATGAATGCCAATACTGCAATGAGCTGATGTGTTGATAGTATGACTATCAATTCTATCTAAATCCTTAAAGAAGGACACAGATAATGCATCGAAATAATTTACATCTACATATAATCATTGAAATTGACTTTCTTATTTGATTCATTCTTCTAATAATACTTGCAATTGGTTGCATATGTTTTAGAAGACTAGAAAATTTGATCTTAAGATTTAATAGTCATCCACATGGATATTGATGCAATTGTTGCAACAATCTCTATTGGATAGATAGACTTCATATTTTCAGTGGGAGAGCCCTTAGTCATAGAGAATGTCTCTATGACCTGGATATTAGAATACACTCATTGTTTATTTCTAAATGTTGGAAATAAACATACAATTTGGAATAGACCTATCATAAAGAGTTATGATGGACATATTTCAGATAGCATTTTGATATCTGGAGGACTCTACGAAATTAGAAATTAATGAATAGTTCATTAGCATTTCTAATACTGAAAATTAAACCTTAAAAGATCAATAGGAGGATGAAGATCATCTGACAATGATCTGGCATCAAACCTTGGATATATGTATGTTGATGAGATCAATAGACTAGTAAGAGATGAATTTAGAATGTCTAAAATCTCAAATCTTACATACTTTTGAATATTGCATTCAAAGTAAAAATGTCCAATGCACCTTTCTCTGGGAATGGTGTAAGATGCCAAGATATTAAAGATCTCATATATACTGATGTATGTGGATCATTTGTAATGAACATTGATGATAAGTAATATCGTTTAATGATTATTTGTGATATGATATTTCTTCCCTTCACCCTAGAAAGCTTTGAAATGTTCAAAGATTTCACGTTTTTAGTTTAGAACCAAAGTTTGAAGGAAGATGAAATGAATTTGATCTAACCTAGGTAGCGTGTACCTATTAGATAAATTCAAATGAATACCTTATGGAGATATGAATGTTATTCCTATCTCAATCCTCCTAATGCACCTAAACTCAATAGAGTTATAGGGAGATACAATGGATCATGTGTGATATGATTTGATCAATGATTAATCTTAGCATAATTATCTCTTAGTTTCCAAGTGTGTGTATATATATATGGTAGAGACTACATAATATATCCTTATAAGGTTCCATGCTAGTAAGTTGAAATCTAGCACCAGAGAATGCTACTTCATTGGGAAAAGAAAGGATGGTATTGGATACCTACTTTATAACCTTGAGATTCTTAAAAGATCTCATCTCTAAGGATATGATGCTTAGAGGATGATTCTCTTGAGAATCGAGATGAAAATGAAATGAAGGAACTCATTTAATCTTGAGAAGATAATGAGGCTCCTAAAATCAGAAACTAAAAGGAAAATTAAAGATGAACCACTAATACCTCAAATGAGTTTGAGGATAAATTCCATGTGTCAGAGAAATCTGACAATGATCGAACTTCATGTTATGAAGCTTCTGAAGATCATGTCATGGAAAGATGGATGTTAGCAATAAAGTCTATATAAGACTTCATATACAAGTGTTGTATATGGACCCTCGAGGATCCACCTATATGGGTAAGACCCGTTAAGGTGTAAATAGATCTTCAAGAGAAAAAGGAAACCTGATGAGAAGGTAGAGACCTTCAAAGCACGGCTCGTAGCCATGAGCTACACACTGAATAGAAGACATCGCTTGCGATGAGACTTGCTCTCCAGTGACCTTGCTTAAACCCATTAGTATATTGCTAACTATAGCTACACAAGTTGACTTTGACATCTTCAAGATGGAAGTCAAGATTGCATTCCTCCACGAATATCTCTCCGAGTATATTCATATGAAGTATCCCCAGGGCTTCATGGTTGAGGAAAGCAAGGTGTGCAAGCTAAAGAAACTCCATCTATGGACTCAAATAAGCTTCTTGTAGTTGGAATATAAGATTTGATGAAATTATAAATGTTATTATTTCAGATAGAATCTTGATGTACCATGTGAAGCTTAGTGGGAGTGCCATTGTGTTCATCATGCTATATGTAGATGATAGCCTAATCATTTGGAATGATATAAAGGATAATAATAAATGTTTTATAGACTGGCTATTCCATACCTTGAGATATGATCTCAAGGATACCTCTTAGATCTTAGTTCTGAAGATGTTCAGAAGCAAAGAGAAAGAGGTATTGGGACCGTCACATTAGTAGTACACCTTGGACATGTTCCATTTTCTGGAAAATTCCAAGAAAGGCTTCCTTCCCTTAAGATATGGTACCGGCCTATCTAAAGGGATAGCACCTCAAAGAGTTGAGGAAGTAAATGCTAGAACAACTTGCCCTTATGCATTAGTTACGAGAAGCCGAGTGTATGCTAGATGTGTACAAAAGTTAGATATCTGCCATGCAGTGAGAGTAGTAAATGTTACTAATCCTACTAAGGAGATAAAACACTTGATTGCAGTGATAACAATATCTTCAAAGATGAAAAGATTTTTGAGATAGTGATCTCAAAAGTCTAATCTTCAGAAACTTAAGACTTTATAGATAGTGATCTAAAAGGTCTTAACTATGGATACCTTAGGAGATAGAGATCTCTAGGAATAAGGGTATTTTGATAAGGATTATGGAAATACTGGTTATCATAACTATTAAGTTGTAGTGTCAAGGACACTATACTGACAAGATTGAGTATTGATTAAGATCCAACATTCGCATTGGATGCGAGCACTGTTACCAGGGGATATGCAAATGCCGTAAAAGGACTTAGCATAGTCTCTCGGGAACAGAGTGATTGATCAGCTTGCCTAGCTATTTTCCTAATAGCCTATGATTGTTACATGAGTGAGGGTTTAAATGATTAGCCCATTAATGGCTCTTTGGGCTAGTGGGAGATTGTTGGACATACGAGCCCACTGCGAGCTATTATGCAATAAATGTTATTGCGAATATCATTCCCTGATCTGAAATGAAGAAAAACTATTTTGCATAATAGGTCCCTTATTACAATTAGGGTTATGTACCATGACCATCTTAATAATCATACAGTTGTTGATTCAATAGTTGGATAATAGAGGTTGGTGCTTGGATGAATATCTAAGAAGTTAGATATAGGACTCATCAAGAACCGACAAATGATTGTTAAGAGATGAAGCCAGAGTAGGAGATGGCAATCCTTTCTCATTTGGCTGATATCTGACTGACCTCCTGATGCAGGTCCTATGCATGGGAATAGAGATTTGGAGGTGTCATATTAGTTAGGTCAAAGAGTTGCCTTAACTAGATCTAGATACCAAAGTCCTATATCGTATGTTGTTGCGATATAGGCACACATCCTCTGACCGGAGACAAATATGTTACTATATATCTGAGTATGTACATTTGGTAGACCAATAGGTTGATGACCTAACCAAGGTCTATATACCGGGGAGCTGGTGTGCATATAAGGGCATATGAGTAATACGATCTCGCAAAGGGATCATATAGGTTCACTTCTGAACAGGAAGACATGAACTCACTCATGAGATATTGGGATTGATAAATTCCATGCATGGTCATCTCGCTTATGAAGCCTGACAGAATTTATAGGTATGATGTATGCTTTTGGAAAGCATATGATCAATACAAAATCCTAATGATCAAATGAGAACCTTAATGATAAAACCCTGAAGATGACAGTCTAAAAGAGGTCTATAACTTCAGGTTTATTAGAAGGTCTTCCAGTATGCAGGATGTATAGGTATTGGGAATACCTAAGGGTGATGTGATCATAAACAATTCTATAACCATGACGCTTCCATTCCGAGGGAGTGATGAAATAGGTTTGGATTTTAGTGACTCCTCTCAGTAGAGAAGTAACTCGATCTTAGTCCAAGTGTTGGACATTGATCTGAATGAGATTCAGATGCAATGATAAGATTAGGTTTACGGACTTGATTTAATCAAGCATCTATGGGAGGTTCGTGAGATCTGGATTTGAGATGTGATCTCAATATCCAAGTCACTATACGTGGAACAATACAATTGCGATGTCCTTATCTCCAAGTACCTGCGGAGAATAAGCATTATTCTTGAAAGAGTTCATGAATAATTCCATTGTTGAAAGCATAGAGAAATAGATAATTAAATATGGTTTAATTATCATGAATAAAGTGAATTTGATTCACATTATATTGGAGAATGAGAATGTTTATCCTATATAATTAAATGTGATTTAATGATTAAAGATACGTATAATATGGATAAGAGTATCCATATTATTCATAATACATTAGAAATATGAGTTATAATATATTAGAGAGAGTTTGCTATGATATATATTTGTTGGTTGATTATTGATGTGAATTGGAATCACATTGGATAATTAATTGAAAATATAAATCACCTTTTATTTTGGGTTGTGAATTTGATTCGCAAATTTCCAATGCCAAGATTGCAATATTCACAAAATATTTATAAATTATTTTTGGTGAATAATTTGCAACAATTGTTGTTGCAAAACATGAAGATAATTAAGGGATAATAGAGATTACATGTAATCTCCACTCCCCTTGATTACAAGGGTGGCGGCCACCAATTCCAACAATGAAAAGGTGGACGTCCACTTTATTTCTTAGAGAGGAAGTTTCCTTTCCATTATCTCCATGATTAATTGATTTAATTTATGGAATGAAATTATATTAATTTATCAATATAGATTTAATCTTAATTAAATTAATTGTTGTTGTGTTTTTACAACAACATCTTGGCCATTGAAAGAAACACGAATCAATCTCGTTCATTGATTTTGTGTAGTCCATGGATCCCTAAAATACTATATAAGAAGAGACACTCCATGCTCTTCAAAAAAACAACAAGTTACGCAACAACTCTCCTCTCTCTCTCTCATTCACTCGTGTCCTCTTCCTCCTCTATCTTTGGGTGGTCATCCACCCTAGTAATGAATCTCATATTTATCATGCTAAAACCCACATATTAAAACCCCTGTCTTAACTAATCTAATAAAAATCACCATTAATTCTCCATTTTTATCTTGTAATATATTGTGTATAATTAACCTTATTGTTTTTAAATTCCTTTATTTTCTTTGTATTTATTTTATCATCAAAAACTCCTAAAAATTAGATAGATTAATTGTCCATAATTCACTGACCATTAAAAAGACAAAAAATACTAAAATATCTCAATACCAAAAAGCTGGTATTTTTATCCCCCTTAAAAATACCCCCAAAAATATCTTTGTATAAATGACCTCTTTTGACTTTTTGTCCAACATGAAACTTGTAGATCTCGTCAAGACGAGCAACTTTCATGTTTTGACTTTTTCCTAATTTTGCGTCTAACTATTTCTTTCTTATTTTTCTTTGTATTCATACTTCTGAATTTTATGATTGGGCCACGTGGCGCTCTCTGGAGTCGCCACGTGGCCCGCCTCTTCTCTTGCCACCCGATGGCCTCCTAGGCCATCAGATCCACTTGCCTCCACCCCCATCTCCGTCGTCCATCGCTGCTTCGCTCCCAGCCCTTGGATCCTGCTCAGATCTGATTCCATCTGTTCCCTTTCGCCTTAACCTCAACCGCCCAATCATCAGACCATCCAATGCCTCTCCGCATGCCGTCGCTCTTCATCTCCCACCGTTGGATCTTCCCCATCCCCCAATCTTACCGGCTCCTTTACGCCTCCACCTCCGCCGTAGATCCCATCTTGATCTAGTGGCTACTCACCTTCCACATCACCCTTTCACTTCCCACCATTAGATGGAAACCTACTTCCATCTAGACCATCCCTCTCCACGCATCCCCCAACCCTTCGATCAGATCCTAAGGATCTGATCTACAACGTACATTTGCACCGACACCTAGACCGTTGGATCGCATGATCCAACAGTCCAAAACCCGTCGTCAACCTCCAGCTCTCCCTCTCTCCAGGCGTTACGCCTCACCAACCCGCCACCCCCTTCCTATTTTGGAAGGCGACTCTGGCCACCTCTCCCTCTCCTAACGGTCGCCCCACCAAGCCCTTAATCCATCATCCTCGCACCGACTTCATTGCCCCTGCCTTCACACCTCCATCACTCCTTCATCTTATCAAAGTCCTCCGTCGACTTGTGTAACGTCCAGACATCTCCACCTATGAAAACACCCCCTCCGTCTCCGAGCAACTTGTCCACAATTACACGGGCAAAAGCCTAGCTTCCCCGCCCCTCCGTTGATAGCGGAGGGGCGGATCGTCGAGGCGACGATGGCCAAGCCCAGGTGTCGACCCACGGCCGCCATGACAGTGTTGCGGACACCACCACGCTCCGCTGAGCTCCGTGCCATGGCCGGGCACGCTGGGTGACGACCCTGAGCTCCGACAGAGCTCAACCACCGGCCATTTCCGCTACCAAACACCCGGCTCCAGCCAGGTACCCACTACCCTCTTTTTCTTTTAATTTCGTGCAATTTTTCCAATCACCTCTGGTTGATTCACCCTCGCCTGACCACCCTTGAGCTTCACCAATTCACCCCCATCCACACCAACGCCTCCGTTCATCATTCCCCGTTCTCCACAACCCCATCCACTCCGACCGACTTCTTCCCCTGCTCTACCGGAGAAGAACCTCAAGGCGACTGCTTCTCGTCGCCTCCATGGCCTCCGTCCACCCCATTTCACTTGCACTTCATGCGCACTCGCTTCGTCTATGACTAACCCTTGCAGGTACCTTGATTGGCTGGATTTTGCGCCGGTGCTCCTTCAAGCCTTTCTCCTCCGACGAGGCTTCATCGACTGCCCACGCCAACCAGCTCCGGAGATTCACATCACCTCCAGCGTCTTCGCGAGGACTCTAGTTTGCCCATCCGATCTCCAGAAGACCTCACGGAGTACGGCAAAGCAACCTGCAGGTCGCCAGAGCCCCGCCTTCTCCGGGGACCTGCGGAGGAGACGAAGACACAGGAGCCGTACGATCATCTGGATCGGACGGCTACGATGACGACACATGGAGAACCGAGCCTCAGTCCGCTCCAATAGGCTCGGGTTACCCGAACCTCGAGCCGAACCATCAGATAAAGCCACATGTCTCGAACCTGAGGCAGCTTCCCGAGCCTAGGCCCCTTACGTGCGATGTACGTGAGGGCCTGGGTAAATTATGCGAAAGACCCTGGAATTAAAGATAATTGCAAAATGGTCCCCAGGCACGTGCCTCACGTGCATGTTTGGGTAATTTTCAGGGAGGCCCTCAAATTTTCTGGAAATTGCAAAAACCCCCGCGTATGGCAAAATATAAAGGGGCCTAGGCGGTTTTATTATTTGCATTTAGGTCCCTCTATGGACCTAAATATATTATTTATCATTTATTTTTCTTGTATTTTTATTACAATTATGCCCCTGCATTGTTTTCTTCATAACTTGAGCATCGTAGGTCCAAATTGCATGATTTTAGTGTCGTTTTGATCCTTGTTTTTTCCTCTACATCATAGCATGTTTAATTTTCTCATTTGCCACTATTTTAACTGAAGTGATTTTTTGTGATAGATGAGGACCTTGCTCTCTTTGTTCGTGCTCTGATTTGATTATTTTTTTTAATGTCGGGATTAAAATGACTCTGATTTCATTTTCTATTATGTTGCTCATATTTTTAGGGTATATTTGTAATATGTAGTCTGCATATAAATTCCCTTGCATTATTTTCATACATCCTCTTATAATTGCATAAAAACTAACCAAAATAACATACATCATAGTATTTCATTGTAATTAGCACAGTGCTTCTTGCAGACCTCAGATTGAAAATAATTCACACTTGTGCTTCATGAATCAAAATTCGATAAATGAATTAGGTAGTTGTGTTCTTGCATTCGACCTTGGTAGACTTGCCAAGTATAAATAATCCACAACATTCAAATGATTATGGTTTTTGCTAAATCGAATTTGCCTCCTATACTATGACAATTCAAGATTATTAAAGAGGCAAATTTCGTGTCCATCAAATAGCGTCGTTGCCGGGGACATGGCTTAACTTAATTGTTGAATTTTGATTTTCTTTGTTTAATAATTTCAAAATTTTTAGGTCCTCATTTCATGCATCATATTGCTGATTAATTTCCTCCATATTTTTCTTACTTTTCTCTTTTATGGCAGGGCCCATGAAAATCGAGGATGCTTGATCTTTCATGGAGGCGTGGAGTTGGGAGCTTCCGCTGAAGAGGCTGCAGAAGAGTTTGGGAAGAAAGTGTAGGATCTTTGATCAGTCAACCTGCATTTGCATATTGTAAAAAAAATATTGTTTCATGTGCATATTTATTTCAACAGTCCTCCTAAAGGGCTTGCATGTTGTAAAAAAAAGTAGATCACTTGATGATCTACCCCCCCCCACACACACACACTTGCACATACACACCTCACCCCATCTCCCTTCCCACTGTATTTTCACAATCTCTTGCTCTCTCTCTCTCTGTATATTTCACCAACCCCCCCCCTCCACATGTGTATTATAGTACATACACCACCCCTAACTCAGACCTTACTTAGGCTATTTGTAGCCTAAGTATAGGGGGGACCCGCCTGTTCATCCTTCCCTCAAGTTATCTTCTTGTACTCAGGTCAATTTTTGACCTTAGTATAGGGAGATCCTCCTCCTCAGTTCTGCTATATCACCATATATTTAATCGAGCCATTGATGAATCTCGGATCATCACTCTAAATCTCATTTATTAAGCTCCATTCCCTCAAAATCATCAGCATTTCTGCATTTATTCTACATAATTAGCATTCATGCATGTTTTCATAGGAATGTCATTTTATCCATCATTTTTGCACAAAATAAGAAGCCAAAAATCCAAGCCAAACTGACCTGTAAATAGTCCAATTTCCCGGATTTTTAACTCCTTCATGCTAACTCAGAATGAAACAAAACCACCTCCATTGTGTACATATCACTAACAAGAATAAATGAAAAATATAAAAAAAAATCACTAACCCTGTTAAGTGAACGAAAAACCCAAACCCTAGTTTCAAGACTTTCAGACTAAAAGCCACATATCTTCCCCATCCAATGTCCGATTTGATTCTACTCACTTTTGAACTAATGCACATTCAATTACCTTCAAAATAAGACCAAGTTCAAGTGAATCGGAGCTCGCATCTGAAAGTTGGATTTTGGGCCTCTTTTGTACATTGTGTATTTTAGCGGTTTTTGACATGTATTTCATGTACATATTTTCTTTATCAATAAATATCCAAAAAAATTAGATTTAGATGTCTTTTATTTATCTTTGATTTCTTTATATTTTTCTAGATTTTTTATCTTGTTTAAAATTGACAAAAAAAATAAAAAACCCCAAAAATCCAGGTATTCTATGTACATGGGATACCCCAAAAATTCACTTTGTGCATTTGACCGATTTTGGTTTTGATGTCCTCATGAAAGTTGTAGATCTCATCGAGACAAGCATTTTTCGTGAAGGAGTGTTTTCGATCCGAGGTCGTTTACTATTTCTTTTTTATTTTATAAAACAATTCGTTTAGCCTTTTTATATTTTCGTTTTTATTAAAAAAATTTAAAGCAGCCGCACGTGCATCACACGTGCCCCCAGGCACGTGCTCCACACGTGCAAGAGCCCTCTCTCACACCCATTCCATGTGGCGCCAGATGGGCCGTCCGATCTCGGCCGATCGGACGGCCCCTTCTCATCTACTACCTCCCGTGCCCTCTTCGCTACCGACCAAATTCTCCCCCGATTCCTCTGCCTCCCCCTTCGCAACTGGCCGCCGATCCTAACAACCTCCGCTGGCCTTCGTCAACCTACCGCCCCGCGTATTCCGCAACCACCAGCCGCCTCCCCCGCTTCTCTCGTGTCGCCAACTCAACCCCTTTCCTATAAAAGACCTCGCCACCCCCCTCGTCCAAGCCATCCGCCTGCTGCTCATCATCAACACCACACGGCGGTGATAGGGTCGCGTCTTTCAGGCGAGATCCGACGCCTAATCACAGACGTCGTCGCAGCGCCTCTGCAGGCCTTGCTGCTCCAGCTCCGGTCCTCCGTCGAGCCAACACCAACAGCTTCAACTCCATCTCCACGGTCAACTACGGTTACTTCATCTGCTCCGCCATCAGCGTCGAGCCAACGCCATCTTTATCACCATCGACTTCTTCACCGCCTTCAAACTCCAACAGCTTCAACCTCCAACGACGCTCACCAGCCGCTCCACCAACAACGTACGTCTTCTTCAAGCTCCAGCTACTTCATCGCCTCCTTCTCCGATGACCACCGCAAGCCCCGACTTCGCCTCCAGCAGCATCACCTTCATCGCCACCACCTAGCCTGAAGCAGCCATCGCTGTCGACTCCATCGACGTTCAATGCTCCATCTCCACCGTCATCGACGCGTCCACCGCCACAAGTTTCAACAAGTCCAGGGGCGCCACCTCTGCCTCTGCTTCACCGTCCCCGTGGTCGTGTGTCAGCCAGAGGACGGCCGACGCCGTTCCACCACGATCATCACTGCTCCCTCGCATAGTCGCCTCCACCAGAACGCGCCATTACCCTCTACTCCGCCTCGCCTCCGCCTTAGGCCGGCACAGAGGACGAGACCCCCGCCACGTGCACGGCACGTGAGGGCGGGGGGACGTCATCAGCCTTCAGCCACAGGGGTCACGTGCTCTGCACGTAACCCACTGGGTCATTTGCATCCCAACCCCCGGTCCTCCTCCTTATTGTGCCACAGTCCAAGCCAGCCAGAGGTCACGTGCGGCACATATGACCCTCTGGCAAATTTGCAGAACACCCCCCTCTGTTTCTAGGTAATGCACGTAGGGTCCCCCTTATTTTCTTTATTTTTATTGCATTTATGTCCTTGTGTTCCTCATTACTTTTAGACCTCTACAAGACTTCATTTTATTTATACAAAAATAGCATGATGTTCTTCCATTAATTCTCTACGTGTTGACAAATTGTGGATATTTTTGTGATTGACGGTTAATTAATAATTAATTATTCTGTGGAAATTAGCAAACTTTATCCATTTTATGCTCTTAAAATTTCCATTGATTAACCGTTGCTCTAAAAATTCCCGAAAAATCAGATATTGTAGAGTTAATTTTGTTTGACATTATGCCCAAAAAGATTTGCATTTGCATGCATAATTTGCCTAGTAAAAATCATTTTGCTTATTTCAGTATTTAATTTTTAATACATATTCAACCCTACATTTTCGAGGTCTATGATTGTTTTGAGATCCATCACTTGGTGATAGATCTTAGATAATTTTATATCTTGAAAACAAGTAGGTTTAATATTTATTATAATTAAATATTGAAAATCATTCTGTTTGCATTTAAAAATTCATAAAAAAATTCATTTTATATCTAAAAATTCCAAAAAAATTACATTGCATTTATTTCATCATAATTTAGATTGTGGCCAAATTTTGTATTTTTTGGACATCATTTGAACGTAATTGATATTTTAGTCCCTAAAATTGGATGAATTTGCATTTTGCATCCCTTATTGCATTGAAAAATTCCAAAAAAACGCATCGAAAACTAAATACGAAATTGGATAGACATAATTCTAGGTTGTTCTTTTGCCTCCTTGTGATCGACCTTGGGACTTGCCCAAGTAAAATAAACATAAAACCACTTGATTAGAATTGAATAATATTTGTGGTTATTTCTTGACCGATTCCTATCGCCACCTACAACGAACGACACATTAAAATTTTATCACTCACAAATAAAAACAACTTCTTAACTCGGCGATTCACGGACCCGTCAGATGGCACCATTGCCGGGGAGGTAAACGGCTTAGTTTTTTGTCTTGAAAATTTTTGTTCGATTTCTCACATTCGGGTAGTCTGACCCCGATTTTTTCACTGTAAATTCGCTTTTATTTATTGCATTTATTTTTCAGCATTTATTTCGCTTATTTTATTTTTGATTATTTTTTGAGTCACTCTCTTTCACCCATCTCTCTTCTTTTTCTTACGAGGTACCCGACGTACGTGGAGTGGTTTTTCAAGAAACCGACGCATCTTCACCGACACCTGAAGAAGCCGCAATTAATTTAAGATCGAGTCGAGTCGTGAGAGAGCGTAGAGTCTAGGTTTTTAATTTCTATAAATTTCCATTTTTGCTCATTTACAGCGATGTCCGATTGGACTCTCGCGTGTGTAAAAAAGACTCTGAACTCTTCTTGTAGTGTGTTGTGGCATGTTTCACTTTTTAGTGAGGGTGGGGCCCGACTTGAGTGGCGATTAGGATAGACCTGCACATACGGCTCTCAGAGCATTTATATTTTTGATTGTGCTCATAGGATCTTAAGCTACACTTACATTAATCAAGACGCACATAGATCGTTCAACTTAGCCAAATTTCACTCAATTCCTTCCCGCTAATAGAACTTTCTGCTTAGGTACGGTTTTTCATCGGCTTGCATTCATTTAAAATAATTTTTAAAATTCTGTCTAGCATCCAACATGAAGATTGCGAGGATTCACTGTAAGTCTTCTAACTGAGCATTCATCATAGTTTTTCGCGTGCATCGGCTTTTCCCGAATTTCTCCCTCTTGTTTTATCACATAATTCTAAAGGAAATTGGGACTGGATGGTAGACGTGTATTTGTGCTCATTAAATTCTTCAGTGATCACCTAATAAAAACTGGGACTGCTAAATATAGCCGATTTCAAAATAACCCATAAAATCAAGAATTTCTACGGGAGAGCAACCCCGACCTTGGATGCTTTTATTTTTCTGAGTGAGCGAGAGACGACACTTAAGGCTAGAGACCAAATCCAAAAATTTCGGCACCTAACAGCTCGCTAAATTTTTGCCAAGATTGATTTTTCACCAACTAAAATTGAAAAGATAATAGCCGAACTCTTACGGCTTCATTGTGTGCGTTGGTGAACCCGGGGTTTGAATTGTGTTTTCATTGGTGTGCGTGAACCGATATCGAAGATCAACAGCCGCACATTTGATAAAATTTCTTTTGACTATCCCAAGAAATCATCTCTCTCCTTTCTTGATTTAAAATTCACCATGGAATTCTTGTCCAATAACTCTTGCAGACCCAACCCCTCATTCCTTTCAGCTTTTTCAAAATTGGCTGAACATTTATCCGAGAATCCATCAGAGCTATACTATGAAAATGAATTCGTATCGGTTAGACCCAAAACACCTCCTCCTCAACCACCATCGCTTTTTACCAATCCGATCTGCTTCATGAATGACAATCCTTTGTTTTCAGACCTGACAAATCAACAACCGACTGAGGTCTCCACTTCTTCATATATCAATCCTCTCTACGCCGATCATGCAATTCATCCATCATATTCGGTGAATATCAATCCATCATTCTTGGGAGATGACAACTACGTTATCGAATTGAACGTTTCTTTACCTTGTCCATCAACCCTGCCCTGGAACATTAATGAACAATTATCATCTTGGATTGACCACGACAACCCCCTTTTCAGACATAACAATCATACAGAGGACTGGACTGACTACATAGAAACACAGGAACCCTGTATGCTGACCCCACCATACCAAGATCCGACCACTCATGATCAAAGGAATAAATTTTACTCAGACCAACTCCACATGTCTGGATCATATGAGCAGCCGCCTTCCATGATTATTGAGGAGATATTTTCTGAAATTAATGATCATATATTGGATATTCCAAGAAACTCCTCTCTTAGCACATATAGGAAAATGGAAGATAAAATCATTGAATCACAAAAACACACATCAACTGCTCCCATGAGTCATCATGAACAAATTTTTGAGGATGATATTTCGAGGATGAATAAAAGATTTGAATCAATGGAGGATAGATTACAAAAATTCATTGACCGATTAATCGCATTCTATGGTGGCTCAGACATTAAAATAAATGAGGAAATTATTGGATCTGAGATTAAAAATTCTGAGGATATTCAGGGACCTAGGGACGATTCTGACAATTTCACTTCTACATATTACTCCCCTAGAAATGATTATGCCACGGACTATCGCTCTGAATATCAAGGCCTCTTTTCATCTGAAGAACACACCACACCCCCACACCACCTAGAAAATACCAAAAAAATGAAATATTTGAAAACCACAAAAAAATGAAAATTCAGAAAATTTCATAAAAATTGAAACTGAAGACGATCTGCGGAATTTGGATCCGATTGTACGGGAAGCACTGGAAAAACGCTTGATGTTTGAACTTCCCTTTATAAAAGCCATTGAACACTTCCCCGACCTTAAAATATTTATAACAGATAAATTAATGAACAAAAAGTTGGGTAGGATACGGACAAAGACTGAAAGACATATCTTGTCAATGGCCTCCTCCTTGGTGTTGAGGAGAAAAACCAAGAGCCGCATAGTGAAGCAGTTGCCCAGATTTGAATGTGTTATCAAAGACACGATTTTCACCCATGTTCGGATTGATGACGATTCACCGATCAATATCCTCCTGACTTCTGTATACGATGAACTCAAACTTGGACCGATTCGGAAGATACGAGAGATTGTTCAATTAGCGGACCGATCGATAAAGCGGCCGAGAGGAATTATTTCTGTCATCATGAAATTCCAAGGTGCTCCGCTCAAAGTAGAATTCACGATCATTGATATTGAGCATCAAGGAGAATTCACCCAGTCTCCAATCATTCTTGGAAAGCCGTTCTTAGTATTGGCTAAGGCAACTATTGATTGTGAGACTCGGGAAATCAATTTTAAAGCATTGGAAGCACTTAGATCGGACCATGTCTTTAAGGAACCACGATTTTTTGAGGAAACCCACGAAATCCCCAACAACCGTAACCATGAAGCGGTAGAAGAGCCCTACCCCGTAGCCACACCTGAGATAGTGGTTGTTGTTGTTGATGAGACTATTGGTTTAGAGAATCTCCCCCCTGCTCCATTCCCAGTCGCTCTCACCATGGAGAATCATGTATATGAATCATATGATCTGGAGACTTATGCATGGGCACACCCTAGGTCAACCTATTTTGACTACATGGATTACATCAACTCGACACAGAATTGCTCCAACATCGAATCAATTGAGAAAGAACATGCAGAGACTGTCCCCAGTATTTCAATTCCTGCGGATCTCAAAATAGACAAATCCTTCTTCTATGATCCTGAGATATATGCATGGTCACACCCTGGAGCAACATTCTCTGAATATCTTGACCTAATCATCCCAAATTGAGAGTGCTTAAACATTCGAGAGACTAAGAACAAGCACGGAAACCCAACACCGGTGAAGGCGAATTCCAATGGCTATTCATCTAGATACTCAAGTGAACCGAAACCTTCACGAAGAAATAAAAAGAGAGTCACCTTTGACCTTTCAGAAGAGGAATCATCTGATGGTCCCTCATCAGGTCCGGAAAAGGTAGTCTACATGAGTGAAGTCTGTTCGGCAGCTCTAAAGCCATATCTTCGCAAGGATCCAAAATTCAATTCTCGTTGGACAACTCTCGTTTCGATCTACTACTCATCCAAGGTTGATGCTCCTGCCCTCTTCAAGTACATTGGAATTATTTCATATGAGCTGACTGAGACCGGTGCTTCTGAGTATTCATCCGAGGACAAACCGATTGACCCCAACAAGGAACGAATTCTGAGGAAACAACTGAAGAAACAAAAAGACCATAATACTTGGAGTATGTCCACTTTCAAATACTATTCCTCTGAGGATAACTCTGATGATGGATATCTTTCATCTGACTCAAACACTTCATATGCCTCATCTCTGACTCATCATTACGATCTCCCACCACAGGCTCAAAAGAAGATCATCCGAAAACCGCCTTAATCATCAGCTACCAACCCTCCCTCCCGACCACATCGGTCTCCTTGTACAGCTTTTTCCTCTACTTAGGCCAAGGCCTAAGTATAGGGGGGACCGATGCCATCTGTATATACCATATTTCTCATCACTCCACTTCCACCGACAACCACCTGTCTATACTCTCCTCATTCACATATCCCTACCGCTTCATTTTTCTTTTCATTTTTTTCACTCTCTTACACTTAGCCTGAGCTATGTCTTCTTTACGCTTCTTGTGCTCTGAGGACACAGCACTCACTAAGTATAGCAGGGTCTGTATATATACTTTGTATATATTTTACCCATATCTCGTACTTTCGTGTAAGTCTATATGTATTTACGGGGTGGGTAACTAACTTGAAAAAAAAAGAGTTTTTCTACTAACACTAACCTTGCCCAAAAAATTTTTTGGAAAAAAATGGCTTCTTATTTCATTTTTGCATTTAAAAAAAACAACCAATAAAAATATATATTACCTTGCATAAAAAAATGTGTCTGCATTTCACACACCTGCACTTCATCCAACATCACATGCATTTGCATCTGTGAAAAGTCATTGGGTTCTGAACCGAGTTATGAGCCGAAACCGAGAATTGTCTGGACTTGACCTTAATCCACCTAATTTTCAGAGGAACTTCACCGAGAAATAGGATTTAAAGAGCTTCAGGTCTTTTGACTTAATTCTTTAAGTTCCACATGACAATGTGCAGCGTTTGACTCTTAGTGTCTAACCTAGTCTCTTCATTCTGGGTACAACTCTGGAATAGGCAATTAATTTGTACTCTCGCACTACGCACTTAGCTCAACTCAGACGGGATGTTGGAAGACTATGTGAGTCTCTTTTCTGATAGCGTGGAAATCTAAAGACCGGAGTACGGGTTGAAATAAAGCTTCGGAAAAGGGATCGACGGCTGGGCACAATTTTTTCTAAGATCCCAAAAAATGTACGGAACAAAAAGATTCTATATTCGTAGGGGCACAACAAGATCTAAGCAGAACCACTAAAAATTCCAAATACAAAGAAGCAACTACCAAATTAAATCTAACCAAAAAGGTCCAAGCTTCAAGAAAACTTGCAGATCTTGGTGGAGACTCGGCTACACTGGCCATCTTCACAAGGAGAGGTGACTACACTGGCCACCCTCTAGTTCTTTTCCCCTTCTTCTATCTTCTCCCCCAATTAGATTGTGAACACAGCACGACAGACCTTAGAAGGAAATACCTGACTCCCCGAGGATGAGTTACTGGAGAGGAGAGGAGCATGGTAGTCCGACAGTCTGGATGGGAAGAGCTAAAACACTTCACACACATGAGTCGGTTGTTCAATGTTCATAGGATATACTTTGGGAAGAGGATTGATCTAAGATGACTTCTGAGCCAAAACTGCGACAATGATGTGTAGAACTTGAGGGCTGTTGATTTTAAAATTCTAAGTCTCACATTAGTTCCGCCACACTATTAATCCAAAGGTCAAGTTTAGTTTCATTTTCACCTTCAGCTCATGGTCTTGGTATGGAACCCAATCTCATTTCACTTCATGGCATTTCTTTTTGATTCTCAGGGATGAGCATGGTTTAAGTATAGGGGGATGATGGATCTTGGATTCATCACTCTAAATCTCATTTATTAAGCTCCATTCCCTCAAAATCATCAGCATTTCTGCATTTAGCATTCATGCATGTTTTCATAAGAATGTCATTTTATCCATCATTTTTGCATAAAATAAGAAGCCAAAAATCCAAGCCAAACTTACCTGTAAATAGCCCATATTCCCGGATTTTTAACTCATTTATGCTAACTCCGAATGACACAAAACTACCTCCACTGTGTACATATCATTAACAAGAATAAATGAAAAATACAAAAAAAACCACTAACCCTGTTAAGTGAACCAAAAACCCAAACCCTAGTTTTAGGACTTTCGAACTAAAAGCCCCATATCTTCCCCATCCAGTGTCCGATTTGATCCTACTCACTTTTGAACTAATGCACATTCAATTACCTTCAAAACAAGACCAAGTTCAAGTGAATCGAAGCTCGCATGTGAAAGTTGGATTTTGGGCCTCTTTTTTGTACATTGTGTATTTTAGCGGTTTTTGGCCCGTATTTTATGTACATATTTTCTTTATCAATAAAAATTCAAAAAAAATAGATTTAGATGTCTTTTATTTAACTTTGATTTCTCTATATTTTTCTGGTTTTTTATCTTGTTTAAAAATGACAAAAAAATAAAAAAAACCCGAAAATCCAGGTATTCTATGTACATGGGATACCCCAAAAATTCACTTTGTGCATTTGACCGATTTTGGTTTTGATGAGTTCATGAAAATTGTAGATCTCATCGAGACGAGCATTTTTCGTGAAGGAACTTTTTCAATCCGACATCGTTTACTATTTCTTTTTGATTTTACAAAACAATTCTTTTTTATTTTTCTGGTGCTGACACGTGGCAGCCCCAGAGGCTGCCACGTGTCATCGTTTTTTAGCCTTTTTTATATTTTTGTTTTTATTAAAAATAATTAAAGCAGCTGCACGTGCGTCGCATGTGCCCCCAGGCACGTGCTCCGCACGTGCATGCGCCCTCTCTCACACCCATTCCACGTAGCGCCAGCAGGGCCGTCCGATCTCGGCCGATCGAATGGCCCCTGCTCATCTCCTACCTCCCGCGCCCTCTTCGCTACTGGCCAACTTCCCCCCCCCCCCCCGATTCCTCCGCCTCCCCCTTCGCAACCGGCCGTCGATCCTAACAACCTCCGCTGGCCTTCGTCAACCTACCGCCCCGCGTATTCCGCAACCACCGGCCGCCTCCCCTGCTTCTCTCGCGTCGCCAACTCAAACCCTTTCCTATAAAAGACCTCGCCACCACCCTCGTCCAAGCTATCCGCCTGCTTCTCATCATCAACACCACGCGGCGGTGACAGCGCCGCATCCTTTCAGGCGAGATCCGACGCCCAATCACAGACGCCGTCGCAGCACCTCCGCGGGCCTCCATCGAGCCAACACCAACAGCTTCAACTCCATCTCCACGGTCAACTACGATTACTTCATCTGCTCTGCCATCAACGTCGAGCCAACCCCATCTTCATCACCATCGACTTCTTCACCGCCTTCAAACTCCAACAACTTCAACCTCCAACGATGCTCAGCAGCCGCTCCACCAACAACGTACGTCTTCTTCAATCTCTAGCTACTTCATGGCCTCCTTCCCCGACGACCACTACAAGCCCCGACTTTGCCTCCAGCAGCATCACCTTCATCGCCGCCACCTAGCCTGAAGCTGCCATCACCATCGACTCCATCGACGTTCAATGCTCCATCTCCACCGAGCTATCATCTCCACCATCATCGACACGTCCACCACCACAAGCTTCGACAACTCCAGGGGCTCCACCTACGCCTCAGTTTACCATCCCCGTGGTCGTGTGTCGACCAGATGACGGCCGACGTCGTTCCGCCACGACCTTCACCGCTCCCTCGCACAGTCGCCTCCACCAGAACGCGCCATTACCCTCTACTCTGCCTCATCTCTGCCTTAGGCCGACACAGAGGCCGAGACCCCCACCATGTGCATGGCACGTGAGGGTGGGGGGACGTCATCAGCCTTCAGCCACAGGGGTCACGTGCTCTGCACGTGACTCGCTGGGTCAATTGCATCCCAACCCCCGGTCCTCCTCCTTATTGCATCACAGTCCAAGCCAGCCAGAGGTCACGTGCAGCGCACGTGACCCTCTGGTAAATTTGAAAAACACCCCCCTCTGTTTCTAGGTAATGCACGTAGGTTCCCCCTTATTTTATTTATTTCTATTGCATAAATGTCCCTGTATTCCTCATTACTTTTAGATCTCTACAAGACTTCATTTTATTTATACAAAAATAACATGATGTTCTTCCATTAATTCTCTACGTGGTGACATATTGTGGATATTTTTGTGATTGACGGTTAATTAATAATTAATTATTCTGCGGAAATTAGCAAACTTTGTCCATTTTATGCTCTTAAAATTGCCATTTATTAACCGTTGCTCTAAAAATTCCCGAAAAATCACATATTGTAGAGTTAATTTTGTTTGACATTGTGCCCAAAAAGATTTGCATTTGCATGCATAATTTGTCTTGTAAAAATCATTTTTCTTATTTAAGTATTTAATTTTTAATAGGTATTCAACCCTACATTTTCGAGGTCTATTTTAGATAATTTTATATCTTGAAAAGAAGTAGGTTTAATATTTATTATAATTAAATATTGAAAATCATTCTGTTTGCATTTAAAAATTCATAAAAAAATTCATTTTATATCTAAAAGTTCCAAAAAAGTACATTGAATTTATTTCATCATAATTTACATTGTGGCCAAATTTTGTATTTTTCGGACATCATTTGAACGTAATTGATATTTTAGTCCCTAAAATAGGCTGAATTTGCATTTTGCATCCCTTATTGCATTGAAAAATTCCAAAAAAAACCACATCGAAAAGCGAATACGAAATTGGATAGACATAATTCTAGGTTGTTCCTTTGCCTCCTTGTGATCGACCTTGGGACTTGCCCAAGTAAAATAAACATAAAACCACTTGATTAGAATTGAATAATATTTGTGGTTATTTCTTGACCGATTCCGATCGCCGCCTACAACGAACGATACATTAAAATTTTATCACTCACAAATAAAAACAACTTCTTAACTTGGCGATTCACGGACCCGTCAGCCATGGCTTCATTTCACTTGTGCTATGAGGACATAGCAAAATTTAAGTATAGGGGGTATACCGTATATTATTGTATATCTACTTTAGCCATAGCTCGTGTTTCTAAAACTTTTTGAAAAATTTGTTGTCAGGCTTGGTTTTGGTAAACCTGTGAAATGAGTTTTTGTAAAAACCGTGTAAATTGTTTTCTTAAAAATTGAGGTTTATTTTTTTTGTAAATACTTTCTTTTAACAAATGTAAAAAATTAGAAACCCTTCTTGGAATTAGACTCTGACTACTAGGCTTAGTAGACACTTTCAGTGAGGGAACTTCGGTCTCCCTTAGCAGAGTGGGTGGTTTAAAGGACACCGCATATGGCTCCGTCCTTAAGGATCACGGGTCCGTTTATCGGCTCGTACTTACACCCATACTGGCTGAGAGTATATACAAAGAATCCATAAAAATCCTTAAGGATCACGGGTCCGTTGAGCCTAGACCAGTCATTGTCTCTCCAAAGAATTAAACAAATAAAAAAATTAAAATCCATAAAAATCTGCAAAATACCAAAAATCACACAAAAATCACTAACTAAGGAGTTGGTGTATTCTTGACACATTCACATTCACTCGAGGCTTAAGGATTTTGAGGACACTGGATTTCTGTGATCTTGAGAATCTGAGTTAACATGCCTTAGTCATTAGGGTTTTTAAGCTTAAATATCCACACATCCCTAGTTTGAAAGATTTGAGCGCTATATTGCACTCTTCATCTCTACCTTTCAAAAGAATATGGCCAGAACAAGTCACTTTCACAACTGCATGATTGATAAGATGAGTTGAGATGTCACTTGAGGAACTAGGATTAGAGATTTGAGTTTAGACCCGATCTAATGATATTCGAGGATGGGATAAAGTTAATGAAGGCTTCAGAAAACCTGAGTGTCAGCAAAACCCTAGACAGTATGTGAACAAGATTCCTATGATATCTCTTTGATATTTACCTATGTGTCATGGTGTGATGAAACTTAATGGAAATTGTTGATTAGTGTGTGACAAGTTTGGTAAAAGCAGTGGAGCTAGCCAACAAAAGAAAAGAAATGTCAAAGAAAAAAGCTCTAAATACCAAAGTCAAATTATGAATGAGCTTCCACCAATGGCGAGCGCTCCCAAATATTTTCAGAGTGTCCACTTGGACCAAGCGCTAATTAGGACCAAGGAGTCGGGCAGACACCACAAAAAGGGCTTTGCATCGTAAGCGATACAAGTCTGGGTGTCGAAGGTATCTTAGATACTCAGAAAAGACAGACCCTGATGTACTCCCAGAAAAACAAGTGAAGACGACTCCAACTCTCTTAACGGACACATCGATTAACAATATAAAAATTTACATGTGTTGAGTAAAAAGGCACTCGAGAGGTCCTTTGTTCCAATGTGAGGGAGAGAAAAATAGACACAATTCCATTACCCCCATCATATGGCCGTCCATCAACATTTCAAGTCTGACAAACTAAAGAGACGGTGACTGAAGCAAGAATAGATTATTCCCTAGTATTGAGGATGAGGTCTAGAGGAGAGTCTATGGGACTGGAACTTTGAGTGATGCCTCGACTCAACTCTCATGAAATGCAGTACACCTAAATTCATATCCTTATATTATATGTACAAAAAGAGAGTCTGATAATTAGAGAAGTTGGATTCCTTCTGACTAAGGCTTGGATAAACCCAGAATTTTAGGATCTCTTAAATTAAGGGTCTTCGAAAGATTGAGCCTTGAAATCTTCACTTGCACTGTCAGGAATTAATCTGACTCCCTCATTCTTTAGATGGTCGAGGATGAGCATGTTTTAAGTATAGGGGTATGATGAATCTCGTATTCATCATGCTAAAATCCACATATTAAAACCCCTGTCTTAACTAATCCAATAAAAATCACCATTAATTCTCCATTTTTATCATGTAATATATTGTGTATAATTAACCTTATTGTTTTAAATTCCTTTATTTTATTTGTATTTATTTTATCATCAAAAACCCCTAAAAATTAGATAGATTAATTGTCCATAATTCACTAACCATTAAAAAGATAAAAAAAATACAAAAATATCTCAAAACCAAAAGCTGGTATTTTTATCCCCCTTAAAAATACCCCCAAAAATATTATTTTGTATAAATGACCTCTTTTGACTCTTTGTCCAACATGAAACTTGTAGATCTCGTCGAGACGAGCAACTTTCATGTTTTGACTTTTTCCTAATTTTGCCTCTAACTATTTCTTTCTTATTTTTCTTTGTATTTATACTTCCGAATTTTCTGATTGGGCCACGTGGCGCTCTCTGGAGCCGCCATGTGGCTCGCCTCTTCTCTTGCCACCCGGTGGCCTCCTAGGCCGTCAGATCCACTCGCCTCTGCCCCCCATCTCCGCCGTCCATCGTTTCTTCGCTCCCAGCCCTTGGATCCTGCTCAGATCTGATTCCATCTGTTCCTTTTCGCCTTAACCTCAGCCGCCCGATCATCAGACCATCCATGCCTCTCCGCATGCCGTCGCTCTTCATCTCCCACCGTTGGATCTTCCCCATCCCCCAATCTCACCCTCTCCTTCATACCTCCACCTCCGTCGTAGATCTCATCTTGATCCAGTGGCTACTCACCTTCCACATCACCCTTTCACATCCCACTGTTAGATGGAAACCTACTTCCATCTAGACCATCCCTCTCCACGCATCCCCGAGCCCTTCGATCAGATCCTAAGGATCTGATCTATGACGTACATTTGTGCCGACACCTGGACCGTTGGATAGCATGATCCAACAGTCCAAAACCCGTCATCAACCTCCAGCTCTCCCTCTCTCCAGGCGTTATGCCTCACCAACCCACCACCCCCTTCCTATTTTGGAAGGCGACTCCGGCCACCTCTCCCTCTCCTAACGGTCGCCCCACGAAGCCCTTAGATCTGCCATCCTCGCGCCGACTTCATTGCCCCTGCCTTCACACCTCCATCACTCCTTCATCTAATCAAAGTCCTCCACCGACTTGCGTAACGTCCAGCAATCTCCACCTATAAAAACACCCCCCTTTGTCTCCGAGCAACTTGTCCACCATTACACGGGCAAAAGCCTAGCTTCCCACGCCCCTCCGGTGACAACGGAGGGGCGGATCATCGAGGCGACGATGGCCAAGCCCAGGTGTCGACCCACGGCCGCCATGGCCGTGCTGCAGGTGCTACCACACTCCGGTGAGCTCCGTGCCATGGTCGGGCACGCTGGGCGATGACCTTGAGCTTCGACAGAGCTCAACCACAGGCCAATTCCTCCGCCAAACACCCATCTCTGGCCACATACCCACTACCCTCTTTTTCTTTTAATTTCGCGCAATTTTTCCAATCACCTCTGGTCGATTCACCCTCGCCTGACCACCCCTTGAGCTTCACCAATTCACCCCCATCCACACCAACGCCTCTGTTCATCCTTCCCCGTTCTCCACATCCCCATCCACTCCGACCCACTTCTTCCCCTGCTCCACCGGAGAAGAACCTCAAGGCCACCACTTCCCGTCGCCCCCACGGCCTCCGTCCACCCCATTTCACCTGCACTTCATGCGCACTCGCTTCGGCTATGGCTGACCCTTGCAGGTACCTTGATTGGCCACATTTTGCGTTGGTGCTCCTTCAAGCCTTTCTCCTCCAGCGAAGATTCATCGACCGCCCACGCCAACCAGCTCCGGAGATTCGCATCACCTCCAGCGTCTTTGCAAGGACTCTAGTTTTCCCCTCCGATCTCCAAAAGACCTCGCGGAGCACGACGGAGCAACCTGCAAGTCGCCGGAGCCCTGCCTTCTCCGGTGACAAGCGGAGGAGACGAAGACACGGGAGCCGTCTGATCATCTGGATCGGACGGCTACGATGGTGACACGTGGAGAACCGAGCCTCAGTCCGCTCCAACAGGCTCGGGTCACCCGAACCTCGAGCTGAACCATCAGATAAAGCCATGTGTCTCGAACCTGAGGCAGCCTCCCGAGCCTAGGCCCCTCACGTGCGACACATGTGAGGGCCTGGGTAAATTATGCGAAAGACCCCAGAATTAAAGATAATTGCAAAATGGTCCCCAAGCACGTACCTCATGAGCGTGGCTTGGTAATTTACAAGGAGGCCCTCAAAGTTTCTGGAAATTGCAAAAAGGCCCCCGTGCATGGAAAAATTATAAAAGGGTCTAGGCGGTTTTTTTAATTTGCATTTAGGTTCCTCCAGGGACCTAAATGTAATATTTATCATTTATTTTCCTTGTATTTTTATTACAATTATGCTCCTGTATTGTTTTCTTCATAACTTAAACATCGTAGGTCCAAATTGCATGATTTTAGTGTCATTTTGATCCTTGTTTCTTCCTCTACATCATAGCATGTTTAATTTTTCTCATTTGCCACTGTTTTAAATGAAGTGATTTTTTGTGATAGATGAGGACCTTGCTCTCTTTGTTCGTGCTCTGATTTGATGATTTTTTTTAATGTTGGGATTAAAATGACTATGATTTCATTTTCTATTATGTTGCTCATATTTTTAGGGTATATTTGTAATCTGTAGTCTGCATATAAATTCCCTTGCATTATTTTCATACATCCTCTTATAATTGCATAAAAACCAACCAAAAATAGCGTACATCATAGTACTTCATTGTAATTAGCACAGTGCTTCTTGCAGACCTGAGATTGAAATAATTCACACATGTGCTTCATGAATCAAAATTCGATAAATGAATTAGGTAGCCGTGTCCTTGCATTCGACCTTGGTAGACTTACCAAGTATAAATAATCCACAATATTCAAATGATTGTGATATTTGCTGAACCGAATTTGCCTCATATACTATGACAATTCAAGATTATTAAAGAGGCAAATTTCGTGTCCATCACCTAGCCCTAGAAGGAAGAAGGCCCTTATCGTTGCCTTGCGTTGCGCTTCGACGACTCTCGGTACTCCATCTTCTTTGGTGCTTCTCGCTCGCGAAGAAGACATACGATCTCGTGTGAGAGATCATGAGTTCCCTTGCTTGGACAACTACTTGGATTACGAAATCCCCACGACTCATCCCCGCGCTCACAAGCGTCTCCTCCGAAGGTGGACTTGAGATAGGAGGCTTCTTCTCTTAGAATCTCGATCGCAACCACGCTACAACAGGTATTCATATATCTACTATGTGGTTAGACAAAACAATTCATAAATGGTTTATGGATCATGTGGTTTCGTCGTTTAAATTGTTTAAATTCCATTGCACTGAGCAACTAGTATGACTAGTCGCTCTTGATCGTATATGATACGATCATCATGTTTCCGTGATCCTCACGTATCCTTCAAAAATATGGATAGAAAACAATCCCTATAGTTCAGTGACCCGAGGGTTCAAGAAGGACTCCTTGTATGGGATGTCAAAAAAGCAAATCCGCATATCATTCCAATACTGAGCCTTAAACCACTCATATTGAACTTTATGGAAGCATAAACTGCATCCCACACCTCGACTTTCAAAAGCCAAAATAGCAACTTGAGCTTGTCATGCTTTTCTTTCGTGTCGATTCATCAATAGATCATATATGAGTAAGCGATCATCTTCCTTCGAAACCTCAAATTAGTTCTATGTGCCGACCTAATCACATATGCTCCTAATATTAAACGGAAATTTAGTCGAGGAAGTGGTTATAGCCCCGTATAGATATATCTGTAGCCATTGTGAAAATTACACACACATGCATGCATACATGCATGCATGCATACATACATACATACATGAAAACCTTCAAATGAGGTGGGGGCTCACCAGTTGTTGGTGAACCATCCATTTCATCCATTTATCTCAAATCACACGATTGTGACTAATAATACATTTATTGCACTATTTAATTGTAATATATATATATATATATATATATATTTCATTTGTCACATTCTAAAAATAGAAATGTGATAACCCATAAACTCAATTATCTCCTCTCTCTCTCCATCCCCCCTCTTAATCTAGACGATGACGATGCGAGAGGTTGTAGTTGCGTGGGAGGAGCGCGTTGACAACCTAGCAATGCACGACACATCGATGATGGCATGCAACAATGCGAGTTCATTGCATCGAGATGGGGATCGAAAGAAGAGGAAGAGGGAGAGAGAGTGACGCACAAGCGATGCACGATACGGAGTGGTGATGCATATTTGTGTGAATTCAACAGGATGGGGCTCCTCGCTTCCGACTGTAAATTAGTAGAATTGGTGGTGGTGTGCTAGCGAGCAGCGGTGGGGAGGTTCATTGATGTTGTTGCTGCTTCTTGTGGCACCAGTCGGTGGAGATCATGAGCGGTGGGATGCTGTTGTCTAAGGAGATGCATGCTGGTTATGAGGGTTCTCGAGGAGGACAGAGGCAGAGGTGCCTTGCTCTGCATCTGCCATGCGAGGAGGGTTATGATAGAGTTACAAATCTTAGAGCACATATCATGTTTTTTTACAAATCTCAATTTTTTTATAGATCTTAAATAGGCTTTTGCAAAACTTGGATTATTTTTTACAATCTTAGATCATTTTTTACATGTTATCAATTTCTAACGATATACTTTTTTGTTTCTGAACTCCACACAAATATTACAAAGCTACAACAACTTTTTACAAAGCAATGTGAAAAGAATTACAAAGTTCCATACATTGTTACACACAAAGACTTATAAAGGGAGCTCAAATTTTTAAAAAGGAGTTCGAAAAAACTATAAATACTTATGAAAATTTACAAATGATTATACAAAAATTTTAGAAATTAAATAGCAATTTTACAAAAAAAATATGGATTGAGAATGTAGAAAGTGTATGGTTTGAGTTTTACAAAACAAATCTAAATTCTGCATAATCCGATTCATGTTTACAAATATTTGCATTACATTGCATTTGTTGAGAACATTTTCGAAAATCAAATAATAAATAAATTAATGAGAAAAAATCAAATTAAATCGAGCCTAAAATGGTAATTGACATTACTAAGTGAAATTCAACCATAAATTGAAATAAAATGGCTAAATACCCTTTTTGATAATGCATCATTAGATCGAGATCCAATAGATCAATACAGAAGTGATGAGATCGTACCCCATTTGAAAGCCCCCACCCACACACACATGAATTCCTTCCAATGCGGTGTCTTTTCCTATACATAAAGAAAACCTTAATTAGGAACCTTTAGATCTAGTATAAACATAATGCACTAAAACAACCATCTAAAATAAGAATCGCTTTGACAAAAATAATATTTCTAAAATGTAGCAAGATGGCTTAATTAATTAATAATTGAATACAAGCGCATCAGATGGTTCTTTGATTTAAGGAATGGAAAAATCCTCACGTGAATACGTGTTTTTTCCCTAAAATGTCCGCTTCATTACATGAAGTTAAATGGACTTCAATAATGTATATTACAGAGATAATATTGCAAAGTACAAATATTTTAGAGACTATTTTATGGAGCAAAAAGTAACGCGCGACAGATATTGCACTTACAATTTATTTAACATTAACTTACAAAACTTTATTTTAGGATACATGGCAAACAAAGTTATTACACGTGAGTATTTTTTTCTCGTATGGGACTTGGAAATAGAAAAGTTAACACGAAATCAATGTTGGTACAATTAAACTCACTTCGTGGAGTTAAACTCGACAAGTCAAAGAAGTTTTTGTGAATCACAACGTATTATTTGTAAATCTTGTAATGTTCAGTATTCATATTACTATATTACTATATGTAGATCATAGGCCAGTATTTGTACAATATTATCCTTTTCGTATTATATACGTTCATTATTCATGTCATATTCAATATTCACCATATCATCTTAGGAAGCAACAACTCGTTCACGTTTAATAGATATATCAGGCCAGTATTCATATTATTAATTTAATGAATGAAACTAACGCGTGAAGAATGAAAAATCAAACAGCTGGATTTTGTTATAAATCTCACAATGGATTGAATACAAACTACAAAATAGATATGGAACAGTTCACATCCAGAAAATTTACACAGAACCTCATATTAGGTGAAAACTCAACATCCGTATAAAATCGATAAGTGCTCAGCAACAACGTGACACCTCGACGGAGGAAGGTTATGCCATGGCGGTACCCAGATGCTTGAAGGAGACGCTGGTGAAAACCAAGGGCATATGATGGTGGCACTCCGAAGCCCTGCGATAATGGTGACCTGATATAACAATGGCTTGCGCTTGTGCCGATCGGTTGTTGGAAGAAGGGATTCGTGATGGCGGCAACCTGATGTGGGAGGGAAGACCCACCATAGAGGAAGGAGCTCATGATGGCGGTACCCTGACGAGCTGTAGTTTCTTTATAAAAAGGAATGGGAGAGCGTACAGATATGGAATATGAACAACCCCATTTAAAATTATTTAAAATGGGATGATATGACAAAATTCGAAATTAAATAGATATTATTTTGTTTTTGATAATGTATTCCAAAAATATAAGTGTCAAGGTCATGTCAGAGATGGTTTTGATGGGTAAAGATGATTTCAGTAACAATCGTTGATCAATATCAAACGAATGAAATAAGTGCTTTTCCATATAATATGTGTGTAGAGGGTTTGATCATTTGAAAGTCAAAATCTGTGAGAGCATGGGAACAGTGAATTTGAACCACTAGATTCTGTCATTCTCTCTCCTCCTACAATCAATGAGAAGAGAGATGACAGAATCTAGTGGTCCAGATTCCCTGCTTCATACTCTCACATTTTTTGGCTCTCACAGGATCAACAATCTCTCTCTCCCTCTCTCTATATATATGGGTTGATCTTGTCAGAGGCAAAAACTGTGAGAGCATGAGAGCAGTGAATCTGGACCGTTATATTCTACTCGTCTCTCTATTCTTCCAATCAATCAGGAGAGACATGACATCCGACGTATCCAATGAAACCTAACACCCCCACCAACCCCCGCCGTAGCCCCCCACCCCCACCACTGTCCTCATCTCCGGCCGAGAATGGCGCCTAACCACCCCCCTCACCCCCCTCCTATTCTCCGTCCGAGATGGGAGCCCAACCCCCACCACCTCTCTCATCCCATAACGGACCCCAACGCCACCCCTCCCCCCCCCCCCCCCCTTCCCCCGATCATTTGCCCTCAGACCTAGTCAGGCCATCCTGGCGCGATGTCTGTGGGGTCCCCCCGAAGCCGCCTCCGCCTTCCTGCCGGATAGCCTATTGTCACGACTCTAATTCCGGTCGTCGCATACTCCAATATCCAGATCTGATTACTCAGCAAAAATTTATCCAGCAATCACTAATAACATTTAGAAATAAACTGCAAATAAAAATACTCAAAAAGAAGTATTTAATACTTTTCCATTCACAAAATAAAGTTTATATGTCCATTGTCCGAGTAAAACCCTTTACATGTACATCAGCTGGAAGGAAATACGCAGAAATATTACTAACTACCCTATAGAGTAAAGCTATTGTGGCTGACTGGATGGCTAATGTCCTTGCAATGGTTCACCGACACCTGTTGGGTTTTCCAATAAATCATAGGATAACAATTAGTGAGTGCTAAGTAACGAAGAAGAGAAATGCAAACAAATTGTATAATTTTTCAAAACTTGTAATCAAAAAAGCTTCATTCCTTCTTATTGATTTGAGTCCTATTCTTTTCTTTCCACGACAGGGATTAGTCTAGGGGAACCCCATCATTCTTGGACTTCGAAGCTGTGGACCCTTCGGGAATGGATATTCAATTGATCTTGATAAGCTTATGTCATCGCACGTTGCCTCAATCAATCTTCTAATATTACTCTGATAATTTTCTTTTCTTTTGTTAATCCGGGTCTCAAACCCTCAGCCTGGAAAATAAAGAACCACACCGTCCTCGAGGGTCCGGTTGCTTAAAACCTCGGGCTAACCTTTAATCACATAACCTAGCGGCTTTAAATACATGTTGTCGTGACCCATCCGCTATTGAACCACACGTGCCTCTACATGGTACGACCACATCTTTCGTCGTTCAACCCGAATATATTGGCTCTCGGTATCACGCGTTGCAAATCATTCATTTCGTGCGCACTTAACAAAATAGGACAATCGTATACCACCTAGGTAAGGAAACACCAATACGGGTTCCTTCCAACAAACCTACAGGTTGCATGCCCAACCTGTAGTTTTACGTTCTACTCCCAGTCATCCTTAACATGACTCACGAGCCTTTTCAGGATCCAACTTAAAACACATCAATACCTATGATGTAATTCCTCTTTCATGTCGTAACCATAAATACTGAGTATAGATTTACACAAATATTAATTCATATATTTATATACTAAATTTATGCTCTTTTAACTCTCAAACCCTATCTTTCCAAGCCACTGCATCAATTCGATGCTAAAACCTTATTTTAGTGGGAATCACAAAGCAACTTTTCATACTTCCTAAAAAAATAGCCAAATTAGGGTTCTTGATAGCGAAGAACATAAAATCAGGAATTTCAATAATCTCGTATGAAAACCCAACAGCAAAAGAAGTATTTCGTTACCTAATCGAGCTCTCTCTCGCGTATGCAATGCTTTATCGAGTTTTGCTTTTAGAAAGGATGTTTTAAGGCTCCTGAAAAGATAGAATTTCATTTTCGTGTAAAAAACGCGAAGAACGTGTCAAGAACGAATGAAGAACATGAAGAATGCGAAGAACACACGAAGAATGCGAAGAACATATTTTCTCTTAAAATTTCGGCAGAGCTTCCCCTTATTTGGGGTGATATTTCTAAGAAAATTCCGGCAGCGTTTTTCCTTATATGGGATGATATTTTTTAGAAAATTTCGGTAGAGTTCCCTTATAAAATCAATCGAGAGGAAAACAACAACGAATAGAAAGAATATAATCAAACTGCAAGTGATAGAGAATTTGTAGACACCATACGTCTTACGTGAGTGAATGTGTGACGAATCATAGGGTTCACTGACGTGCAAAGCCGCCTGCACCTAAGTAGGGTATTACACGGATTTCTCCATCAAAATAACTATAAAAGCGGAAAAGAAAGAGCAATAAGCAATGGAGAATCGGTAGACACCACGCGTCTTAGATGAGTGAATGTGTGACGAATCACAGGGTTCACTGACGTGCATAGCCGCCCGCACCTAAGTAGGGTGTTATACAGATTTCTCCTCAAACCACAATAGGAAACAAATCAGAAAAAAGATGAATCAAGAACAAAACTTGGAAGAAAAGAGGATGAATTGAAAGCCTAGCTTACGAAGCAAACTTGGAGAGGATCGTAGCTTCCTCCTCCTCGTTCTCCCAGCAGCGGTTCACTAGCCCTTTTCCCCGCCTCTCACTCCTCCTCTCGACTTCTCAACCCTAGCCCTTGGGGTGGTGGTGGTAGTGGAAATCGTAGACAATGAATGGATGGGGGGTATTTATAGGCTCTAGAAAACCACTAACCATTGTTAGAAAATCATGTTTTAGCCCTTAACCACGGTTAGCGTCCCATGGTTTTGGCCTATGGTTTTGGTCAAAACTTATCCAAAACTTAATGCTTAAGTTAGAACATTACAGAGGATTATAGATTCGCTAATGATGCTTAATTAACGTTAATCGTGATTAACTTTCACTAATCATGATTTAACTTTCGTGGCTTATGCTTATCTTTTGCTAACTATTGATTAGTGTTTGCTAATGGTCATTAGTGGTTTTCAATCCATCATTAGTTTCTTTAATCATGTTTATTTAGTCTTTATGGATTAATGACATATTAAACCTCTTTACTTCTCTTTCTTCGAAAATCATAACAATTCCAAACGAAGTCCGATTCATACGAAACAAATTCAGTTGGTTTCCTCTTCACGAGCCGAATCTTATGATATAGGATCCGAGAGAGACCAAGTTCAAGGCTTTACAATTATAACAACTTTAAGGAAGTCTCGTCCTCAAGACTAGAATTACAGGCATAACAACCTTAAAGAGGATTGAAATCATAACAACCTTAAAGATGATGAATGACATTTCATTTACAATAAAGATATACACAGTACATAGTGTTATCATTCAAATAAGTATGGGTATTTTTCTCTCATTTCCACCTCAGGTTCCCAGGCTTCTTCAAACTCTTGGTTGCGCTACAACACTTTAACTAGAGGCACCTATTTGCTCCTCAACTTCTTGATATCCCTATCAAGTATTTGCACAGGTATCTCTTGGTATGTCAAGTCTGGCTCAACATGCAAATCATCATAACTTATCTTATGCTCTGGATCCTTAATGTACTTTCTTAGATTTGATACATGAAAAACATCATGTATCGCCGAACGATGTGGAGGAAGCGCAAGTCTATATGCCACTTTTCCAATCCTCTAAATGATTTCAAAGGGACCCACGAACCTGGGTGCTAACTTCCCATGCACACCAAACCTCTGAATACCCTTAATAGGAGATACTTTGAGAAATACAAAGTCACCTACCTCAAACTCAAGGTCTCTTCGTCTGGTGTCACTATAGCTTTTCTGGCGACTTTGAACAGTAAATAGTCTTTTTCGAGCAAGCTCTACAGCTTCTCGTGTCTATTGAAGTCTATCAGAATCATAAAGGTTCTTTATCCCGACCTCTTGCCAACACAAAGTAGTAGTACACCTACATCCATAAAAGTGCTTCAAATGGTGCCATGCCAATACTTGTATGTAACTGTTGTTGTACGTGAATTCTGCAAGAGGCAAATATTTCAACCATGATCCTTTCCATTCTAAGGCACATGCTCGTAACATATCCTCTAAAGTTTGAATAGTACGTTCTGATTGACCATCTGTTTGTGGATGATATGTTGTGCTCAAGCATAGTTGTGTGCCTAAGGCTTTCATGAAGTTCTGCCAATAGTGTGAGGTGAATCGTGAATCTCGATCGAAAACTACTTCCTTTGGGATAGCATGGAGGCAGATCACATGTGTAATATATAACTTAGCAAGCTGGTCTAGAGTGCAAGATAAGCTTATTGGAATGGAGTGTGCTACCTTGGTCAGACGATCTATTATAACTCATATACTATCTTTCCCACCAGTCGTTTGAGGTAAGCCAGTCACGAAGTCCATGGAAATGTTTTCCCATTTCCACTAGCAATGGAGAGAGGTTGTAACAATCCTGGTGGCTTTTGGTGTGAAGCATTTACCTGTTGGCAAGTGAAACATGAGTTCACAAACTCAACAACATCTTTCTTCATTCCTGGCCACCAAAAGTACGAATGAAGTTCCTTATACATCTTTGTAATTATTGGATGAATAGATAATCTAGAGCAATGAGCTTCACGTAAGATGTCTTTCCTCAGTTCAGGTATGTCTGGTACACAAGCTCTGTGATGGTTATATAGTAACCCATCTTGTATCTGGAATCCCTCTATCTCATTCTTCTCAAGTTGTTGTCTCAAGTCTTTAAGGATTGGATCATCCTCCTGTCCTTTCTTTATTTTATCCCAGATCTCTGGTTTGTATCGGTGAGGAATAGTTATAGTACCATCGCTACTATCAAGTGGTTTCTATTTACTTAATGTTGATAGTAAACCCTAGAAGTGGACAACACTCACTAACCAAGGTGAATAAGTTCTTCTGCTAAGGGCATCCGCTACGACATTCCCCTTAACAGGGTGGTAGGAGATAGTGCAATCATAATCTTTCAGCAACTCTAGCCATCGTCTCTGTCTCATATTGAGCTCCTTTTGATCAAACAGATATTTAAAGCTTTTATGATCGGTGAAGATTTCAAAAATAATACCATACAGGTAGTGTCTCCATATCTTTAAAGCGAAAACTACGGTAGCTAATTCAAGATCATGTGTTGGGTAGTTCTTCTCATGTGTCATGAGCTGTCGTGACGCATACGCAACTACCTTACCATGTTTTATAAGTGCCGCCCCAAGTCCTTCTTTAGATGCGTCAGCGTAAACTATAAACCCTTCACTCATAGAGGGTAGAGTAAATATGGGTGCAGATGTTAGGCATTCTTTCAGTGTTTAGAAACTAGTTTCGCATGCATCTGACCATATGAATGGAACTTCCTTCTGGGTCGACCTAGTCATTGGCAATGCTATTCGTGAAAAGTCCTTCACAAATCTTCTATAATATCCAGCTAATCCCAGAAAGATCGTATTTCTATGATAGTCTTCGGGTGTTCCAAACTCATCACTGCATTAACCTTTGTAGAATTAACTGATATACCTTCTCCAGAAATAACATGGCCCGAAAAAATACTTCAGATAGCCAGAAGTCACATTTGCTATATTTGGCATACAGTTTGTTCTTCTTTAGAGTTTCAAGTGCCTGGCTGAGATGGTATTCTTGCAGATACTTATCCTTGGAGTAAATAAGCACATCATCAATAAAGACTACTACAAAGTGATTTAAGAACTCCTTGAATAATCTATTCATGAGATCCATGAAGACTGCTGGGGTATTTGTTAGTCTGAAAGGCATAATTAAGAATTCATAATGTTGTATCTAGTTCGAAAAGCTATATTGGGAATATCTGTATCTTTAATTTTCAACTGATGGTATCCAGATCTTAAATCAATCTTGGAATACACACTTGAACCATGTAACTGATCAAAGAGATCATCTATTCCTGGCAGAGGATACTTGTTCTTTACGGTCTTCTTGTTTAGTTGTCTATAGTCAATGCACAACCGCATTGACCCATCCTTTTTCCTGACAAATAAGACAGGTGCACCCCATGGTGAAGTACTAAGATGAATGAATCCTTTATCTAATAGTTCTTGCAATTGTATCTTTAACTCTCGTAACTCAGCTGGTGCCATCCTGTACGGAGGGATACAGATAGGCTGAGTATCAGGTATGAGAGAGATTTCAAATTCAATCTCTCGCTCAGGTGGTAATCCAGGTAGTTCCTCTAGAAATACATCCGGAAATTCGCACACGATAGGTATATCTTCCATCATTTTGTCTGATCCTGATGTAGTTGTTACATAAGCTAAATAGCCTTGGCACCCTTTCTCTAACAATTGTTGTGCCTTCAAAGTAGAGATATATTCGATATTATCATTGGATGTTTTTCCAGTTAACTGAAACTCTATCGAGTTAGGAAGGTGAAACGTTACTGTCTTCTGAAAACAGTCAAGACATGCATGATGCTTTTCTAACCAGTCTATCCCTAGGATAAGATCAAAGTCTTCCATCTCAATTAGTAGTAGTGAAATAGGTAACTGATGTCCTACTATCAGTGCTATACAATTATCTAGGATTTCTCGGATTGTAAATACTTTTCCTCTTGGTCCCTTGATCAGATAGGACTGTTGTACTTCTACTGGTATCTTACCCAAAGTGGGTACTAACCGTCTAGCAATAAATGAATGTGAAGCACCAGAATCAAATAAGGCATGTCTTGAAAAGCCATGAATAGAAACGGTGCCTCGTACGACTATGCCTAAATTGTAGGCTTCTTCTTCAGTGATTGGATTGAGCTGGCCATTAGGAATAGGCAAGCTAGACCCCGCAACACTTTGTGCTGGTTGCTGTGTAGGAGACGCTCCTTGTGAGCCACGACCTCTACCATGTCTTCCTCTGCGTGTTGCTCCATTGCTCGAGTTGGATGTTATAATGTTAATTGGGGTTGGTTTAGACCCTGACCCTCTCAACTTCGGACAATCTTTCTCGATGTGGCCTTCCTGATGATAGTAAAAACACACATGTGCTACTGTTTGAGCTGAAGACCTAGCCACAGAGGTGCTAACTCCTGCTACTAAGTCGTGAGGATATAGTGGAGGTTTAGAGAAACCCCTTCTTCCTAATAATTCCTGGCCCAAAGTTTGTGGCGAGCTTATATTAGACTCGACTGGATGATAACAACTGTCTCTTCGGTTATAATTCTCTTTACGTTTGGATGGTCCACTAGTAAAGTGAAAGCTTCTTCTTTGGTGGTTTTTATCCCTTTCCATCTCAATACGAGAGGCGATGTCCATGCCTTCATCTGCAGTGGTGGCTCTAAAACCTGTAAGCTTCTCTCTCAAATCTCCCTGAAGACCGCTAACAAATTTGATAAGGCACTCTTGTGGTGATGCTTCTAAAGCTGGGGAGTAACATAGCAGCTAAAAGTGAATATGATAATATCGTACATTCTTGGATACTTGGGTCAAAGAAGCTAACTCCCTCCTCTTCAATTCTTCCCAATGGGAGGGACAGAAGTGAGCTCGGAACCTTTCTTCAAAAACATCCTATGGAACAGGATCTATTAATTTCTTGGAAATGGATCTCCACCATCGTCTTGCATAGTATGCTAAGGAGTAATCAGCGAAGTGCACCCAAGTATCTGATGATGTGTGTATTATTCTCAACATCCTGCTGACGTCATCAAGCCATAGTTCTGCCTCAGCAGGTGTCTCTATGCCTTTAGATCGAAGAATCTTTCCCTTTCGGTAATTATCTAGTAATGTTTGGTGTCTAAGAAGGGCCTTTTCCATTGCTCCTTCAGCTGGGGTAGGAGCAAACTCAGTTAAAGGATGGTAACTAGATTCTTCCTCAGAAAGATGGATAGAACCTTCAATCCTAGCATCCACAGGTATGGATGCTTCAGGTCTCTCAGCTTGTGCATTAAGCCTCTCCTCCAATGCGTGCTGCTTTTGCCCCATTTCTCGCAGCATTTTCATCATGGCGGCTAATTGCCTATACACGTCTTGGTCTGCTATGTTCCTGGGATAAGTAAAGGCCAAAGGTTAGGTCCTATATGTCTTAGCATGATGTACATAGGGGATAATGACTTGCGAATGGTACTGCAGTTAATTATTAAGATCAAAGGTTCTTAATACAACCTTAGTTTTCTGAATACTGCTCATAATTTTTATTACTAAATAAATTACTAGAGTAACCGAACTATGATACCAATCTGTCGCGACCCCAATTCTGGGCCGTCGGATCCTCCCATATCCGGATCTGGGTACTCAGCAATAATTTATCCAGCAATCACAACTAACATTCAGAAACAAACTGAAAATAAAAATACTCAAAAAGAAGTATTTAATACTTTTCCATTCATAAAATAAAGTTTACATGATCCATTGTTCGACTAAAACCCTTTACATGTACATCAGCTGGAAGGAAATACGCAGAAATATTACTAACTACCTTATAGAGTAAAGCTCTTGTGGCTGACTGGATGGCTAAAGTCCTTGCGATGGCTCACTGATACCTGTTGGGTTTTCCAATAAATCGTAGGCTAACAATTAGCGAGTGCTAAGTAACGAAGAAGAGAAAAGCAAACAAATTGTGTAATTTTTCAAAATTGTTATAAAAAGAAGTTGCATTCCTTCTCATTAATTTAAGTCCTATTCTTTTCTATTCCACGATAGGGATTAGTCCAGCGGAACCCCACCATTCTTGGATTCTGAAGCTGTGAACCCTTTGAGATTAGAGATTGTGTTGATCTTGGTAAGCTTATGTCGCCGCATGTCGCCTCAACCAATCTTCCAATACTATCCTAATAATTTCCTTTTCTTTTATTAATCAGGGTCTCAAACCCTCAACTTGGAAAACAAAGGAGCACACCGTCCTCGAGGACCCGGTTGCTTAAAACCTCAGGCTAACCTTTAATCACATAACCTAGCGGTTTTAAATACATGTTGTTGTGACCCAGCCGCTATTGAACCACCCATGCCTCCACATGACACGACCACATCTTCCGTCGTTCAACCCGAATATATTGACTCCCGGTATCACGCGTTACAAATCATTCATTTCGTGCGCACTTAACATAATAGAGCAACCATGTACCACCTAGGTAGGGAAACGCCAATACAGGTTCCTTTCGAAAAACCTACATGTTGCATGCCAACATGTACTTCTACTCCCAGTCATCCTAAACGTAACTCACGACCCTTTTCATGATCCAACTTAAAACACATCAATTCCCATGATGTAACTCCTCTGTCAAGTCGTAACCATAAATACTAAGTATAGACTTACACATATATTAATTCATATATTTATATGCTCAATTTATGCTCGTTTAACTCACAAACCCTATCTTTCTAAGCCACTACATCAATTCGATGCTCAAACCTTATTTTAGTGGGAATCACAAAGCAACTTTTCATACTTCCTAAAAAAATAGTCAAATTAGGGTTCTCGATAGCGAACAACATAAAATCAGGAATTTCAATAATCTCGTATGAAAACCCAACAACAAAAAGTATTTCGTTACCTAATCGAGCTCTCTCTCACGTATACAATGCTTTATCGAGTTTCGGTTTTAGAAAGGATGTTTTAAAGCTCCTGAAAAGATCGAATTTATTTTTTGTATCAAAAATGTGAAGAACTTGTCAAGAACGCGAAGAACAAACAAAGAACATGAAGAACACGAAGAACACGAAGAACCACGAAGAACACGAAGAATGCGAAGAACATATTTTCACTTGAAATTTTGGCAGAGCTTCCCCTTATATGGGGTGATATTTCTAAGAAAATTTCGGCAGAGTTTCCCCTTATACGGGGTGATATTTTTAGGGAAATTTAGGCAGAGTTTCCCCTTATAAAATCAATCGAGAGAAAAACAACAGCGAACAGAAAGAATATAATCAAACTGCAAGTGACAGACAATCGGTAGACACCACGCATATTAGGTGAGTGAATGTGTGATGAATTACAGGGATCACTGACGTGCATAGCCATCCGCACCTAAGTAGGGTATTACACGGATTTCTCCATCAAAATAACTATAAAAGCAGAAAAGAAAGAGAAATAAGCAATGGAGAATCGGTAGACACCACACGTCTTAGGTGAGTGAATGTGTGACGAATCACAGGTTTCACTAACGTGCATAGCTGCCCGCGCCAAAGTAGGGTGTTACACATATTTCTCCTCAAACCACAACAGGAAACGAATCAGAAAGAAAGATGAATCAAGAACAAAACTTGGAAGAAAAGAGGATGAATTGAAAGCCTAACTTACGAAGCAAATTTTGAGAGGATCGTAGCTTCCTCCTCCTCTTTCTCCCAGCAGCGCTTCGCTAGCCCTCTTTCCCCGCCTCTCACTTCTCCTCTCGACCTCTCAACCCTAGCCCTTAGGGGAGGTGGTAGTGGAAATCGTAGAGAACGAATGGGTGGGGGGGTATTTATAGGCTCCAGAAAACCACAAACCATTGTTATAAAACCATGTTTTAGCCCTTAACCACGGTTAGCATCCCATGGTTTTGGCCCATGATTTTGGTCAAAACTTATCCGAAACTTAGGACTTAAGTTAGAACATTCCAGAGGATTCTAGATTCGCTAATTACGCTTAATTAACGCTAATCGTGATTAACTTTCACTAATCACGATTTAACTTTCACGCCTTATGCTTAGCTTTTGCTAAATATTGATTAGTGTTCGCTAATGGTCATTAGTGGTTTTTAATCCGTCATTAGTTAGTTTAATCATATTTATTTAGACTTAATGACGGTCATTATGGGTTAATGACATCTTGAACCTCTTTACTTCTCTTTCTTCGAAAATCATAACAATTCCAAACGAAGTCTGATTCATATGAAACAAATTCCGTTGGTTTCCTCTTGACGAGTTGAATCTTATTATATAGGATCTGAGAGGGACCAAGTTCAAAGCTTTACAATTATAACAACTTAAAAGGAACTCTCGTCCTAGAGACTAGAATTGCAGGCATAACAACCTTAAAGAGGATTGAAAACATAACAACCTTGAAGATGTTGAACGACATTTCATTTACAATAAATATATACACAGTACACAATGTTATCATTCAAATAAGTATGGGTATTTTTCTCTTATTTCCACCTCAGGTTCCCACGTGGCTTCATCAAACTCTTGGTTGCACCACAACACTTTAACTAGAGGCACCTCTTTGTTCCTCAATTTCTTGATATCCCTGTCAAGTATTTGCACAGGTATCTCTTGGTATGTCAAGTCTGGCTCAACATGCAAATCATCATAACTTATCTTATGCTTGGGATTCTTAATGTACTTTCTTAGATTTGATACATGAAAAACAACATGTATTGCCAAAAGATATGGAGGAAGCGCAAGTCTATATGCCACTTTTCCAATCCGCTGAATGATTTCAAAGGGATCTACGAACCTGGATGCTAACTTCCCATGTACACCAAACCTCTGAATACCCTTCACAGGAGATACTCTGAGAAATATAAAGTCACCTACTCAAACTCAAGGTCTCTTCGCTTGGTATCACTATAGCTTTTTCTGGCGACTTTGAGCAGTAAATAGTCTTTTTCAAGCAAGCTCTTCAGCTTCCTGTGTCTCTTGCAGTTTATCTGAATCATAAAGGTTCTTTATCCCGACCTCTTGCCAACACAAAGGAGTAGTACACCTACGTCCATAAAGTGCTTCAAATGGTGCCATGCCAATACTTGTATGTAACTATTGTTATATGTGAATTCTGCAAGGCAAATGTTTCAACCATGATCCTTTCCATTCTAAGACACATGATCGTAACATATCCTCTAAAGTTTGAATAGTTGATTGACCATATGTTTGTGGATGATATGCTGTGCTCAAGCATAGTTGTGTGGACAAGGCTTTCAAAAGGTTTTGCTAATAGTGTGAGGTCAATCGTGAATCTCGATCGGAAACTACTTCCTTTGAGATACCATGGAGACTGATCACATGTGTAATATATAACTCAGCAAGCTGGTCTTGAGTGAAAGATAAGCTTATTGGAATGAAGTGTGCTACCTTGGTCAGACGATCTATTATAACTCATATACTATCTTTCCCACCAGTTGTTTGAGGTAAGCTAGTAACGAATTCCATGGAAATATTCCCATTTCCACTCAGGTATGGGGAGAGGTTGTAACAATCCCGGTGGCTTTTGGTGTGAAGCTTTTACATGTTGGCAAGTGAAACATGAATTCATAAACTCAACAACATCTTTCTTCATTCCTAGCCACCAAAAGTATGAATGAAGATACTTATACATCTTCGTAATTCCTGGATGAATAGATAATCTAGAACAGTGAGCTTCACGTAAGATGTATTTCCTTAGTTCAGGTATGTCTGGTACACAAGCTATGTGATGGTTATATAGTAACCCATCTTGTATCTGGAATCCATCTATCTCATTCTTCTCAAGTTGTTGTCTCAAGTCTTTAAGGATTGAATCATCCTCTTGTCCTTTCTTTATTTTATCCCAGATCTCTGGTTTGTATCGGTGGGGAATAGTTATAGTATCAGCACTACTATCAAATGGTTTCCATTCACTTAACGTTGATAGTAAACCCCAGAAGTTGATAGCACTCACTAACCCAGGTGAATAAGTTCTTCTGTTAAAGGCATCCGCTACGACGTTCCCCTTACCAGGGTAGTAGGAGATAATGCAATCATAATCTTTCAGCAACTCTAGCCATCGTCTCTGTCTCATATTGAGATCCTTTTGATCAAACATATATTTCAAGCTTTTATGATCAGTGAAGATTTCAAAAGTAATACCATACAGGTAGTGTGTCCATATCTTTAAAGCGAAAACTACGACAGCTAATTCAAGGTCATGTGTTGGGTAGTTCTTCTCATGTGTCCTGAGTTGTTGTGATGCGTACACAACTAACTTACCATGTTGCATAAGTACCACCCCAAGTCCTTCTTTAGATGTGTCAGTGTACACTGTAAACCCTTCACTCCTGGACGGTAGAGTAAGTCTGGGTGCAAATGTTAGGCATTCTTTCAGTATTTGGAAACTAATTTCGCATGCATATGACCATATGAATGGAACTTCCTTCTGGGTCAACCTAGTTATTGGCAATGCTATTCGTGAAAAGTCCTTCACAAATCTTCTATAATATCCAGCTAATCCCAGAAAAGATCGTATTTCTGTGATAGTCTTCGGGCATTCCCAACTCATCACCGCACTAACCTTTGTAAAATCAACTGATATACCTTCTCCGGAAATAACATGGCCTAAGAAAGATACTTCAGATATCCAGAAGTCATATTTGATATATTTAGCATCTAGTTTGTTCTTCCTTAGAGTTTCAAGTGCATGCCTGAGATGATGTTCATGCAGATACTTATCCTTGGAGTAAATAAGCTCATCATCAATAAAGACTACTACAAAGTGATCTAATAACTCCTTGAATAATCTATTCATGAGATCCATGAAGGCTGTTGGGGCATCTGTCAGTCCAAAAGGCATAACTAAGAATTCATAATGCCCGTATCTAATTCGAAAAGCTGTCTTGGGAATATATGTATCTATAATTTTCAACTGATGGTATTCAGATCTTAAATCAATCTTGGAATACGCAGTTGAACCCTGTAACTGATCAAAGAGATCATTTATTCTTGGGAAAGGATACTTGTTCTTTACGATCTTCTTGTTTAGTTTTCTATAGTCAATGCACAACCACATTGACCCATCCTTTTTCCTGACAAATAAGACAGGTGCACCCCATGGTGAAGTACTAGGATGAATGAATCCTTTATTTAACAGTTCTTGCAATTGTACCTTTAACTCTCATAACTCAGCTGGTGCCATCCTATACGGAGGGATACAGATAGGCTGAGTATCAGGTATGAGAGAGATTTCAAATTCAACCTCTCGCTCAGGTGGTAATCCAGGTAGTTCCTCTGGAAATACATCAGGAATTCGCACACTATAGGTATATTTTCCATCATTCTGTCTGACCCTGATGTAGTTGTTACATAAGCTAAATAGCCTTGGCACCCTTTCTCTAGCAACTGTTGTGCCTTCAAAGTAGAGATATATTCGACATTATCATTGGATGTCTTTCCAATGAACTAGACTCTATCGAGTTAGGAAGGTGAAACGTTACTGTCTTATGAAAACAATCAAGACATGAATGATGCCTTTCTAACCAGTCCATCCCTAGGATAAGATTAAAGTCCTCCATCTCGATTAGTAGTAGTGAAATAGGTAACTGATGTCCTTCTATGAGTACTATAGAATTAACTAGGATTTCTCGGATTATAAATACTTGTCCTCCTGGTCCCTTGATCAGATAGGACTGTTGTACTTCTACTGGTATCTTATCCAAAGTGGGTACTAACCGTCTAGCAATAAATGAATGTGAAACACCAGAATCAAATAAGGCATGTACTGAAAAGCCATGAATAGTAACGGTACCTCGTACGACTGTGTCTGAATTGTAGGCTTGTTTTTCAGTGATTGCATTGAGCTGGCCATTAGGAATAGGCAAGCTAGAACCCGCAACACTTTGTGGTGGTTTCTGTGTAGGAGACGCTCCTTGTGAGCCATGACCTCTACCATGTCGTCCTTCGCATGTTGCTCCATTGCTCGAGGTAGATGTTATACTGTTAATTGGGGTTGGTTTAAACCCTGACCCTCTCAACTTCGGACAATCTTTCTTGATGTGGCCTTCCTGATGATAGTACAAACACACAAGTGCTCTTGTTTGAGCTGAAGACCCAGCCACAAAGGTTCTAGCTCCTATTGTTGAGTCGTGAGGATATAGTGGAGGTCTTGAGAAACCCCTTCTTTCAGATAATTCCTAGCCTAAAGTTTGTGGCAAGCTTATATTAGACCCGATTGGATGATAACGATTGTCTCTTCGGTTATAATTTACCGTACGTTTGGATGGTCCACTAGTAAAGTGAAAGCTTCTTCTTTGGTGGCTTTCATCCCTTTCCATCTCAATACGAGAGGCGATGTCCATGGCTTCATCTACAGTGGTGGCTCTAAAACCTGCAAGCTTCTCTCTCAAATCTCCCTTAAGATCGCTAACAAATTTGGTAAGATACTCTTGTGGTGAAGCTTCTAAAGCTGGGGAGTAACGTAGCAGCTCCGTAAAGTGAATATGATAATCTCGTACATTCTTGGATCCTTGGGTCAAAGAAGCTAACTCCCTCCTCTTCAATTCTTCCCAATGGGAGGGACATAAGTGAGCTCGGAACCTTTCTTCAAAAATATCCCATGGAATAGGATCTACTAATTTATTGGAAATGGCTCTCCATCATCGTCTTGCATAGTCTGTTAAGGAGTAATCAGCGAAGTGCACCCAAGTATCTGTTGATGCATGTATTATTCTCAACATCCTGCTGATGCCATTAAGCGGTAGTCCTACCTCAACAGGGGTCTCTATGCCTTTAAATCGAGGAATCTTTCCCTTTAGGTAATTGTCTAGTAATGTTTGGTGTCTAAGAAGGGCCTTCTCCATTGCTCCTTCAGCTGGAGTAGGAGCAAACTCAATTGAAGGATGGTAACTAGATTCTTCCTCAGAAAGATGGACAGAACCTTCAATCCTAGCATCCACTGGATGCTTCAGGTCTCTCAGCTTGTGCATTAAGCCACTCCTCCAATGATTATTGTTTTTCCCCCATTTCTTGCAGCATTTTCATTATGGCGGCTAATTGCCTAGACACGTCTTAGTCCGCCATGTTCCTGAGATAAGTCAAGGCCAAAGGTTAGGTCCTATATGTCTTAGCATAATGTACATAAGGGACAATGACTTGTGAATGGCACTGCAGTTAATTATTAAGATAAAAGGATCTTAATACAACCTTAGTTTTCTGAATACCGCTCACAATTGTTAATTACTAAATAAATTACTGGAGTAACCGATCTCTGATATCAATCTGTCGCAATTCCAATTCCTGATCGTCAGATCCTCCCATATCCGGATCTGGTTAGTTAACAATAATTTATACATCAATCGCAACTAACATTCAGAAACAAACTGCAAATAAAAATACTTAAAAAGAAGTATTTAATACTTTTCCATTCACAAAATAAAGTTTACATGATCCATTGTCTGATTAAAATCCTTTACATGTACATCAGTTGGAAGGAAATACGCAGAAATATTACTAACTACCTTATAGAGTAAAGCTACTGTGGCTGACTGGATGGCTAAAGTCCTTGCGATGGCTCACCGACACTTGTTGGATTTTCCAATAAATCGTAGGATAACAATTTGCGAGTGCTAAGTAACGAAGAAGAGAAAAGAAAACAAATTGTGTAATTTTTCAAAACTTATAATCAAAAAAAGTTTCAGTCCTTCTCATTAATTTAAGTCCTATTCTTTTCTATTTCACGACAGGGATTAGTCCAGGAGAACCACACCATTCTTGGACTCAGAAGCTGTGGACCCTTCGGGATTGGAGATTGTGTTGATCTTGGTAAGTTTATGCCGCCGCACGTCGTCTCAACCAATCTTCCAATACTACCCTGACAATTTCTTTTTTTATTAATCAGGGTCTTAAACCCTCAGCCTGGAAAACAAAGGAGCACACCGTCCTCGAGGACCCGGTTGCTTAAAACCTCAATCTAACCTTTAATCACATAATCTAGCGGCGTTAAATACATGTTATCGTGACCCAGCCGCTATTGAACCACATGTACCTCCACATGGCACGACCACATCTTCCGTTGTTGGCTCCCGGTATCACACATTGCAAATCATTAATTTCGTGTGCACTTAACATAACAGTGCAATCGTGTACCACCTAGGTAGGGAAACGCCAATACGGGTTCCTTCCGACAAACCTACAGGTTGCATGCCCGACCTGTAGTTCTACTCCCAGTCATCCTTAACGTGACTTACGGCCCTTTTCAGGATCCAACTTAAAGCACATCAATTCCTATTATGTAATTCCTCTGTCAAGTTGTAACCATAAATACTGAGTATAGACTTACACATATATTAATTCATATATTAATATACTCAATTTATGTTCTTTTAACTCACAAACCCTATCTTTCCAAGCCACTGCATCAATTCGATGCTTAAACCTTATTCTAGTGGGAATCACAAATTAACTTTTCATACTTCCTAAAAAAATAGACGAATCAGGGTTCTTGATAGCGAAGAACATAAAATCAAGAATTTCAATAATCTTTTATGAAAACCCAACAGCAAAAGGAAGTATTTCGTTACCTAATCGAGCTCTCTCTCGCGTATGCAATGCTTTATCGAGTTTCATTTTTAGAAAGGATGTTTTAAGGCTCCTGAAAAGATTGAATTTCATTTTCGTATCAAAAATGCTAAGAACGTGTCAAGAACGCGAAGAACGAACGAAGAACACGAAGAACGTGAAGAACACGAAGAACACGAAGAAGCGAAGAACACATGAAGAACATGAAGAACGTGAATAACATATTTTCTCTTGAAATTTTGGCAGAGCTTCCCCTTATATGGGGTGATATTTCTAAGAAAATTTCGACAGAGTGTCCCCTTATACGGGGTGATATTTTTAGGAAAATTTTGACAGAGTTTCCCCTTATAAAATCAATCGGGAAGAAAACAACAACGAAACAGAAAGAATATAATCAAACTGCAAGTTATAGAGAATCGGTAGACACCGCGCGTCTTAGGTGAGTGAATGTGTGATGAATCACAGGGTTCATTGACATGCGTAGCCGCCCGCACCTAAATAGGGTATTACACGGATTTCTCCATTAAAATAACTATAAAAGCATAAAAGAAAGAGCAATAAGTAATGGAGAATTAGTAGACACCACGCGTCTTAGGTGAGTGAATGTGTGACAAATCACAGGGTTCACTGACGTGCATGGCCGCCCACACCTAAGTAGGGTGTTACACAAATTCTCCTCAAATCACAACAAGAAACGAATCGGAAAGAAAGATGAATCAAGAATAAAACTTAGAAGAAAAGAGGATGAATTGAAAGCCTAGCTTACAAAGCAAACTAATAGAGGATCGTACCTTCCTCCTCCTCGTTTTCCCGGCAACGCTTCGCTAGCCCTCTTTCCCTACCTCTTACTCCTCCTCCCGACCTCTCAACCCTAGCCCTTGGGGTGTTGGTGGTAGTAGAAATCGTAGAGAATGACTTGATGGGGGTATTTATAGGCTCCAGAAACCCACTAACCATGCTTAAAAAACCATGTTTTAGCCCTTAACCACGGTTATCGGCCCATGATTTTGGCCTATGGTTTTGGTCAAAACTTATCCAAAACTTAGGGCATAAGATAAAACATTCCATAGGATTCTAGATTCGCTAATGATGCTTAATTAATGCTAATCGTGATTAATAACTTTCACTAATCACGATTTAACTTTCGCGGCTTATGCTTATCTTTTGCTAACTATTTATTAGTATTCACTAGTGGTCATTAGTGGTTTTCAATCCATCATTAGTTTCTTTAATCATGTTTATTTAGTCTTAATGACGGTCATTATGGGTTAATGACGTCTTAACTCTCTTTACTTCTCTTTCTTCGAAAATCATAACAATTCCAAACGAAGTCCGATTCATACGAAACAAATTCCATTGATTTCCTCTCGACAAGCCGAATCTTATGATATAGGATCTGAGAGGGACCAAGTTCAAGGCTTTACACCTATACTCTACCTGTCATACTGGACGAGGAAGAGGTTGCCTTTGTAGCTGAAATCGATGTTGACGCCCTGGATCAGTTGTGGCAGCACACGTTGGTGTTCTACGTTCTGGGGAAGCGACCTTACCATAAACTTCTCTCCGGCTTCATTGATAAGGTCTGGAAGCCGCCGGGTGATGCAAATCTCTCTGCTCGTCCAAACGAATTCTTTTACCTTAAGCTTTCCTGTGAGGAAGACCGCCATCGTATCTTGGCGGGCGGACCATGGATATTTCAAGGTAGATTCATGGTCATCCGTCGATGGGAGGTGGGAGCTTGTCTAGAACGAGACCTCCTATCGGAGATCCCATTGTGGGTACATTTCCACGGACTAAGTCTTGGACATTCATCGGACCTCATCCTAAACAAAATTGCGAGCCTGTTGGGTATGCCACTGTTCATGGACGCTGCCACGACTGCGGGCCAGTGGGAGGGCTATGCTAGATGTTGCATCTCCATTAATGTGGTAACAACCATACCTAAGGTAGTCCCACTGGTCTTCTTCTCCGGGAAGAGGGAGATAATCGGAGTTGAACTCGGATGGCAGCCCCCGAGGAGCAACCATTGTGTATCCTTTGGCCATTCAACGGCTAGCTGTCCCTACTACCTGGTGGATTCTACCGACGCGGTGCAACCATAGAATTCGTGTGCCACAACCAGGCACACGACCTCATGCCTGGGGCGACCGTTATTGGGATCGGAGAATCATAGTGCCAATCCTCGAGCGAAGATGGACAAGAGCCTAATATCCCACAAGAGTTAGGAGAATCCTGCCACCAGTTCACAAGTATAAGCTGACAAAAGCCCCCCTCCCCACTCAAATGATCACGACCTGGAACTTGGGCAGCACAATCAACACAAGCAACAGGAGGTGACCAACCTCTCCAAAATTTCGAAGAAGGCACCTAGTCATGCTAAACCAATAAGCAGCCTTCCCTTTGGCCACATGACCCTCCTTCATCGGAAAATCATCGTGCCTCGTAGGCATACCTCCTCGTCAAATGTATAGATAGTGAACTCCAAGTTCGACCTGAACGTTCCTTCCCCTAAGGTCACAGGATTAGCCTCGGCCATGGCACAGGTGGACTTGGTGGATGAGGGAACACAATTTTCCGAAGGCAGGAGCATGGTTTCTGAGATTCTCAGGACGAACAATTCGGCTTGGTCCATAGCCACCCACAAGAAAAGGCGGCCCCAAAAGGCGCACACTAAGAACAATGGGACCCCGATCCCAAACCCCCTAAGTTCTTAATGTCGATCATGGTCTGCAACACCCATGGCCTCAACAAGCCCCACAAGTTGAGGTCACTATTGGGGGAACTCAAAAACAAAAATGCTGAGATTATTGGATTGGTCAAGACCAAAATTAGGCCGGAATCGAGGGCAAAATTTGTTGCTCTGCTCCCTAAAGGTTGGACATTTGTTCATCTAGGGTGTACTTTATGTGGAAGGAATCATTTTGGAGTTGCACATCATTCAGAATATCATCTCAAGCAATTACCATGAAATGCTCCAATCATGGGGGCTTTCTATGGTAGTATGGGTTTATTTATCGGTCGAATTCCTCTGTTGACCGGAGGGAACTTTGGGAACACCTCAACCAAAAGGCTCCTTTAATCAACCTTTTGTGGCTTGTGATTGGTGACTTTAATGAGGTGAGATTCACACATGAGAAATTGGGTGGGCGTCCTCCTATGCTAGACCCTATGGGAGAATTCAACAATTGTATCAATCAATGCGCCCTCATCGAGCTACAATCTTCTGGCAACCAATGGTCTTGGTCCAATTCTTCCTTGGGCCAACCAGAATTCTTGCTAGGATAGACCGGGCACTGGTCAACGCTTCCTGGTTTGACATGTTCCCTCAGTGCAAGTGCGCATACTCGCCCATTTCTTCAAGCGATCATTAACTTCTCTCTCTGTAGAGCTTGCGCATGTCCCCAATCGCCCCATGCCCTTCAAATTTTTTGATTATTGGATGGGTCTCCAGGGCTATCAAGATGTTGTGCGTGGAGGTTGGAGTATCCCAGTGGCTGGGAACCCACTTCTTTGGGTGGTGAGAAAGTTAAAAAATGTTAAAATTGGCCTAAATTCTTGGACGTCCAATGAGGGGAACATTTTCAAAGACACCAAGATGGCTATTGCCTTCCTAAATCACATCAATAAGGCATTTCCGATGACCCCACGGATGAGATCCTTGCCCAGCTAGATATGGATGCGAAAGAGTACCTTAAAAGTTTGGATAAAGACATTGAATCGGCTTGGAAACAAAGAGTCGAGTGGATTGGCTTAAGCTCGGTGATCGCAACACCAAGTTCGTCCTCCTCTCTGCCAAGATTCGCTCCAACAGATTCAACATACCGACCTTGCTGGATATCAACGGTCGGATTTATGATAAACCGCTTGAGGTTGCTGGCATGGCAGTGGAGTACTTCGCCTCTTTGCTAGGGCCGGAAATGCCTAGACCGCCAAAGGCAGCCCCAGCCCCGCCCGTGCGCATTCATAGCGATCATGCTAGGATGTGGTTGACCAGACCATTCCAGGAGGATGAAATCTTGGGTGGTGTACAATCAATTCCGTCATCTAAAGCACTTGGGCCAGATGGCTTTAACGCGGGATTCTTCAAGAAACACTGACAAATGGTTAAGGGAGATATTTGCTCGGCAATGGCCTTCCTTCATAGAGGTGGGAGCATGGTGAGGCAGGTGAATCACACTTTCCTGACTCTGGTTCCCAAATGCACTACCCTGAGTGGGCTTGGTGACTTTCTCCCCATCTCTTGTTGGAATATCATATACAAAATGTTCTCCAAGCTGTTGGCCTCTCGCCTGGCCGAGGTCCTCCCCCAGCTCATCTCTCTCAATCAATCGGCCTTTATCAAGGGTCGCTCCATTGGCGATAACAATATGCTCGCGCAGGAACTGCTGTGGGGTTTTAAGAGGAGGAGCAGCGTAAACAAAGCTTGCCTGAAGATTTGACTAAGGCATTTAACTCTATCGAGCACTCTTTCATTCTTCAATCCTTAAAGGGTATGGAGTTCTGTGATACTTGGCTCGTGTGGATCGAGAACTGCATCTCTACCACATCCTTCTCGATCATGTTGAACGGCGCACTGCATGGGTTCTTCCGTGGCACGCGTCGCTTGAGGCAAGGGGACCCGCTCAGCCCGTTGCTCTTCACCATAGGGTTGGAATCCCTAACTTATATGATGGAGGAGGAGATGCTTGATAGGAGGTTTCACCCCTTGGGGGTTGGAAAGACCACTGCCCCCTCTCACCTTATTTATGTTGACGATATGTTGGTTTTCTGCAAGGGGAACTTGAAATTCCTACTTGCGGTCAAGAACATAGTCAAGGAATTCCACTCCATCTCGGGGCTTCAGATGAATGCAAGGAAAAGTAAACTCTTCAAACCAAGGCACTTCTAGGATAACTTCTCCTCTACTCTCCGGATTGGAATTCTGAGTCAGTCCATGCTGACAGCTTATATGGGCATCCCCCTTGCCCCATCTTATGGGTGCCAACTCTTCAACAGGGAGTTGGAAGATAGAGTATGGGTCCTGCTTGGTGGCTGGAAGGCAGCGACCCTAACTATGGTCGACCGCGCTCAACTTTTGAAGTCCATGATCTCGAGTGTGCTTCTCTACTGGGCGACTGGTGTGATTATCCCTCTAGGCACGTTCCGTAAGATATGCTTTGCACCGATTTCTTGTGGGGAAGGAAGAGACACGATATTGCATGGTCAACAATTTGCCTTCCTAAACAGGAAGGGGGTCTCGGTATCCGTTCATTGGCCACCTTGTGAGATGCTATGATTGTCTCGTGGACATGGAGGTTGCTCACTTCTGATACCTCCATTTGGGCGACATATACGCGATGTAAGTACCTCCACATTCGCTCACTGTGGGAAATACAACCTTCTCCTGCGCATAACCGGACTTGGAAGGCGATTCTGAGAGGAAGGGACGTCTTTCGTACGGCAATCGATTCTAATTCTCCACCTTTCCAGTGGTCATACTCTACCAAAGGTTTTACGTTCGCAGGTGTTGTCGAGCTCCTGCATCCTAGAGCTAGCCCGACCACATGGGCGTCCAACATATAGGGAAATAAGATTCCTCCAAAACTATCTTTCACTCTATATAGGGTGATTCATGACTGTCTCCCCACCACCGATAGGCTTGCAAAGTTCCATATTTGTGCCCAGGCGACCTGCTATCTGTGTCAAATGCTCCCGGAGTCCAATAGCCATCTGCTTTTCGACTGCAACTACTCAAGAACAGTTTGGTAGGGTGCCTGCTACTCGTTCGGCTTGCCGATCCCTCTTGTGGGTCCCCTGCTGGCCCTCCTAGACTGGATTGACATTGTCTAGGACTCAAGGGCTCGTGAGATCCTGCCTGTTATTCTAGCCATTGTGGCTGGTTGTATCTGGGAAGAGAGGAACCATAGGTGGTCCTCGGACAAGAAGAGATCGGCTGAAGAAAATATCTTGAAGACTGTTCAAACATGCCGAATCTTAATGTGATTGGTGTCCTTTAGTCATGTCTCCAGGTTTTGGTTTGCTTCGAGTTTTTGTTTTGCCTCGAGGCTCTCTGTAATATGGTTTTCAATCTTCCTATAATCTCTGCAACATTGTATACGAGGATGTTAGTGCCTCATGTAATTACATTTATAAGAAATATACCTTTTTATTTATCAAAAAAAGAGAGAGATAGATGACAGAATCTAGTGCTCCAGAATCATTGATCTCATGCTCTCACAGTTTTTGGCTCTCACGGGATCAACCATATATATATATATATATATATATATGAGGAGAGGGAAGCTATTTTGAGTAACAACCAAGTTGGTTGTTACATAAGGCAGTTTCCCCTCCATTTTTATTTTTTTCGAAAATAAAAACATGTATATTCATCTATATATCCCTCCTACATGTCATTCAAATTTCGTCAGAAACAGAGCCTCCTATGCCCTCCATCTAGAACTGGTCGATTACAACAAATTTCATACCATTAAAAATTGCTTGTTTTAATGGAGGGCATACGAGTCTCTGTTTCTAGCGAAATTTGAATGACATGTAGGAGGAATATATAGATGAATATACATGGTTTTATTTTCAAAAAAAAGAGGGGGAAACTGTCTTGTGTAACAACCAACATGGCTGTTACACAACACATCTTCCTTTTCCTCTCTCTCTCTATAATATGTGGGATTTTTACACCCATAACCCTGAGTAATTCTGCAATAACAATCATAACCCTGCATAATCATGAATACATGAGAAACCTGAGTAATGCTTAACTCTTACATGGCATAATCCTGTGTTATGTTCCATTTGGTATACCTTTATATGTGACGGTTTCCGTTGAAAAGACAAATATGTCCTTGATGTTGAATTTTATTTACAAAACATGTCATTATTCCCCTCTCTCCCCTGGCTGACTTGTCCTCCCTGACTACGACCACCTCTACAGCCCCTCCCTTCTGATCGAAGCTGCAGCGCCCCCGGCGCCTGCACCCACGAGCTCTGCCCCTCCCTCGAGCTCTGCGAAGCCTCCCCCCCCCCCCCCCTCGTCCCCTGCCCCCCATCCGCCCTGAGCTCCGATCCCCTGACCCAGTCCGCTCGAAGCCCCCCCCCCATAGCCCCCGCCGCTGCCCTGCTAGTCCCTTGCTCCCCCCGTCTGCTCGAAGCACCCCCGTAGTCGATAGCCTCCCCCAACCCACCCGCCCCCCTCCTGCAAAGACCCCGCTGCCACCCTACAAAGCCCCCCCTGCCCCCCACAGGCCTCCGCCACCCTCCTGCACACACCACACCGCCGCTCCCCTGCTCCCCCCATCCGCTTGAAGCACCCCCATAGTCGATAGCCTCCCCCAACCCACCCGCCACCCTCCGGCAAAGACCGCGCCGCCGCCCTACAAAGCGCACCCAACCCCCCAAGCTCCGATCCCCTCCCCCCCCCCCAGGTCTCCGCCACCCTCCTTCAAAGTCCCCGCCGCTGCCCTGCCGATCCCCTGCTCCCCCCGTCCGCTCGAAGCACCCTCGTAGTCGATAGCCTCCACCAACCCACTCGCCACCCTCCTGCAAAGATCCCACTGCCGCCATGCCGATCCCATGCTCCCCCTATCCGCTCGAAGCACCCCCAGAGCTCGAAGCCCCCCATACCCCCCCTGTAGGCCTCCGCCACCCTCCTGCAAAGGCCCTGTCGATCCCCTGCTCCCCCCGTCCGCTCGAAGCACCCTCATAGTCGAGTAGCCTCCCCCCCTCCCCGACCGCCTCTGCAGGCCTCCACCACCCTCAAGCTCCGCGAAAGTCGCCCCCTCCACCCACGAGATCTGTGAAGCCTCCCCCCCAAACCCCCGTCTGTTCGACCCCCCCCCCCCCCCGCCACCTGCACCCATAAGCTCTGCGAAGCCCCTCCTCCCCCATGCACGTTGATCCTTGCTCGAAGCACCTCCCCCTCCGAGCTCAGGTCGCTGCAATAAAATTCCCCTCCTGCCTCACCTGCAACCCTCCCTGCAAGCTTCTCATTTATTTTTTTCCTTTTGTTTTTTATTTCAGCTAATTTTAGTCGTTAGATCATATATTGGTTAGATTAACTCACTCATATAGTTGAGTTAACGTATTAAACTAACAGAGGGTTATGAGTGTGAGACGGAGTGACAATCCGAGGTTTCTCATGTAATTCATGATTACGTGGAGTTATGATTGTTATTGCGGAATTACTCAGGGTTATGGGTGTAAAAAATCCATATACACACACGTGGTTAAATGAGGCTGCCCCTCAGGGGAGCTAGCTTAGCCCCCCCCCCCCCCCCCCCACATTTTTTTCTTTTTTTTTGGAAAAATGCTTCCGTGGAGTATATCCCTATGTTATATCATCAAGTTTTGTGCAAAACAGAGACTCCTACGACCTCTATTCAGACAATCATTTTTTAGTGATAAGAGAATTGCTGAAATCGATCCCGTCTGGATTGAGGCCGTAGGAATCTCTGTTTCGCATGAAAATTGAAAGACATAATATAGGGATATATTGATGAAAATCTACGGAAGCAATTCTAAAAAAATAAAAAATTAGAAAAATGTGGCGGTGGGAGCAAGTTAGCTCCCCCTAGGAAGCAACCCCATTTAACCCTATATATATGGGGAAAATGGGGCAGAGACTCCTATGACCTCCATCCAGACAGTCTATTTTTAACGGTCACAAGATTTTTTAAATTGATCCTATCTGGATGAAGATCGTAGGAATATCTGTTTCTCACGAAACTTGAATGATATAATATAGTATATAATAACAAATTTACACGATTTATTTTTCAAAAAAATAAAAAATATGGGGAAAATGGGACGGGGAACTAAGTTAGCTACCCCTAGGGGCATCCCTATTTTACCCTATACATACATACATAGAAAGAAAGAGAGAGAGTGTGTGTTGATCCTGTGAGAGACAAAAACTATAAGAGCATGAGAGTAGTGAAACTGGGTTACTAGATCCTACTCTTCTCTCTCCTCCTGCAATCAATAAGCAGAGAGATGACAGAATACAGTGAACTTAGCCCCCCATCCCATTTTTCCCATTTTTTTTGAAATTTCTCCGATGAATATTCAATACTATATCCATATGTTATGCCATTCAAATTTTGTGCGAAACATAGACTCCTAAAGCCTCCATCTAGATAGTCATTTTTTAGTGGTCGCATAATTATTGAAATCGACTCTATCTGAATGGAGGCTGTTGAAGTCTTTATTTCACACGAAATTTGAATGACATAATATAAGATATAATGATAAATATTCACGGGAGGAATTTAAAAAAATAAAAAATAGAAAAATGAGGCAGATGATGAATCTACGATTCATCATCTTTATTCATTTATTTTAGCTTAAAATCCCTTATAAAATACATGCATATAATAGTAACTCCATATTCTTACTAACTTGCATCTGTGTAAATAATGTACACTTCTTACTAATTTTAACCTTAAATAAAAAAATAAATAAATAAAGGAAAAATAAAGAAAATAAAATAAAAAAAGGAAGAATGTATACAAACTGGCCCGAATCCCAGAGAAGTCAAGATTTGACCTGATCGACCAGGAATAAAGTAGGGGGAGATAAGGGTCTTTAAGCATAAAATCAAAAAAATGTGTATGTGTGTTGTTGTAAATACTTCTCACTTATTTTGTGAATATCTGTATAAAACTAACACTAATTTATCTGTGCATTAATTGACTCTCAAATCAAATAACTTTCAAAATCAAAGTTGTAAATTAAAATGTGTTTTAATTAATAAAAATAATGCACAATTAAATCATGTACAGAATAAAAGTGGCCACACTTGAAAAAAGCCACTAAGCACTAATTGAAAGATCAATTCTAGGTCCATATGAACTCAAGTTGAACTAATATCACTTCCATTGGATTCTAAACTAAATTATCTTCAAAATGGTTGTGATGTCATAATTTTTGGAGTTACGAGTAAAAAATTGGTTTTCCGGGTGGTTTGTGCAATTTTTTCATGTATTTTATGCATATTGTATTTGTATATATTTGTAAATTAGTCTTACTAATTATTTAAAATTAAAATAAAAATAAAAAATAATAAAATTTCAAAACAAAAAGGCTAATTTCCTCATTTACCCTTGTATATAATGTTATATATGTATATAGTATATGTATATAGTTGTTATTTTTAATTAACCATCATAAAAAATAAAAAAATAATATTTTTTAATTCAAATAAATAAAGTGACGAAAATTCAAAAAAATAGTTAATTTTGTAAATAATTTTATCTCTCTTTTGTTTTATCTCATTTCTCATTTCATCTCTCTTATCTCTTCCACTAAAAAAATTCAAAAATTCATTTCAATTTTCATATCTCTTATCTCTTTATCCAAAAAATTCAAAAATTCAAATTTCATTCCATCTTTTATATTTATATGGCTCCTTCTTCCTCATTTCAACTTGATCAATCTTTAGAGAGAGGAGCCCGATCTCTGAGAGAAAATTTCGTGAGAATAGTGCCTAGCCTCCGAGTCGTCGGATGACAGCGAGTCGACCTTATCGAGGCAATCACGGTCCATTTCCGCTCCTAAGGTGAGATCGACTTTTTTCATCTTATTTTATCTTAGTTTAATCGTAGTTTATTTTATCGTATTTTTTTAATTCCATCGTCATTTTATTTCTCTAGATCTAGAAAAATAAATAAATTTCATCATGATTTTTGATCCGCTTCGACTCGATTTTCCATCTCACATTCTTAATCTCCTCGTATTCTATTTCTATCATCCACGATCTCTCAACTCCGACCGCGTACGGTGGCCAGAGATCAGATTCGAATCTCTCATTTCCGCCGAATCCTCGTTCATTTTTTCCGATTGTAAATAAATAATAAAAATAATAATAAAAGTATTTGTTTCTTTTTCTCTAACGTTTGTTTTGCAGGATTACATTAAAAAACAACAAAATAATAAAAAATAATAAAAAAGGAATTTTTCTATGTTTTGTTTTTATTTTTCTATTTCGGATTTACAAAAAAATTAATTAAAAAAGTTTTCTTTTATCCATGTTTACATTCAAAAATAAATAAATAAATAAAGGGAATGGCAGCCAGGAGCCGCCGCCCCCCTCCTCCCTCAGTCCGCCGCGAGGTCACGCTGTCCGGCGCCTCCTCCATTGCCACCTCACGTCGCTCGCGGCCCGACCTCCAGCAACCTCCTCTACGCGACTCCTGCCGTGCCTGGCGGTGCCGCCCACAGCCTAGAGCCGCCCGTCCTCCATGCCGACCACCGTCCGTTGCTCCTCCGTTCTCGGCGCACAGATAGCGCCCCACCGTCGCCCCTCAATCAACTCCAGACTGCCACCCCTCTGCCATTCGCCGCCCTTCGAAACCCCTCGCCGTCGAGACCAGAGCGGCAACGGCATCCCCATCGTGCCACTGTTGTGCCAAGCGGAGCACCCCCACTCTGCTCCTCCCACGCCTCCCGCGCGTGAGTGGCGCCCTCGTCGTCAACTGCCTTCAGCCGCCCCGTACGCGAACCGCCCACTCGCGAACCGCCTGCCGTTGACCTTCGTGCTCTCCCGCAGCGAACAACCATCCGTGTGAGGAAGGAGAGGGGGGTGGCGGCCAAGTCCCTCTCATTTTTGGGGGGGAACAAAAACAGCAATGGTAGGAACCCTAGGGCAATATTTTATCTGGAAAAGTTATGTGTAAGCCCCTTAAGTTCTCAAATTTGAAGAAGACACAGGGAACCCAAAAGAATCAAGTGTTTCATTCAGCAAAATTGCAGCAGAGACCCCAGAAGATTCCAAATTGCAAAAAAGCCCAGTCGAAACCTCAAGCACGTGCCACGCACGTGATTTAGTGGTAAAATTGTGCAATCTTCCCTTTGTTTATTTTTTTATTTATTTGATGCAAAAACAAAACTTATTTACATTTTAGTCCTTATTCTCAGACATTGCATGATTCTTATACTGAAATAAAAGTTTTTGTTAGTCCAAAAATTCTCAAAAAAATAACTTAGACTCATGTAGTGCGCATCTTCATTGCATAAAAATTTCATTTCATTTTGTCATCATTTATTATTATTAAAAAAATCAAAAACATGTCATTTTCCCTATTTGAAATTCAAAAATTCATAAAAATTTTAAAATAACTCCTAAAATTCCAAAAAAAATTAGAATAGTTGTATTTCATTATCGTTTAATTTCTAACCAATTTTCACGCATTGATTCTTTATAAAACCACAAAAAATTGAAAAATATTAAAAATCTTAAAAAATAAAAAAATCTAAAAAAACAAAAATTGTGATTCCAGTTTCTTATTGTAGATATTTGTGTGTAGTTCATCATAAAAATAGTTGTCAGGAGTTTTTGGTACTTAAAATATTTTTAACTTGCAAGTTACTCCAGGCTACGCACATTTTCGCATTTTCTCACTGTTTGATTTTTTAGAAAAATACAAAAACATCTGAAAATTCCATAAAAAATCCTAAAAATATTTCAAAACTTTTAAAACCCGAAAATATTTTCTCTAGATTTTTCTGAGTATTTTGATTAATTGAAAAATTACAAAAATAGTTGATGTGCGTATTTTTTATCTTGTGAAAATTGCTTCGTGTTATTTTTTAAAATTAATAAAAAAAATCGCAAAATCAAAATCATTAAAAAATTGAAAATCAAAAAATATAAAAAAAACTAGAAATAAAAAAAATAAAAAAATAAATAAATCATAAAAACCATGGATTGTTGTCCTTTGAGATTCATGTTTTCTCTTAATTGATCTTTGATTAACTGAATACCCTCACGATTTGTAGCCTCCCTGAGTTCGACCATGTCCGCTATACAGGCTAATAAGTAGCAAAAATAAAAAAATGTTTGTTTGTCACGAGATTTTTAGGGATAACAATGGCCAATATATCACTAATTTATCCGATCTCCGAGATTTCGTGAACAACAAAATGGCGCCGTTGCCGGGGAGGCACGGCGAGGGTAGTTAGGTTTCTCTTTTGAACTGCTACTCTTGGTTGTAAATACATGTTTACATTTTTTTCATTTACTTCATTGTTTATATCCACTGCATTCATTTCATTTTTTTCTTTCATAGTTGATAATTGTATTTCTTACACATTCTCTTTTATTTTTCTTGCGATGGCCCGCGAAGCGAAGGAGGCGATCTAGGAAAATCAAAGCACCCAAGCGACGTGGAGGCGGCTTGATTATTCACCAAGCCGCAGGATAGCGTGAGTAAAGGAGAAAGAATTGAAAAAAAATTTAAAGAGAGAGAGAGAGAGTTTTTTCTTTTCTAGCGTTTGAACTCTGTAAAAGGACAATCATTTGTTGCGGGTTTGTTTCGCCAAGTGCCGGTGCACTTGGAGGACCTCACCAGTTTTCTTTTCATCGCCTTATTTTTCTTTGTTTCTCGCGGATTTTGTGAGCTACCTCTTGATTGCTTTAATTAATTTGCTTGAGCCAGGTAATTAATTAGGTCCAAAAACCCTAAACAAGAAATTTATGTACCTATAGAGTAGAGCATAATTTGTACTTAGTCAAATTAACTTGTTCTTGCCCGTTAATAGAAGCTATCATCTAGGACAGTTCACTTGCATTTGCATATAGGATAGTTTATTTCAATTCTGTACGGATCACTTGCATGTAGAGTGATGGCGACAAGGTACGCATCTCTAACCCCTGCATGCATCATTGTTTTTAATCGCACATTGGCATTTCCGATCTCCTTCCTTGTTTTCTCTCACATAAGTTAAAAAGGAAATTGGACACACGGTAGGTGTATCTTTGAAAATATTTTAAACCAAGTGATAACTGCTAAAGCCGGGACTGCTGAAAAAAACTCGACCCTAAAATAATACAAGGAAAATCATTGTTTTGGGGAGAGTAATCCCCTCATTGTTTGGTTTGCTTGAGCGAGAGAGCGACCCACACACTAGGATAGAGCCATGCCCAAACTCTTTTCAGACTACTATCTTGGGTTAGTCGTTCTCCAGTGAGGATCTCTCCGGTAGCTGGTAAAGCAGCCGTGGCGTACTTAACAGATTGAATTGATCGAGTAACCGGTAAACGGTCTGCAATTCATACTAGATGGGAAAGATCTAACCTTGGGATTGGGCCAGTCTCCTGAGAGCATTGGGTTCCTAACAGCTCGCTTTAACCACTCTGATAGATTGTATTGTCACCAAACTCTAAAATTAATAAGATAATTGATCGAACCTTCACGGTCTTCACTTTGAGTTGAGTTGGTGAACTAGGAGTTTGTATTGTGTTTGATTGCTTGTGTGCATACTCGATCCTTCTGTGCATTTGCGCCTTTTTCTCCTTATCTTTTGACTTGATCATCTGTGCTCTCCCGATCCCGTCTTTTGTTTCGGAGATGGCCGACTGGAGTTTTTTTAATCCAATCTTCGCGGATACCTCGTACTCTCCAGACGATCCACCTTCCTTTTTCCAGGAGGACTTTCCTCCTGATTTTTGTGCATATCTGCCTAACCCATTATTTCTGGAATCGGATGACTTTGATTTTCACCTACCCTCATTCAACACACCCGATCATGGGATTTTGGAGTCACCATTCATGATTTACACTCTTAATACATTGAACCTGATGATGGAGCATATGAATTCGAGGATTAGCAATCTATTTAACATAAATACGAGCCAGAACGTTGCTCCAATATTTGAGGATATGGATTCACTTGAGGATAATCATGAGAGCTTACAATCGCCCAAAATACAAAAAAATGAAAAAAAATTTAAAAATCCAAAAAGATTCTGGGGGACACATTATTGATTCATTTTGTGAGGAGAGAACCCAAATGCCCGATCATTTACCCACACATATATCCACCACCTGTCCCGACCTTGACCCCGAGGATTCCATTATACAAACTTCTCTTGGTAATCCTCGTGTAAATGTTGATTCCGACCTCCTCCCTTGTATGGAGGAGGTCCAAAAATTCAAAAAAATGTTGACTGAACCCAAAGTGATGGCCACCCTTCATGAGATCATTAAAGCCCCACTTCAACAGGCCATGACAGATTTATCTAATCCTCGACACAAGAAGAGAAAGCAAAGAAGAAGATCTGAGCGTCACATCTTGACCATGTCCACTGCCTACGCCATCTCTCACCGTCCGTATTTTAAGAAAAGAAACACGGCCACACCTCTTGTGAGTTCCTCCATATCTGACTATTCTTGTGATAACACTCTCCTTGACAGTGGTTCGTCAATCAATACAATACCTTATCTATGGTACAGTCTCTTCATCTTGGGCCTCTTAAGAAAACCAGGAAGATAGTTCAATTTCCTGATGGATCTATCAAGAGGCTGAAGGGTATTCTTGAAAACGTTGTCATTCTCATTCGGGGCATGAATTTCACTTCAGATTTTGTTGTAATGCCCATGGACCTCCAACTCTATGGAGCATCCTCCAATCATCCTGGGACAGCCTTTCCTCACCTCTGTGGGAGCCGTTATTGATTATGGTTCATGAGAGATTCGCTTCCGTTCTGATGTAGGGAGTGATGTGTTGATCACTACACCCACTACCAACCAGAGACCTACATCCCATGAGAGCCCGCCCGTGTTAGCCAACCCCAAGGAATTTGTCCTCGATGATAATATCAGATATTCTTGTTATATGTTGGATGATAATGAAACCCAAGAACTCCTCTTCAACGAGGAAGACTCGAAAAGCATAGACCTTGTAGTTTCCCCCTTCTGGTATGTGGCGATGCATTGATAACATCCGCGGAATTTACACGATAGAAACCCTAGAGCGGAAGGAAGACCCTGAGACTAGACATGACGGACATGATTCGACTACTTTCACTGATGAGTCAATTCCTATTCACCTTGATTCAGATGAGACCGATCAGGCCAAATTTGATTTGATTGCTTTTATAAAGGAATTTGGGCCTTTTGATAAAGACGATGATTAGGTAGAGGCTCGCCATGCTGAAATTGATCCTACTTTTTCGGATAATGAATTCGAACCTTTTTACTTTGATATTTGCGAGACTTCCCAGGCCAGACATGACCACACTACTTCCAATAACCGGTTCAGTCCTGCACAATCTGAAACCGCTGAGGATACATTCTTGGTCGATCCTACTCAGTTTATGTCTAATGATGATCCCAATATCGACCTTTACCTTGTCAAATCCATACCTCAACGATCCCATAAGAAGGTTCTCTTTCATCCTTCTTGACCTTTGTACATCCACTCCTCTTGTATATCCTTTCGTTTTACTCTTTCTTCTCTCATTTTATCATTCACCCCTTTTCTGTGTGTGTATATATGTTATACTTAGGATGTGCTTTATCCTAAGTATGGGGGGGTGAATGATTTGTGTTGTTCATATTCGTCCTATTTATCACTCTCGTTTTTGCCTATACTTAGGGATACTCTACCCTAAGTATAGGGGGTGATGTTATTCATATCGTGTCTTTTTATTTTTGAGTCTATACATTCTCTTCATCGGTTTTCCCCTTTTGTACACTCTACTATACTTAGGATTACTTGATCCTAAGTATGGGGGATCACCAATTTCTCTTCTTTTTATCTTTCCTTTGAGTCGTTGTAGCATAGGAGTCTTTTCACTTTTCTATATTTAGCACGAGTTATGTCTTCCTTTTTTGCTCTCTGATCACTATGAGGATATAGTTCGAGCTAAGTATAGGGGGTGTCGTATATATTGTATATATACTTTAGACATAACTCGTACTTTTAAATATGTTTATTTAGGGGGTTATGTGCATTGTAAAATCCACGTGTATAAAAAATAAAAACAAAACAAAAACAAAACAATAAAAAACAAATAAAAACACACACAAAAAATCACAAAAAAATCAACAAAAACAAAAAAACAGAAAAGAAAAAAACCAAACAAACAAAAAAAATTCTTGTATATACTTGTACATATTTTACTAACCCTTTTTCCTTTGAGAAAAAAACTAAAAAACCAAAAGTTTATAAAAATTTGCATAATTCAAAAAAACTTTCTTTCTTATCTGCATTTTTCCTCCAAAAATCCATAAAAAGTTCAAAATTAGAAAATTGTTTTAAAAAAATGTTCTTTTCACATATGCATCATTTCTTTTCAAAAAAAACTCTTTGCATTGTTCATATTTTGCATTTGCATGTACATTTTTCAGGATAATATTGTCATTTAAACTATGTCTGGAATAAAATTAAAGAATGAAGCTTAGTTGGACCTTAATCCACCTAATTTTCAGGGGAACTTCACTGAGAAATAGGATTTTAGAATATTCAGGTCTTTAACTTAATTCTTTGAGTTCCACATGACAATGTGCATCGTTTGACTCTTAGTGTCTAACCTAGTCTCTTCATTCTGGGTATAACTCTGGAATAGGGAATCAATTTGTACTCTCGCACTATGCACTTAGCTCAACTCATACGGAATGTTGGAAGACTTTGTGAGTTTCTTTTATGGTAGTGTGGAAATCTAAAGACCGGAGTACGGGTTGAAATAAAGCTTTGGAAAAGGGATGGACGGATGGGCACAATTTTTTCTAAGATCCCAAAACATGTACGGAAACAAAAGATTCTATATCCGTAGGGACACAACAAGATCCAAGCAGAACCACCAAAAATCCAAATACAAAGAAGCGACTACCAAATAAATATCTGACCAAAAAGGTCCAAGAATCAAGAAAACCTGCAGATCTTGGTGGAGACTCAGCTACATTGGCCAGCTTCACAAGGAGAGGTGACTACACTGGACACCCTCCAGTTCTTTTCTCCTTCTTCTAACTTCTCCCCCAATTCGATTGTGAATACAGCACAACAGACCTTAGAAGGAAATACCTGACTCCCCGAGGACGAGTTACTGGAGAGAAGATTTGCATGGTAGTCCGACATTCTGGATGGGAAGAGCTAAAACCTTTCACACACATGAGTCGATTGTTCAATGCTCATAGGGTGTGCTTTGGGAAGAGGATTGATCTAAGATGACTTCTGAGTCGAAACTGTGACAATGATGCGTAGAACTTTAAGGCTGTCGATTTTAAAATTCTAAGTCTCATCGAAGTCCCGACACACCAATAATCCAAAGGTCGGACAAAGCTCCAAACTACAATTTTATAAAGATAAGTTTAATACTCAATATTATCCTACTTTCTTTATTTTCCCTTTCTTTTTCTTTCTATTCACTTATTCTTTCAAATAAGTGTTTGCTAAGGGACTAGCAAAGGTAAAGCATAGGGGGATGATGAATCTGCGATTCGTCATCTTTATTCATTTATTTTAGCTTAAAATACCTTATAAAACACCTACATATAACATTAACTCCATATTCTTACTAACTTGCATATGTGTAAATATTGTACAATTCTTACTAATTTTAATCTAAAATAAATAAAGAAGAAAGAAAGGAAAAATAAAGAAAATAAAATAAAATAAGGAAGACTGTATACAGGCTGACTCGAACCCTGAAAGTCAAGACTTGACCTGATCGATCAGGAATAAAGTAGGGGGAGATAAGTGTCCTTAAGAAGAAAAAAAAAGTGTTTGTGTGTGTGTGTTGTTGTAAATACTTCTCACTTATTTTGTGAATATCTGTATCAAACTAACACTAATTTATTTGTACATTAATTGACCTCAAATCAAATAACTTTCAAACCAAAGTTGTAAATAAAAATGTGTTCTAAATAATCAAAATAATTGCATATTTAAATCATGTACAGAATAAAAGTAGCTACACTTGGAAAAAGCCACTAAGCACTAATTGAAAGATCAATTTCGGCTCCATATGAAGTCAAATTTAACCAATATCACTTCCATTGGATTCTAAATTAAATTATCTTCAAAATAGTTGTGATTTCATAATTTTTGGAGTTACGAGTAAAAAGTTGGTTTTTCAGGGGTTTGTGCTATTTTCCGTGTAATTTGTGCATATTGTATTTGTATATATTTATAAATTAGTCTTACTAATTATTTAAAATAAAAATAAAAATAAAAAATAAAACAAAATTAAAACAAAAAGGCTAATTTCCTCATTTACCCTTGTATATAATGTCATATATGTATATAGCATATGTATATAGTTGCTATTTTTAATTAACCACCATAAAAAAATAAAAAAATAACATTTTTTAATTCAAATAAATAAAGTGAAAAAATTAAAAAAATAGTTAATTTTGTAAATAATTTTACCTCTCTTTTATTTTATGTCATTTCTCATTTCATCTCTCTTATCTCTTCCAACAAAAAAATCAAAATTCATTTCAATTTTCATCTCTCTTATCTCTTTATCTAAAAAATTCAAAAATTCAAATTTCATTCCATCTTTTATATTTATATGGCTCCTACTCCCTCATTTCAACTTGATCAATCTTTAAAGAGAGGAGTCCGATCTCCCAGAGAAAATTTCATCGAGAATATTACCTAGCCTCCGAGCCGTCCGGTGATAATGAGTCGGCCTTGTCGAGGCGATCACGGTCCATTTTCGCTCATTAAGTGAGATCCACATTTTTTGTCTTATTTTATCTTAGTTTAATCGTAGTTTATTTTGTCGTATTTTTTAATCCCATCGTCATTTTATTTCTCTAGATCTAAAAAAATAAATAAATTTCATCATGATTTTTTATTTGCTTCGACTCGATTTTCCATCTCACGTTCTTAATCTCCCCGTGTTCTATTTCTATCGTCCACGATCTCTCAACTCCAACCGCGTATGGTGGCTGGAGATCGAATTCGAATCTCTCATTTCCGTCGAATCCTCGTTCATTTTTTTCGATTGTAAATAAATAAAAAAACAATAAAAAAAGTATTTGTTTATTTTTCTCTAACATTTGTTTTGCAGGATTACATTAAAAAAATAAAAAAATAAAAAAATAAAAAAGGAATTCTTCTATGTTTTGTTTTTAATTTTCCTATTTCAGATTTAAAAAAAAATTAACTTAAAAAGGTTTTCTTTTATCCCTGTTTACATTCAAAAAAAACAAAAAAAAATAAAAAAGGGGGAACGACAGCCAGGAGCCGTCGCCCCCTCCTCTCTTAGTCTGCAGTGAGGCTGCGCTGTCCGGTGCCTCCTCCATTGCCACCACCCGTCGCTCGCGGCCCGACCTCCAACAACCCCCTCTACGCGACTACCGCCGCGCCTGGAGGCGCCGCCCACAGCCTAGAGTTGCCCGTCCTCCACACCGACCTCCGCCCGTTGCTCCTCCGTTCTCGGCGCACAGATAGCGCCCTACCGCCGCCCCTCCATCAACTCTAGACTGCCATCCCTCCGCCATTCGCCGCCCTTTGAAACCCCTCGCCGTCGAGATCAGAGAGACAACGCCATCCCCATCGCGCCACCGCCGTGCCGGGCTGAGCGCCCCCACTATGCTCCTCCCGCGCCTCCCACGCGCGAGCGGCGCCCTCGCCGTCAACCACCTTCAACCGCCTCGCGCGCGAACCGCCCGCGCGCGAACCACCTGCCGTTGACCTCCATGCTCTCTCGCAATAAATAACCATCCGTGTGAGGAAGGAGAGGGAGGCGACGACCAAGCCCCTCTCATTTTTTTGGGAACGAAAACAACAACGGCAGGAACCCTAGGGCTTCTGGAAAAATTACATTTAAGCCCCTCGAGTTCTCAAATTTGAAGAAAACACAGGGAACCCTAAAGAATTAAGTGCTTCATTCAGCAAAATTGGATCAGAGACCCTAGAAGATTCCAAATTGCAAAAAATCCCAGCCGAAACCTCAAGCATGTGCCACACACGTGATTTAGTGGTAAAATTACACGTTCTTCCCTTTTATTATTATTATTATTATTTATTTGATGCAAAAACAAAACTTGATTACATTTTAGTCCATGTTCTCAGACATTGCATGATTCTTATATTGAAATAAAAGTTTTTATTAATTTAGAAATTCTCAAAAAAATAACTTAGACTCATGTAGTGTGCATCTTCATTGCATAAAAAATTCATTTCATTTTGTCATCATTTATTTTCATTAAAAAATCAAAAACATGTCATTTTTCCCTGTTTGAAATTCAAAAATTCATAAAAAAAAACTCGAAAATAACTCCTGAAATTCCAAAAAAATAAAATAGTTGTATTTCATTGTATTTTAATTTCTGACCAATTTTCACGCATTTATTTTTATAAAACCACAAAAAATTGAAAATTCTAAAAATCTTAAAAAATCATAAAAAATCTAAAAAAATCCAAAAATTGTGATTCCAGTTTCTGATTGTAGATATTTGCCTGTAATTTGTCATAAAAATAGTTGTCAGGAGTTTTGGAATTAAAATATTTTTAAGTTGCAAATTACTCCACGTTGTGCACATTTTCGTATTTACTCACTGTTTGATTTTTAAAAAAATACAAAAACATCTGAAAATTCCACAAAAATTCCCAAAAAATATTTTAAAACTTTTAAAACCCAAAAATAGTTTCTCTGGATTTTTCTGATTATTTTTTATTAATTGAAAAATTATAAAAAGAGTTGGTGTGCGTATTTTTTATCTTATGAATACTGCTTCGTGTTATTTTTGAAATTAATAAAAAAATTACAAAAGCAAAATCACTAAAAAATTGAAAATCTGAAAATATAAAAAATTAGAAATAAAAAAATTTAAAAAATTAAAAAATAAAAAATCACAAAAACCAAAGATAGTTGTCCTTTAAGATTCATGTTTTCTCTTAATTGATCTTTGATTAACTGAATAATCCTTGGGATTTGTAGCCTCCCTGAGTTCGACCATGTCCGCTATACATGTTAATAAGTAGCAAAAAAAATTGTTTGTTTGTCGCGGGATTTTTGGGGACACCAACGACCAATATATCACTAATTTATCCGATCTCCGAGAATTCATGAACAACAACAGGGGGAGCTAACCCCCTAGGGGGAAACCCCATTTATATATATGGTAGATCCTGTGAGAGCCAAAAACTGTGAGAACATGAGAGCAATGAGTTTGGACCACTAGATTATGCTCATCTCTCTCCTTCTTCGAACAACTAGGAGAGAGATTACATAATCTAGTGGTCCAGACTCACTTCTCTCATGCTCTCACAGTTTTTAGCTCTCGCAGGATCAACCATATATATATATATAGAGAGAGAGAGAGAGAGGGATGATCATGTGAGAGCAAAAAACTATCTGGACTACTAGATTCTGCTCATCTCTCTCCTCCTCCAATAAACCAGGAGAGAGATGGCAGAATCTAGTGGTCTAGAATCATTGCTCTCGTAGTTCTTGGCTCTCACAGGATTAGCTCTCATATACACACACACACACATACATACGTACGTACATACACACATATCTATAGAGGGTTGATCATGTGAGAGCTAAAAACTGTGAGAGCAAGAGAGTAGTGAATCTGGACCACTAGATTATGCTCTTTTCTCTCCTCCTACAATCAATGAGGAAAGAGATGACATAATCTAGTGATTCAGATTCGCTGCTCTCATGCTCTCACAGTTTTTAGATCTCAAGGATCAGTCACTTCTCTCTCTCTCTCTCTCTATATATATATATATGAAAAATTCACTTAGCATACATGTGCACCCATCCCTTTCCCTCTCCTTTTTGGGGTCTTTTTAAAATGAAACCTTAGGTGGTTTAAATTACTATATATCACTACGGTGTTATTTCAAATTCAACTTAATCCGAGACTTCTAGCCCATACATCAAGACTATATCGATATGTTAAGATGTTTGACTGATAAAAATGGCGAAACATTCTCCCACTATAAGTAGGGTTGGCTACATGGATTCTTGCTCAAATCTATGTTGAAAGATTCGACTATTTTTTATGTGAGTTGTCGACTATCTGATGCAACCCTCACACGAGGAGATTTGAACCCTGATCTTTTGAGTGATAAGCACACTACATTACAACCAGACAATGTTTGATCAATCAATAAATAAATAAACAAATAGATATATCGATACCTAGATGTCATGTGCACCATGATGCATACTTCCCAATCCTAACATAAACATGGCATGACATCGATCGTGACAATGTTCAACCAAATAAATAAATATTTGTGTTATAACCGACGACCCTAGCAGACATAGAGGTAACAAATCATACACATAAAAAAAACAAAAAAAAGTGATGGTATCATCCATGCAAAAGATAACACAAGTATATTGTGTTCCCAGTCACTATAGTAATGTTAGGTGTGAATACAAACTAAAAGAGGGTTATGACGTGTATGTGTCTATATATATATATGATAAAATGTGTATGCTCCATAAGGGGAGTTAACTTAGCTCCTCCCGTCTCATTTTCACGTATTTTTATATTTTTTTGAAAAAAAACTGTGTAAATTCATTATTATATTCCTATATTATGTCATTCAAATTTCATACGAAACAGAGACTCCTACGACCTCCATCTAGACAAGGTTGATTTAAAAAATCTTGGGACTGTTAAAATATGTCTGTCTGGATGGAGGTCGTTGGAGTCTTTGTTTCACACGAAATTTGAATGACATAATATAGGGATATAGTGATCAATATTCACGGAAAAAGTTTTAAAAAAAATAAAACATGAAGAAAATAGGGCGGGGAGCTAAGTTAGCTCCCCTAGGGGGCAGCAACATTTATCTCATATATATATAATTGTCGGAAAATATGATAATATAGATATGGTTCAATAGGGTTGTCAATGGTCATTGTCTCATTTTTTGATGATTTTTTTTTCAAAAATACCGTCATGTATTTTCATCACCATATCTCTATAATATGCTATTTTAATTTCGTCAAAAACAGAGACTCTTATACTTAGGGATGAGCATCGGGCCGGGTCAGGACGGGCCCAACCTAGCCCGAGCCCGGTTTCAATTTACGGGCTTACGGGTCGGGCCTAGGCCCATTGAATTTCAGAAATTACAGCCCAAATCCCGAGCCCAACCCTCAATTACATGGGTCGAGCTCGGGCTCGGGCCGGCCCTCTATGTTAAAAAAAATTAAACCTGAATATAATACATATTTAATATGCAAATATACAAATAGAATAATGGCAATTTAATGCACATTATGTATTTCTTCATAGGGTTTTTATCACTTGTGCCCCTCTGAGATCTCGCAATTTCAGTTATGCCCCTATCTTTTTGGTAATATCAGTTGTGCCCCTCACTTCTTACTAATCTATCACTTGTGCCCCTCGGGTTTGTGACCGTCCATAACCAACACAAACGGACGTTAACTTCAAGGACACAGATGTAATTAAATTAAAAAAAGGACAGAAAAGTCCTCCTCCTCCTCAGTCTTCTCCCCCCCCCCCTCCCCCCCCACACACACACCTCGCCAACCGCCATAAGCAGCTGCGACCCCACCTCGCCCAGGCCCACATGACGTCGACCAGAGGATGGACCCGCCTCTTCCACCAGCCCCCAGGCCCCTGCCTCCTCCCCCAACCCCTGCCCCCGCCACCCCCGCACCCCACCTCCCGCTGCTCCTCCCCCCACGTCTACCCCCACCGCCCCCCACCCCCGCGCCCTCCTTCCGCTGCTCCTCCCCACGCCCTTGCCCCCGCCGCCCCCGTCACCTCTGCCCCCTCCTCCGGCTGCTCCTCCCCTCACCCCTGCACCCACCACCCCCAGCCTCACGCCGCCCCACGCCACGCCCCAGCGCCTCCGCCACCCCCAGCCTCACGTCACCCTGAGCCACGCCCCAGCGCCTCCGCCCCACCGTGGCACGATCTGATTGTGGGCTGGAGTTGCTGCGCCCAGTGTTCCTGCTTGAGTGGAACTTCTTCAAGGCCTCTTGTGTGAAGTTCTGATGCACTTAGGAGTTTCGTGGAAGCCACTGATTTGCCTACATCAAGGTGTGTTCCCTTTTGCTTGGGGAAACGACCATGTTGTGGGTGTTGTTGCCTTTAAGTGTTGCAGGTTGGCTGTGGATTGTTTGGTGTCTGGGACAAGGTTGGGTAGGTGCACCACAATTTCTTGCAGAACTGTCTCATAGAAGAAACTCCTGAGAACATCAGTGCACGCAAGGTGTCTGATAAAATGCCAAAAAGAACTGGGACCGAGAATGCTGAAGATGGACTAATTGTGATTGATTTTTCATTCCCTTTTCTTCCGAGCCGCCCCATGCCTCCCCCTCCCCCTGCTTCAGTTTTTGTTAAGATAAGATAAATTTTTGACTAATTGATTCATACAAAGTCACCAAAAAATTCAATAAAATTTACCGTTTGATACGTAACGAGTGATATATCCATGGAAATGTAAAAAATTTAGAGATTCGATGGATGCATGAAGATGTCCCTAAGAGAGAGAAATTATGAAGAGAAGGGAAGAAGAACAAATGGAGGAGGAAGAAGATGAAGAAGATGTCTGGACAATAATACCCCTCTTAACTGCACCAAGGTTTTAAAAAATCATGGTTAAGTCAAATCATTGACGGTCAATCTAACGGAAGGGCAGAAGTGATAACGGAAAAAGAAGTGAGGGGCACAACTGATATTACCAAAAAGATAGGGGTATAACTGAAATTGCGAGATCTCGGAGGGGCACAAGTGATAAAAACCCTTCTTCAAAACGTGAATATAATACACATTATGTATTTCTTCAAAACATGAACATAGTTGATGTCTAAATAGCATAGAATAATGACAATTTAAGAAGGAAGATCAAATTTGATATTAGAAATCATAAATTACATATGGAAAAAACATCGGGCTTATATACGGGCCTACACTCGGGCCTATACTCGGGCTGGCCCACGGGCTTCGAGCTCGTGCCCAAGCTTGCCCGAACCCGGCCTGAAAATCGGATCGGGCCAAAAATCAAGCCCAAGCCCGTTCATTTATCATTTAGGCTCGGACCGGGCTCGTGCTTTATCGGGCCGGGCACCGGGTTGGCCGAGCCAGCCCTACCCAATGCTCATCCCTACCTATACCTGCCATCTAAAACATGTCGATTACAATAATTCTAATACCGTTAAAATTAGCTTTTCTACGTGGAGGGTATAAGAGTCTTTATTTCTGATTACAATTGAAATATCATATTTGAAAGATATAATGATAACAATACATAATCATGTTTAAAAAAATAAAAAAATGGCTGGAAAATAAAGCGGAAGTTGGCCCATTATAGATATTACAAGAAGATTAAAATATTATTTAATTGACGTCTCTCTTCCAAGAAAATTGCTGGAAATACTATAGGGCACGAACCTTTCGTTTTGGAGCAAACGAAAGAGCGAACTCCCCGATCGAAGCCCCAATGGCGTCACTGGTATCCTCTTTCAAGCAGTGGGTTGTGGATCCTAACAAGAACTGGCTCGCCGCCAAGCACTGCAAGAGCCTCCACGCCCGCCTCAGCCAATACGGTCACAGTCTTTCCCACCATCCTTCTTTTGATTGTTCTTCTCTACCATTTCGAGGGTTTCCGGGATCATTGACATAGGAATTTTTGATGCGTGCGCCTCCCAGGTCTGAGATACGACGATTTGTACGATCACATGTATGATTTAGACATCAAGGAGGCGCTCGACAGGCTCCCCCGCGAGATCGTCGACGCCAGGAACCAGAGGCTCAAGCGCGCCATGGATCTCTCCATGAAGCACCAGTACCTCCCTGAGGATCTGCAGGTCCATCCTTTATTTCCCTTCATTTTGATCAGGTGATTGCCAATTACAGTGGTATATGACGCGAAAAGGACTGCAGTGGGAGAAACTAGTCATTTTTATTTTTAATTTTTTTGGTAGCTTTACCCATTTGTTGGCTGTTAGGATCTAAAAGTAAATGTAATCGGGTATTAGATTCCGTAGTTAATAGAAACGAGGAGGGCAGAACCAGATGATATGATATGTGATGGCTCCCACTGAGCTAGATTCTAAAAGAACGTCTATATATATGTGAATTGCTACATGTCCTACCTCCTTGTGAATTTCCTGTTGATAGGATGACTTAATGGTCACATTGGTCAAGAATATTGGCTTGCGTTTGGTGTTAGAGTTAACTATTGAATTTAGTGAAACTTTTATACCACATAGGGTGGTAGCCATCTTTTCCTTCTACTTGTTGATATGCCATTTGGTATTGGATGAAAACATTGTTATCCAGAGGATCTAGTGACTATCTCAGAGAAGTTGCATGGATTTTTCAGGGGGCAATTTTTAACCCAAAGGGATGTTATTGCTGAAAATGGGGTAGTACCTTGTCTAGAGCGGAAGTCATTTGCGTGTTAGTTTTTATAATTAAAAGACAGAAAAAAGAAAAGCTAAATGATTTGTTCGGTGTCTACATGGTGATGATTTTAGCCTTTAGGCCCTCTTCAGCTGGAAATCAAATATGCTTATATGTTTGAAGGATGTGACTCCTTCTCCGGTAGTCATGTGGCTGCTAGTTATATTCACACAAGACACAAAAACAAATATAGTGGCGGGATGTGGCTGATTTTCTTTTAATATGCTTATATTTTTTAAGCCCAATATCTACCTTGTTTATTTCATTTGATCAGTGTTTTAACCATAGTGGGTTCATCATATTACATTGTCTTAAACTATGGAGGTGGCTGAGTTCTAATGGTTATAGTGGCACCTCCAGGATCTAGATACTTAGCAATATACATCCACAACATATGATTCTATACCAAACTATAAAATATATGCATGAGAGTAATAGAGAAGGAAGAACAAGTGACATTTTCCATTCTATTTCCACCAATTCACTTTTGGGGGTAATATAGACCACATATATTAATTAGTCCCATATCACAATTAGGTTACTGAGATAATCCAGCAACTAAGCATTCTTAACCTCGATAATCCACCAAGATTTATACAAATGCGAAACACTAATTATGTGGGAGTAGGTAGTTTGGACTGTATATATAAAATGGTAGTATACATTTAATTTGCGTGTAATTAATTTAACAACAATATATCCTATCTCTATTTTACTAATTTTACTTATTTTACACTTCACAGCCAGTGCAACTTGTAGAACTACCAGGGGGTAAAGGTGTAAGATCACAACTTTTGATAGCATTCCCATTCCCTTATCATTTTAATGGTTACTACAATTTTCGCTATTGTAGAAAAATGTGGATAACATAATTTGCCTCGAACAGTTTCTCAATAACAACAACAACAAAGCCTTTTCCCACATTAATAGGAAAATAGGAACCTTGAACAGTTTATCAAAGAAAAAAATTGCCTTGACATACAATTCTCATACTACGACAAACTGGATGATAGTGGGTTCATATACATTGTCTTAAACTGTGGAGGTGGTTGAGTTGCAAGGGTTAAAAGTTAAAAATGTGTATTTAGTTTATGCATATCTGAAGATCGAGGAAGGAGCAAACCATATTGTTTGTTCTGTGTATGAATGTAGTGTGAGATAGAGAGTTTTCTTTCCTTACGGAAAAAGTGTGGATAACATAAATTGCCTTGAACATACAGTTCTCATACTATGGCAAACTGTATGATTTACAGTGACAGGGAGTGTTGTCTGTTATTTTATTTGGTTTCTTCTTGGAAACTTATATTATTTATAGTTATTGTATTGTAAGTGATTTGATCGTATTTTCATTTTTGCGCTCTAGTAGACGTCGTTTGGATTTTCTAATCTTTTGTCTGTTATTTGTCCTTTGCAGGCCAGACAGACACCATTTAGATATTATCTTCAAGATATGTTGGCTCTTGTAAGTGAATTTAAAACACCCATCATTCGTGGTTATTTGACATCGTGGTTCATGAATTATGCCAATTTTATATCCCATAGCTTCCCTCTGTATCATTTTTTATACGGAACTAAAAATCTTTTGAAATATTACATTACATATGTGGAAGAAATCTGTTTTCCATGTCTTTCTACTTATTGAAGATTTTTTTGTAGCCCTGGTTAAGTATGACGCAATTTGGGATTTTAGAATGATCAAATATTGTCATTGTCTCTTTTGTTAAAATCTAGTTTCTTTTTTTGGTTTAGTACATTATTGCGAATTAAAGACATTTACTATATTAAAGTAATTGTTTGTTCTAAGATGTTTAATTCATTGGTTTTTTGGAAATATTGTATAAGGCTCGCCAACATGCCTTTAATGTAATGTACTACGGTAAATATAGAGAATATAATGAAATCTTGAGTAACTCTAGCTTAATTTGTTTTCCGACCTTTTTTTGTGTTACAAGGCCTGATGTGCTCTTCTCAAGTGTGCATTTACGCACCTTCTAAACCTCGCACAATTGCGCTTTCCCCCGTCTTTCCCTAGTTGACATCACATAAACTGCTAAAAGTCCAACATTAGCTTAAGAAATAATTCTTATATTTGACATCCATTTCAGTATGTATTCGATATTCATCTTTCTTTTGAATTTCTTTCTGCTGAGAAGATCACTATAGAAGATTTTCAAGCATATGCTGATAAATTCCACTATCATTTATTTCACATCAAAAGCATCTACATTTTTGCCTTTTAATGGCTGTTATACTCAACGTCCCTATGATTTTTGCTGATGCTACAAAGGTTAACATTCTGTGCTCTCTGATGTAGGTGAAGAAAGAACAAGCAGAGCGTGAGGTATTGGGTGCCCTTCCTCTCTACCAGCGAACCATTCCATGATCTTGCCACTCTGCACACATTTGAGAACGATGAGATGGCAAGTGATAACATTGTGCATGGCTGGTTATTGTCATGCTAATTGGTTTGGTTTTGTTAACTTGATTTAGTATAAAAAAAGATGATATCGTGAATAAATAGCGGCAGGAGCCTGGCATGCAATGTTATTTTTATACTTGCAGAACGGAATTGTCCTTTCCTATTTTGAGATGTATTCAATACTTGATCTGTGTCAGGTGTAGACCGAGGTGATGCAGCAATTCTCTTATCTCAGGACACGAATTATATTGATTCGATTACTTTCATTTTTTTAAGTCTACTAACAAAGTAGCAACTTTCCCAGCTGTTTACTGCAATTACAGAAGTAAAGAATCAGAAATTTTCATTGGTTGCGTTTTTGGGCCCAATGTATGTTTGGCTGTGTAACATTAGAAGGCCCATTGTCAAAAAGGTGGATGTCATGATGGGAGAGCCTTTGATGGAGAGTAAGTGACGCCGATGGGTGCATGGATGAAGTTGTGGCCATTGGCATGCGGGACAGTGGTGCGATGGTTGTGGTGTTAGAGAGAGGCAGTGCCAAGGATGTGTAGTTTGAGCGAAGAGAGGCAGTGCCAAGGATGTGTAGTTTGAATAAAGAGAGGCTTACAACTATGTGGTCAATTGGATGCAGAATTGTGTGTCCTACATGGTGGGGTGTCGCCTCGATTGGAGATGTGGACGTGGAAGGGGGATAGCGACCAAAGATGTGACATGAATTGTAAAGGTGGTCAACAGGAGCATGGAAGGCGACAACGCTCATGAAGATACAATTTTGATAGGAGGAAAGGCCTTGAGCCATGTGGAAGAGGGAGAGGGCATGAGGACCATGTCGATCGTCAGATGGTTGGTTGGGGTGGGCCTTGGGTGTTCACAACGTGCGGGTTTGCAAGAAGGGAGGAAGGAGAGGGGACATACAACCTTCATTGCATGATGTTCCTCAACAACATGAAGTCAAAACATCGAAGCCTTGTTGACTTCCATCATGTTGAATTGCAAAGGGAATAAATTCACTAAAGAAAGGGTAGATTGAAGTTAAGCTCCATTTATGTGTTGATTTTTCTCATTGCTTGTGTTGTCTAAATTGCCTTGTTGGAATTACTTGAAGAGAGATGCCACCATTTGGAAGATGAAGTTACCCCTATGAATTACTGTTGTATATTTTATTCTCTCACTTATGTCTTTGGATCATCTCTGTAATAGAGAATGTGAATTCACTATTGGCTGACTTTGATCATTCTAATCAGTAGGGCTAATTGTTTTTTTAATGGACAAGGATCGTGTGATTGAAAATTGAGGGCTCCAATCTTTAAAGAAGGGCATGTTATGGTATTAAACATAGTGGGGGGTCCTCTTCCATAAATTCTTGGAAACAACTTGTCAGAGGGGCAATTAGAAATGTTTGGGTCGCATTAAAATGCAAGCACATGGTGAGCGCAACCGTCGGAAATTTTGAAGAAAATTGTCATGGACATGGTCAACTAGAAGTAGACCAATAAGGTGAAGATAAAGAGGGATGGTGAGGTAGAAGTGCAAGGGAGGGATTGTGAGGTGTTATCATATGAGGTTGGAGATATGATTTTTTCCAAAGATGGTAAAAAATGCTTTTTGGTAATCTACAATAGGGAGAAGTAATGGCAGGTGCAAGTAAGAATTGCATTTGATCGTTACGGGATTAGTAGATGAAAAGGGAATGATAATATAATTGCATTTGCCCATCACAGAATTAGTAGATTAAAAAAGTAATGAGTGGACAGTTGACTATGCGAAATTTCTTCTCCAAGTATATACATGTGTAAAATTCCAAAAATAATTAGCTTTTAATCTTGATATTGGACTATCGACCATGGATGTGTTGAAACACTTGATATTTTGATAAAAAAATATTTATGCTGAAGAAGAGATATTGTTATCTGTGAGCCTAACGTTTATGTAGAATTCAGATCATTGACCTAATGAAGTCTATAGCTATTTTATGTGGATAAAGATCTTTGAGAACTCAGGATCATTGCTTTTATCTTTAGTTAGTTTGTAATAACATAGCTTAAAATCACATTGTACAAGGACTTTCGTGCGTGATTTCATACTTAGTGCATTGTTGTACCAGTATACAAAAAAAAAGCTTTACATCGCCACTATTGATGCACCAATAAATTTGCTTGAATCAGAACTGTTTGAACGGTTTTAGAGAGATGAGATCATCGTTAAGAACCATCATTGGCCGTCATGCGAGGTTGTTGGTTTCTCGAGCTCGGGCCTCAAGGGAGACCTTAACCGCGGGGCATGGGTAAATTGACGGATCACGTGAAGGCTCATGCTCTATATAAATCTCCTATTGAGAACGGAAATGGATAGCTCCATCCAGATCTTTCTCACTGGGAGTCCCTTCCTAACCCCAAATCTATCTCTTGTACTTCCAAGAGACCTAGGTTTAGTGTACCTCCATCGGAGTGGTATCATAGTTTCTATGGGTGTTCATGAGGTGGGTACCCGACCCATTAAATCATGATCAGACCCGACCCATCATTACCGGGTCAACTCATCCCATTCCAATGGGTACCCGATTCTAACATGTACCTGGATTATCTAAAAGGGTAACGGATACCCGCATATACCCGTGGGTCAATGTAAAAAACATCCAAAAACATGATTAGCTAGGAATTAATTTGAAATCGAAAGCAGCTGATAGCAACTCAAAACTAACTTGGATCAATCTGAAAAGAAGGTTGGGTAGAATTAGCATCACCAGTTTCCCTTTCAACAACTCGATACTATGGGATCCAGAGCGATGAGGACAATCCCCATATGACAACTCTTTGGTACTCCTACTACCTTCTGATCTATGAAATATGTGCGTGCATAACATGTGTAGTAATAGTATCATTTCAAGCATTAAGATTCAAATCATAAAAGAACTAAGATTCAAATCATAAAACTGTCTGTTCTGAAAAATCATATATAAATTTGGTAAAGTTACTTCATGTGCGAAATTAATAATACAATTTAAGTTCATTCTGATTCCCCCAAACACTCAATCATAAGGCCTCCATGATGAAAGGATGCATCCCATCTCAACAATACTGGTTTTCTTAGAAGCAATTGCTGCACATAGACACACGGTAGCAGTTCAAATCCTACACGAGTACCACAAATGACATCAAATTTCCAAATATGACAATGATATACAACTATATGAAGCTATTGATTTAACTAAATAATGATTAGCTGATGTGGTTGGATTCCATTTAGAAACATAAAGATTGGTGTTTTCTTTACAGGATTCAGTGAAGTTCACGCGGGAATCGGTGATGGAGGATGAGACCAAGTTGATACAAGTCCCACGAGACTGCTCCTCCAGCCTGGTCTGGCAGGTTGATGTACCCAGAGCAGCTCCGCCATGGCCAACACAAACATTGATTCCGCATACCGATTAGAATAATAAGCACACCATGTCCATCCAACTGATGGCAAGGACAGAGCAGGTGGGTGGCCGAGAAAACCCTACTCGTGTGCCGGGAGGCTGTTCTGGCTGATTGGCAGCTTTATGGGGGTGAACCCCTCGAGTCTCCAGCAGGGTGCTATCGTACTGGTTCTCTCCAGCGACAAGGACTGATGGTTGCGGTCTTGTTGGTTCCAGCGGGTTTTTACATCGGATCACCATTATTGAACGGGTCAAATGTTCACGGGTATCCGACCCCAACATCTTTCTCGGATACCCTTGAACTTAGGGTCGAAATAGCCGGGCCAGGGCAGGTACCTGTTTGACTTTGATATTTTGAACACCCCTAATAGCTCTTGGTTAACAACACATTCCAACGTAGGAATGATCGCCATTGCCATCCCGTTCCTATGAACTACACCCTATCATCGAAGCTTGGATCATCGCTGTCGACTACTCGATCAAAGTGTCTTCTGTTGCCATTTTCTTTGAAACCTTAGATGCACCACCAAGAGATTCCCCCCCTTTATTTTTTCTTCTATCTTTGATCTCGTACTTGTTTTCTCTGTTAATTGTATATCTTATATCCAAACTACATGTATTTGATTAGAACCAAAATGATAAAAAAATATCTGCCTATTGGGAACATCTAATACCTTAGTAGTAAATTGTAAAGTAGAAAGATATATTTTGGTTTGTTACATGACAACATACTTTCTATAATATACAAACCTAGCCTTACATTGTCTGAGAATGCGACTATGGAGTTGAATATGATAAGAGTTTTCGAAACTTGTAAATCATTATATGGACTTTGGAGTGCACTTATGTAGGATAAAGAAATCCGAAAGCGTCCTAGAGCACATGAATTACACGGTTATGATGGTCAAAGATCTAGTAGGTACTAAATGTGCTATTACGGAATGGATGCATATAACAACCAATCTAGAAATCCTCCTACCATCTTTCAACATGGTTGCCGCATCTTTGTAGATGAACGGTACCATTAAGATTATGACATGATTACTTGTACCATCAGAAATATAGAAAGATCTCTTGAAGCAAAAAATTTCATGTTAACACATATGGAGTTGAATATGATAAGAGTTTTTGAAACTTGTATATCATTATATGGACTTTGGAGTGCACTTATGTAGGATAAAGAAATCCGAAAGCGTCCTAGAGCACATGAATAACACAGTTATGATGGTCAAAGATCTAGTAGGTATTGAATATGCTATTATGGAAATGATGCATATAACAACCACTCTAGGAATCCTCCTACCATCTTTCAACATGGTTGCTGCATCTTTGTAGATGAACGGTACCATTAAGAGTATGGCATGATTTTACTTGTACAATCAGAAATATAGAAAGATCTATTGAAGAAAAAAAATCAAAAGCTGAGATCTTTGAGGTCGAGAAAGACAAAGCAAATGTGGTGCATGCAAGGAAATGACTACAACCCTCCGAACAAAAACTTTAAGGGAAAATTAGGAAATACCCACGTGGTTCTTTCTATGGTTGAGGAAAACATGGCTATTTCAATATAATTGCCCCAGGAAAAGAAAGTTAGAAAGTTCCGAATCACACAATAATAAAGGCAAGAAGAAGTGAAATTCACAATTGCCGTGGAGTGTAACTCTACAGTCATGGATAGTTACTTACGATGGATTGACTCTGAAGTAACTTATCAAGATGAAGGAGGGTCTACTAGACTAAAGGATACGAAGAAAGGATAGCATAGAATCTTCATGTGGAACAACACCTTCTTGGACATCGAAGGTGTTGGGACATATAGGCTCGACGTGGACAATGATATCATGGTACTAGGATGTATTACTTATATTCTCTATGGTCACGCCGAAATCTCAAATCTATTTCAGTTATGCTGAAGAAGGACTTTGGAGTTCATTTTTATAATAAGCATGTCTATATTGAAAAGAATAACAGTGTATATTTCATGAGAATATTGTACCCGAGCATGACCTATTCATACTTCCTGTAATAAATTCAAGTGAATCAATGAATGTGTTTCAAAATATTCCTCATGTTATTTCTCTAACTATAATTTTTGGTACATGAGATTGGGACATTCAAGAAACTCGAAAATGGATCAAATGACTAAAATTATTATAGGTGCAAGGACATTACCCTATAAGCATTATTTGATTAGTAAATTAACGAGAAAAATCCTTCTCAAGAAGAGGCCGATCAATGGAATTTGAGCTTGATCCATTAGGAATATGTGGATCATTGAGTTTCAATACATACAGAAATAAGGAATACTTTATAACATCCATTGATAATTACTCAAAGTTCTCCTATGTATATCTTTTAGGAAGAAAGAAATAGGCTTTCCAAATATTTAAGAGATACATCACAAAAGTGGAAATAAAGTTAGAAAATCTAATTAAGACTCTCAGATAGATGTAGGGAACATATCACAAAAGAGTTCAAGGAATATTGCATTCAATCATGCATTTGTAGGTAAACTACAATGTATTATACACCGCAACAAACTGTTGTAGCTGAATTAGAACATTGATGAATGTAGTAAGGTATATGTTGTCGCATTCATGTTTCTCAAAGAAATTGAGGAGAAATGTTGGACATATGAGCCCATGATGAGCTATTATGAAATAAAATTTATTGTGAATCACTTCGTTATAGTTAAATTTCCATTTATAGGTCCCTTTGTACAATCAAGGTAATGTACTATGGCCATCTTGATATCATACAATTGTTAATCTAAAAGTTAGATCATAGAGGTTGGTATAGAGTTGTAGATCTATAGAGTTTGATTGAGGACACACCCAGCATCACCATGTGAATATCAAGAGAGTATATCTAGTATGAGAAAGAGATGGTAATCTTTCTCCAAAGGTTGGCATCCAACTGACCTCTTGAAGCAAATCATCTATATATGAATAAAGATTCAGAGGTGTCAGCAAGGTGTTGACTAAAATTCAAAATATTGACAAAAAATTCCAATTGTTGACAAAAGGTCAGTTGACAAAAAATGTCAATTGTTGACCAAAATTCAAAATTTTACTATCAAAGTGTTAACATGACAAGATTGAGATAACTCAAGACTTGTATCCTACGTTGTTACAAGACAAGCACACATCCTCTGACCAAAATAGATATTTACGCAAATTATCTTATTTTAGATAATTTTCATTTAAACACATTCAATGCAAAGATACACACACACTCTCTCTCTCAATCTTAACCGATATCATGGATAAGTCCATGATTAAGATGTTTTTGGAAAATATTTGTGCTCTCAATATTTGATAATAAAGGACATGGTTCATTACATTATGCAGAATAGTGACTCCATAGGAGATGAATCACTCAAAATGTTAGGATACCTACATGAACCAAAAGTCTTAAGAGTCGAGATGGATGTGGATATGCTGAGTGCCATCATTCTATTATCTCAACTAAAATTCTTCATGAAGCTTCATAATCTCATATTGCATGAAAGGAATGAAGCAAGAATAAATGTTGAAATAGTTTCGGACTGAAGTCCTTTGCGGATATGTTCAATTATAGAGATCCTTTATCTTAAGAAATGGTTGTTTATGGATTAGGGAAGCGTAGTAGAAGCATGGGTCTGACCCATAGAATGAAGAAAGGTCAAAGAGTTGACCATACTTCTAGAACTTCCACATCCAAATAGTTGGATGATTGCGAATACTCAACAAGTCGATATACTAAAAGTATGACTACCTAGAATATCTATAATCGTTAGAGAAGGATTCACATAATACATCGGGATATCCCACATCTACAATTCATTATTGAAACCAGCTTGCTTGTTGGACAAGGATACAATTGGATAGTTGTATTTAGTTCTTCTACTAACACTTTCTATTGGTTACACATGTTTTGGAAGATTAATAAACTTGATCTAAAAAGTTGATAATCATCCACATGGTATTTGATGCCATCGTTCAACAATCACCATTGGATAGATATACTACCACTTTCCAATGGGAGAGCCCTTAGTCTTAGAGAATGTCTTTATGTTCTAGATGTTAGAAATGATTCACTATCTATTTCTATACTTGTTAAGGATAGAGATACATTTTGAGATGGACCTATAATAAAGTGTTACGATGAATACATTTCAGAATATAATCTAACAGCTATAAGACTCCATGAAATTATAATATTAATGATTGTTTCATTGGCATTTCCAATACTAGAAATTAAAGCGTTAAAGATCAAGAGGAAGATGAAGCTCATTTGACGATAACCTGACATCAAGACTTAGATGTGTGTCTATTGATAAGATCTATAGACTAGTGAGATATGGATCTTCAGATTGACTAAAAGTTTAGAACTTACCTACTTGTGAATATTGTATTTAAAGTAAAAGTGTTTAGGGTATCCTTCTTCGAGAATGGTGTAAGATGAAGAGGTATTCAAATGTCATACATATTGATGTATGTGGACCCTCCATATGATATGAACATTAATGATATGTGATATCAATTGATCATCATTCACGATATGGGATTTCTTCCTTACATGTCTTTGAAATGTTCAAAGATTTCACAATTCTGGTTGAGAACCAAAGTTGAACGAAAGATGAATATAGTTTGATCTGACCAAGGTAATGAGTACATGCCAGATGAATTCAAAGAATACCTTATAGAGAAAGGAATATTTTTTTCGATCTCACTCCTCCAGAAACACCTCAACTTAATAGAGTTGTAGGAAGATACAACAGGATCATGTTGGACAAGGTTATATCAATGATGATTCATAGGAAAATTACCGTTTAACTTCTAAGGATATGCATTAGATACCACAACTCATATTCTAAACTAGATTACATACAAGTATGCTAGAATCTCATACTGAAAAATGCTTCTTCATTGGGTATGTAAAGAATGATTACCTAATTTATGATCTTGAGATTCTTAAAGTCTTAATCTTTAAGTATATGATTCTTAGAGAATGACTTCCTTAAGAGTCAATATATAATGAAGTAAAGGAACTCATAAAATCCACACAGGATAATGAAATCAGAAACTAAAAAGATAATTGTCTTCGAACGAGTTCTAGTGTGGTTAAACCACGTAAAAAGTATCAATACCATGTCTCAGAAGAGTATAACATAATCCGGCTTCATAAAGTGAAGCATCTGGGGATTATGACATGGATAGATGGATATTAGTAATATGGTCTAAATTAGAATCCAAGATATTTCTAACTATATCTACACAACTTGATTATAACATCTAGAAGATGGAAGTCATGACTGCAATCCTCAAGGAACACCTCAAAGAGGATATTCATATGAAGTAGTCCTGGGACTTCATAATTGACAAATACAAAGTACTCAAGCTAAGTAAATCCATATATGGGCTTAAACAAGCTTCTTATAATTAGGTCGTTAGATTTATGGAAATCATATATGATTTTAGCTATAATCTTGATGAACAATATGAAGCTTAATGGGAGTGCTATTATATTCGTCATGGTAAATGTACATGTAATTCTAACCATTTGAAATGATATAGTAAGATGTAACACTTGATTGCAATAAGTAAATATCTTTAATGACTTAAGACTAAAGAGAGTGATCTCCAAGTCTCCAGATACTTTAAAAGTCTTGAGACTATGTCTTAGTATAAGGAGATAGACCTCTCCTAGCATAAGGGTATTCTAATAAAGATGATAGAAATCCCTTACTGGTTATGTTAACTTCTAAGTTGTAGTTCAAGGCACTGTGGCTGCTTTAACAAGATTGAGTATTGGTTACATAAGATGCAACCTTCACATTGGAGTGAGCACTGTTACAGGGGATATGCAAGTCTGTAAAATGACTTGGCAAAGTCTCTTGTGACAGAGTGAGTAATCAATCGACTGAGCTGTACATCTACATGGCTTATGATTAGTACGCAGATGTGGATTTAAAGATCAACCCTTTAATGGCTCTTTGGGCCAGTGGGAGATTGTTGGACATGAGTGCCCATAACAAGACATTATACAATAAAAGCTATTGCAAATCATTCCTCAATCTGAATTGAAGAATAACTAATTTCCATAATAGGTTCCTTTGTACAAATAGGGTTATGTACCATGGTCATCTTGATATCATGTTGTTATTGATTTAAATGTTGGATCATAGAGGATGGTGCATGGTTGAATATCTAAAGGGTTAGATTGATGACTCAACCACACCGTCATGTTATTATCAAGAAAGGATCTCCATCCTGAGGAGGAGATGACAATCATTACTCCAAAGGTCGGCATCCAACTGACCTCTTTATGTAGGCCCTCTTCATAGAAATAGAGATTCAGAGGTGTCAAATGAGTTAGGACAAAGAGTTGACTTAGTGAGATCGAGATAACCAATGTCTATATCATATGCTTATACGACATCTGCACACATCCTCTGATTGGAGACATATATATTACTATATGTCCAGGTATGTACCCTTGGCAGACCATTAGATTGATGTCCTAATCAAGGTCTATACACTAGTGTACTGGTGCACATACAACGACATATGAGTAATATGATCTCTCAAAAGGATCATACATGTTTACTACTGAACTGAAGATATGAGCCCGTTCATGAGAAACTAAATTCCAATGTTAGTCTTCTTGTTTTGGAAACATGACAAGATTTGAAGGCATGATATGTGCTTTTGGAAAGTATATGATCAATACTAACTTCTAATGATCAAATTAGCAACCTACCGATGAAATCATGAAGTAGACAATCCAAAATGAGATTAGAACTTCATCTTTTAATTACAATATTCCGATATGCAGAATGTATGGGTATTAGGAATACTCGAGGATGATGTGATCTTAAACGATTGCCATTTCGAGAGGGTGATGAAACATGTTTGGATTTTAGTGACTCCGCTCAATGAACTAGTTATCCAATCTTATTCCAAATATTAGATATTGATATGAATTGGATTCAGAGATAATAAGAAGATTGGGTAATTTGTCTGACATGATCAGGCATCTCGAAGCGGTCTTCTAGATTTGGATATGAGAATAGATCTCATTATCCAAGTCATTATACATTGATTGCCCTGAGCTTATCTCCAAATATACGTGGAAAAGTCACACCATCCTCAAAGGAGTTTGAGGAATGTTCCTAAAGACACAAACATGAGAATCATGAGAATTAGACTATTCAGTAATGTTTGATTCACCGCATAAAGAGAAGAATTTAGGATGATTAAATTAGACTTAATTATCTTAGATAACATTATTCTGGATAGTGTTATATACAATTATCTAAGAATAATGTGGATAGATTCACATTATTTTCAATATATACATATAGGATTTTGAGATAATTAAATTAGATTTAATGATCTTGTATAAGATTAATGTGGATAGTGCTATCCACAATAATCGTGGATAGTTGGGATAAGATCAACAACATCCAAATGGGATTTTATTGTGGTATGATTCACAAATTTAATATTAAAGTGAATTGAATTTACATCATGTAATACATATCATTTAATTTTGAACCTATGAATATGATTCATTAATTTGAATGGCGTACTTGTAATTGGCACAAAGAATTTGGATTATTTGGTGATAATTAATTTACAAAACTTATTCAACAAATGAGAGATATTAGTTTTTGAAATAACAAAACTAATAAATAAAAGATGAATACAATAATAAGGGGGACGCCCATGGTGGGATCGACCATGATGGACGTCCCCACCTTATCCATGTATTTATCTTTTTTTTTTAATTTTAATTCTCTATTTATTGCAAGTTTGTTAGATAATCCCATTTCAATGGTATACAATTATTTTAAAATATTGTGATAGGAGAAAAACAGACAACAAGCTGCGCCGCTAGTCCTTTTTGGATTGCAAAATCAATCCTTCTAAACACTGCATCCATAAACTTAGGAACCATAACATTATTGCTCAGGACTTTTTGAACCCTCTTCAAACGTTCAACAGCTTCTGGTGGTAGAAATTAGTTCACAAGAAAGAGAATATTATTTTTGAGATAAAAAATAAAATAAAATGGATAAATAGAAATAAAAAGGATACTTCTATGATGGGTCCCACCATGGGATGCCCCCAATTTTATTGTATTATCTCTTTTATTTTTCCTCTCTCTTTATTCTACTTTAGTTAATAAATTTTGAAGATGATTAACTGATAAAATAAGTTGATAATTTGCTATCATCTTTTATCCTCAAGTTGTTGAGGAGTAATTAATCTTGATCATCCATTCATCAATTAGGATTGTAATAGTCCGAAAAAGTATAGAAGGATATGTAGACATTGCCTTCCTCATTCATTTCAATGACCAAATAGTCTCTTATGGCTCCTCGCCCCATGGGAGGAGCACCGAATGAATCTCCCTAGGATCCAGATACTTGACAATAGTCATATTTTAACATTCAGAATTTAAAGAAGGAAAAGTACATAATAGAATGCTCCAACAATATTATATATTCATGATTCTCAAAATGTACAATTTACAATTCTACACAGAGTCTACACTCTGCGGAAGCTATAAAGGAAGTACAACAACTAGTATAACTCTACTAGTGAAATTGTACCTTGAAGTATGGTACAAACTGCGGAAGCTCAAGTTAAAACTGTTACCCAACAGCTTGCAAACCTGGATGGGTTTCCTGTAACATCCCTAGCCTAGATACCTAGTCTGTTATCGAGGAAAACTGACCCTAACAACTTGTTTGCTCGAACCTAATTGAGATTGTTGACAACCAACCAAAATGCTTAAGTCCATATTGTCAAATAGTAATCCCCATCACTTATAACCCACACCTACACTTCGTGAATTTTAGATATGGGACCATGTTTGGGGTTGGGGTATTACAACCTCCCCCACTTATATGGTTTGGGTGTTGCAACCTCGCCCACTTATATTTGCAACATCCTCATTGGGATATGACCCATCACTTATTCCTAGTGACAGTGACAATGACGACTTCATGCTCCGAATAGCCTTTTCCTCTTATCTCTTTGTATGGGTAGCTCCACCTCTCAAGTACCCCTTTCCATTATCAGAGGGAAATTGACTCTAATCGAGAAAACTAATCGAGACCCTTGAGGATATGATACCAGATTATGCGTTAGAATGTGAAGGATCCTAGACGGACCATCTATTATAGGCAAAGATTTCTTATAATAATAATATAACACAAGTATTGAGATGGTTCCATTAAGGCATGTTGTGGCAAATGATGCTCGGCTCCATTGAGTTGGCGAGAGGTTAGGATCAATCAGATACATAAGTTGGACCTAATTGCGAGGATTGTGGATGCATTCAGAATTACACAAGATAAAGTTCCTACAACATAGAGCATCCAGAAGAGATATGATGACAAACGTTGCAGTAATCTAAGTATCGAGGAAAACAACTTTATGTTCCTGAAGGTCTCCCCCATGAGGGGAGCTCTTCAATTTGGTGTTTGTGGGAAACTCTCTCCATGATTTGTTGGATCTTTGGAGATTCTAGAATGAGTAAAGTGATTTGCTTATTGGTTGACTCTCCCCACACTTATTTGGGTGCACAATGTATTTCATATTTCAAATCCCAAGAAATACGTGAATTATATGTGGCACATCATTAGCTCTGAGGACCTACGAGTGGATTATGATCTCCCATACACTGAAGAGTCGATTCATGTTTGACTAATTGATCAAGAAGTGGAGGCAGAAGGAGGTACCACCGATGAAGATAATCTTGCATCAATAGAGTTTCGAGGAAGTCACATGGAAGACTAATCGTCCAACAAAAATCCCTCAGGTATTGTCTTGTGATCCATACAAGGCAGGACCACTAAGTCGATGTGATGACAGCCTAAGGACCTCCTTAGCTGAATCAACAATAAATCCACACAATAATATGAAGAAATCAAAAGCAGGTGTGAATCAAAATTTATTATAATCCCTATAAAACAAGTGTGTATAGTGAAGAAGCTGGTAGGGTGACGAACCACATAGAACATATGATGTAGCAGGAATTATTTAAATGAATAATCAATGCAAGTGTATTAGTATGCACACTATGTACTCAACCTTTTGTGGGTTTTCTAATTAAATAAAATAATTGTTTTTTAATTATACATATTTTATATTATTTATTTACTTTTAATTTCCTTTTAATTTAATAATATACTAATAATATATATATGTAGATATAAGATATATATATATATATAATATAAGTAGTATATAATATAATATATATATATATATACAAAATTAGAAAACATCCGAAAGAACAGTCCTTTTTATTTTTGTAAAGGTTTTAAAATATATTTATGATATTTATAACAACTAAGAATAATATAAACTATATATTAATATATATATATTCTATATAGGGTATATTATTTATAAATATATATAAAATTCTAAAGTAAGTCCAAATAAAATCTTTTTATATTTTTCAAATATTTTTCTATTTTAACTAATTTTTGGGAATCTTTACAAAGTTTTTCGTATCTTTAAAATTAGAAATAAGGAAACATAAGAGATTTTTAAATAGGCCGAATTGATTTGAGATTTAAAAATAGGAAATGGGTTCAAAATTTCTTAAAATCAATTATGATATATAGTAATAGATAAATATAAAAATATAGGACAAAAATAATATTTTTGGAATTTTTGAGAATATTTTTATATTTTTTTAAGTTAAGTAAGGGTTTGCTAATTTTAGGGTTTCTGTTGAGATTTTTTGTGATTTTTTATTTGAAGTTAAAATATAACATAATATACATCATCGAATTTTCTTAGAATTTTTAGAGATGTTTTGATAGTTTTGATATTTTTTATTTAGACAAAAAATAAATAGCCTCTATTCAATTTTTAATAAATCATAAAATTCCATAAAATGAAAAATAAAAATCATGGCATGAAGATCATCATTTTAAGCATCCACGCCATTTTCCTAAAATTAAAATCAAACTGGGGCTATTTTTGATAAAAAGAAATATAAAAATAAAAACGTAGTAGAGGCAAGGGTCTATTTGTGATTAAAACTAAGTTTAAATGCATTTACAAACCTTGCAGAGAACTAGGAGGGTACATGTGCAAAATCTCCATAAAAATAAACACATATCATGTTGGTAGGGGCATAAATGCAAAAAACTCAAAGTCCATGTCCGAACATTCAATTTTCGCCAAAATATTTACACTTATTTCACATTTTATTGAACTAAATATTAATAAGAATATGGAGGGATATACATGCAAAAAGATCAGGCGCCTCACATGGGGGACCATGTGAGGTGACCTGACAAGGACTAAAAAGTAATATACAATAAGTTCAGGGTCCATTATGCAATTTCTCCACATCTTTTTACACTATGACTCAAATTTACAGGACTAGAAGAAAAAAGATAAAAAGCAAAGGGTGTCTATGAAATTACCCAAGGTTGTGTGCCATCCAACAATCCACGATGCTCCACTTACATGCATCCAATGGTGTCGGGCGTGCTTCATTTCGATTTAAATCCACGGTCTGGATTAGATATGGGCCGAGTGCTTCATCCGACAGCTCTGAGGAATCTGCAAGAACATGGAAGAACACTTCTGCACTCCTCCTTCGATAGATGAGAACTCTACGCTCCGGTCTGCTTCTTCGTGTCTGATCAGTTCAACATCTTCCTAGGGTCTAGCCGCGTCTACAGGAGGTGTCAAAAGAGTCCATGTCCCAATAATGGGGACCTAGAAGGGTCTTCTTCTTCTCACACATGGAGCTTCTATTCCAGCTTCGATTCCACACCCAGGTTCTTCTCCCCTCAGACTTTCATGAAAGGATTCAGGGGCTCGAGGGGAGCATCCTCGACCCCATGTGAAGCTGTTGCACACAATGGGGCGAAGGGGCGAAGGTGCTCTGGCGGATGGTGGAGGAGCTCTGATCGAGCTCGATTCTTACAGAATCAGGAGGGAGTATGGGTCGGGAGATGGAGTAGGTGTAGGGGAATGAGAAGGAAGTGTGATAGGTGTCGGAACATGTCAGAATCACTGTGATTTTGACCTCAAGCTCCAGGTCCGAAGATCTTTGAAATTATGCTACATATTGATGAATTGATAAAACTAATGCTAATACTAAACTTAAGGGATGAACATGTGAGATAAAAAGCAAAGAAAATCAGCTCATAACTGGCTATTAAAGGGAGCAACGAAGCTTCGTCGGAGCTGCTGAACTCAGTGGTGGTGGACATCCCCTCCACCTCCTTTCTCCACACCGATACCTCGAGGGAACTCCTGTTGTCGCCAGGAAGCTCGCACATACTGAGGATTGGGGTTACATGGGCAATAGAGGGATCAAACTGAGAAGGAGGTTCGGGTGGTTTATTTTTTAGGCAGATCAAGGGAGGCTTATTGACCTAGGGTTTCTAATGAATCGAGAGTATGCATAAGGGATTAAGGACTTCGGCGTTGATCATGATGGAGAGGAGTAGAGATTGCATGAAAAATCAAAGGGAAACGAGTGATTAATCTCCCAAGAAAAAAGGAGAAGATGGGGGTCTTCTCAGTCTGACAAGGTTGGTGGCATGGGTCGAAGAGTTGACCTAGGTCAACAAAGACAGCCCTCTAGTTGGTTCACATGGACCAATCAGAAAAATCTAAGGCTGAAATGTTTTATTAATTCGATAAAAATTAACAAATGATTTTAATATTTTTTATAAAAACATGATTTTTTTAATTTTACACAATATTTTATTATGATTTTTTATTTATTTTTATGAAGCTTTTTATGACAAGTTAATATTTACATGTAAAATATATGTATAAATACATGTGTTTTGGTATTTTATTTTTAATTTGTAATGTAGATATTATTATCTTATACATGTGTTTCATGTATTGTTTATTTATTTTTATACATATTTAAGTATTTTTATTGTATTTTTCTAAGTTTGTATGTTTACTTAATTAATTATGTAGATATGCATTGTACGTATATACATGTATATGTTACATATGTATTGTTATGTATTATTTATTTTAAATTGTATTTTGATGATTTTATTTTATTTTAATCATGTACCTATATTTAAAATAATATATATAATTTTATAAAATAAAAGAATTTGAAAATACAAGGAATAAATATATTGAATATAATATACATGTATATTGTACAATATGGGTCCAAAAACTAAATTTTGCATCTTAGCTCCAAATTAAATGAAACCACCTTCATTAAATAGCTTATTAAAAGTTATATAAAATTAAAGGTGATTTTTTTCCATTTTAATGTTGTATGGAGAAGATACAGGGTTATGAAGTTTTTATTTTGACTTTTTATTTTGTGTCTCACGAGCCACTGTGCATTATTTTTCAATGAACTCAATTATGTAATTTTCTATGTATTTTTATATATAATGCTCATGTACAAAGTTTAAGGATGTGAGGTACAAATCGTAAAGAATAAAATAAGTCTCAAAAATTAATTATAGATGAATTAAAATCAGAGTTTATATATTTAGACTATACAATTCATATGCCCAATCTCCCCCTACTTTATTCCTTATCGACCAAGTCATCATGATTACTGGATCTCGGGGTCTAGGGTCACTCAACACGTATGGTGTCTCCTTTCTTTTTATTTGCGTCATTTATTCTTTTATTTTGGAATTAAAATATTAAATATGTAATAATTTATACAATATTTTGTACTATTTATCAGTTGTTTATTTTGATAAATTAATGATATACACACACACTTAGCTAAGGTTTTAATGCTAAAATGAAAAAAATAGAGGTGATGAAATGGAGATTCATCACCCCCCATATACTTGCCTTTGCTAGTCCCTAACAAACACTTATTCCTATAAGTGCAGAAAAGAAAATAAAGAAAAGAAAAAAGAATGAACTTGGACTGATTTTAACTTTTAAATTTGTCTTCATAATATCAAAGTTTGGCACTCAATTGTACCTTTGGATTTTTAGTTTGGTCGGAACCTTGGTCAGGAACCGGACTTGAAACACAACATCCTTTGAGATTAAAAAATTGTGCCCAAGTCTCCTCAAAAGCCAGGTCAGAATACTTCGATGTCGTACGTAGTCCCTTATACCACAAGTCTACCTTTTACAGTGTCAATGATAGGTATATCCTCTCAGCTGAAGCAGTAAAAGTCAGGCTTCTCCAACATGGTGAACCTAATTCTCCAATCCAATAACTCTTTCCTCTAGAAGCGGGTTATTCCCTTCTAAGTTCAAGTACAATCGGCTCAAGAAGAGGATGTGGAGAAGAGAAGGAATGGTAGCCAGTGTAGCTACCTACCCTAGGTGCTTGACCAATGTAGCCAAGTCATCCTGCTGTAGGCTGACATATGTCTTTGACTTTGAAGCTCAAGCTTTCTTGTTGAATATATACATGCTCCGACGGGAATTGATTTTTCTTGGTTTTTGCCCATCTATTTTTTTGGAGTTTTTGATTTTTGCATTTTTTTCTAATACTATGTATAGCAATATTTACATAAGATCTTTTTCCTCTTGTGCCAGTAGACTATCCCTCTTTTGAAGCATTATTGCAACCCACAATATTCTATAATTAGACCTCATGACTACTGGATTGGGTTCGGGTACAATGGCCACAGATGTGTGACTTCGAATGTTTCCATTGGCTTGTGTCTCATGCCGAAAAATCCAGCCCTCTACCACGTCCACTGAGTTGAGAAAAGTGCATGGTGTAGGTGTACAAGTTAGGTCATTGTCGATAAGAGTCATGTGTTTGTTCCGAAATATTCTACTCAAGCAATCAAGATGACACTAAACTAAGTTTTGTGGTCTCAAAGAATTAAGTCTAGCGGACCTGAAGTGCCTCAATTCCAACTCCCTTAAGGTTCCTGTGATTAAGTGGATTAAGGTACAACGAAGCTCCAATCTTCAGATTTCACTTAGACTTGTTAAATTGTAATACTCAATCTGAAACATGCAAATGATATGCACAATACATAAAATATTTTTATGAAATTGTATTTTGATTTGAACTTTTATGGGTTTTAAAAAGGTTTTACAAATTTTTATGCAATTTTGAAAACATTTTGCAGATTTTTATATAATTTTGGTTTTAGAAGTTTTTAGTGATTTTTAAAAAATAGAGGAGTTTTGGCAAATAAATATGTGCAGATATTTACACAGGAGTACATCTTTTTATTTACATGAATTTAGATGAAGAATATACACAAGGTATTTACATGTTTTATATTTAGAAGTTATAAAGAATTTTAATTTGCTTGAATTTTTACATAGTCAAAATAATTTGGAAAGATTTTCTCAATCATTTTGAAAACTTTATTTTGAAAAAATAATTTCAGCAAATATTTACAAAATTTGAAAACCATTTTGCAAAGATTTTTCAAACAATATGTATAGGTTTATCAAACTATTTTTGCAACCATTTTCAAAATCATTTGCAAAAAAATTTTCAAAATATTTTATTCAAATAAAAGAAAGAAATTTTTGCAAGCAAAATATTTTTACAAAGGTTTGAAAATATTTTAAAAAATATTTTTCAAATAGTTTTCAATAGATTTTTTAAAGAGATTTTCCAACTATTTTTCAAATACTTTGCAAAATATTTTTAACCGATTTATTAATCATACTTACAAAGAATTTTGTGTGTGTTTTTATTTTCATTAATTAATCACATTATTAAAAATACGCAAGTATGAGTTATGGATAAAATATATACGAAGTATATATGACCTCCCTATACTTAGCTTGAGCTATGTCCTCATAGATCAAAGAGAAAAAGAAGACATAAGTCCTACTAAGTAAAGAAAAAACTATACTGTGACAATGAATAATTAATAAGAAGTCAACAAATCCCCCTATACTTAGGATCAAATAATCCTAAGTATAGTAGACTGTACACAGAGTAGGGTGGGTCGAGGGCGGGAATAAATAAATCAGTGACTCAGCTTATCTCCCCCTATACTTTAGGTAAGATTTCCCTAAGTATAGGAAGAATTGTCAAAGGTTAAGGAGACAGGAGAGTAGATAAAGAATGAGCACTCATATACACTCACCCCCATACTTAAGATGAAACATGACTTCTGTATAACAATGATGAATGGAATGAGTGAAATAAACAGAGGAATGCAAGATTGAAAGTAAAAGACAAATGAAAAGAAGAAAAGAAGAAAACTATACAAAAAGGTTTGTTGGAGCACCATCTGAATCTTCTGATGCTGTAGTGGCTGCGGAGAAATCTTCTTCAAACTTTACATGAACAAAATCGATGATGGCCAGGAATATGTTGTGATTTAGACACCTCTTTAGTAGCTGACCGTTGATAATGAAAGGTTGTGCGTCAGATGACTAGTCAGACATTACAATACTTCCATTGTCATGCACTTCTCCTATCATAAATGGCCATGTACATTTACTCTTTAATTTACCCAGGAGTATCTTCAATTTAACAGCCACACTTTCTGGCGAGGCTCGAAGGTCTTTCATCTAATGTGCTGATCGTGCCAACGCTTGACCTTCTCTTTATATATTAGGTTGTTATTGTATGTGTAATCTCGGAATTCCAAGAGCTTGTTCATATCTACTTTCCTGTGTTGACCACCTTTTCGTGAATCGAGATTGGAAATGTTCACTTCCCACAATGACTTATGAATACACAAGACTATAGGGCGGCATGCCCAAGGGAGACTTGTAAATGGTCCTGTATGCCTATATCACTGAGTAGAAGAGTTGGGATCAGTTCTTTCTGTCTGACCTTACAAGTTTCTGTACGATAGTCTTGATTTCTCTATTTGACAGCTCAGCCAAACCATTTATCTAAAGAGGATATGGAGATGCAACACATTGTTCGATGTCGTACTCCTTTGTTAATTTCTTGACCTCTTTGTTAATGAAGGGACTGCCTCCATCTGATATCAAGATATCCAGTATCCAGAACTGTGAAATGATGTTCTCTCTCAGAAACCGGCAAATGGTGATGCTATCAGCGGCTCGGGCAGGGATCGATCCGACCCACTGATTCACGTAATCAACAACAAGAAGGATATATTTAAATGCCTGACTGTTAGGAAAGGGTATCGTGAAATCAATTCCCTACGCGTCGAACACATTTGAAATTTGAATGAACTTCATGGGCATAGAGTCTTTAACAGTGTGGTTGCCTCCCAATTTATGACATTCAGTGCAACCTTTAACATATGTTGCCGCATCCTTAAATAACGTAGGTGATGAATCCACATTTCATCATCTTTATTCTATCATTTTGGCCTCAACAACCCTGGAAAATGCCTGTAAATACCCTTAATTAGAGCATATTAGCATTCATGCATGTGCATGTAAATAGTGTATAAAATACTGTAATTAAAGCCAAAATTTTAGAATAAATAAAAAAAGAAAAAGAATAAACTATTGTAAATATTTTATAACCCGAAACCTCGAGACCTAGGCATCTTAATGAATAGGTCGACCAGGAATAAAGTAGGGGGAGATAAGGGTCAAAATACAGAAGAAATACCTATTCTTTTAATTCATTCTTTATTCATTTTGGGACCTATTTTTGGTTCCAATTTTTATACATCAAATAAAGAAACTTTGTACATGAAAGTTGTAGATAACTAAATAAACAAAAATACAAAATTGATTTCACTCGAAAATAATGTACAGATAAAAAGTTATGGTCTGAATAAAAATCCAAAATCCCAACTTCCCAGACCCGTATCTCACAGATGAAAATTTCAAATGCAGCAAACTCACCTTTAATTGTATATAGAATAAATTAATCTATTTAATGGCAGTGGTTTTGCATTTGGCGGAACTACGGTTTGAAAGTTGAGTTTTGGACCCTCATTGTATATTTGTACAGATTAAAATATTCAATTTATTATTTATTAATTATTTTTGTATTTTTATATTTTTATAATTTTGTAAATATTACTTATAATAAGTATGTGTATTAAAATCAGAATAAAAACTAAAAAGATCTAAAATAAAAATACATATGTATTACACATAGGTATTATACATATAAATATACCTATATAATACATACTTATATTTTATTAAATATACAAAACACTTCAGAAAAATAAAATAAAAATATATCTATGTGTATAAAAATATTTTATAATTTTATAAAAAAATAAATAAAAATAATAAAATTAAATACACAAAATAAAAATAAAAGAATAAAATATATATGTAATATACCTATATAGGCTATAAAAAGCAACTTGTAAAAATATACCTCATAAAAATAATTAAAAATCAGAATAAAATACTACATAAAATAATAATTATTTTTTATTTAATAAACAAAATTTAATTTTTCTATTTTTAATCGAATTAATAAAACCTTTTTCCAAGGTTTTTCCTGGTTGGTCCACGTGGACCAACCATGTGCAAACCCTAGTTGACCCCGGTCAACTAGGTGTCCTAGCCCTATGTAGCCTCTGTCAGACTATGCTTTGACCCCTTTTCAACCATTTATTGAGGTCGAACCTTTCACTCTTTCTCATCGACCTCTTAGGCATTTTTGCTCCTCGATTTCCAGTGATGCACGCCCAAGGGAAACCTACGGTTTTGGATCGCTGTGCGAGGCGTTCTTCCTCGTTCTTTGGAGCGCCCTAGTCATCAAGTCAAACCTCATATATGCAACCCCCAACTTTTGATTTGAATTCGAACGCCTCTCCCACAAGTGTAGCTCCCCTAATCATACCCAAAGGCCCCAAGAAGGTGACAGCCTCCTCCGACGACCTTTAGGTGGGTCGAGCACGCATCGAGGTGCTTCCACAACCTCCCCCTTCGCCGGCGGTCGAGGTATCTTTCCCTCCGGTCACCACCATTGAGGCAGCCCTTATTCCCCTTTTATTTTCGTCGTATTTTACTTGCTCTAGCCTTAGGATCATTTCGCCTCAAAAATCTCCACATTCCATCGATTGAATCACCCAATTCGTTCACCTCGCCGGAGCGCTCCTCCGGCCAAGCTCTGCCACATCGTTTCACACCACCACATCCACTCCGTGGGGTCCAGGCAACTTGGCCTGGACCCTCTCACGTGTTTTTGCAGGAACTTGGGCATCAACTCGCGTCTGGAGCTCATCTTGAAGGAGGCGGAGGTACCTGGAGCCCTTCCGCTCCGGCGACCTCGCGCACGCCCCTCGGCCACCGCCCGAGGATTTTTGGAGCACCCAGCACATCAAGGACCGTCGCAGGAGTCTCGGGAGCCATTTTGGAGCTTCATCGGGCGGTGGAGGAGGCTGATCGACGCTCGGGAAACTCGCCTCCCCGCGAGTTCGTCCCAGTTCATAGAGGCACCCTCGTAGCCGTCAGATCTTGAAGGACTCCCAGACACTACAACCACCATCCAATCCTATCGCGCCTCAGTCGTCTGATCGTCATCACCAAGTCTAATCTCAACCGTTAGAGGCCAAAGCATCATCGCGCAAGGAGGAGCTGGCACGCGTCTAAGTGAATGCATCTGAGCCGTCCGCCTCTGCGCTAGCCTGGGTATTTTGCAACTCTTACCCCATGCATTTTTGTAATTAATTTGTAGTACTTAAACTTTCATTTGTCGTTTAAAAAGTTTTGTAATAATTATAAGTAGGCCCCTGAACTTTTGATATTTGCAAATAGGTCCTGGCTACGTCATCTCACGTAACCAGTACACGTGAGGTGAGGGCATTTTGCATAGGACCCCTTCAGGCTTTTAGTATTTCGTTTCAGTCTAGGGAATTTTGAATTAAGTTTAAAAGTTTTGAAAATATTGCAACTTAGCCCCCGAGGTTTTTGATATTATAGATAGGTCCCTCCCATGCGCATGCCAGTCACGTACCCTGGTGGGTTATTTGTAGGGAAATCCTCCCGGGTTTGGATATTTGTAAATGGTCCATTAAATTGCTTATTCAGTTATAATGTTTGTTGGAAAATTGTAACTGTGCCCCTGGATGTTTGCTTATTTGCACTTATACCCCTGTCAGGGTTAGTATTTTTGTGTGCTTGCTCTATTTATTTCACGCATCATATTAACTCCAAAAATTACCAAAAAATCACATAAGCTCCTGTTAGCTTGCACTTTCACGCGTATTGCATTTTAACATTTATTAAAAATAAAAAACATGCATTTCAGCTACTGTCTATCTTAGAAAATACCAAAAAAATATTAAAACACTTTGAAAAATTCCAAAGAAATTGCCTAAGGTCTATTTTATGATAATCTAGTGTCAGTCCAAAAATCACTAAAAAATCAAAAACAAAGCCTTAAAAATTAGAAAATATCCAAAAACTTCCAAAAAAATCTGAAAAATTATAGAAAACTCTAAAAAATGAAAACTCAGTTCCTTTAGGTTCCTTATTTTATTGTCTTTATTTTAAAATTAATTTGGTTAGATTTTGATACTGTTTGCTATTTTTCATTCCCATTTTAATTTCAGCCAGAATATTAATTCTTTGTTTTCTTTATTTTGCCTTTTAAAAATACCAAAAAGATTTTAAAAAATCCCCCAAAATCACAAAAACAGTAAAAAATTATAAAAAAACGAAAAAGATTTTATTTCCTAATTTTTGACTATTTTGCCTTATTTTTATAAATAGCCTAGCACCTTTTTTTCTTATATTGTATATATATTCCAATATTGAAAAAGAAAATAAAAAACATATAAAATATAAAAAGAAAATAAAAAACCAGAAAATTGAAAATCAAAATACAAAATTTAAATTTAAATAAAAAAAATAAAAAAAATTCAAAAACCCACAAAAACATTTGCATTGCATAGTGTAGACAATACATCACATTCACACACACACACACACACTTGTTGTCCTATCCTGCCTTGCTCCCTGTGTTCGAACTCTCTACGTACTTGCATCTATACATCTTTTATATAGAGTTAAAAATGAATTTTAACTTCACTTATTTGTCATTTCTTGATATTTATATTGTGGGTTAATTGTTGACTAAATACGGATTTTTAGCGGTCACCACAGCGACCTCTGTGTTCCCGCCTTGTGTAGATCACAAGATCGTAGATTTTCGTGTTTATCAGTAGGCCACCATAGGCCATACTACATTATTTTTGCTACAGTTCGATCTCCAGAATGGTGTCCACCAGATTCGAGTTAATGACAGTGCTCGAGGACACTTGGTGTACTCCTCTTGAGGAATACAATGAAGCCATATGCAATCTGCACCTTTCCTGAATAAGTAAGGATCCTCCCATTGGTAGAAATGAATATTTGAGAAGAATTTTTCCTTTATGATCTTTGTCCAGTCTTGTGGAACCACACCGGACATGAGGTAGTTCACAATATCAGTGTATAAGGGGAGAGGTGCAACAATGAGTATGAATTAATTAGGGAATGTGTCGATAATTGGTGTACTGCTCAAGCGAGTATATTGGTGTTCAATCCTATATAAATGATATGCTACCACGTTCTGAACTCCAGGTTTGTATCCAAATCAAGTTCTTGGAGGAGAAGGATCCATCTGAGTAGGCATGACTTGGCATCCTTCTTCTGCTGTAAATAGCATATAGTAGAGTGGTCGATGTAGACAATCACTTTAGATCCAAGCAAGTAGGACTTGACTTGAGGGCAAAGAGTAAAGCCAATAATTCTTTTTCTGTAACAATATATTTCCTTTGTGCTTCATCCAATGTTTTACTGGCATAGTGAATGACATAAGGCATCTTGTCTCTTCTTTGTCCTAGAACAACCTCGACTGCAAAATATGATGACTCCATCATGATCTCAAAAGGTAGAGACCAATCTGACAACTGAAGGACGGGATCCTGAGTGACTAGCTCTTTCAACTGAATGAATGAATGGAGAACCTGTTGATCAACATGGAACTCGGTCTCCTTGCATAGTAGCTCGGTGAGAGGTCAGGCAATTCGAGTGAAGTCCTTGATGAATTGTATGTAAAAACCTATGTGCCCAAGGAATGACCTCACATTCTTGACTTTCTGAGGTAGTTCAAGGTTGTCAATAACATCTACCTTTGCCTGGTCAACTTCCATGCCGCGCTTGGAAATGACATGACCCGGCACGATCCCTTCGGTGACCATGAAGTGGCTCTTTTCCTGAGATAGCACAAGGTCTACTTCATAATATTTCTGAAGCACTCGGTCCAGGTGCTCAAGACAAGAATTGAAGCTATCACCATAGACTGAGAAGTCATCTATAAACACCTCGAGAACACTGCCAACCATTTCGACAAAAATTGCAAGCATGTATCTCTGGAATGTAGCAGAGGCATTGCACAGATCAAAGGGCATTCTTCGAAAAGCATACAAGTGAATGTAGTCTTCTCTTAGTCTTCGAGGGTGATGTCCACTTGGTTGTACCCAGAGTACCCATCAAGAAAGCAGAAGAACTCCTTGCTAGCCAACCTTTCTAACACTTGAACAATGAATGGCAAAGGGAAGTGGTCCTTCTTCGTTGCGGCATTCAAGCGATGGTAGTCAACACATACACACCATGACATTGGTACCGAGTAGAAATCTTCTCTCCTTTATCATTGATAACCACGGTGATACATGGTTTCTTTGGAACTACATGCAATGGACTCACTATTTGGAATCAGAGATGGGAAAACTGAAGGCTGCCTCACACCACTTCGCGATTTCTTTCATGACCACATACCGAAGATTGGGGTTCAACCTTCTCTGAAATTATCTGGATGGTTTCTCATTTTCCTTTCAATAGATATGGTGTAAGCACAATGTTGGATTAATATCGTGGAGGTCTAAGACTTTCTAGCCAAGCGCCTTATGGTTTTTCTCTAGAACCTCGAGCAATCGAGACTCCTGATATGGAGTCAGACAACTGCTGATAATGATCGGATACATCTTCTCTGCATGCACAAGGAAAGTATACTTGAGGACTGCTAAAAGCTTCTTTAGTTCTGATTAAACTTGCTTCTCAGACACTTTGGAAATTGTGCTGGTAGGTTGATGATCTGTCAGGATTCTAGAGGCGTTGCTCACCTCGATCACTTGTGGATCAAAAAATAATGTCGAACATAATTGCAATGAAATCTTCTTGTTCAGACTAACTTGAATTTTCTTTATAAAACAGGCTATTCAGCGAGTTGAAATCTATCTCCTTGTTGACATCGGGGCATACATCGACTGTGCTTTCCAAATCTCCCTCGGGAGAGAGGAATTCTTGGGTCCATGTATCATTCATGGATAGTTTTGGATCTCTTATTTCATCAAGAAGGTCACAAACTGCTATAGGCGGTTCTGTTTAGCTTTCATCAGTCATGACTTTTGGCTCTTTAGTCATATCCATAGTGACTTTTTCACTGCATGAGAAGAATGTGATCTTTCTAAACCCATAGTTGACTACCACCTTGGTTGTTCGAAGGAACGTCCGACCAACGATAATGGATGTTTGGGGTAACTGATAAGGCGAATCCATGTCTAGGACAACAAAGTCCACTAGGAAGCGTATGTCATGCACTATTATGATGACATCCTCCAACAAACTCTTGGGCCGCTTAATGGATCGATCAACAAACTGAAGGATCATGTGTATGGGTGTAAGCAGACCCGACCCTAATTCTTTAAGTAATGATGAGGGCATGAGGTTGATTTAGGAGCCGCTATCAAGAAGAGTTCTCTCAAAACCCTAATAAAAAAACTCACATATGATTAAAGGGTCTCCTTTATCTAGCTTCTTCTGAAGGAGATTGCTGATTACATTGACTATAGCCCTGGTTAGGATGTGCTTTTCAGCTATGTGGCATTGGTTCTTGCGAGGCTGTCACTTTTTTGTACATGCCTCATTCAATCCTTTCTTAACTGCATGCATGTATTTTATGGCTTTTACTAAGGATATTTCCAAAATCAAATTCTTAATGACTTCCACAACTGCTGGATCAGACAACACAATTTTTATTTTTTTATTTTTTTGGATTTTTTCATTGCATCAGGAAAAGGAATATTTATAGAACTGAAATCACAAGCATTGTTCTTATTTACATCTGAATCAATGTTTACAAATGACTTGCTAGAGGCGGGCAAGCAATCGTCCAAAAAAGTAGGTAGTGCAGGAATAAAAGCAGGAAATTCAGCATCATCAATCAGCACGGGAGAGGTCGTAGGTGCTGGTGTCTCCTTGACTGTCTCAGCTCTGCCTTGACTATTATTCTATTTTTGGTCCTTTTCATTTTGTTGATTTTCAATTCTTTCGGCTGATGGTGGTGGTGGGTAGCTGGTTCGACTCCTCCTCTTTCTTCCTCACCCGGCTCCGTTGCTTGATCGACTGATGCAAAAGATGATGATCCAGATGATGCTTTATTCTTCCCCGTGGTTGCTACAGAAGGTTGCAGAGTCCTACCACTCATGAGAGTAACAACATTAGTCAAAGCAAAGTTATGGTTATTTGACTCAGTGGGATCAGATGAGACTTCACAATCTACCTGCTCTTTGCATTTAAACTTATTGGGTTTGCCTCAACCTATGCAGGAATAGGGTCGCAGTTAGGTCATCAAGCTTCTAGCTCATCTCTACTAGGCTTTTCACTAGTTGAGATAAATAGTCTAGAGTGGGATTCATAGGAGATGCCTCTGATTTCTCAACATGAAATCCATGTTGAGATTTATTATGTTGAGGCAATTGGTGGTTCTGGTAGTGAGAAGTGTACCGCTGGTGCTGAGCAACCACATAGGAGTTGTGTGGCTAGGACTGTCGATACTGATGTTGATGATATGATTGATTTTGTCCCCAGTTGGTCTGATATTCTGGAGGCCGGTAGTTCTGATGTCATTGATGGTGCTGGACAAATCTACCACCTTGAGGTTAGTGGTACAACCTAATGGCAGATGATTGGCTATGTGGTTGTCTACTAGGAAGGGCCAGTTGTGCATCATTATTCCAGAGGTCGTTGACTTCTTCGATTAGGGGTGGTGGTGGAGAGAACGGATCATAAGAGGACTGGTGCTTGGGCTGGTATACTACCAACTACTGCTGCGACAGGGCATGCTCGGGTGCCTGCACATAGTATACATACTGAACTTCTGCTTGTTGTTGACTAGGCAGAGGTTGATGTTGCATTGTTGGATCTTCCTTCTTCTCAGTAGGAATCTCTGATGATAGAGTCACCAATTCACAAGCATTGATGGTACTCACCATCATCTCCAATTGCTTGGTGATTTGTCCAACTTGTCCAGATGATGGGTTCTTTGTTCGATTACTGCAAGCTTCTCTAGGTCTTGTGATCGTTTCTCGATAATGTCTTCTTTGGACAGATGTTCCACTAAGGTTGGAGCTTTCATCTCTATCCACTTCATGAGACACCGCCATATGAACTGGCTTGTGAAGGACCCAAGGTTGCCTTTGATATGCTCGAGATCAACAAAGGGCATCCTCTCCTTCGGTCATTTCCTCGAATATTTGCCAGACTACTTCTTCATCCTTATTAAAATGAGGTCTGCCATAGGCGACATCGACAAGCCTATTAGTAACAGTAGTCAGGCTCCCAAAGAAGTGTTGGACCAAGTTGGTCTTCAGTATATCATGGTGGATGCATTTCTCTTGTAAATTTGTGAATCTCTCCTATGCTTCATGAATGGACTCGTGAGTAGTGTGGGAGAAATTGATGATTTTGTCTTGCAACTGGTTGAGCCAACCAACAGGGTAAAACTTGTGAAGGAATGCAGAATTCAATTCCTCCTAGGTCATTATGACCTTCCCCAAATGGTTCACCCAATATAGGGCAATATCTTGCAGACTGAAGGGAAATACAACCATCTTGACTATACCCAACGAAATGTGGGGAAGTGAGTTGTATGACAGATGCAAGAGAATTGTTGTAGATGGATGTAATGTTCTCACTTGTGTTTTCGTGGAACGAGGGCAGAAGAGCAAGAAACTACTGCTTGAGCTCGAAATGACCGTGGACTATAGGGATCTTTATTTACTCTGTTATCCAACCAACGCCAGGGTTATAAGTTTCTTTGAGAGTAGGCTTGGGCCTCTCTCCACATGGCTCATCTACAGGCTCGTAGTTAAGTACAAATATGTAAGGTACAGGGGGAGAGATACAAATTATCTAAAATATTTAACGCTACATATAAAAGTTTAAATACTAAAAAGAAATTACAAAAATTGCAAGGGTATCAGGCAAAATTACCCCCTCAACGAGATCAGACGATGGATGCCTCACCACTTATCCATGTAGCAACGATCTGACACTGGATATCGGTTCACGTATGAACAATGAGGAGTAGACCTGATGTTTCATCGAATGGCTGGATGTGATGGAGATTTGACAACTGTTGGAAGACTTGGGAGCGCACCTGATCGAACAACCACGAAGCAACCTGGATGAACTGGGAAGAAGGTCCACTCGGGCAAGCTTCAATCAATGAGATCTCACGTCTTCGGCGAAGTTCCAAGCTGCTGGAGATTTCTGCACATTCGTCTCACCACTCTGCAACTGCTAGACACCTCAGTTGGGTCCAGAGCTCATCGGTGGATCTCTGGAGATGCAAGTCGCCTAGAGGGGTCTTCCTGCTTTGAACACCCCTGGAAGGGTGGCTTTTCTCTTTGTTTCATATTGAGTTAGCAATCTGGACCAAAAATGAAGAATCCGAAGGCATCAGAAAGTGGAAACAGGTGGAGGTGTAGTGGGGCAGAGCTCACCGACAATGAGGCAGAGAGGGCGAGCAGATCTCCAGATCCAGCAAGGATCCATGTGAATGGAGGGGCTTGGAGCTTGAAGGGATGATCGAGGAGGAAGATGGAGGTGTCGACGAAGGTGGAGTGAGTCTAAATCAATCGAGGATAGTAGGTGGAGCTGGGGGCTCCGATGATCAAGTTTTTTTGGATTTTATTTAAACTAGAACGGAATTGAATGAAATGAAATGCAGAGTTACTCTACTGTCTATACTACAAATAAAAAATGTGAAAGAAAAATAAAGTACCTTCCTGGAAGGCTGGTTGGAAGGCTCGTGATGGAGGAGCTCCGGCGATGCCTGAATCGACCTTAGATCAACACCAAAACCACCCCCTGAAGCGTAAAGTCTCTCCTTCTGTCACAAAAAGGTTCAATCAAGACACAGGGTTAGGGTTATGGAGTGAAAGGGGATCAAAAATCGAAGGAAGGGGGAAGACGATATGATATACATGTGATCTTTGACCGACGAAATCTTATGAATCGAGGCTCCTCAAATCGAAAAGAGATATGTGCGTGAAAGAGGGATGATCGAGGGGCAATTTCACAGAAAGAATCGATACAAAATAGTGCAATATGCGAGTGAGGAAATTCGAGGAAAAGGGGTCAAGAGCGTCTGACATGCCTAATCCTAGACATAGACATAGTTGACAGGCGGGTCCACCACTTCCGGCATCTGATTAGGCCACGTCAGGCGCTAAAAGATAAAAAAGAAAATAAAAGAGAAGATAATTCGAAAAAGTAGAAATATATTTCATTAAATAAAACTTAAAATGTAAAAATTGTTTTTTTAATTTATGTAGTATTTAATTATGATTTTTATTTATTTTTGCAAGTTAATTTATTAGGTTTTTATTTTTACAAGTGTATTTATAAGTATAATTACCTATATTATATGTATTTTATTTTTATTTTGTATTACATATTTTATTATTTTATATACATAATTTATATATTTATAACTTATTTAAATACACCTAAATATATTTTTATTGTATTTTTCTGAAGTTCTTTATATACTTAAATATATAAATATATTTATTATGTAGATATATGTATAGGTAATTTGTCTATCTATTTTAGTATGCTATTTTATTTCATTGTTTAAGTTTTTTTTGTTTTAATTATGTACATATGATATAAAAAAATAATATTTATAAAATTATAAAAATATAAAATTGTGTAAATTATAGATAATAAATAAATGAATATTTTATTCATGTATAATGTATAATAGGGGTCCAAAATCTATCTTTTTACATCTTAACTCCAAATTCAACGAAACCACAATCATTAAATAACTAATAAAAGTTATATACAATTAAAGGTGATTTTAATGAATTTTGAGTTCATACGGAGAAGAAAATGGGTCTGGGAAGTTTGGATTTTTATTCAGAGTGTAGAGATCATAATTTGCATTATTTTCATGTGAAATAAAATTTGTATTTTCCTATATATTTTTATCTACAACTTTCATGTACACAGTTTATTTATTTGAAGTATAAATAATAAATAATAAAATGGGTCTCAAAAATGAATTATTTGGCAAAATGAATTGGGATTTTTATTGTTGTCTTTATCCCTTATCTCCCCTACTTTATTCCTTATCGACGCAGTCATCATGATGCCTAGGTCTCAGGGTTTAGGGTCATTCAATCCCTTTGGTATTTCATTTCATTTTCTTTATTTTCTTTATTCTTTTATTTTAGCATTAAATATAGTATTATATACAGTATTTACACAACAAATGTTAGATGTTGATTTATGCAAAATAATGATATATACATGCATTCAACTAGGGTTTAAAGACCGAAATGAAAGAGTAAAGGTGATGAAATGGGGATTCATCAACGGGATAAGAGTGATCCCAGTTTATTGAAGAAGGCAGGGAGTCTGGAGAGCAGTTCACAGAGTCTGAATTATGACGTCAAGAAACACCCTAAATTTATGGGGAGGTCAATTGCATGGAATCGATGTGAGTGTCGGTAGAGTCCCGAATATGCCATCAATGAGTCGCCATCCCGAGGTAAAAGAGAAGATTGAGTAGTGAACGAATGGTATGGATATCAACAATAAACAAAAGGAGTGCAAAATAGTAGAACGACTCAAAGTGAGTGGGGTCAAATGAGAATGAAAGAAGGAAAACTAAAAGTCGAAATTTGCTCAAGTGTGTGGGACTTGATCTTGGCCCTTAATCTAAAATCAAACAAACACCATACAGGATTGGGTTAAGCCGTAAAAGTTTGGTTATTTTTATCCTTTCAATTTTATTTTATTTTGTAGGCAAATCTTATAACAAATCCTTATGAGGGTTATCCCTATATGAGTATGTACCCCATACTTCTTACACCTCCTTTGTAACATGTGATCTGCGTACTTGGAAGTCCTTGATCTCGTGCTTGGGGGCTACTCAGCCAAAGAATAGAGAAAAGGAAGCCAATAGGCAAAATCACTACTTCCCTCACAAGAAAGGTATTTGGACGCAAACTGATGAGTCAGACACACCTGTGAGGGTGTGGCCTAACATCAGTACTTCATACCAGGTCGGTGTTCCACACAAGGTGGGAACACCATCGTTGACAAGTTCCTACGGTCATGTACGATAGAAGTGCCAATATGTCACCATCCCAGATGATAATAAAGGTGCCACAGATCAGGTTTTGGGTTGTAGTCCTTAGGGTCATGCCTCACTCAGTCTGAACGGGTACCTGAAAATAATGAGGGCTTTATGAATCCAAAATAATGATGTCCATTACCAATTTTTAATAAAGGTCAAAGTTTTATCAGCAGTCCAACATTTTTTTGTATTTTCTTTAGCAAAAATAGAGGGTGAGAATGGAAAAGCAATGCAAGCTGAGATGAGGATGGAAATCTTCACCCTAGTCTCAAATGATGCATGTGAAGTAAGAAGACTCATAGTGCTTCCTAGCACTCTTCATGTGGGATGCAAAATAAGAATTTTAAATATCTAATATACATGGGAGATATGCAAAGAGAAAAAGTATCCTAAACAAGAATTGCTATTATTGGGAAGAACCAGATGCTAACTACTCAAAAAATGGATCCTAAGTGTCCGATCTTGAGGACTCCTCGGTGTCCTCCATAATAGGTCCTACAAACGTTGTATGGAGCCCATCATGACATGTTGTTCCAAATCCAAGTAATTTACAATTAATTTTTGACTAAGTCCAAACGTATATCACTATAGGTACATGCTTTATTAGGTGTATGGACCTAGCTACCGAATCAAGCAATCCTAGATCTAGGGGCTCAATCACATTAGTCAAAGAAAAAGAAGGCAGACACAACACAAAAAACCACGACAAGGCCCTTAAGTGACCAAAAACACCCAGGTAATGGACCTTGTTAGTGTAGCAGCATCTAAGTCCAAATTATTACAATTTATATTATAAAAATAAAAGAGAAAACTCTCCTCACAAAATAAAACAAAAATAGCTAAGTATTCTGCTCTTCTATTTCCTTCTCTACGTCTCTCGTATTATCTCTTAGTTGACTCATAAGAAGAAGAGTCAACATGCTCGTGACTCGGGTGCACCCACCTCGTAAGAAGTGGCATTCGCCACGTGATCCCTCACAAGAAAGTCAAATATAGATAAGTGGGTTAGAATAGATAAGCAATTATCAAGAAGAAATAAGCAAAAAATGGAAGAGAAAATAATATGCATTATAATATATACAATCCTATGCTATTCATTGTTCCCAAACAACGATGCCATTTGATCGGCCGACGAAGAACCCTCGGTATTGTCTTGTGATCCGCACAAGGATAGACCACTAAATCATTGTGATGACAACCTAAAGACCTCCTTGGTTGAATCAACAATCAACCCACACAATGATATGAAGCAATAAAAAATGAGTGTGAATTAAAATTTATAATAATCCCTACAAAACAAGTGTGTATAGTGAATAAGCAGGTAGGGTGTCGAACCGTGGAGAACACAAGACGTAACAAGAATTATTTAAATGAACAAATAATGTAAGAGCATACTAGTATGCACACTATGTACTCAAGTTTTTTATGGGTTTTTTAGCTAAATAAAACAATTAATTTTTAATTATATATTATATATTTTATTTATTTTTTATTTTAGTTTTCTTTTAGTTTAATAATATAGAAATAATATATATAAATAAGTATATATGTAGATATAAGATATATATTATAAGTAATATGTAATAGAATATATATATATATAAAAACCAGAAAATAACCAAAAGTACTGGTTATTTTTTTAAGGTTTTAAAATATATTTATAATATTTATAATAATTAAGAATAATTTAAACTTTATTTTATAATATATGTATATGATATATATGGCATCTTATTTTTAAATATAGATAAAAATAGTAAAAAAAGGTGTAAATAAAAACTTTTTATTTTTTTCAAATACTTTTTGTTTTTACAAATTTTTAGGGAATATTTCTAGATTTTTTGATATTTTTAAAATCAAAATAAGGAAAAACAGGAGCTTTTTAAATAGGTTGAATTGATTTAAGATTTAAAAATAGGAAATGGGTTCAAATTTTCTCAAAATTAATTTTGATATATAGTAATATATAAATATATAAATATAGGAGAAAAAATATTTTTAGAATTTTTTAGAATATTTTGTATTTTTTAGGGTTAGTAAGGGTTTGCTAATTTTTTGGGTTTCTATTGAGATTTTTTGTGATTTTTGATATGGAGTTAAAATATAACATAATATACATCATCGAATTATCTTACAATTATTAGAAATGTTTTTATATTTTTGGTATTTTTGTATTTGGACAAGGAATAAATAGACATTATTCGTTTTTTAAAAAATCATAAAATTCCATAAAATGAAAAATAAAAATCATGGCATGAAAGATCATCACTTTAGGCATCTACACCATTTTCCCAAAATTATAATCTATCTATGGCTATTTTTGATAAAAAAACATGAAAATAAACATGTAGTAGAGTCAGGGACCTATTTGTAATTTAAACTAAGTTTAAATGCATTTGCAAACCCTACAGAGAACTAGGAGGGCATAGATGCAAAATATCCATAAATATAAATACATACCGCGTTGGTAGAAGCATAATTGCAAAAAAAACTCATAGTCCAGGTCCGAACATGTAATTTTCACCAAAATATTTACACTTATTTCGCATTTTATAGACTAAATATTAATAAGAAGCCTGAGGGGTCTACATGCAAAAAGACCAGGCACCTCACATGGGGGAAAACGTGAGGTGACCTAGCAAGGTTATGCAATTTATCCACATCTTTTTACACTATGACTCAAATTTACATTACTAAAACAAAAAAGATAAAAAGCGGAGGTGTTTGTGAAATTACCTAAGGTTGCATGCCCTCCAATGGTCCACAATGATCCAATTATGTGTATCCAACAATGCTAGACGTGCTTCTCTTCGATTTAAATCCACGACCTAGATTAGATCTGGGACAAGCACTTCATCTGACGGCTCTGAAGGCATATGCAAGAATAGGGAAGAATACTTCCTCGTTCCTCCTTTGATCGACAAGAACTCCATGCTCCGGCCTGCTTCTTCATGTTTGATCAGCCCAACACCTTCCTGGGGTCCAATCGCGTCTACAAGAGGCATTAAGAGGGTCCAGGTCCCAACGATGGGGACCTAGAAGGGTCTTCTTCTTTGTGCACCTCAAGCTTCTTTTCCAGCTTTGATTACATTCCCAGGCACTTCTTCTCCGCCTCATACCCGCACGAAAGGATTTGGGGTCTCGAGGGGAGCATTCTTGACCTGGTTTGAAGCTATTGTGCACAATGGGGCGAAGAGGCGAAGGTGCTCCGACGGTTGGTGGAGGAGGAGCATAGATCAAACCTGATTCTTGCATAATCAGGATGGAGTAGGAGTCGAGAGATGGAGCTGGCATAGGGGAGTGAGATGGAAGTGCGATACGGGTTAGAATAGCTCGGAATCACTATGATTTCGACATGGAGCCCAAGCTCCAGGTCAACGAAGATCTTTGAACTTATGCTACCCTACTAAGGAATTTATAAAACTAATGATAATCCTAAACTTAAGGAACAAAAATGAAAGATAAAAAGCAAAGAAAATTGGCTCACACATGGCTATTCTAGGGAGTAGCGAAACCTCATTGGAGTTGCTGAACTCGACGGTGGTGGACCTCTTTTCTGCCTCCTTTCTCTATGGTAATACCTCGAGGGAACTCGTGCTGTCATTAGGAAGTTCGCATACACAAAGGATTGGGGTTACATGGGCAATAAAGGGATCATATTGGAGAACGAGGTTCGGGTGGTTTTTTTATCGGTTGAGAAAGGAGGCTTATTGACCTAGGGTTTCTATTGAATCGGGGTATGTATACGGGATTAAGGACTTAAGCATTGATCATGATGGAGTGGAGAAAAGATTGCGTGAAAAATCGAAGGGAAACGAGTGATGGATTGCCCAAGAACAGGGTTGGTGGCCTGAGTCAAAGAGTTGACTCCGATCCACAAAGGCAACCTTCTGGTTGGTCCACGTGGATGAACTAGAAAAATTAAGGCTAAAATGTTTTAGTAATTCGATAAAAATTAACAAATAATTTTATTAATTGTTGGTGAAAAATGAAAAAATGTTTCTATTTTATGCAATGGTTTATGATGATTTATATTTTTATGAAGCTTTATGACAAGTTAATATTACATGTAAAATACAAGTATAAATACATTTGTGTTGGTATTTTATTTTTAATTTGTAATATAGATTTTATTATTGTATACATGTATTTTATATATGTTTGATTTCTGTTTATAAACATTTAAGCTTTTTTATTGTATTTTTCTGAGTTTGTATGTGTACTTTATTAATCATGTAGATATTCATTGTATGTATATACATGTATATATTACCTATGTATTGTTATGTATTATTTATTTTAAATTGTATTTTGATAGTTTTATTTTATTTTAATTATGTACATATGTTTAAAATAATATATACATTTGTATACAAGTAAAAGAATTTGAAAAATGCAAGGGATAAATATATTAAATAAAATATACAAGTATATTGCGCAATATGGCCCAAAACCTAAATTTTGCATCTTAGCTCCAAATTAAACGAAACTACCTTCATCAAATAGCTTATTAAAAGTTATATACAACTAAAGATGACTTCGGTTCATTTTGATATTATATGGAGAAGATACATGTCTGTGAAGTTTTTATTTTGACTTTTTATTTTTTGTGTCCTGTGCACACTGTGCATTATTTTTCAATGAACTCAATTTTGTTTTTTTCCATATTTTTATCTACAATGCTCATTTACAAAGTTTATTGATTTGAGGTACAAATATTGAAGAATAAAATAGGTCCCAAAAAATAATTATATATGAATTAAAAATAGGGTTTTTATATATAGAATGTACAATTCATATGCCCTATCTCCCCCTACTTTATTCCATGTCGACCAAATCATCATGATTACTGGGTCTCCGGGTCTAGGATCACTCAACACTTATGGTGACTCCTTTCTTTTTATTTTCTTCCTTTATTCTTTTATTTTGGAATTAAACATATTAAATATGCAGTATTTTATACGGCATTTTGTACTATATGTAAGGTGTTTATTTTGACAAATTAATGATACATGCATTTAGCTAAGGTTTTAAGGATAAAATGATAGAATAAAGGTGTTGAAATGGAGACTCATCAGAATAATATGGAGATGTGAGGGAACTGTCCACATTTATTTGAAGGCAAATTGTAAATTTCACTTCTTTAGATTTGCATCAAAATAATGATGGGATCAATCTTTTTAAGGTTGTTATGAGATGTCATCATCCTCAAAGCCTTAAGTCTCGAAACGAGACTTGTTTTAAGCTTGTTATGATGTAAAATACCAAATTTTCATTTATTTTCTCTCCAAAAGTATATCATCATAAAAAGATGTCTCTTGTGGAGAAGACAGCAATGAACCCAAGAATGTGAAATTCTGACTGGTAGCTCAAGAAATTCATGTTTTAGTGCAATGGTATTTTCGTAAATAATGAGTTATGGGTGATTACAGGATTTGATGGTTCCAATGCCTATTTAAACATCTATTTCTATCTAATGTCGTTCATGAAAATCCTAATTTATTTTCTCCCTTCCATAGCCATCGAGAAAGAAGGAGTGATCGTATCAGAGTCCATCGAAGAAGCCAAAATGGAAGGGGCTCTAGCGTAGGAACGTAAAATCCATCCTTGTTTCATCATTCTAAGGTGCCAAGATCTCTCGTTTTTACCTTTTGGTTTCTAAATCTTAAATCTTGATGCATATTCTCATGTGATTCTGTTTTTATACATGAATTGAAGGTTGGATCCGTTTGTGCGACGTGGCGGGTATGCACGGATCGTCTTGGTTTCATGCACGGGATAGAGCACGGATAAGGTAACAATTTTCCTAATAATATATCTTATACAGATGTCGATTCCTTCGATCCTATCTTGAATATATATATATATATACGATATCTTTCAAATGGGACATGGTCCTTCCATCCCTGAGGAAGGCCAACCATCCCATGCATCCATATTTAATCTGTCAGTTGTTATTAAAGGCATGTTATAATTATTATTTAATTAACCAAAAACCTATTTTGTTCATTGTTCATTATCTAAATATAGTATGTAACATCTTAATTTATCTCATCATTAATCTCTATCATACTCTTTCATTTCAATTTTGAAATCTCGCACAAAAAGTGGGAGGAAGAGGAGGACGTCGGGCTTCACTCGTCTTTCCGACATTGCTCGTCCTCGTCGTGCGCACATCGCAGATCTTGTCTTCACCGTCATCACAGGTATCGTCAACCTCCTCCCCGCCTTCATCTCCGTCTTCACCGTTGACACGACCAACATGAGGTTCCTCTTCCTCAAGAGAGGCATCCGGATGATGATAGCATATGTTCCTTTCACCTTCATTTTCAGCATCGATATGAAGATGATGATCAAACGCTCCTTGAAGCAATTTTTAGCATCATGCGCAGCCTCATAGGCAAGTCAGAAGTTGATGGCACGTGTAATTTCCAGGGAATGATGCTGCAGATCTCCAGGAAGACCTTCATGCCAATGCGACAACACGTATATCGAATGGCGATGCATGTACACGGTGCTGCAACGAGTCTTGGATGAAGAACGATTTGCAGTTTGATATAATATTGATGTGTACTCTACAATATTAACGTGTATTATACAATTTTGATATGTATTATACATATTTGTTATGTATTTTGACAAATCAATTGGTTGCGAATGAAACTTGTAATTTTTTTATATATCTTGTATATTTGATGTGCATTATACATTTTGGATGTGCATTATACATTTTAGATGTGTTTTATACATATTTGTTTGTATATTCTCACTATGACTACCATATTTTTACAAAGAACTATACAAATTTTTTTATACATAGAACCACACAATCGTTACAAAGAACCACACATTAATTTCTAATATGAATTGTATTCTACAAAGTACCATGCAAAATTTACAAATAACTGCTGATTTTTTGAATGAACCACAGAGTCTACAAAAAACATACAAGCGTTACAAAAGGAACCACGGATTCTACAAAAAAACATGTGAGAATACAAACATATGCCCACGTAATGTCCTCCAGCATAAAATTGGACATTATTTAAATATGGTATTGCGAAAAATACCAAAAATAAAACTAGCTAAATTTAGTATTTTGAAATATTAATTGACATGCATAATTATGCAAAAGATGATGACCAAAATACCCTTTTGAGCAAATAAATTGATGATGCTATTAGATTTGAATCTAACAGCTACGATCGTTGGCCTTCCTTAAGGATGGAAGGACCAAGTCCTATTAGAAAGGCCCTTTATATATATGGGTTAAATGAGGCTACACTCTGGGTGTAGCCAATTGGCTACTCCTGCTCCTGTTTCCCCCCTATTTTTATTTTTATTTTGGAAAATAAAAATATGTATATTCATCACTATATCTGCTAACATGTCATTCCAATTCCATCAGAAACAGAGACTTCTATACCCTTGATATGAAGGGGACAATTTCAGTAATTCTAAGACTGTTAAAATTGACAGTCTTGATGAAGGGGATAGAAGTCTAGAATTTAGTCGAATTTTAATGACATCATGGTGACATATTGTGATCTAAATTCCAATAGGTTTCATTTTAGAAAAATAAAAAAATAAAGGGGAAAAGGGTGAGATCATGTAAGTTACCTATACCAAGGGTGCATACTCCTTTCCCCCTATATATAGGGATTGATGGGGATACCCCCGCGTTATTTTTCTGCAATTGTTTTATTTTTTTTGCAAAATATCACCATGTATATTCCTTTATATATCCCTACAATATGTCATTCGAATTTCGTTACAAATGAAGACTCCTATGCCCTCTATATAGAACAGGTCGATTACAACAATGTTTAAAACATTAAAATTACATGTTCTAGATGGAAGGCATATGAGTGTATGTTTTTGACGAAATTTGAATGTCATATTGTAAGGATATATATATGAATATACATGGTGATATTTTGCAAAAAAATTTAAAAAATTTACAGGTTAGCGACGCGGGGCAGCCCCATTTTTTCCACACATATATAGGAAAAAATAAGGATGCTCCCAGGCATTTTTTCGAACCTTTTTTTATTTTTTAAAATATCATCATGTATATTCATCTATATATCCCTCCATTGTCATTCAAATTTCGTCATAAACATACTCCTATGTCCTCCATCTAGAACAGATAATTTTAACGGTCTAAACATTGTTGTAATCGATCTGTTCTTGATGGAGGGCATAGGAGTCTCCATTTCTGATGAAATTTGAATGACATGTTGGAGGGATACGTAGGTGAATAACATGACTATATTTCAAAATAAATTAAAAAAATTATGGAAAAATAACTAGGAGGCAGCCAACGGTCAACCCCATCAAACCCATATATATAGAGAGATAGATAGATTGTAAAATTTATATTGTGTTCGGTAAAAAAGTAGATTGTTAGATATATATATATAAGATAAATATAAAAAATAATCTGAAATTGTAAGAAATGTCCTGAGGTTTGTAAAAATATTTGAGATTGTTAAACACGATATGAGATTGTAAAAATATGATCTAAGATTATTAAAAATTGATAAAAAAAACTTTAAATGTAAAAAATCTAATATTGTAAAAAATATTTGAGATTTATAAGAAACAATATGATATTATAAAAATACCTGAGATTGTAAAAAGAGATATGAGATTGTTAGAAATTTATAAAAGAAAATGTAATTAAATAATCTGAGATTGTAAAAACGATTTGCTATTTGTAAAAAAGATCTAATATTGTAAAAAAATTAAGATTGTAAAAACTGATCACGCCCTCATTTGCCTGCATCCCTCCTCAACTCGCACCTCCTCCGCCCTTCTCCTAAACGACCCACCTCCTCCATACACGCCCTCCTCTACCCACATCCCTGCTCCATCCGTACTCTCCTTCAACCTTCCCCTCCATGATCCACTTCCTCCACACACAACCACCACCTCCACACAATGCCGTCTCTATTGCCTCCAAGAAACAACCTTGGATAACCCATCTTTCTTCCTCATGATATGAGGGTCAAAGAAATACTACACCACCATGGGAATCAACCAGTGTACGTCCACAAAGCAACATGCCAGCACCGACCACCTTAGAGCGGTATGCTGCATCCACTTCCTAACGTTATCCCTCCACCCTTGTTGCACGCCATCATCGACGTGCAACAACCTCCTCCTAGTGCTGCCATCGAGATAGAGAGAGAGAGAGAGAGAAATATTATTGTGGAGATATTTGTTGCATTCTAAATATAGAATATGTCAAAATGATCATAATGTATTTTTCAACATTAAAAAATATAGATAGTGAGCTATTAATCGTAACCATCAGATTGATTACGGACAGATAAGATGGTTGGCTTTCCCTACATCCAAGATAGTGCCACCTTATATGAAGTTTTCCAAATTTTCACACACACACACACACACACACACACATACACACACACACACATATAGGGCTGATCTTGTGAGATCTAAAATCTGTGAAAGCATGAGAGGAATGATTCTTGACCACTAGGCTCTCATAGGATCAACCCTCCCCCCCACTCTCTCTCTCTCTCTCTCTCTATATATATATATATATATGATTTCCTTCCAATAAGATGCAGTCCTTCCTGAGTACAGGAAGGATGCCTCCTTTTTTTGTAAAAATACGACGACTTTAGTAGAATACGTATACATCTTGTATTATAATGTGCAATTTTAATATTTGTATTATAATATACAATTTTAATATGTGTTTTTGTATCTATAACATGCAATTTAAATGCAAACTATATACGCATTCTGCTAAAGTGTCCGTGTTTTCTACAAAAAGAGGTCGACCTTCCTAAATTCAGGAAGGATGCTTCCTATTGGAAGGGCCTCCTATATATATGGGTTTGATGGGGATGCCCTCGGCCTTTTTTCTGTATATTTTTTCATTTTTTTGAAAAATATTATCATATATATTCATCTATATATCCCTCAAATATGTCATTCAAATTTCACCAGAAACGGAGCCTCATATTCCCTCCATCTAGAACTAGTCGATTACAACAATGTTTAGACCGATAAAATTACTTGTTCTAATTGGAAGGCATAGGAGTATCTGTTTCTAACGAAATTCGAATGACATATTGGAGAAACTTATAAATGAATATACATGATGATATTTTGTAAAAAAATAAATAAATAATTTGCGGAAAAATGGCTGGAGGGCAGCCCGTTGGCCGCTCTCTATAGGCAGCCTCATTTTTTCTATATATATATAGGGTTCAATGCGGTTGCCCCTACTCCTTTTTTCAACGTTTTTTAATAAAAATAAATCCATGTATTTTCATCGCTATATCCCTATAATACGTCATTCCAATTTCATCAGAAATAGAGACTCATATGCCCTTCATGTAGAACATCTCGATTACTACTTTGCATACTCGTCAAATAGCATTAGTAATGTTAACAACGTGTTTATAAGGTGGCTTGCCATATGTGACTTAACGTTCACAACATTATCTCATAACATTAATAATGTTACCAGCACATTAGTTGTTGAGCATGCGAGCCCACAACGAGCTATCATGTAACAAATAGTATTGCAAAGTTCATTTCATGATCTAAAATGAAGAATAACTAATTTGCATAATAGGTCCCTTAGTACAATTAGGGTTATGTACCATGGCCATCTTAATAATTATACAACTATTGATTTAATTATTGAATCATAGATGCTGGTGCTCGGATGAATATCTAAAGAGTTAGATTGAGGACTCATCAGGCATTGTCAAATGATTATTAAGAGATGATCTACATCCTCAGTAGGAGATAACAATCCTTTCTCTTTTGGTTGATATCTGACCGACCTCTTGATACCGATCCTCTGCATAGGAATAGAGATTCGGAGGTGTCGGATAAGTTAGGTCAAAGAGTTGACTTAGTTAGATTGAGATAACCAAGACCTATATCATATGTTGTCAAGATATAGGCATTCATCCTCTGATCGGAGACAAATTTATTGCTATATGTCTAAGTATATGCATTTGGTGAAGGATATGGGATAATCCTCAAGCGCATCACGGAAGCGTGAGCGTCGTATCGAATACGACGAGGAACGACTAGTCGCACTAGTTGTTCTATACAACGGAAATAAAAATTTTTTCATGCAATGAAACCACATGATCCAAGAACACTTCTCAAATCATTTCATCTAAACCACAAAAGTAATGGGATTACCTCTTGAAGCGTGGTTGCGATCGATTCTCTAAACGAAGACACCTCCTGTCTCAAGTCCGATCCAACGGAGGAGACGCTTGCGAGCGTATTGATGAAACACGCGTTTCTCGCAATCCATGTTGATGACCCAAGCAGCGGATCTCCTGATCTCGACACACGAGATCCGACGTCTTCTTCACGAGTGAGGCGCACCGAAGGAGATAGAGATCCACGAGAAAATGATCGAACATCATACCGACGACGCTGCGGTGATGGAGACTCTCTCTAGGGCATCCATGGTGGACGGCCATGAGAGAGGATGAGAGAGAGTAGGCATGTAGAGAGAAAGAGAGAGAGAGTGAGACTTATATTCTCTCTTGGTGTAAAGAAGAGCAAAGGGGTGCATTTCCTTTTATAATATTTTGGGATCCATGGATCTCAATCCATGGGTAACACAAATCCAATGGCTCTCACTGATTTGTGTTTCTTTTAGTGGCTAAGATTTGTGTTGGTAAAAACCAACAAAAATTGATTTAATTTTGATTAAATCTATATTGATAAATCAATATAAATCAATCATTAATTAAATTAAGCAATCATGGAGATTATTGGAATGAAGATTGCCTCCTTCCATAATATGGGATTTGTTGGCAATCTCATGTAATCTCATGATATCTCATGAGATTACATTATTCCATGGAAATCTCCAAGATTTACAACAACATTTTAGTAAATTATTCAATAAAAATAATTCGTAATTATTTTGTGAATATTGCAATCTTGCCATTGGAAAATTGTGAATCACATTCACAACCCAAAATAAAATGTGAATTACATTTTCAATTTAATGTTCAATGTGAATCCAATTCACATTAACATTTAATTAACAAATGTAAATTACAAATAGCTCTCTCTTATATATTCTAAATCACATTTATAATATATATGATTAATATGGATAGTGCTATCCACATTATTCAATATCCATGATAATTAAATCACATCTAATCATCTTGGATCTCTATTCTCATGTGCCCAAATAATATGAATCACATTCACATTATTTACATCTTTGATAATCAAATCACATTTAATTATCTAAGATAGCTCTCTTTATAATATGAATCGAATTCATATTAATCATGATAATTAAATCACATTTAATTATCCATTTTCTCAATGCTCGGATACATATTATCAACAATGAAATTATCCTGAACCCTTTCAAGGATAATGCGCTTTCTCCGTAAATACTTGGAGATAAGGACATGGCGATTGTATTATTCCATGTATAGTGACTTGGATATTGAGATCACATCTCAAATCCAGATCTCGGGCCTCCCAAAGATGCTTGATTAAATCAAGACCGTCAATCTAATCTTCTCATTGAATCTGAATCACATTCAGATCAATGTCCAACATTTGGACTAAGATCAGATTACTTCTCTACTGAGAGGAGTCACTAAAATCCAGACCCGTTTCATCACTCCCTAGGAATGGAAGCATCATGGTTATACAACCGTTTATGATCACATCACCCTCAAGTATTCCCAATACTTGTACATCCTGCATACTGGAAGACCTAGAATAATCACGAAGTATAAGATCAATTTTACATTGTCTACTTCAGGGATTTATCATTAAGTTTCTCATTTGACTATTGGGAGTTGGTATCGATCATATATTTTCCAAAAGCATATATCATACCCAGGTGTTGATCATACACTTTCCAAATGTATATATCAAACCTACAAATTTAGTCAAGCTTCCAAAGCGAGATGACCGTGCACGGAATTTGATTCTTCCCAATATCTCATAAGTGAGCTCATGTCTTCCGATTCAGTAATAACCATGTATGATCCCTTTGAGAGATCGTATTACTCATATGCCCTTATATGCACACCAGCACGCCGATGTATAGACCTTGGTTAGGTCATCAACCTATTGGTCTGCCAAATGCACATACTCAGACATATAGTAACACATCTGTCTCTAGTCAGAGGATGTGTACCTATATCATGATAGCATATGACATAGGACTTTGGTTATCTCGATCTCGGTAAGTCAACTCTTTGACCTTACTTATCTAACACCTCCGAATCTATATTCCTACGCAGAGGACCTGCATCAAGAGGTCAGTTAGATATCAGCCTTTGGAGAAAGGATTGCCATCTCCTTCTCAGGATGGAGATCATCTCTTAATAATCATTTGACGGTGCTCGATGAGTCCTCAATCTAACTCTTTAGATATTCATCCAAGCACCAGCCTCTATGATTCAATACTTGAATCAATAGCTATATGATCATCAAGATGGCCATGGTACATAACCCTAATTGTACTAAGGGACCTATTATGCAAACTATTTATTCTTCATTTCAGATCAGGGAATGATAATCGCAATAACATTTATTGCATAATGGCTCGCATGTGCAACAATCTCCCACTAGCCCAAAGAGCCATTAATGGGCTAATCATTTAAACCCACACTCATGTGACAATCATAGGCTATTTAGAAAATATCTAGGTAAGCTGATCAGTCACTCTGTTCCCAAGAGACTACACCAAGTCCTTTTACGGCACTTGCATATCCACTAGTAACAGTGCTCGCATCCAATGCGAATGTTGCATTTTATGCAACCAATACTCAATTTTGTTAGTTATAGTGTCCTTGACACTACATCTTAATAATTATTATAACCAGTATTACCATAATCCTTATCAGAACACCCTTATTCCTGAAGATCTCTATCTCCTAAGGTATCCATAGTTAAGACCCTTATAGATCTCTATCTACAAGGTCTTACACTTTTGAAGATAAGACTTTGAGATCACTATCTCTAAGTTTCATCATCTTTGAATATATTGTTATTACTGCAATCAAGTATTTTATTCTATAGTAGGATTAGTAACAGATTACTACTCCCACTGTATGGCAGACATCTGGCTCTTTTGCACATCTAGCATACACTCAGCTTCTAGTAACTGATGCACAAGTGCAAGCAGTTCTAGCATTCACTTCCTCAACTCTCTGAGGTGCTATCCCTTTAGATAGGTCATTACCATATCTTTGAGGAAAAGAAGCCTTTCTTGGAATTTTCCAGAAAATGGAAATGTCCAAGGTGTACTATGAGTATGATTGTCCCAATACCCTCTTCTCTTTGTTTCTGAACAACTTCAGAACTAAGATCTAAGAGGTATCCTTGAGATCATATTTCGAGGTATTGAACAACCAGATTATAAAACACTTATTATTATCATCATCTACATATAGCACGATGAATACCATGGCACTCCCACTAAGCTTCACATGGTACATTAAGATACTATCATAACATTTATGAATTCATCAGATCCAATGTTCCAACTACAAGAAGCTTATTTGAGCCCAAAGATGGAGTTCTCTAGCTTGCACACCTTGCTTTCCTCAACCATGAAGCCCTGGGGCTACTTCATGTGAATATCCTCAGAGAGGTATTCATAGAGGAATGCAGTCTTGACTCACATCATGAAGATGTCATAGTCAACTTGTGTAGCTATGGTTAGCAATATTCTGATGGGTTAAAGCAAGGTCACCAGAGAGAAAGTCTCATTGCAAGCGATGTCTTCTCTTCGGTATGTAGCTTATGGCTACGAACCGTGCTTTGAAGGTCTCTACCTTCTCATCAGGTTCCCTCTTCCTCTTGAAGATCCATTTACACCATAATGGGTCTTAACCATATAGGTTGATCCTCGAGGGTCTATATACAACATTTGTATATTAAGTCTACTTTAGACTTTATTGCTAACATCCATCTTTCCATGATATGATCTTCAGAAGCATCATCACATGCAGTCAGATCATTGTCAGATTCAGCTGACACATGGAATCCATCCTCAAACTTATTTGAAGAGGTATTAATGTTTCATCTTTAATTATCTATTTAATTTCCGATTTCAGGAGCCTCATTATCTTCTCAAGGTTAAATGAGTTCCTTTACTTCATTTTCATCTCGATTCTTAAGAGAGTCATCCTCTAAGAATCACATTCTTAGAGATGAGATCCTTTAAGAATCTCAAGGTCATAAAGTAGGTATCCAATACCATCCTTTATTTTCCTAATGAAGTAGCACTCTCTGGTGCTAGATTCCAGCTTTCTAGCATGGAACCTTGTAAGGATATATAATGTAGTCTCTACCACATATATATACCTGGAAACTAAGAGATAATTATGCTAAGATTACTCATTGATCAAATCATGTCACACATGATCAATTGTATCTCCCTACCACTATATTGAGTTAAGGTTCATTAGGAGGATTGAGATAGGAATGATATTCACATCTCCATAAGGTATTCCTTGAATTCATCTAATAGGTACAAGCTACCTTGGTTAGATCAAATTCATTTCATCTTCCTTCAAACTTTGGTTCTAAACCAAAAATGGTGAAATCTTTGAACATTTCAAAGGTTTCTTAGGTGAAGAGAAGAAATCTCATATCATACATAACCATCAATAGATATCACATATCCATAATGTTTACTATGATATAGATGATTCACATACATCAATATGTATGAGATCCTGAATACCTTGACATCTTACACCTTTCCCAAAGAAGGGTGTATTGGACATTTTACTTTGAATACAATTTTCATAAGTATGCAAGTTTTGAAATTTTAGACATTCTAAAGTTTCATTTCTTACTTGTCCATTGATCTCATCAACAGACATATGTCCAAAATATGATGCCAGATCATTGTCAAATGATCTTCATACTCCTATTGATCTTTAAAAGTTTAATCTTCAGAATTAGAAATCTTAATGAACCATTCATTAATTTTCTAATTTAATGGAGTCCACTAGATGTTAGATTACTATCTGAAGTATATCCATCATAACTCTCTATGATAGGTTTATTCTAGAATTCATGCTTATTCCCAACATTTAGAAATAAACTATGAGTGTATTCTAATATCCAGGTCATAGAGACATTGTCTAAGACTAAGGGCTCTCCCACTGAAAATATGAAGTATATTCATCCGGTGGAAATTGTTGCAAAAATTGCATCAATTCCAACATGGATGACCATTAAACCTTAAGATCAAATTTCTAATATTCTAATACATATGCAACCAATTGCAAATGTCATTAGACGATTAAGATACAATTATTAGACTTTATCTTATCAAATAAGTAAGTCAATTTCAATGATTATATGTAGATTATTCTGATGTACTATCGGATTCCTTCTCTAAGGATTCTAGATAGATTTGATAGTCATACTATCAACACATCAACTTACTGCAGTATTGGAATTCATCCAACTCTTTGGATGTCATATAGAAGTCACAGAAGTACAGCCAACTCTTTGACTTTCCTTCTCACTTGGGTCCAATCCATGCTTCAACTGCGCTCCCTTTATCTATAAGCAACCATTGCTCAAGACAAAGGATCTCTTATGTTAAAATCAAAAAAATTTCAATATAAGACTATTTCAACATTTATACATGCTTCATTCAATTCATACATTATGAATATTATGAAGCTTCATGAATGAATAGAGTATAGATAGTAGAATGGTGACACTCATCGTATCTACATCCATTTAAACTATTAAAACTTAGGTTCAGGTAGGTACTCAAACAATTTGAATACATCATATCCTATAGAGCCACCATTCTGCATAATGCAGAGAACCATGTCATTCGTGGTTATATGTCAAGAGCACATATGTATGCCAGAACATCTTCTTAGATTTTACAAGGATTATTTGATAATTACGATCATTATCGACATGTCACTTCAAAAGTACATTCGATGAGATCGAGACTTATAGAAACATACAAACCATAGGGTTTTAGTCCTATTGTCTATTCAATTATCATTCCTCATTATTATGAGGAAACTTGCATATTGCAACCACATACATTATGTGTCTAATTGCAAGTACAATATCTGGATAATGGGTCCAATCCATGATATTCTACTAGTTATTATTGAGTATAACATTGAGTGGGATCAAAGAAGGATTATCTGAAATAAGATATTTGCATAAACATATATAAATATATAATTTACTTTGATGTATGAATATTTATATCAAAGTTGTCTTGCCATGTCAACAATGAAAGTTCATTCCCTTAATCACTTTCAATGTAAGAGATATACTTACCATTATATCTCAAGCAAGATCTGGGATCTCCTTCCTTATCTTTGTTACATCCCAATAATATGAGAACCTGTAACTCGGATAAAAAGAAGCGGGAACACATTCTGCCTTGCAAGTCCAACTTGCATCTTCCAATTCGGTCTTTAACACCCGGGCCCACCACCCCTAAGGTGATGTTGACCCGTCATTAATTGAACCAACCGTCAACAGGAATACAACTCGCTATGCGCAATCCAATATCACCCCAATAGTATGAGGACCCGATATTGGGGTCACTACGCATACGTCCTTACTCTTTCGAGAAGCGACATGCCCGATCCAAATGGATCGTATGCATGAGTTGTCACTTTGGACAGGCGTCTCCCACATACAATATATGGCGACGGAACCCTTCGCCTTGATGGGAGACCATGGATGTCACTTATGTGATCCTCCACCTCATATTCAAATTTCAATTAATTATCATGAATCATATTCACATAATTAATTCTTCCAAGGGAAATACACATCTATTCATAATAGAGTGTTTTAATTGGATATAATTAACTTAATCATATTAAATTAATTTTCAATCCAATTCAATCTACAAACTTGATTTTACTTGAATATATGGTATTATCTCAAAATACATATTAATATGAATTTTAATAATTTGAAAAATACATCATGATCTCTCAGGCATCATTCGTTCCCTACCCCCTGTCATGGCCAGTACCGGCGGGAGTGGGACGGACCGCATCCAGTGCAACCCGCTACCCCAGTGATCCCCGACTAGACACCATATCCGCCTCGGGAAAAAATAATGCCGAGTCAATCACTTGTACTTGAGATGATCATCGGTTCTTCAACCGAAATTTTACCATATAGTAATAATCAAAATATTTTTGATTATACGGAAATTCGCTAGACAAATTCCCAATCATATTCAAGCAATGAGTTTGATGATTGTGTTTCGAATTATGATCTAGATCAAATCTAATCAATTTATTGATTGAGGCCAAGTCAATTAAGGAAATAATCATCATTCAATATTTCTCAAATATTTTCCTCAATAATTTAATGAAATTAACAATTAATTTCACTAATTGATAATCACATGGTTATTGATTAGGAATGTAATTTCAGCAGTGACCCCTACTTACTAAAATTAACATATCTCAATCAATTTAAATATAAATTAAATAAAATCAGTTTCCAAAGATTGCTAATTTGATTTAGACAGAACTTAAGTGATATTTCACGAATTTCGAGGCGGATCAAAACATAAATAACTCACTAATCATGTTAAGATTTGCAGTTCCCGCAACAGTGAATACATGTTCATTAAAACGACCATATCTCGAGCAAACGGAATCCAAATTACATAAACGCAGATCCTATGGTTTCCATATTTAATGGGAAACAAAATCCAAGTTTTATTTTCGTGTTTAAACAATTTAAACAAGGCCGAAAATAATCACTAAACAGAGATGCGAAAATGAAATGCGATAAAAACTTTCGCAACCCCCAAGTCGCCTTCGGTTTTATGGATCGTATCCAAAACCTTCGACCTAAGGCTCTGATAAAACTTGAAGGATATGGGATAATCCTCAAGCGCATCACGAAAGCATGAGCGTCGTATCGAATACGATGAGGAATGACTAGTCGCACTAGTTGTTCTATGCAACGGAAATTAAAAAATTTTCATGTGACAAAACCACATGATCCAAGAACACTTCTCAAATCGATTCGTATAAACCACAAACAAGTAATAGGATTACCTCTTGAAGCGTGGTTGTGATTGATTCTCTAAATGAAGAAACCTCTTGTCTCAAGTCCGATCCGACGGAGGAGATGCTTGCGAGCGTATTGATGAAACACGTGCTTCTCGCAATCCATCTTGATGACCCAAGCAGCGGATCTCCGGATCTCGACACACGAGATCCGACGTCTTATTCACAAGCGAGGCGCACCGAAGGAGACGGAGATCCACGAGAAAATCATCGAGCAGCATAACGACGATGATGCGGCGATGGAGACTCTCTCTAGGGCATCCACGGTGGATGGCCATGAGAGAAGATGAGAGAGAGTAGGCGTGTAGAGAGAAAGAGAGAGAGACTTATGTTCTCTCTTGGTGTAAAGAAGAGCAAAGGGGTGCCTCTCCTTTTATAATATTTTGGGATCCATGGATCTCAATTCATTGGTAACACAAATCCAATGGCTCTCATTGATTTGTGTTTCTTTAAATGGCTAAGATTTGTGTTTGTAAAAACCAACAACAATTAATTTAATTTAGATTAAATCTATATTGATAAATCAATATAAATCAATCCCAAATTAAATCAAGCAATCATGGAGATTATTGGAATGAAGATTTACTCCTTCCATAATATGGGATTTGGTGGCAATCTCATGTATTCTCATGATATCTCATGAGATTACATTATTCCTTGGAAATCTCCAAGATTTACAACAACACTTGTTGTAAATTATTCAACAAAAAGTAATTCATAATTATTTTGTCAATATTGCAATCTTCCCATTGGAAAATTGTGAATCACATTCACAACCCAAAATAAAATGTGAATTACATTTTCAATTTAATGTTCAATGTGAATCCAATTCACATTAACATTTAATTAACAAATGTAAATTACAAATAGATCTCTCTTATATATTATAAATCACATTTATAATATATATGATTAATATGGATAGTGCTATCCACATTATTCAATATCCATGATAATTAAATCACATTTAATCATCTTGGATCTCTATTCTCATGTGCCCAAATAATATGAATCACATTCACATTATTTACATCTTTGATAATCAAATCACATTTAATTATCTAAGATAGCTCTCTTTATAATATGAATCGAATTCATATTAATCATGATAATTAAATCACATTTAATTATCCATTTTCTCAATGCTCAGATACATATTATCAACAATGAAATTATCATGATGGGCTTTCTCCGCGAATACTTGGAGATAAGGACATGGTGATTGTATTGTTCCACGTATAGTGACTTGGATATTGAGATCACATCTCAAATCCAGATCTCGGGCCTCCCATAGATGCTTGATTAAATAAGGACCGGAAATCTGATCCTCTCATTAAATCTGAATCACATTCAGATCAATGTCCAACATTTGGACTAAGATCAGATTACTTCTCTACTGAGAGGAGTCACTAAAATCCAGAAATGTTTCATCACTCCCTAGGAATGGAAGTGTCATAGTTATACAACAGTTTATGATCACATCACCCTCAGGTATTCCCAATACCTGTACATCCTGCATATTGGAAAACCTAGAATAATCCCGAAGTATAAGATCAATTTTACATTGTCTACTTCATGGATTTATCATTAAGTTTCTCATTTGACTATTGGGAGTTGGTATCGATCATATACTTTCCAAAAGCATATATCATACCCAGGTATTGATCATATACTTTCCAAAAGTATATATCAAACCTACAAATTTAGTCAAGCTTCCAAAGCGAGACGACCGTGCACAGAATTTAATTCTTCCCAATATCTCATGAGTGAGCTCATGTCTTCCGGTTCAGTAATGAACCTTTATGATCCCTTTGAGAGAACGTATTACTCATATGCCCTTATATGCACACCAGCACACCGATGTATAGACCTTGGTTATGTCATCAACCTATTGGTCTGCCAAATGCACATACTTAGACATATAGTAACACATCTGTCTCTGGTCAGAGGATGTGTGCCTATATCACGACAGCATACGACATAGGACTTTGGTTATCTCGATCTTGTTAAGTCAACTCTTTGACCTAACTTATCTAACACCTCCGAATCTCTATTCCTATGCAGAGGACCTGCATCAAGCGGTCAGTTAGATATCAGCCTTTGGAGAAATGATTGCCATCTCCTTCTCAGGATGGAGATCATCTCTTAATAATCATTTGACGGTGCTCGATGAGTCCTCAATCTAACTCTTTAGATATTCATCCAAGCACCAGCCTCTATGATTTAATACTTGAATCAACAGCTGTATGATCATCAAGATGGTTATGGTACATAACCCTAATTGTACTAAGGGACCTATTATGCAAATTATTTATTCTTCATTTCAGATCAAGGAATGATATTCGCAATAACATTTATTGCATAATGGCTCTCCGTGGGCTCGCATGTCCAACATTTGGCAGACAGATGAATCTGCATTTCATCATCTTTATTCATTTTTTAGCTTAAAATCCCTTATAAAATGCATGTATATAATACTAACTCCATATTCTTACTAACTTACATTTTTGTTTAAATATTATACATTTATTACTATTTTAACCTAAAAGAAATAAAGAAAGAAAAAAAGGAAAATTAGAGAAAAAAGAATGTATATATGTACTAGATACATGCTGACCCGAACCCTGAGAGAAGGTCAAGACTTGACCTGATCGACCAGGAATAAAATAGGGGAAGATAGGGTCCTTAATCTGAAAATCCAAAAAAATGTGTTGTAAATATTTTTCTGTGTATATTTGTATACTTACAATATTTTATTTATACATAAATTGACCTCAAATTAAATAATTTTTAAAATAAAAGTTGTAAATAAAATTATTTCCTAAATAATAAAAATAATTGCAAAATAAAATCTTGTATAGAATAAAAGCAACCATACTTGGAAAAAGCAGTAAAGCGATAATTGAAAGACCAATTCCGGCTTCATATAAACTCAAATTTAATCAAAATTACTTCTATTGTATTTTAAATTAAATGATCTTTAAAATGGCTGTGATTTCATGATTTTTGAAGTTATGGTTTGAAAGACGATTTTCTAGGGTGGTTTGTGCAATTTTACCATTTAGTTGTACATATTCTATTTGTCAATAATTGTAAATATTTTCCAATAATTATTTTAAAAATAATTAAAAAATTTGTACAACGAAAAAAAACTAAAAACTAATATCCTTATTTAACTATGTATATAGTGTACCATTCGTATATAGTTAAATCCCTTAAATATCCCTCACAAAAAATAAAAAAATGACATTTATTATTTTAATTAAATAAGGTGGTGAAAATATTTATTTATTTATGTAGATAACTTTCTTCACCAATAACACTAACCTCTTTCCTTTTCTTCCTCTCATTTCAAATTTTGAATTTCAAATTATTTTCTTCTCCTATTAATAAGGCTTCTCCTCCCTCATTTCAATTTGATCAATCTTTTGGAAAGGAGCTTATTTTTCTGATAGCCATCTTGTTGAAGTAGAGCGCCCATCCTCCAAGCCATCCGGTGACAGCGACCCTCGATGAGGCGATTACGACATTCGACCACTCCACGGTGAGATCCATTTTTCTTGTTCTTAACCTAGGTTAATTGTAGTTTAATTTTTCATGTTTTTATTTCATTTTCATTTCTTCTCTAGATCATAGAATTCATCACAATGATTTGATTCGCTAGATTCGATTTTTCACCTTCAATTCTTGATCTATTCACGTTTTTATTCTATCTCACATAATCTATCCACTCCGATTATACATGTTGATCGATGACCCAGATCCATCTTCTACATCGTAAGGATCCGCATCCACTCACATTTTCCGCATTTGATTTTGGATCGAGTCGTCGTGGTCGAGTCAGATATCATTTTTTATCTATATTTTATTTACTAGAATAAAAAATTAATTACATAAAAATCCATTTGCTTTTAAAAAAGAATAAAAAAATCCTGCAGTTTCTATTTCTTTTTTTACAATAAATATTTTTATAAAAAAGCTATTGTTTCTGTTTAAAAAATATAAAAAGGTAAAAAAATTATTACAAAAAAACTACAGTTTAGTTTCTACAGTTTAGTTTCTATTTTTCCAAAAAAAATTTTAGAAAGGTATTGTTTGCATCTACTGTTTCGTAAACAAAATAAAAAAATAAAAAAAGTAGGTGATGCTCCGCTTGGGAGCAGCCATCTGCGTTGCCAGGAGCCCTTCCCCGCAGGAGCAGCCTCCTGCGCCTCCGTAGATCTGACCGCTCGCCGCTAGCCACTCCATCTCCTGTTGCCGGCCGTACGAGGGTGTGTGTCGCCCTCTATCGGAGAAGCTGCCTCCAGCGGTGCCCTCCGTCGTCATCATGAGTGCAGGGGGCATTTGTCGCCTCCTCCGCTCAGTTCATCCATGTTTGGAGCTCGTCGATGCCCCCACGTGAGGAGCTCATCTTTGCCTGCCTCGAGCGACCGATCGTGCGCCCTGCATGAGCTGATCATCCTCCTGCCACGCCAGAGCCAACGACTAGCTGCATTTGAGCATGGCCGCCCACCGCCCATCCACGGCCTCGCCATCCCCACATCGTAGAGAACATTGCTATCTCCACGCAGCACTCCTCCCGCCGCTGACAAGTCCTAAATGCCCTTGTTAATTATGGGGAATTATCGAGTGTTGTCAATTAATGTTGAATTTGTCATTGTCGGGCAATCAGAATCGGTCAAGAAATTAACCACAATTAATTAATTCAATTTTGAATCGCATGGTTTTTGTTTATTTTACTTGGGTAAGTCCCAAGGTCGAACTCAAGGAGGCAAAGGAACAACCTAGAATTTTGTCTATCAAAGTTTGTGCACGATTTTCGAGACGGTCTTTTTTTGGTATTTTTAAGGATGCAAAATGCAAATGTGGCCAATTTTAGGGACTAAAGGGTAAGATCAATCAAACTTTATCCGAAAAATATGAATCTTGGCCGAGATTTTAATATGATGAAATGAATGCATTGTAATTTTTTTTTTGAATTTTTGGATACGAGATAAATATTTTATGAATTTATGAATGCAAATAAAGAGAATTAATTATAATAAATCTTAAACCTAATTATTTTCAAGGGATAAAATTATCCAAGATCTATCACTAGGGGATGGATCTCAGAAAAATCCTCAACCTCAAAAATACTCGATTTAATACCTATTAAGAATTAAATATTGAAATGTGTAAAATGATTTTTACAGGGCAATCTATGTATGCAAATGTAATTCTTTTTGGGCACAATGTTAAACCTTCTAATTTTACAATCCGTGATTGTTTAGCAATTTTCAGAGTTATGGTTAATTAGTTATGAATTTTCAAGCTCAGAATGGGTAAAATATACCAATTTTATACAAAATAATTAATTATTAATTAACCACAAGCCACAAAAATATTACAATTATACCATGATGTAGAGAATTAATTGTAGAACAAAATGCTTATTTTTTAGAAATAAAATGATGCGATGTAGAGGTTCAAAATAAAAAGGAAACGTAGGGGCATGTCTGCAATTTTACAATAACAAAAATAAAACAAAATGCAAGTAGAAGGACTGGAATGCAATTACAGCAACTCTTAGGGGCATTTCTGCAAAATTACTAGAGGGACACGTACGAAGCACGTGACCTCTAGTGGAGGGGTGTTTCTGTAAATAAGTGAAACTCTGGGGGTCTTCGTAATTTTTCTAGCAGGTCACGTGCGATGCATGTGACCTCTGGGTTTGAAGTTGTTTCTGCAAATCGGAGTCCAGTCGGTAGTGGGGATTGCTGCAGGCACCTAGCGCAGAAGAGGGGCGTCTGTGCTCTGCGCGGAGAAGGTTGACCAGTGAGTTTATGAAGCGGTGAGCGTGATGACCGTTTGCGGTAGAGTAGACGAGAGAGGCGTGAGTTGGCACTTCTTGCGGTGGTTGGTATGGAGGAAGTCTCATGATCGATTGTTGGTGGCGATGCGGTGGAGTGAAGCTGCAACGGGCACATCCAAGGTATCCTGGCAGGTAGCTCCTGGCTAGAGGTACGAGACTTGACGTTGGAGGCCGATGCAGGAGTATGCGTGGTGGTGGAACGGCAGTGGTCCGATGGAAGTAGTTGAGCGATGGGGGGGGTATCGATGGGAGTAGTAAGCGGAAGGTATCAGTAGATTATGGTCGTTGGCTCGATGGAGACCGGAGCTGAGAAGGCATAAGTGACGTAGCTGCAACGAGGCCTGGGGCCTCAGATCTTGCTAAGAAGATACCAGGCTGTCACCCAGGTGGTTGTTTTAAGGAGAAAATCGGTGGATGATGAACGAGGGGCGTGACAGCGGTGTTTTATAGGATGAGGGGGGTCGGTGACGTTTGATTGAGAGGAGATGAAATCGAGGATTGGGATTCGATTGGGCACGTGATCGGGGAGAAATGTGCGAGGGTGATGTACGCGAGATTCACGGGACTGACGACCGCCACAGATGGAAGGAGGCGGCGACGATTGGAGTGGAGGAACGAGGTGGCACCGTGGAGCTCCCGATTTGGTAAAGTGGATGGAGGAAGGGGACAGAGCTGGGGTCGTCCGATCAGCCGAGATCGAGCGGCCCAGATCACGCCACGTGTCTTTCTTATTTAATATTTTTATTTTTATTTAATAACTAATTTTTTTAATTTTTCATAAAGATAAACGTAAATAAAATCCAAAAACGGGTGACATGTGGTAGCTCCAGGAGCGGCCACGTGTCAGCCCTAGAAAATTCGAAAAATAAATATAATAGTGAATACGTAAAAAATAGTAAATGACCTTGGATCGAAATATTTTTCACAAAATTTGCTCGTCTCGACGAGATATACAACTTTTATGAAGAGCACAAAACCAAAATCGGTCATTTGTATAAAGTGATATTTTTGGAGTATCCCATGTACATAGAACACCTTGATTTTTGGGTTTTCTAATTTTTTATCACTTTTAAACTAGATAAAAATTCAGAAAAAATGTGATAAAACCAAAGATAAATATTTACACATTAATCTATTTTTTTGGATTTTTATTGAGTAAGAAAAATAAGAAATAAAATAAAATACGAAAATAACAATTTTTGTACAGACAATTAGTGAAGACTCGGACTCAGATAGTTTCTTTGACTTCAAGCTCAGTTTGGATTTGGATTTTTACACATTTTAATAAAACTTTTATCAAAGAAGACAAATGGAATATAAATAAAATAAAACGAGTTAATTATGTACATAAAATAATAGGTCAAAAATCGCTAAAAGACAAAATGTACAAAAGAGGCCCAAAACCCAACTTTCGCATATGAGCTCTGATTCACTTGAATTTGGTATTCTTTTGAACGTAATTGAATGTACATTAGTTAAAAAGTGAGTAAATCGAATCGGACACTGGGTGAGGAAGATATCGAGGTTTTAGTCCGGAAATCCTAGAACTAGGGTTTGGATTTTTGGTCAACTTATTTAGGTTAGTGATTTTTTTGTATTTTTTTATTATAGTTAGTAATATGTACACAATGGAGTGGTTTCAGGTCAATTGAAGTTAGCATGAATTAGTTAAAAATCATGGAAGTTAGGCTATTTTATAAGTCATTTTGGCTGAGATTTTTGTCTTCTTATTTTGTGCAATAATAAGTGATAAAATATCATTCTTATCAAAACATGCATGAATGCTAATTATACAGAATAAATGAAGAAATGCCAATGATTTTTAGGATTCTGAGCTTAATTCATGATTTTTAGGGTGATGAATCTGAGATTCATCATCCTCCTACCATACCAAGACCATGAGCAGAAGGTGAAAATAAAACTAGACTTAACATTTGGATTATTAGTATGGCAGAAATTTTGTGAGACTTAGGACTTTCAAATCAACAGCCTTCAAGTTCTACATATCATTGTCACAGTTTCGGCTCAGAAGTCATCTTAGATCGATCCTCCTCCCAAAGCATACCCCATGAACATTGAACAATTGACTCATGTGTGTGAAAGGTTTTAGCTCTTCCCAACCAGAATGCTGGACTACCGTGCAAATATCCTCTCCAGTAACTCGTCCTTGGGGAGTCATTTATTTCCTTCTAAGGTCTGTCGTGATGTGTTCACAATCAAATAGAGGGAGAAATTAGAAGAAGGAGAAAAGAACTGGAGGGTGGCCAGTGTAGTCACCTCTCCTTGTGAAGACGACCAGTTTAGCCAACTCTCCACCAAGATATGCATGTTTTCTTGAAGCTTGGACCTTTTTTGTCAAATGTTTATTTGGTAGTGACTTCTTTGTATTTGGATTTTTGGTGGTTCTGCATGGATCTTGTTGTGCCCCTACAGATATAGAATCTTTTTTTCCGTACATGTTTTGGGGTCTTAGAAAAAACATGTGCCCAGTCGTCTATCTCTTTTCCAACGCTTTATTTCTACCTGTACTTCGATCTTTAGATGTCCGCGCTACTAGAAAAGAAACTCACACAATCTTCCAACACCCTGTCTGAGTTGAGCTAAGTTCATAGTGCGAGAGTACAAATTAATTCCCTATTCCAGAGTCGTACCACAATGAAGAGACCAAGTTAGATACTAAGAGCCAAATGCTGCACATTGTCATGTGGAACTCGAAGAATTAAGTCAAAGGACCTGAAGCTTCTAAAATCCTCTTTCTCGGTGAAGTTCCTCTGAAAATTAAGTGAATTAAGGTCAAGTCCAGACCACTCTCGATTTATGCTTGTAACTCGATTTAGAACCCAAGGGCTTTTCACAAACGGAAATGAATGTAATGCTAGATGAAGTGCAGGTGTGTGAAATGCAGACATAAATTTTTTTACTTTTGAAAAAAAATATTTTTTTATGCTAATTTTTTTGAGATTTTTTATGCAAAAATGAATAAGAAGCCTTTTTTTCAAGAATTTTTGGTTGGACACAGTCAGTGTTAGTAGCAATTTTTTTTGTTTTTTGAAGTTAGTTACCTGATGAATATGCGATTTGTCATCTTTATTCATTTATTTTAGCTTAAAATCCCTTATAAAACACATGCATATAACACTAACTTGATATTCTTACTAACTTGCATCTGTGTGTAAATATTATACACTTCTTACTAATTTTAACCAAAAATAAATAAATAAATAAATAAATGAAAAATAAAGAAAAGAAAAAAGGGAAGACTGTACACACGCTGACCGAACCCCGAGAGAAGGTCAAGACTTGACCTGATCGACCTGGAATAAAGTAGGGGAGATAGGGTCCTCAATTAGAAAATCCAAAAAAAATGTGTTTTGTGTATATATGTATAAAAACTGACACTAATTTATTTGTGCCTTGATTGAGCTTAAATCAAATAACGTTCAAAACTAAAGTTGTAAATAAAAATGTGTTCTAATTAATAAAAATAATTGCACAATTAAATCATGTACAGAATAAAAGTAACCACACTTGAAAAAAAGCCACTAAACACTAATTGAAAGATCAATTCTGGCTCCATATGAACTCAAATTGAACCAATCTCACTTCCATTGGATTCTAAATTAAATTATCTTTAAAATTGTTGTGATTTCATAATTTTTGGAGTTATGAGTAAAAGGTTGGTTTTCCGGGGTGGTTTGTGCAATTTTCCCATGTATTTTGTACATATTGTATTTGTATATATTTGTAAATATTTTTACTAATTATTTAAATTTAAAAATAAAATAAAAAATTAAAATTTTTAAAACAAAAAAAGCTAATATCATCAATTACCCATGTATATAATGTCATATATGTATATAGTATATGTATATAGTTGTTATTTTTAATTAACCACCATAAAAGATAAAAAAATAACATTTTTTATTTCAAATAAATAAAGTGATGAAAATTCAAAAAAAATAGTTAATTTTGTAAATAGTTTTATCTCTTTTTATCTTTATCTCATTTCAATTTTCATTTCTCTTATCTCTTCCACCAAAAAAATCAAAAATTCAAAAATTCAAAAATTCAAATTTCATCTCTATCTTTTCTATTTATATGGCTCCTTCTCCCTCATTCCAACTTGATCAATCTTTAGAGTTCGGATCCCGATCTCCGAGAGAAAATTTCATCAAGAAAAGTGCCTAGCCTCCGAGTCGTCCGGTGACAACGAGTCGGCCTTCGTCGAGGCGATCATGGTCCATTTCCACTCCTAAGGTGAGATCCATATTTTTCTTATTTTTATGTTAGGTTAATCCTAGTTTCATTTGTCAAATTTTTAATTCCATCATAATTTTATTTCTCTAGATCTTAAAAAAATAATTCCATCACGATTTGATCTGTTTCGACTCGATTTTTCCTCCCACGATTTATCAACTCCGACCACGAACAGTGGCCGGAGATCGGATTCGAATCTCTCATTTTCGCTGGATCCACGTTCATTTTTACGAGTCATAAATAAATAAAAATATAAAAAATAATGCAAAAACCATTTGTTTTCCTAATTTCTAACGTTTGTTTTGAAGGACCGTTAAAAATAAGCATAAAAAACATTCCTCTTTTTCTGTTTTTTTTTTATATTTCAGATTGAAAAAAAAGTTTTTTTATTATTGTTTTCATTCACTATTTACAAAAGAAATAAAATTACAAAAAATAATAAAAATAAAACAAAAAAGGGGGAGAGACGACAGCAGGGCCGCCACCACCTACCACCATCGCCGGCTCCGCCAGATCGCCCGTGCCTCCGCCGCATCCCGCGGGAACCGCCATCCGCCCTTAGACTGTCACGCGCCATCCTGATCCACCTGGGCGTGTATCACCCAGGCAGCCTCCTCCCAGGCCGACACCCGACGTCGGCCCCCTACTGCTCAACCCCACGTGCAGCCCTGCTCCGACCTCCAGCCCGCGCGGGCACCTCCCACCTCTGCCGCGACCAACGACTCCTCCCCGAGCTCCATGCACGGCATCCGCGCAACCGTCACCCCTCTCGCTGCCACCGCGCCTGGCGGTTGTGGCTGCCTTCCGTCGGTCACCAGGTGGCCCTCCACCACGTCCCAGCCCATACACCTCCAGCACCCCTGCGCCATGCGCCCTCGCCGATACAGGCCGTCCATGCCACCATGGTCGGTTCCACCTGACTCCGTCCACCGCCTCAGCCCAGTGGCGGCGGGTGCCCTTTGCCCCTCACCTTGCTGTGTTGAAATGAGGAAACCCTAGGGAGGGATCTTTAAAAAAGAATTGGTATAATAGCGTAGAAGCCCTCCGAAGTTTGTAAATCTGCGAAAAGGTCCCTGTACATCAGAAGATTTGGGTAATTAACATTTTCCACCATGTGTTTTTTGTTCTGTTATCTTCTGGTGTAGAAACAATAAATATTTGCGAATTGGTCCCTACATTTCCAGACTTTAATTTTGCATGCATTTTTCATCAAAATAATTGCTTTTATGTTTCAAAAAATTCTCAAAAAAATTGTGTATGCTCCTGCTATAGTGTTAGTCATTGTATAAAATTTTCATCAATTTTATTTGCCATTTAATATAATTTAAAAATAAAAATAGTATCTTTTTGCCTGCCCAAACTTTGAAAATTCATAAAAATTCAGAAAATTGCTTAAAATTCCACAAAAATTAGTGTAGGCACGCATTAATTCTTTATAAAACCCAAAAAATTGAAAAATACTAAAAATCTTAAAAAAATATAGAAACTTCTAGAAAAATCCAAATATTGTGATTTTGGTTTTTGATTGTAGATATTGATTTATAGTTTATATTAAAAATAATTACCAGGAGTTTTGAGCAATTAAAATATTTTTAAGTTGCAAATTACTCCAGTCTGTGCACACATTTGCATTTTCTCATTGTCTGATTTTTAGAAAAAAAATACAAAAACATCTGAAAATTCCATAAAAATTCCCAAAAACATTTCAAAACTTTCAAAACCCAAAAATATTTTCTCTGGATTTTCTGAGCATTTTTAATAAATTAAAAAAATACAAAAAGAGTTGGTGTGCATATTTCTTGTGCTTATGCATATTGTAAGTTATTTGAAAAAAATTTGCAAAATCAAAATAACTAAAAATTTGAAAATCATAAATAACAAAATAAAAAATAAAAAAATCACAAAAATCACAAAAATCAAGGATAGTTGTCCTTTGAGGTTCACTTTTTCTCTTAGTTGATTTTTTATTAATTGAACAACCCTCGATATTTCTAGCCTCCCTGAGTTCGACCCTTTCTGCTATACATGTTAATAAGTAGCAAAAATAAAAACAATTTGTTTGTCACGGGATTTTTGGGGATAGCAATGACTTATTTACCTTTAATTTCCGATCCTCGAGATTCTCGCAGTCAACAAAATGGCGCCGTTGCCGAGGAGGCACGGTGAGGGTAGTTAGGTTTATCTTTTGACCTACTATTCTTGGTTGTAAATATCTGTTTACATTTTTTTATTCACTTCGTTGTTTATATCCACTGCATTCATTTCATTTTTTTTTCTCATATTTGATAATTGTGTTTCTTACACATTCTCTTTTGTTTTTCTTGCAAGGGCCTGCAGAGCGAATGAGTCGATCCTAGGAGAGCCAAAGCACCCAAGCGACGTGGAGGCAGTTTGATTCTTCACCAAGCCGTAGGATAGCGTGAGAAGAGGAGAAGAAGAAGAAGTGAAGGAGATGAAAAGAGAGAGAGAGAGAGAGAGAGAGTTTTTATTTCCTACCATTTGAACTCTTGTAAATGGACATTCATTTGTTGCAGGGTTTGTTTCCCAAGTTCCGGTGCACTTGGGGGACCTCGCCTATTTTGTTTTCATCGCCTTATTTTTCTTTGTTTCCCACAGATTTCGTGAGCAACCTCTTGATTGCTTTAATTAATTTGCTTGAGACAGGAAATTAGTTAGGTCCAAACACCCTAAATAAGAAATTTCTGTACCTATAGAGTAGAGCGTAATTTGGACTTAGTCAAATTAACTTGTTCTTGCCCGTTAATAGAAGCTATGATCTAGGACGGTTCACTTGCATTTGCATATAGGATAGTTTATTTTAATTCTGTGCGGATCACTGCATGTAGAGTGCTGGCAACAAGGTACGCATCTCTAACCCCTGCATGCATCATTGTTTTCAATCGTGCATTGGCATTTCTGATCTCCTTCCTTGTTTTCACTCACATAATATAAAAAGGAAATTGGACACTTGGTAGGTGATTCTTTGAAAATATTTTAACCAAGTGACAACTACCTAAAATACAGGACTGCTAAAGGAAACTCGACCCTAAAAAATGCAAGGAAAAATCATTGTTTTGGGGAGAGTAACCCCCTCATTGTTTGGTTTGCTTGAGCAAGAGAGCGACCCGTACACTAGGATAGAACCATGCTCCAACTCTTTTTAGACTACTATGTTGGGCTAATCGTTCTCCAGTGAGGATCTCTCCGGTAGCCGATAAAGCAGCCTGTGACATCCTTAACAGATTGAATTGATCGGGTAGCCGGTAAACGGTCCGCAATTCATACTGGCTGGGAAAGATCTAACTTTAGGATTAGTCCACTCTCCTGAGAGCATTGGGTTCCTAATAGCTCGCTTTTAACCGCTCTGATATATTGTGTTCTCACCAAACTCTAAAATTAACAAGATAATTAACCGAACCTTCACGGTCTTCACATTGAGTTGAGTTGGTGAACTGGGGGTTTGCATTGTGGTTGATTGCTTGTGTGCATACTCGATTCTTCTGTGCATTTACGCCTTTTTCCACATATATTTTGACTTGACCACTCGTGCTCTCTCGATCCCATCTTTTGTTTCGAAGATGGCCGGCTGGAGTTATTTTAATCCGATCTTCACGGATACCTCGTACTCTCCAGACGATCCACCTTCCTTTTTTCAGGAGGAGTTTCCTCCTGATTTTTGTGCATATCCGCCTAACCCATTATTTTGAAGTCACCTTTCATGATTTCCACACTTGAGACACTGAACCAGATGATGGAGCATATGAATTCGAGGATTAGCAATATATTTAACACAAATACGAGCCAGAACGATGCTCCACTATTTGAGGATATGGATTCACTTGAGATAATCATGAGAGCTTGTAATCGCCCAAAATACAAAAAAATGAGAAAAAAAATAAAAATCCAAAAAGATTCTGGGAGACACATTATTGATTCATTTTGTGAGGAGAGGACCCAAATGCTCGATCATCTACCCATACATCTATTCACATCATGTCCCAACCTTGACCCTGATGATGCCATTATATAGACTGCTCTTGGCAATCCTCGTGTAAATGTTGATTCCGACATCCTCCCTTGTATGGATGAGGTCCAAAAAATAAAAAAAATGTTAACTGAACCCGAAGTGGTAGCCACCCTTCATGAGATCATTAAAGCTCCACTTCAACAGGCCATGACAGATTTATCTACTCCTCAACACAAGAAGAGAAAGCGAAGGAGAAGATTGAGCGTCACATCTTGACCATGACCACTCCCTTCGCCATCTCCCACCATCCGTATTTTAATAAAGGGAACACTACCACACCTCTTGTGAGTTGCTCCATATCTGACTATTCTTGTGATAACATTCTCCTTGACAGCAGTTCATCAATCAATATAGTACTCTTCTCTATGGTACAGTCTCTTCATCTTGGGCCTCTCAAGAAAACCAGGATGATAGTTCAATTTGGTGATGGATCTACCAAGAGGTCGAATGGTATTTTAGAAAACAATGTCATTCTTATTCAGGGCATGAATTTCACTTCGGATTTTATTGTAATGCCCATGGAGACCTCCACCCCTGTAGAGCACCCTCCAATCATCCTGGGACGGCCTTTCCTCGCCTCTGCCGGAGCCGTTATTGATTATGGTTTAGGAGAGATTCGCTTCCGTTCTGATGTAGGGAGCTATGTGTTGATCACTACACCCACTACTGACCAGAAACCTGCATCTCATGAGAACCCGCCCGTGTTAGCCAACCCCAAGGAATTTAACCTCGATGTTAATATCATATATTCTTGTTATATAGATGATAATGAAACCTAGGAATTCCTCTTCAAGGAGGAAGACTCGGAAAGCATAGACCTTGGAGTTCCCCCTTCTGGTAAGTGGAGATGCATAGATGACATCCGCGATATTTACACGATAGAAACCCTAGAGCGGAAGGTAGATTCTGAGGACATAATTCGACTACTTCCACTGATGAGTCCGTTCTTATTCATCCTGATTCAAATGAGTCCGATCAGGCCAAATTTGATTTGATTGCTTTCATAAAGGAATTTGGGCCTTTTGATAAAGATGATGATCCGGTAGAGGCTCACCAGGCTGAAATTGATCCAACTTTTTCTAATAATGATTTTGAGCCATTTTACTTTGATGTTTGCGAGACTTTCCAGGCAGGACATGACCACACTACTTCTAATAACTGGTTCAGGCCTGCACAATCTGAAACTGCTGAGGATGCATTCTTGGTCGATCCTACTCAGTTTATGTCTAATAATGATCCCAATATCGACCTACACCTTGTCAAATCCATACCTCAACGGTCCCGCAAGAAGGTTCGCTTCCGACCTTCTTGACCTTTGTACATCCACTCTTGTATATCCTTTCATTTCACACTTTCTTCTCCCGTTTTATCACTCAACCCTTTTCTGTGTGTGTATATATGCTATACTTAGGATGTGCTTTATTCTAAGTATAGGAGGTGAATGACTTGTGTTGCTCATATCCGTCCTGTTCATCACTCTTGTTGTTGCCTATACTTAGGGATACTCTACCCTAAGTATAGGGGGTGATGTTGTTCATATCGTGTCTTTTTATTTTTGAGTATGTACATTCTCTTCATCGGTTTTCCCCTTTTGTACACTCTACTATACTTAGAATTACTTGATCCTAAGTATAGGGGGATCACCAACTTCTCTTCTTTTTTTTCTTTGAGTCGTTGTAGCATAGAAGTCTTTTCACTTTTCTATACTTAGCACGAGTTATGTCTTCCTTTTTCGCTCTCTGATCTATGAGGACATAGTTCGAGCAAGTATAGTGGGTGTCGTATATATTGTATATACTTTAGACATAACTCGTACTTATAAATACGTTTATTTGGGGGGTTATGTATATAATTTTGTAAAATCCATGTGTGTAATAAAAAAACAACAAAAAACAAACAAAACAAACAAAAAAACAAAAAATAAAAAAAATCGTGTATATATTTTACTAACCCTTTTTCCTTAAAAAACTAAAAAACCAAAAATCCATAAAAACTTGCATAATTAAAAAAAACCATTTTCGTTTACATCAGCATTTTTCTCCAAAAACCCATAAAAAGTTCAAAATTAGAAAATTATTTAAAAAAATGTTCTTTTCACATGTGCATCATTTATTTTCAAAAAAAACTCTTTGCTTTGTTCATATTTTCTTGCATTTGCATGTGCATTTTTCAGGAAAATATTGACATTTAAACTATATCTGGAATAAAATTGAAGAATGGAGCTTAGTTGGACCTTAATCCACCTAATTCTCAGAGGAACTTCACTAAGAAATAGGATTTTCGAAGCATCAGGTCTTTGACTTAATTCTTTGAGTTCCACATGGCAATGTGTAGCGTTTGACTCTTAGTGTCTAACCTGGTCTCTTCATTCTGGGTACAATCTAGAATAGAGAATTAATTTGTACTCTCGCACTATGCACTTAGCTCAACTCAGACAGGATGTTGGAAGACTGTGTGAGTTTCTTTTCTGGTAGCGTGGAAATCTAAAGACCGGAGTACGGGTTGAAATAAAGCTTCAGAAAAGGGATGGATAGCTGGGCACAATTGTTTCTAAGACCCCAAAACATGTACAGAAATAAAAAGATTCTATATTCGTAGGGGCACAACAAGATCCAAGCAGAACCACCAAAAATCCAAATACAAAGAGGTCACTACCAAGTAAATATCTAACCAAACAGGTCCAAGCTTCAAGAAAACCTGCAGATCTTGGTGGAGACTCGGTTACACTGGCCAGCTTCACAAGGAGAGGTGACTACACTAGCCACCCTCCAGTTCTTTTCTCCTTATTCTAACTTCTCCCCCAATTCGATTGTGAACACAGCGCGGCAGACCTTAGAAGGAAATTCCTGACTCCCCAAGGACGAGTTACTGGAGAGGAGATTTGCATGGTAGTCTGGCATTCTTGATTGGAAGAGCTAAAATCTTTCACACACATGAGTCGATTATTCAATGTTTATAGGGTGTGCTTTGGGAAGAGGATTGATCCAAGATGACTTCTGAGCCGAAACTATGACAATGATATGTAGAACTTGAAGGTTGTCGATTTTAAAATTCTAAGTCTCGCAGAAGTTCCGACACACCAATAATCCAAAGGTCCGAGAGAGCTCCAAACTACAATTTTATGAAGATAAGTTTAATACTCAATATTGTCCTACTTTCTTTATTTTCCTTTCTTTTTCTTCACTTATTATTTCAAATAAATGTTTGCTAAGGGACTAGCAAAGGTAAAGCAAAGGGGGTGATGAATCTGCGATTCGTCATCTTTGTTCATTTATTTTAGCTTAAAATACCTTATAAAACACATGCATATAACACTAACTCCATATTCTTACTAACTTGCATCTGTGTGTAAATATTATACACTTCTTACTAATTTTAACCTAAAATAAATAAAGAAAGAAAGAAAGGAAAAATAAAGAAAAGAAAATAAAAAAGGGAAGACTGTATACGAGCTGACCAAAACCCTGAGAGAAGGTCAAGACTTAACATGATCGACCAGGAATAAAGTAGGAGGGGATTGGGTCCTTAATTAGAAAATCCAAAAAAATTGTGTTTTGTATTATCTGTATAAAAATGACACTAATTTATTTGTGCCTTAAATGACCTCAAATCAAATAACGTTCAAAATCAAAGTTGTAAATAAAAATGTGTTCTAATTAACAAAAATAATTGCACAATTAAATCATGTACAGAATAAAAGTAACCACACTTGGAAAAAAGCCACTAAGCATTAATTGAAAGATCAATTCTGGCTCCATATATACTCAAATTGAACCAATCTCACTTTCATTGGATTCTAAATTAAATTATCTTTAAAGTGGTTGTGATTTCATAATTTTTGGAGTTACGAGTAAAAAGTTGGTTTTCCAGGGTGGTTTGTGCAATTTTCCCATGTATTTTCTACATATTCGGTTTGTATATATTTGTAAAATTTTTACTAATTATTTAAAATTAAAAATAAAAATAAAAAAATTAAAATTTTTAAAACGAAAAAAAGCTAATTTCCTCAATTACCCTTGTATATAATGTCATATATGTATATAGTATATGTATATAGTTGCTATTTTTAATTAACCACCATAAAAATGACATTTTTTATTTCAAATAAATAAAGTGACGAAAATTCAAAAAAATTAGTTAATTTTGTAAATAGTTTTATCTCTTTTTATCTTTATCCCATTTCAATTTTCATCTCTCTTATCTCTTCCACCAAAAAATTAAAAATTCAAAAATTCAAATTTCATCTTTATCTTTTCTATTTATATGGCTCCTTCTCCTTCATTCCAACTTGATCAATCTTTAGAGAGAGGAGCTCGATCTCCGAGAGAAAATTTCGTCGAGAAAAGTGCCTAGCCTCCGAGCCGTCCGGTGATAGCGAGTCAGCCTTCGCCGAGGCGATCACAGTTCATTTCAGCTCCTAAGGTGACATCCACATTTTTCTTTTTTTTATCTTAGTTTAATCTTAGTTTTATTTGTCGCATTTTTAATTCCATCGTCATTTTATTTCTCTAGATCTTAAAAAAATCCATCACGATTTGATCTGTTTCAACTCGATTTTTCCTCCCACGATTCTTGATCTTTCCACGTTCAATTTCTATCTCCCACGATCTATTAACTCTGACCACGCACAGTGGTCGGAGATCAGATTCGAATCTCTCATTTCTATCGGATCCTCGTTCATTTTTCTGAGTTGTAAATAAATAAAAAATACAAAAATACAAAAAAACCATTTATTTTCTTTATTTCTAATGTTTGTTTTGCAGGACCATTAAAAAATAAACATAAAAAAACATTCCTCATTTTTAGTTTGTTTATATTTCGGATTGAAAAAAAAGTTTTCTATTATTGTTTGCATGCACTATTTACAAAAGAAATAAAATTACAAAAAGTAATAAAAAAATAAGGGGGAGAGACGGCAGCAGGGCCGCCACCCCCGTGCCACCATCGCCGGCTCCGCCAAATCGCCCGTGCCTTCACCGCATCCCACGGGAACCTCCACCTGCCCTCAGACCGCCGCACGCCCTCCTGATCCACCTGGGTGTGTGTCACTCAGGCAGTCTCATCCCAGGTCGACACTTGATGCCCCCCCCCACTGCTCAAACCCGCACGTGGCCCTGCTCTGATCTCCAGCCCGCGCAGGCACCTCCCACCTCCGTCGTGCCTTCATCCAGACCGCCACGACCAGCGGCTCCGCCTCGATCTCCTTGCACGACAGCCACGCAACCGCCACCCCTCTCGTTGCCACTACGCTTGGCGGTTGTGGCAGCCTTCCTCCTGTCACCAAGCAGCCCTCCGCCGCGTCCCAGTTGTCCACCGCCTCAGCCCAATGGCAGCGGGTGCCCTTTGTCCCTCACCTTGTTGTGTTGAAACGAGGAAACCCTAGGGAGGGCTCTTTAAAATAAAAAAAGAATTGGTATAATTACGTAGATGCCCTCTGATGTTTGTGAATCTGTGAAAAGGTCCATGTGCATCAGAAGATTTGGGAAATTTCCATTTTCCACCCTGTGTTTTCTATTATGTTATCTTTTAGTGCAGAAACAATAAATATTTGCGATTTGGTTCCTACATTTTCAGACTTTAATTTTGCATGCATTTTTCATCAAAATAATTATTTTTATGTTTCGAAAAATTCTCACAAAAAATTGTGTGCTCCTGCTATAGTGTTACTCATTGTATAAAATTTTCATCAATTTTGATTGCCCATTTATCATATTTTAAAAATAAAAAATAGTGTCTTTTTTCCTGCTCAAACTTTAAAAATTCATAAAAAAATTCGAAAATTGCTTAATAACTCCAAAAAAAATAGTGTAGGTGTATTTGGATGTCTTTTAATATCTGACCAATTTTCACGCATTATCTCTTTATAAAACTCAAAAAAATGAAAAATACTAAAAATTTTAAAAAAATTGTAGAAAATTCTAAAAAATTCAAAAATTGTGATTTCAGTTTCTAATTGTAGATATTGATTTGTAGTTTATATTAAAAATAATTACCAGGAGTTTTAGGTTAATTAAAATATTTTTATGTTGCAAATTACTCCAGGCTGTGCACATATTTGCATTTTCTCACTGTCTAATTTTTAGAAAAAAATACAAAAACATCTCAAAATTCCACAAAAATTCCCAAAAACATTTCAAAACTTTCAAAACCCAAAAATATTTTCTATGGATTTTTTGAGCATTTTTTATAAATTAAAAAATTACAAAAAGAGTTGGTATGCATATTTCTTGTGTTTGTGCATATTATTCGTTATTTGAAAAAAATTTGCAAAATCTAAATAACTAAAAATTTGAAAATCAGAAAATAAAAAAATAAAAATAAAAAAATCACAAAAACCAAGGATAGTTGTCATTTGAGATTCTTGTTTTCTCTTAATTGATTTTTGATTAATTGAATAACCCTCGGGATTTGTAGCCTCCTTGAGTTCGACCATGTCCTCTCTATAGGTTAATAAGTAGCAAAAATAAAAAAAATATTTGTCGTGGGATTTTTAGGGATAACAACGACTTATTTACCTTTAATTTCTGATCCTTGAGATTCTCGCAGTCAACATTACCCACCTCGTAAATACATATAGACTTACATGAAAGTACGAGATATGGGTAAAATATATGCACAGTATATATACAGACCCGCTATACTTAGCGAGTGTTGTGTCCTCAGAGCACAAGAAGCGTGGAGAAGACATAGCTCGGGCTAAGCGTAAGAGAGTGAAAATGAAAAAGGAAAAGATAGATTGGCTTGCCCTCCTATACTTAGACTGTGAACAGACTAAGTATAGAAGAAGAGCAAAAATGAAGCGGTTAGGATATGTGCATGAGGAGAGTATATACATATGGGCATCGATTCCCCCTACACTTAGGCTCTGGTTAGCCTAAGTATAGAAGAAGGGTGGAAATGGAGTGATCGTGAGAAGAAGAGAATGATATGTACAGATGGCATCGGTCGCCCCCCCTATACTTAGACATTGTCCTAAGTAGAGGAAGAAGATGTATAAGGAGACCGATGGGGTTGGGAGGGAGGGTGGGTAGCCGATGATTAAGATGGTTTTCGACCGATCTTTTTGTGAGCCTGTGGTGGGAGATCGTAATGATAAGAAGGAGATAGAGCATATGACTCCCAACCATTATCAGTGTTATCATCAGAGAAGTCATACTAGAGATTAGATGAGGCGTATGAATCATATGAAAGATAACCATTGGAGTTATCCTCATAGGAATAGTACTTGAAATTGGAGGCACTCCATATATTCTTGTTCTTTTGCTTCAGTTGTTTTTCAGAATTCATTCTTTCTTAGGATCAAGCGATTCATCCTTGGATGATGAATACTCTGAAGCACCAGTCTCAGTAAGCTCATAGGAAATTATTTCATTATATTTAATGAGACCAGGAGAATCAGCTTTGGATGAATAATAGTGCAGAATGGGAGTCATCCAACGGGAATCGAAGTTTGGATCCTTGCAAAGATAGGATTTAAGAACTGCCGAACCTGATGACGAATCATCAGACAATTCTTCTTCCGGAAGGTCGAAGGTGACTTTCTTTTTAGATGAAGGTTCATCCATTTTGTTTTGTGATGGTGTTGGTTCTGGGAGTGAGGTGTTGAGACTTGGGTCTCTAGATGAATAACCATTGGAATTTTTCTCCTTGGTCGGTGTACGTCCTGTATATTTGTTCTTAGTTTTCTTAATGTTGGTGCACTCCTGAATCGGAATGATTTGGTCAACGTAGTCAGAGAATGTTGACTCGGGGTGAGCCCATGCATATGTCTCAAGATCATATAAGAAACACTTTTCTATGGTGAGAGTCACGGGAAATGGAACAGTGGGGAGAGTCTCTACATATTCATTCTTAATTGACTTGATGTTGGTGCATTCCAGTGTCAGGTTGATTTGATCAATGTGGTCATAGGAGATCTCGGCCGACTCGAGATGCGCCCATGCATAAGTCTCAGGATCATAATCGGTGTCATTTCCCATGGTGAGAGAAGCAGGAAATGGAACAGTGGGAAGAGTCTCTAAACCAATAGTCTCTTCAATAGCCGTTATCTCAAGTGTAGCAGCAGGGTAGGGCTCTTCTACTACTTGGTGGTTACGGCTGTTGACGACTTCGTGGGCTGCCTCAGAATATCGTATTTCCTCAAGGATTGGGAGAGATCGAAGTGCTCCCAATGTTGTAAAATTGATTTCTCGAGTCTCACACTCAATAATTGCCTTAGCTAATGCCAAGAATGGTTTTCCGAGAATGATCGGAGACTAGGTGAATTCTCTTTGATGCTCAATATCAATGATCGTATAATCTATTTTGAGCAGAGCACCTTGGAATGTAATGATGACAGAAATGGTTCCTCTCGGTCGCTTAATCGATTGATCAGCTAGTTGAATGATCTCTTGTATCTTCCTAATAGGTCGAGTTTGATCTCATTAAATATGGAGGTTAGGAGGATATTAATTGGTGAGTCGGCATCAATTCGAGCATGGGTAAATATTGTGTCTTTGATTCCACAGTCAAATCTAGGCAACTGCTTCACTATGCGGCTCTTAATTTTTCTCTTCAACACCAAGGAGGAGGCCATTGACAAGATATGTCTTTCAGTCTTTGTTCTTATCCTATCCGACTTTTTCATTATTAGTTTATTCATTACAAATCCTTTAAGGTTAGAGAAGTGTTCAATGACCTATATAAAGGGAAGTTCAAAAATCAATCTTTTCTCCAGTGCTTCCCATAAAGCAGGATCCAAGTTCTTCAGATCTTCTTCAGTTTCAATTTTTATGCATTTCTCTGGATTTTCATTTTTTGGGTGTTTTTGAATATTTCAATTTTTGGTATTTTTTGTGTGGTGTGTGTATGAGTTGTGTTCCATCGATGACGAGGGGTTTTGATATGCCGAGTCAGAGTCAGATTGATTCCTAGGGGAGTAATAGGAAGAGATGTCGCTGTCAGGATCGTCCCTAAGGTGATCATAGTCTCTAGGTTTCTGAATATCCTCAGAATTTTTAACATGAGATCCAATATTTTCCTCATTCATTTTTATATTCGAGTTACCAGAGAGTGAAATTAATCGGTCAACAAACTTTCTAAATTTATCCTCCATTAAATCAAATCTCTTATTTATCCTCGAAATATCATCCTCCAAAATCTTTTTATGACCAATCATGGGAGCAGTCGCTATATGTTCTTGTTTTTTAATTTGAGATTCAGTAATTTCATCTTCCATTTTCTTGTTTGAGTTAAGAGGAGATTCTCTTGGATTATCCAATATATGATTATTAATTTCTGAAATTTTTTCCTCATAAATTATGGAAGGGGTCTGCTTGGTGGCAGGATTTTGCGAAAATCTGTAGGTCTCATACTCAGTATACCGTGACTCAGGTATGCAATGCTGGTTCTAGTAGACTCTACTTCCATGGTCATGGTTGATCGTATCCCAAAATAATGGAGTCATACAGGGTTCATATGTGTTGATATCATTAGTCTAGTCCTCTGTATGTATAGGTTGATCAAAGGAATGGTATTCGGGGTTGTTAATGTGAATGTGATAGTCATGGTTAATCCGGCACTGATGATCATTAGGTGCGAGCCTCTTCATCTGGTGTGATCGGGTTTGGTCTCTCTGCCAGTCATGAGGCTCAAAAGTGATTTGATCTTGAAATGGTTCATTAGTTTCAGCGAGAAATCAGAATAAGATGGTTCAATCCAGGATGGCAATTGCTCAGGTGGTCGAGGTGAAAAATATGAGGCTGTGATGACTTTGATTGGATGATTCGAGTAGAATGGTTTGGAATTTATCGAGGGGGACAGTTTCATCCGAGAGTGAAAGTCTTCCGCAAATGTTGGAGGATTATTGAAAGAAGAGGGTTTAGTCGATTTGGGCCTGAACGAGACAACTTCATTATCATAATATAGATCAGATGGGTACTCCGACCATTGTCCTATATTTGTCAAAGGAGGTTGATGATGAATCGACATGGTTGATTTCGGTGCAAGTGTGCATGATCTTCAAAAGAAATTTTTATCAAGGAGATTGATAGCACAAATGTGCGGCTTTTGATCTTCGAAACCGGGTTACGCACACCAATGAAAACACAAATCAAATCCCAAGTTCACAACTCACACAATGAAGCCGTAAGAATTCGGGAATTATCTTTTCAATTTTAGTTGGTGATAAATTCAATCTTGGGAAAATTAGCAAGCTATTAGGTGCCAGAAATTTTCTTAAAGACTGGATCGAATTCTTACGACTAGTTGCACCTACTTTCAGTCAGTATGGGTGTAAGTACAGACCGTAAAACAGCTACCTGTGTTACTTAACGACGGAGCCTTATGTAGTGTCTTTTAAACGACCCACTCTGCTAAGAAAATCTGGACCGTTTACCGGCTACCCATAGATCCTCACTAAGAAGTAGCTAATCATTTTTATAATCAGTAGTCTGAACAAAAATTTCGGAGCTGGGCTCTAACCTTAAGTGTCATATATCGCTCACTTAGTTAAATAAATGCATCCAAGGTCGGGGTTGCTCTCCTGCAAAAATTCTTGATTTTATGGGTTATTTAAAATCAGCTATGTTTAGCACTCCCAATTTTAATTAAACGATCACTGAAAAGTTAGATGAACACAAATACATGTCTACCGTCCAATCCTAATTTCTTTTAAAATTATGTGACAAAACTGGAGGGGAGAAATTCAGGAAAAGTTGATGCATGTGAAAAACGATGATGTATGCTCAGTTAGAAGACTTACAGTGATTCCTCACAATCTCCATGTGGGAAGCAATATAAGAATCGAAAATTTATTCTAAATGAATGCAAGCCGATGAAAACCGCACCTAGCAGAAAGTTCTATTAGCCGGGAAGAATTGATTTTGAATTTGACTAAGTTGAACAATCTAATGTGCATCTCAATTAATGTAAAGTGTGGTCCTAGGTTCTACGAGCACATTCAAAACTTATAGAAGCTCTAATAGCTGTATGTGTAGGTTTATCCTAAGCACCACTCAAGTTGAGCCCCACCCTCACCGGAGAGTGAAACAGGCCATGACACACCATAGAAAACGTTCAAGGTCTTGTTACACACGCGAGAGTCCAAACGAACACCGCTATAAATGAGAAAATAATTATAAAATTTAAAATTGCAGAAAAAGAAATCCTAGACTCTACGCACTCTCACGACTCGACTCGATCTTAATTTAATTGCGACTTTTTGGGCGTTGGTGAAGATGCGTTGGTCTTGTGGGAAACTGCTCGACGTACGTCGGGTCCCTCGCAAGAAAAATAACAGAGAGAATGTAAGAAAGTGACTCAAAAATAATCAAAAATAAAATAAGAAAATAAATGCAGAAAAAATGGAAATTATACAGTGAATGTTCAGAGGTCAAATTACACGAACGTAGAAAACCGAAAAAAAATTGACAAAAAACTAAGATGTTTGCCTCCCCGACAACGGCGCCATCTAACGAGCTCTAAAATGCCCTTGTTAATTATGGGGAATTATCAAGTGTTTAAAATAAATGTTGAATTTGTTGTTGTTGGGCAATCGGAATCGGTCAAGAAATTAACCACAATTAATTAATTCAATTTTCAGTCGCATGCTTTTTGTTTATTTTACTTAGACAAGTTCTAAGGTTGAACTCAAGGGGGCAAAAGAACGACCTAGAATTTTTTCTATCAAAGTTCGTACATGGTTTTCGAGGCGGTCTTTTTTTGGTATTTTTAATGCAATTTGGAATGCAAAATGAAAATGTGGTCAATTTTAGGGACTAAAATGTAAAAATTAGTTAAGCGTTATCTGAAAAATATGAAACTTGGCCGAGATGTTAATTATGATGAAAATGAATGCACTATAATTTTTTAAATTTTTGGATGCTAGGTAAATATTTTATGAATTTATGAATGCAAACAAAGTGAACTTCAATAATTAATTACAATAAATCTTAGGCCTAATTATTTTCAAGGGATAAAATTATCCAAGATCTATAATTAGGAGATGGATCTCACAAAAATCCTCAACCTCAAAAATACTCGATTTAATATCAATTAAGAATTAAATATTGAAATGTGCAAAATGATTTTTATACGGCAATCTATAAATGTAAATGCAATTCTTTTTAGGTATAATGTTAAACACTTCTAATTCTACAATCTGTAATTTTTTTGGCACTTTTCAGAGCTATGGCTAATTAGTTATGAATTTTCAAGCGTAAAATGGGCAAAATATACAATTTTCAACAAAACAATTAATTATTAATTAACCACAGGCCACAAAAATATTACAAGCGTACAATAATGTAGAGAATTATTTGTAGAACAAAATGCTTATTTTTGATAAATAAAATGATGTGGCGTAGAGGTTCAAAATAAAAGGAAAACATGGGGGTATGTCTGCAATTTTACAATAATAAAAATAAAACAAAATGCAAGTAGAAGGATTGGAATGCAATTACCGCAACTCCTGGGAGTGTTTCCAAAAAATTACCAGAGGGAAACGTGCGAAGCACATGACCTCTGGTGGAGGTGTGTTTTTGGGAATAAGCAGAACTCTAGGGGGTCTTCACCATTTTTCCAGCAGGTCACGTGCCATGCACGTGACCTTTGGGCTGGGGGTTGTTTCTGCAAATCAGGAGACTGCCACGGTGCTTCTTGTAAATGCCCCCTCCCTACATGGGTGTGACACGTGAGGAGGGTCTCGGGTCACACCTAGTGGTGGAGGCGCAGTACAATCGGTGGTGGGGATTGTTGTAGGGAACTACCGCGGAGGAGGGGCATCGGTGCTCCGTTCAGAGAAGGTTGACAGGTGAGTTGATGAAGCGGCAAGCGCGATGACTCTTGGCGGTGGAGTAGATGAGAGAGGTGCAAGTTGGTGCTTCTGGCGGTGGTTGTTGTGTTGGAAGTCTCCTGATCGATTGTTGATGGCGATGCGGTGGAGTGAAGTTGCAACGGGCACAACCAAGGCGTCCTGGCAGGTAGCTCCTGGCTGGAGGTACGGGACTTGTTATTGGTGGTCGATGCAGGAGTAAGCGCGGTGGTCCAATGAAAGTAGTTGGATGACTGGGGGTATCGGTGGGAGTAGTAAGCGGAAGGTATCGGTGGAGTATGGACTTGGTCGTTGGCTCGACGAAGACTGGAGCTGAGCAGACGTAGGTGGCGCAGCTGTAACGAGGCCTAGGGCCTCAAATCTCACCAAGAAGATACCGGGCTGTCACCCCGGTGGTCATTTTATGGAGCAAATCGGCGGATGATGAACGAGGGCATGGCGACAGTGTTTTATATGATGAGGGGGGTCGGCAACGTCGGATTGAGAGTTGATGAAATCGAGGATTGGGATTCAACTGGGAGCGCGATCGGGGAGAAATACGCAAGGGTGATGTGCGCGAGATTCGCAGGAGTGACGGTCGCCAGAGATGGAAGGAGGCGGCGGTGATTGGAGCGGAGGAATGAGGCGGCATCGTGGAGCTCCCGATTTGGGAAAGTGGACGGAGGAAGGTGACGGATCTAGGGCCGTCCGATCGGCCGAGATCGGGCGGCTCAGATCACACCATGTGTCTTTATTTATTTTTTTTATTTTATTATTTAATAACTAATTTTTAATTTTTTTATAAAAAATGAAAATAAAATCCAAAAATGGGTGACATGTGACGGCTCCAGGAGCGGCCACGTGTCAGCCCCAGAAAATTCGAAAAATTAATATAATAGTAAATACATAAAAAATAGTAAATGACTCGGATCAAAAAAGTTTCTTCACGAAAGTTGCTCGTCTCGATGAGATTTCATGAAGAGACCAAAACCAAAATCAGCCATTTATACAAAGTGATATTTTTGGGGTATCCCCTGTACATAGAACACCTTGATTTTTAGGTTTTCTAATTTTTTATCATTTTAAACCAGACAATTCTGAATAAATATGACAAAATCAAAGATAAATATTTACACATTAATCTAATTTTTTGGATTTTTATTGAGTAAGAAAAGGAAGAGATAAAATAAAATACAAATATGACAATTTTTGTACAGACAATTAGTGAAGACTCGGACTCAGTTAGTTTCTTTGATTTCAAGCTCAGTTTGGATTTGGATTTTTACGCATTTTAATAAAAAATTTATCAAAGAAGACAAATGTAAGACAAATAAAATAAAATGGGTTAATTGTGTACATAAAATAATAGGTCAAAATCTGTTAAAATACAAAATGTACAAAAGAGGCCTAAAACCCAACTTTCACATATGAGCTCTGATTCACTTGAACTTAGTCTTGTTTTGAAGGTAATTGAATGTACATTAGTTAAAAAGTGAGCAGAATCAAATCGGACACTGGATGAGGAAGATATCGAGGTTTTAGTCCGGAAATCCTAGAACTAGGGTTTGGACTTTTGGTCCACTTATTTAGGTTTGTGATTTTTTGTATTTTTATTTTATTCTTGTTAGTAATATGTACACAATGGAGGTGGTTTCAGGTCAAATGGAATTAGCATGAATTAGTTAAAAATTATGGAAGTTAAGCTATTTTACAAGTCTTTTTGGCTGAGACTTTTTGGCTTCTTATTTTGTGCAATAATAAGTGATAAAATTCCATTCTTATCAAAAACATGCATGAATGCTAATTATGCAAAATAAATGAAAAAATGCCAATGATTTTTAGGGATTTGAGCTTAATTCATAATTTTTAGAGTGATGAATATGAGATTCATCAGTCGCCCCCTAGCGGTGCAGCACCACCACGCACCTAGAACGATCCCATTACGCGCGTCAGCCCCCCTTCATTTACCGCCCGTCCACCGTCCACTGCAGGAGCATCGATCTGCACAGCCATCCACTGATCCTTCGCCTAGGCTTCCCTCCGCTCGTCGCCTGAAACAGGCCACCGCCGCTGAGGCAGCTTGATTCATCTTAATGTCGCATGATAGCATGAGAAGAGGAGGAGAAGATTTTGAGAGAGACCATCATTTGGAGCATAGATATTTTTTATTTATTTTAGCATTTATTCATTTGAAATCTTGTAAAAGGACACTATATACCTTCTTTGTGGGGTCTGTTTTCCTAAATGTCGGTGCACTTGGGGGACCTCACTGGTTTTGTTTTCATCGTGTTTTTTTATTTGTTTCATACGGATTTCATGAGCCACCTATTGATTTCTTTATTAGCTTGCTTGAGCCAGGTAACTAATTAGGTCCAAAGCCATTAACAAGAATTTTTGTACATATAGAGTAGAGTGTATTGGACTTAGTCAAATTAACTTGTTCTTGCCCGCTAATAGGAAGATATTGCTAGGACAGTTCACTTGCATATAGCTTAGTTTTTTTTCATATTTAAATTCTATGCGGATCATTTTGCATTTAGAGTGTTGGTGACAAGGAATGCATCTCTAACCCCTACATGCATCATTGCATTTAGTCGTGCATTGGAATTTCTGATCCCCTTCCTTGTTTTCACTTACATAAGTTAAAAAGGAAATTAGACACTCGGTAGGTGATTCATTGAAAATATTCAAACCAAGTAACAACTGCCTAAAATCCGGGATTGCTATAGAAAACTCGACCCTAAAATAAACGTAAGGAAAAATCATTGTTTTGGGGAGAGTCATGATGAATCCACATTTCATCATCTTTATTCTATCATTTTGGCCTCAAAAACCCTGGCAAATGCCTGTAAATACCCTTAATTAGAGCATCTTAGTATTCATGCATGTACATGTAAATAGTGTATAAAATACTGTATTTAAAGACAAAATTATAGAATAAATAAAAGAAAAGAAAAAGAATAAAATATTGTAAATATTTTATGACCCTAAACCCCGAGACCTAGGCATCTTGATGAATAGATCGACAAGGAATAAAGTAGGGGGAGATAAGGGCCAGATACCTATTCATTCTATTCTTTCTGTATTTTGGGACCTATTTTTGGTTCCACTTTCTATACCTCAAATAAAGAAACTTTATACATGAAAGTTGTAGATAATTAATTAAATAAAAATACAAAATTTATTTCATACAAAAATATTGTACAGATAAAAAGTTATGATCTGAATAAAAATCCAAAAAACCAACATTGCAAATAAAAACTCGAAATGCACCAAATCACCTTTAATTGTATATAATTTAAAATAAGCTATTTAATGAAGGTGGTTTCGCATTTGGCAGAGCTACGGTTTGAAAGTTGGGTTTTGAACCCCTATTGTATACTTGTACAAAATAAAATATTCATTTTAATAATTATTCATTATTTTTCATTATTTTATATTTTTATGATTTTGTAAATATTATTTATAATTTATGTATATATTAAAATCAGAATAAAAATACAGAAGAAACACAAAATAAAATACTTGTATAAATAGCATACCTAGGTACAGTACATATACCTATACCCATAAAATTACTATTTCTATTTTATTAAGTGTACAAAATACATCAGAAAAATAAAATAAAAATATTTTTAAGTATATAAAGATATTTTATAAATATATAAAATAATAAACAAAAATAAATAAAATAAATATACAAAATAAAAATAAAATAGTAAAATACATAGATATACATACCTATATAGGGTATAAAAAGTAACTTGTAATTATATACCTCATAAAAATAAATAAAAATCACCAAAAAATTCTTTATAAAATAAGAAACATTTTTTATTTTATAATCTAAAATTAATAAATTCATTTACTATTTTATTTTGTTTTTATAAATAATTATGACCTGGAATTTCCTGGTTGGTCCACATGGACCAACCAGGACCAGTCAAGTGTTGACCTCGGTCAACTTCCTGACTGAGGTCTGCCACCTTCTGACAGCGGGATTTTCGCCCCGTTTCAAGATATTTTGGGGTCGAATCCCTTCGTCATCTTCCCTTGATCCCTTCTTGGGAAATCTTCCTTGATCATCACTTGCTCACGCCGAACCTTCAGATCACGCAAAATCGCCATCATTTGCGCGTGGCCCTAGCTTGAAGAAGACGCCACCACCATGAATATATTTGACCCGCCATATTCAAGCTCGATTTTGAACCCCTTCTGGGCCACCATTCTCCTCCCTTTCGTGCTCTACGGGTAGACGGAGGTGACAGCTCCACTGCCATGTCGTTAGGCGAGTCGAGGAAGGCCCGACGTGGCTCTACCACCTCTGCCAACTCCGGCGTTGAGGTTCTCCTACCTCAGGTTCCCCACCTTTGGGGTTTGCCCTTTTCCCTTTTCTTTTCGCTTCTTTTTATTCCCCGTAGCTGTAGGAGTAGATTAGGATCCTTAGATTCCCTCGTCGTTCACTGAATCGCCCAATCGAATCCCCTTGCCGGAGAGCACCTCCGGTCGATTCCCATCCGACTTGCTCCGCCTTCCACCGCACCTCCGCGGGGTCTAGGCAGCTTGCCCTGGACCCTTTCACCCCTTTTCGCAGGTCAAAGCGTAGCTGAAGCATCTGGAGCGCATTTTGGAGTGCTCGCCGGAGATACCTGGAACCATTTCCTCCGCCACCCTCCTGGCGGTGCACTAAAGCTTCTCCGACGATGCTGAGCACTCCAGCACCTAGCTCGACCTCCCAGGGGCATCCAGGGCCATTTTGCACGCTTCCAGACCACCGGAGACCCGAGATCGAGCTCGGGGAAGTTCGCCTCGCCGACGTTCTTCCCTGTTCCTCCACCTCGCTTCTCCGTCGTCCGATCAGAGGCCCGCTCCAGTTTGAACAATAGTCGTCCGATCTAGGCCCGCATCGACCGTCGATCTCCTCGCCAGATCTAATCTCAGTCGATCATCGCCGAACCATCATCGGCCGTCCCTGAGTTGCCACGTGGATAAGTGACGACACCAGCGCCGTTGGATCGCCAGGCCGTGGGTAATTTGCACTATATACCACGGCCATTTTATGTTTTATTTTCAGTCCAGAAACTGTCATTTGTAGTTTAAATATCTTTGTAATATTTGCATCCAGACTCCCATAGTTTTCATATTTGCACTTAGGTCCAGTCCGCGTCACCTCATGTGACCTGTGCACGTGGGGTGGTGGACATTTTGCAGGGAACCCCCTGGGGGTTTGTCTATTTTGTTTCAGTCCATGAACTTGTTAATTAAGTTGTAATATTTTGGGTAAATTGCATCTGAGCCCGTGGAACTTTGGAAAATTGCAAAAATACCCCTACCAGGTCACGTGTCTAGTGCGCGTTAGTTGGACATTTTGCATCGAACCCCCTCTGGGTTTGGGTATTTATTTTTAGTCCAGAAAATTGTATAACGTTATATATTTTTGGAAAAATTGCATGTAGCCCCTTGGACTTCTGTGTATTTACGTTTATGCCCTTGCCAGCCTTGTATTTTTGCTTGGATGTTTGCACTTATTTCATGCATCATTTTAACTCGAAAAATTACCAAAAATTACCATAGGGTCCTGTTGCATTGTAGTTTAACGCTATATTTTTAGTTTGCATTTTTATTGCAATTTCATATTTATTAAAAATCAAAACATGCATTTTCAGCACTGTTTGCATTAGAAAATACATAAAAATTATAAAAAGTCTTTGAAAAATTCCAAAAAAATTATATTTCGTGTTTTTAAGCTTATTTTATTTTCTGACCAAAAATCAATAAAAATCTCAAAACAAAAACCCTAAAAATTAAAAAACCCCAAAAACCTTCATAAAAACATTAAAAATTCTATAAAAATCCTAAACATGCAATTTCAGTTTATGTATTTTCTCTGATTTATTATCTTTGATTTAAAATCAATTTGAGGAATTTTAGATACTTATTTAATATTTTTAATCCACATTTTAATTTCGGCCAGTAGCTTATTTCACTGTTTACTAGTATTTTTGACTTTAAAAATACCAAAACAATTATAAAAAAATCTTGAAAAATCACAAAAACATTAGGAAAAATAAAAAGATCAAAAACATTTTATTTCCTGATTTTTGATTATTTTTACCTATTTTTATAAATCCTTTATCCCTCCTTTTCTTACTTTATATATATATATATATATATATATATCCCATTTAAAGAAAAAGAAAATATAGAAGTATAAAATATAAAAGAAAAGATAAAATTAGAAATTAAAAATCCAAATACAAAAATAAAAATATAAAAAATTAAATAAAAAATATATAATTAAAAACCCACAAAAATTTGCACATTCATAGGTAATTGCTCACTTTCACATTGATTTTTGTGCACTCCTGCCTTGTTCTATCTTGTTTGCTCCCTGAGTTCGACACTCTACACACTTGCACTATACACACTTATTGTAGAGTTATAATAAATTTTAACTCCACCTTGCTTGTCATTGTTTGATTGATACTGTGGGTTAATTGTTGATTTAATCGGGATTTACCGAGGGTCGCCGCAGCGACTTTGTCTCCGCCTTGTGTGAGACATTTAGACCCCTGTGATTTTCGGTTAATCAAATGGTGTCGTTGCCGGGGAGCAATAGCGTATAGAGCATTCTTTTGTGATTGATTGTGAATATTTGCCTATCTTTTTATTTTGATTATATTGCTTGACTGGTCTAATCACCTCTTTGTTGGATTTTGTGCGAGGTACCGCCGAGCGAGGGAAGCGCTCCATCCTAGGCGCTTGGGCACCAACGTGAAGGTTCGCTTAGCACCTAAGAGAACTTGGAGGCTTGAGAAGACCATCAACTCTTGTAGAATTTTTGTAGTTTAAAATTTTATTAATTTGAAGTGAGAGAGAGACTTAATTTGTAATAACTTGGACTCTCTAGGACACTCGGGCCTAATTTCCAAGTGTTTGTTCACTTGGGGGCTCACAGCGGATTTGTGTTTTTCGCAGCTTTCTCGTCTTTATTCTATTTTGTTTCCCGAGGATTTATCCCCTAGACATAGGAATTTTTGTTGACTGTGACGACTTAAGAAGCTAAGGCCCAATCCCTAATATCTTGCCTGCACCTATAGATCATAATTGGACTTGGCTAAAAATCAACTGAAAAAGCTATTGACTTGAACTAGAGACCACGTGCCGAGAGGAGTCGTATACAGCGCTGGCAGGATCCACTGTGGTGGACACCGATCGGCTCCCGAGACCGGACTCCGGACTCTCTTCCTAGTCAGACATAACTCGTACTAAGTATAGGCAAGCTTAAAGAATAAATAAATAAAGGAATAAATTAGAGAATGAGAAGTCGACCGTCCCTCCTATACTTAGGATCAAATAATCCTAAGTATAGCAGACTGTACACAACGCAGGGAGAGTCAAGGGTGGGAATGAACAAATCATACTCCGATTGTCTCCCCCTATACTTAGGGTCAGATATCCCTAAGTATAGACAAGAAGAGGAGATAATGGCGAGGATCAAAGAATAAAGAAGATAGAAAAGGAAAAGAAGAAAAGAGAACAACTCGGTGTGTGCACCCCCCTATACTTAGGACAAGGTGTGTCCTAAGTACAACAAAATTATAGGATGACGGTGGGGTGACAGACATATGGAATACTGAATGATATAGACAAATGGATCTGTACAGAGGAAGATAGAAGTGATAATTATGTACGAGACGCATAAGTTGTGAGTCAAAGAGCACGTCTCATACCAGATGAATCGGGGCAACATCAACGGTCGGCGGATCATCATCTAGATATGGTTTCAAGCGCTGACCATTGACTCTAAAAGTGGATGATGATGACGGTTCGGATATATCAATGCTACCATTATCATGCACCTTCCGGACCCCATATGGTCCTTTCCATTTGCTTTGTAGTTTCCCTGGGAATAGTTTCAACCTGGCATCAAATAACCATACTTGCTGATCTGGCTCAAATTATTTATGACTGATTCAGGAATCGTGCCATACTTTCACTTTCTCCTTATACTGTAGGCTACTTGAGAAGGTTGTATCTCTCAGTTCTTCTAGGGCTGTCAACTCTGCTTTCCTTTGTTCTCCTACATTATTGGGATCCAATAATAGTTCTGTAACTGCCTAAAGTGACCTATGCTTTATCTCCACTGGTAAATGGCATGGCTTGCCATATACGAGACGAAAGGGAGATGTCCCAAATGGTGTTTTGAAGGACGTCCGGTAGGCCCACAAGACCGAGTCCAAAAGCTGTGATCAATCCTTTCGGTCTGGGCGGACTACCTTCTGTAAAATTGTCTTAATCTCCCTATTCAATACTTCAGCAAGACCATTAGTCTGAGGGTGATACGGTGTTGCAACACGATGGTCAATACCGAACTCGTCAGCAAGGGCCTTTACCTCGTCGTTAATAATGTGAGACCCCCCATCTGAAATCAAGACTCTAGGTACCCCGAACCGTGAAATAATATTTTTCCTCTAGAAACAGCATACGGTTTTAGCATCTACAGCTCGGGCGGGGATAGCCTCAACCCAACGACTCACATAATCCACAGCGAGGAGAATGTACTAAAAACCCCTGACTCTTAGGAAATGGGCCCATGAAATCAATCCCCCATGCGTCAAAAACCTCACAAAAGTGAATGGGCTGCATGGGCATCATGTCTCTCTGTCCGCACGTACCCATCTTCTGACAGTCAGTACACCTTCTCACGAACTCATCAGAATCCTTGAAAAGGGTAGGCCACCAAAGGCCGGATTGGAGCACCTTCTGTGCTGTCCGTCTCCTAGAATGATGTCCTCCTACCTCAAGATTGTGGCAGTAGGTGAGGACGCTATGTTGCTCATCTTGAGGAATGCACCGTCTCCAGATACTGTCCCCTCCTTCATGATAAAGGACGGGGTCCTTCCAATGGTACGACTTTGCCTTCGCAAGGAAGGTCTCAAGTCACTGTCTGGGCCAACCTTGTGGAATAGATTTGGCAACAAGGTAATTCACAATGTCGGCATACCATGGAAGAGAGGTGATAGCAAGGATCGCCTCATCTGGAAAAGTCTCAATAATAGGTGCTATGGGCTCAGATTCCTCAAGGTTCTCTAGGCGGGAGAGGTGATCTGCCACAACATTCTTAACTCTAGGTTTATCCTTAATCTCAATATCAAATTCCTGGAGGTGAAGGATCCATCTGATCAACCTGGATTTGGCGTCCTTCTTCGACATGAAATACCGAATGGTAGTGTGATCTGTAAATATTGTCACTCTAGATCCAAGAATGTAAGATCTATACTTATCCAAAGCAAAGAATACCACTAGCATCTCTTTCTCAGTCACTATGTAGTTCCTCTGAGCAACATCCAATGTTCGGCTAGCGTAGTGTATGGCATAGGGTACTCCATCCCTCCTCTATCCAAGCACAACCCCAATGGCACAATCAGAAGCGTCTGTCATGATCTCAAAGGACAGAGACCAATCGGGTGGCTGAAGGACAAGAGACTCGACAACTAAATTCTTGAGAGTCTCGAAGGACTTAAGACACTTATCATCTACAAGGAACTCTGTATCTTTAGTCAACAAATCTGTAAGCGGCCAGGCAATTCGACTGAAGTCCTAAATGAACCATCGGTAGAAACCGACATGCCCCAGAAAAGACTGCAACTGTCTCAAATTGGATGGTGGATTGAGTTTTCTAATGATATCCACCTTGGCCATGCCTCTGTTGGAGATGATATGACCAAGGATCGTCCCCTGAGTCACCATGAAGTGACTTTTCTCCCAAGATAGTATAAGGTTTACCTCTATGCAGCGTTGAAGTACTCGGTATAGGCAGTCAAGACAAGCATCAAACCCGTCACCGTAGACCGAGAAATCATCCATGAAGACCTCCAAGCAATCACCTATCATGTCTGAAAAGATGGACAACATGCACCTCTGAATGTTGCCGGAGCGTTACATAAACCAAAGGGCATCCGTCTGAAAGCATAAGTCCCAAATGGACAGGTAAATGTCGTTTTATCATGGTCTTCAGGTGCAATGGCCACTTGATTGTATTCGAAATACCCATCAAGAAAACAGTAATGACTCTTCCCTGCTAGCCTCTCGATAATCTGATCAATAAATGGTAGCGGGAAATGATCCTTCTTGGTGGCCTCATTCAATCGTCTGTAGTCTACACAGACCCTCCAAGAAGTGGGTATCCGGGTAGCGATCTCCTCTCCAGACTCATTCATAACTGTAGTGACACCCGTCTTCTTAGGTACCACATGTAAAGGACTAACCCATTTAGAGTCGGAGATGGGGTAGATAAAATCGATGCCCCACCATTTAGATATTTCCTTCATTACTACATCTTGAAGATTCGGTTTCAACCGTCGTTGTAACTCACGCGATGGCTTAGCGTCCTCTTCGAGGTAGATACGGTGGGAGCACATGGCCGGACTTATCCCCCCTGAGATCAGCCACACTCCATCCTATTGCCTTGCGGTTGCATTCAAGAACCTCCATCAAATGAGATTCTTGCTCTCCAGTCAAGTCTGCTGAGATAATGACTGGGTGCATATCTGGCTCTCCTGCAAGGAATCTATACTTGAGCGACTGCGGTAGAGGCTTCAATTCTGGCTTGGTGGGTGCTGGCAAATCTGGCTTCTGATATGTCTGCATGAAAGCAACCAGGTCTGCATGTGAGAACTCTCGCTGTTCCTGTGATTCTGACGAAGGGAACCCTGTTAGTGTGTCTATCATCTGTTGGGGCTCGCTCTGCGTCTTCTCTGTCGGCTCATCGGGAGACAGACATGGCAAATATGTATCAAAGTCCTTCCAATCAAAGTCTTCCTCTGAGGGATCTGAATCTAAACAATCATCGGTATCTCCAATCATCACACAACTGTCAGCCTCTATTGTGTCATCTGCCAAGGGTGTGCTCTCCGAACTCTCATCTTCTTCAAAAGGTGGGTACTCTGAGTCGGTAGATAGGGCGAGGGCTCGTGCTTCTGGATCTTCCCAAACTGCTTCCTCATCGGTCATCACAAAATCACACTCTTGGTGGACGTCTAACTCTGCATCTGTCAGCTGTACTGTGTCACTACCTGGCTCTGAGCAGGCTGAATCTCTTGCTCAGGTCTCGTCAATCATCTCTATTTGTATACTCTCGCCCTCTACGCGAAAGTACACCTTCCCACTATCATGGTCGGTCACGCCTTGGCTGTGGCCAAGAATGGGCGTCCTAGTATGACGGGGGCATCGGTCACCGACTCAGGGATGTCCATGTCCAATACAACAAAGTCCACAGGGAATTTCAGGCCCTGAATGGTAATGACCACGTCTCTCAACAACCCCTTTGACCTCTTGATAGACCTATCAGCAAACTGAAGGACTGTCCGACTCCGAAGGAGCGGGCCAAACTCGAATCGGTCGAGTAAGGCTGCCGGAAGAAGGATGATAGAAGAGCTGTTGTGTAATAGAGTACGATCGAATGGCTGCTCACTAATCTGGCATCTGACATATGGAGCTCCTGCATCCGGTCGCTTGGCTGGCAACGGGTTCTGAATGGCACAACATGTGGCACGGGTGAGCACATGGATATCTCCTCTGTTGTTCTGCCTCCTCCTGCGTACCATTGTCTTTTCTCTCAAGTTCTTTTGGAAAAGGGGGATGTGCTCAAGTGCCTCTTGTAGAGTCAACTGTATATGAAATCTGTCTATCATCTGCTGGCTGAACTCTAACTGTTCCTTCTTTATGGGATTTTCTGTTTTATTCCCCTTCGTCGAGCAGAGTGCTTGAGGGAAGGGGATGGTAGGGACCTCCTCAGATGGAGGGTTAGAAGAAGGATCCTGGCCCTGGGAAGGACTGAAATCCATGCAAACATCATCATTCAACACACGTGGAGTCGGAATTGATGGAGAAACCTTTCCTTTATTCATTTTTTGGTCTTTTTCTTAGTGTCCAGAGATACAGAAAATGGTAGTACAGAAGGTTGGAATACAGATGGACTCAAAATGGGGGCATTAGTACCACCCAAAAAATTCTCCTTCGCGGCCTCATCACCGCGCTCTGGTTCTTCATCAAAAATGGTGGCTTCAGCACCACTGTCTGCCTCTGGTTCTACGACGGCCTCAGTACTGTCATATGGAAGGTCATCCTTGGTGGTATCAACACCACCGTCATCATCATTGTTGTTGTTAGCAGCATCAACACCGCTTCTCTCCTCATCTGGGGCTCTGGAATCTCCATGGTGTTGTCCCTCAGATGAGCCGCCGCCGGCTGGTTCCCTACCGCTTCTAAGTGACACAAAGTGAGTATCAAACATAGAATGCATATCATTCAAATAAGCACTAGGAGTGGTATCCTCTGTAAACTGTACATGCTTAGACTTCCTCTTCAAGTTATTCGGATTCGGCTCGCTCTGTGCAGGTATGGCGACTTTCCCTTTGATTATGTCCCTCATTTTCTGCCGGAATTCATCCATTTCTCGCCGGAAGGATGCTTGCTGTTCGAAGAGCAAGCGGGCGAGATCATCAAGTGCTGGGTTCTCCAAGACGGGTGTGGAAGAATCGAGAGTGTTCCCTTGCTGGAACTGAGGTTACTGGTGAGGTTGGGAGAACTGCAGTTGGTAGGGCTGCTGCCGCTGCCTCCACTGTTGTCCCTGCCAGGTGTGACGAGTTTGCTGATACGGCTGCTGCTGTTGTTGGGAGTATTGGGGCTGCTGGTGTTGGCTATTATGATTGCCCTGAGCTGGAGGCTGCTGCTAGGATGAGGAACCTCCGGTGGACCAACAGAATCCTGGGTGATCACGACGAATCCCAGGCTGCTGGGGGTACCGATCGTACCATATCTCGTTGACTTTCATCAATGGCTCCTGCTCGAAGGGTGGAGGTGGTAGTATTGCCAAAGGTTGATCCGGTTGATAGACCACCATCTGAGTGTCCTGAGATGGTGGCTACTGTGAGTAGTGCGACAACTGTTGTACCGGCACCTCCTGGACATGATGAACTTGGCAGTATGCTGGAGGTGGTGGGGTAGAACGACTACCTCTGGTCAGCCAATGACTTGGGAGGCGGATGTGAAGATGATTGTGCCTCCTGAATACTCAAGATGTGAGTTTTCAGGTCACTCATGGTCTTTGCCAACTGGTCTATCTGTGCTAGACCTTGGCCCTGCTTCTTCTCTAAAATCTCGATGCGGTCCAATTTCTCACTAATTATACCCATATCAGATACTGATGATTCATCTTGTGCTACTGCTGCTGATGAAGTGTGGGGACCAGCATCGATGCGGGTGATCCTCTGGTATGATCCTGCTCCTTGGGGGGGTTTCTGCTGTATGTAGACTCCGGCTTGGGTCATCACTGTAGAGTTCTCTGCCATTCCTTCATAAATAGCCCAAACGTCATCTTCACCCTTTGAAAAGTAAGACTCCACAAGAGGCATTTACAAGCCCCTGCAGCTCCAGTGTCAGCCCACAAAAGAAACTCTGAACCAAATTGGGCTTTGATATATCATGATGCGAACACCGGTCAATGAGCTCCCTAAATCGATCCCAAGTCTCATGGAATTGTTCATTCGGAATCATTGTGAAGTTGCTGATCATAGCTCTTGCTGCGTTTGTCCGGCCGAGTGGGTAATACTTATTCAAGTATACAGTCCGGAGCTGCTCCCAAGTGTCGATGTACCTTCCCAAATGTTTTAGCCAATAAGCGGCTTTATTAACCAAGGAGAAGGGGAAGGAAATCATTTTGATGGTATCCTCAGTCACGAACCTGTCATGGATCGTACTGCATATCATTTTGAACTCTTGTAAATGGAGGTGCGGTTCTTCAGTGGCCAGCCCATGAAACTTGGGCAGTAGCTAAATCGTGTGTGGGCGAAGCTCGAAGTCACCGTCGACGGGAGGGAGTCGGATCCATCGGTATGTGAGGGTTGCACCAGGGTTGTGCAACTGCCTCATGGTCCTTGGAGGTGGCCTCTTCTGGTTGGGATCTCTCCTCTTCCCTCTGCATTTGGTATTTCACCGCCCTCATTTCTTTCTTCTCGTCCTTCACGCATCTCCCTCATGATTTCACCCATGACAAATCCCTGGTCTCGGATCTGTCTCTGCATTATTTCCAGGGAGGCTAATAGTGAATTGTTGATGGCCACCTGATCATACCCGTATGGAGGTGGTCTCGGCTCATCTGGGTTTTCCTCTCTACCTTCCATTTCAGGTGTTTCTGCAAAGTCAAAAGAATCCATCTCAGGTGCCGTCAAATGTTCTGGACTCTGTTCTGTACTAAATTCTGATACTACTGGACTGATAGAAGAAGAAGGGTGGTCGAGGGGGAACTGGGTCAGAGAGTGGGTCTAGACTCCCTAAAGCCGATCTAGATGAAAAGGGAGGAGTGCTCGATAGCGGTGCCACCAGACGTGGCCTAAGGGATCTCCTTCCCATCATCTTGATCTAGAGAAAGGCGGATGAAATCTGGAATGCAAACAAGATGTGAAATACAAAACCCCTGTTCACCTACGCAACGCTTGAGCTGATGACCGTGAAGGCTCGGTCTGTTATCTTGTCAAATTTTATTAGGTGATCAATCAATCTATCAGAGCGTTAGAGCGAGCTGTTAGGTACCCTACTTTTCTAGCCGACTAACCCGATCCACGTTAGATCTTTCCCAGCCAGTATGAATTACGGACCGTACCTCGGTTGTTCCCGCAAATTCAATCTGCTAAGGACGTCGCGGTCCGCTTTACCGGTTACCGGAGAGATCCTCACTGGAGAACGACGAACCACGATCAGTAGTCAACCAGAATTTTATGTGTGGCTCTATCCTAGTGTCGGGTCACTCTCTCGCAGCAGATAAATCAAACAAGGAAGGGGTTACTCTCCCCAAGATAGAATTTTTGGTGGGATGAGTTTTAAGGTCGAATTTGCATTAGCAGTCCCAATTTTATTGCTTTCACTTTTTATGTAATTTTCTGAACAAACATCGTCTAACGAATTTTCCAATTTCCTTGTTATTTAAAGTCCAACAAAACTTGGGGAAGGAAAGCGGAAAAGCCGATGCACGGTCAAAATCAATGATGCATGCAGGGATAGAGATGCGTACCTTTTCGCCAACACTCTACATGCAAAGTGATCCACGCATAAATTAAAGACAATAATTAAAACTACCTAGATGCATGCACGAGGAAATCACCCTAAGATGAGTAAATTCTATTAATGTGAAGAACATGTAGCTTCTTCTCTTTTCTCTCCGATCTATGAGGACATAGCTCAAGCTAAGTATAGGGGGTCATATATACTCCGTATATACTTTAGCCATAACTCGTACTTTTGTATTCTTACTAATAAAATGGCTAATTATACGTGTTCAAATTCATTAAAAAAGTTTAATAAAAAAATGTTGATTATTCCTCAAATTTTTTTTGTATTTACTAATTGATAAATCAGGTGCAAAATGTTTGAAAAATAGTTTGAAAATCTTTGTGAAAAATCTTTTGAAAACTATTTGGAAAATGTTCTGTACATGTTTTCAACCTTTGTAAAAATATTTTGGTTTGCAAAATTTATTTTCTTTGTGTGTGAAATAAAATGTGTGAAAAATTACTTGCAAATGGTTTGAAAAATGGTTGCAAAAATATTTTGAAAAATCTATATATACTGTTTGAAAAGCCTTTGCAGAATGATTTTCAAATGTGTGTACATGTTTGTAAAATATTTGTAAAAACTATTTTGCACTATAGTTTTCAAAAATTATTTGTAAAAACCTTTATGAAATAAGTTTGAGGAATACATACATCACAAATCCATTATATACATATACCTATAAAATTGATCACTTACCTTGCAAATTCTTAAAATCCACTTCTTGTAAATATAAGAAGCACTCCCGTGTAAATATTTGTACCTAGTTTTTAGCCAAAAATCTTTGTTATCAAAATCTCAAAAACATTTGCAAAATTAAAACCCAAAATCCTTTTGAAAAATACAAAAAAATGCATATGCATCATCATCTTTTCAAAAATCCATAAAAAATTCAAAACCTTTGAAAATTGCATCACAAAAATATTTTCCGCATTTTGCATAGCATTAGTAATTTTCGGATTGGGTTTGATAGTTGAACGAGTCTAAGTAAAATCCGGAGATTGGAGCTTGGTTGGACCTTAAAATCTACCTAATAACAGGAACCTTATAGGAACTGGGTTTGAGGTACTTCAGGTCTAGTTGACTTAAATCTTTGAGGATCATGAGACTTGATTCAATGGATTCTTGACTACATAAGTAGAGTATTTTGGAGCACACGCACAACTCTTATTGATAATGACCTAACTTGGACACATGCACCTTTCACATGGCTCAACTCAGTTGGAGTGGTGAAGGGATTGGATTTGCCGGTATAAGACGCACACAAGTGGAAACACATGTCCTCCTCTATGGAGGGAAGTGCACCCCAACCCATCCAGTGATGAGGAAGTCTAAAGACAGGAGAGTGTGGGTTGCAATAAAGCTTCAAAAGAGGGATAGTTTACTGGCTCAAGAGGAAAAACTCCCTATGTAAATGTTGTTGTGAATAGTATTTCAAAAAAAATGGACAGGCCTGTACAAAAATAAAATGCCTGCAAAGTATGTACATGTGTTGTAAAGTCAATAAGCAAGCTTGAGTTCCAAAGTCATATCATGTGAGCCTGTAGCTAGATGACTTGACTACACTGGTCTTGCATCCTAGGATAAGTAGCTACACTGGCTACCGTCCATTCTTCTCTTCACCCCCTCCTCTTGAGCTGGTTGCCACTTGAACTTAGAAGGAAGTACCCCGCTCCTCGAGGAAGGAGTCATTGGATTGGGGAATCATTAGGTTGTCATACTGGAGAAGTCAGTCTCTTTGCCATTCTAGTTGGGGAGAGCCACCATCACTTACATTGTACAAGTCAGATTCATAGTCGTAAGGGTTTGCGTATGAGTTGAGATATTTCTGACCTGGCTATTGAGGAGACTTGAGTTGAGTTTTGGGATTCTCAAGGACTGTTGGATTTCAATTCTGTTTCTCATTAAGGTTCCGCCCACACCAAAATTCCAAAGGTCTAACTTAAGCTCCAAACTTTGATTTTGTGAAGACAAGTTTGATAATTAAACTAAATCCACTTTCTTCTTTTTCTTTTCTTTACTTTTCTTTCTGCACTTATTACATAAGTGTTTGCTAGGGACTAGCAAAGGCAAAGTATAGGAGGATGATGAATCCACATTTCATTATCTTTATTCTATCATTTTGACCTCAAAAACCCTGGCAAATGCCTGTAAATACCCTTAATTAGAGCATCTTAGCATTCATGCATGTGCATGTAAATAGTGTATAAAATACTGTATTTAAAGCCAAAATTATATAATAAATAAAAGAAAAGAAAAAGAATAAAATATTGTAAATATTTTATGAGCCAAAACCTCGAGACCTAGGCATCTTGATGAATAGGTCGATAAGGAATAAAGTAGGGGGAGATAAGGGCCAGATACCTATTCATTCTATTCTTTCTATATTTTGGGACCTATTTTTGGTTCCACTTTCTATACCTCAAATAAAGAAACTTTATACATGAAAGTTGTAGAAAATTAATTAAATAAAAATACAAAATTTATTTCGTACAAAAATACTATATAGATAAAAAGTTATGATCTGAATAAAAATCCAAAATACCAACTTCCCATACTTGTATCTTGCAAATAAAAACTCGAAATGCACCAAAATCACCTTTAATTTTATATAATTTAAAATAAGCTATTTAATGAAGTGGTTTCGCATTTGGCGGAGCTACGGTTTGAAAGTTGGGTTTTGGACCCTTATTGTATACTTGTACTGAATAAAATATTCATTTTAATATTTATTCATTATTTTTCATAATTTTATATTTTTATAATTTTGTAAATATTATTTATGATTTATTTGTGTATTAAAATTGGAATAAAAATACAGAAAATACAAAATAAAATACTTGTATAAATAGCATACCTAGGTATAGTACATATACCTATACCCATAAAATTACTATTTCTATTTTATTAAGTGTACAAAATCCATCAGAAAAATAAAATAAAAATATTTTTAAGTATATAAAGATTTTTTATAAATATATAAAATAATAAACAAAAATAAATAAAATAAATATACAAAATAAAAATAAAATAGTAAAATACATAGATATACATACCTATATAGGGTATAAAAAGTAACTTGTAATTATATACCTCATAAAAATCACCAAATAATTCTTTATAAAATAAGAAACATTTTTTTTATAATCTAAAATTAATAAATTCATTTACTATTTTATTTTGATTTTACAAATAATTATGACCTGGAATTTCCTGGTTGGTCCACGTGGACCAACCACGACCAGTCAAGTGTTGACCTCGGTCAACTGCCTGACTGAGGTCTGCCACCTTCTGACAGCGGGATTTTTGCCCCATTTCAAGATATTTTGCGGTCAAATCCCTTCGTCATCTTCCCTCGATCCCTTCTTGGGAAAACTTCCTTGATCATCACTTGCCCACGCCGAACCTTCAGATCACGACAAATCGCCATCATTTGCACGTGGCCCTAGCTTGAAGAAGATGCCACCACCATGAATATATTTGACTCGCCATCTTCAAGCTCGATTTTGAACCCCTTTTGGACCACCATTCTCCTCCCTTTCGTGCTCTACGGGTAGACGGAGGTGACAGCTCCACCACCCTGTCGTTAGGCGAGTCGAGGAAGTCCCGAGGTGGCTCCACCACCTCCGCCAACTCCGGCGTTGAGGTTCTCCTACCTCAGGTCCCCCACCTTCGAGGTTTGCCCTTTTCCCTTTTCTTTTCGCTTCTTTTTATTCCCCGTAGCTGTAGGAGTAGATTAGGATCCTTAGATTCCCTTGTCGTTCACCGAATCGCCCAATCGAACCCCCTCGCCGGAGAGCACCTCCGGTCGGCTCCCATCCGACTTGCTCAGCCTTCCACCGCACCTCCGCAGGGTCCAGGCAGCTTGCCATGGACCCTTTCACCCCTTGTCGCAGGTCAAAGCGCAGCCGAAGCATCTGGAGCGCATTTTGGAGCGCTCGCCGGAGATACCTGGAACCATTTCCTCCGCCACCCACCTGGCGGTGCACTAAAGCTTCTCCGATGACACTGAGCCCTCCAGCACCTAGCTCGACTTCCCAGGGGCACCCAGGGACATTTTGCGCGCTTCCAGACCGCCGGAGACCCGAGATCGAGCTCGGGGAAGTTTGCATCGCCGGCGTTCTTCCCTGTTCCTCCACCTCGCTTCTCCGACGTCCGATCAGAGGCCCGCTCCAGTTTTAACAGCAGTTGTCCGATCTAGGCCCGCATCGACCGTCGATCTCCTTGCCAGAACTGATCCCAGACGATCACCGTCGAACCATCATCGGCCGTCCTTGAGCTGCCACGTGGATAAGTGACGACGCCAGCGCCGTTGGATCGCCAGGCCGTGGGTATTTTGCAGTATACACCCCGGCCATATTGTGTTTTATTTTCAGTCCAGAAACTTTTATTTGTAGTTTAAATATCTTTGTAATATTTCATCCAGACCCCCGTAGTTTACATATTTGCACTTAGGTCCAGTCCATGTCACCTCACGTAACCCGTGCACGTGGGGTGGTTGACATTCTGCAGGGAACCCCCTGGCGGTTTGTCTATTTCATTTCAGTCGATGAACTTTTTAATTAAGTTGTAATATTTTGGGTTAATTGCATCTGAGCCCCTGGAACTTTGGAAAATTGCAAAAATACCCCTGCCAGATCACATGCCTAGTGTGCGTGAGTTGGACATTTTGCATCGAACCCCCTTCAAGTTTGGGTATTTATTTTTAGTCCAGAAAATTGTATTTAACGTTATATATTTTTGGAAAAAATTATAAGTAGGCCCTTGGACTTCTTTGTATTTACGTTTATGCCCTTGACAGCCTTGTATTTTTGCTTGGATGTTTGCATTTCATGCATCATTTTGACTCGAAAAATTACCAAAAAATGCCACAGGCTCCTGTTGCATTGTAGCTTAACGCCACATTTTTAGTTTGCATTTTTATTGCATTTTCATATTTATTAAAAGTCAAAAACATGCATTTTCAGCACTGTTTGCATTAGAAAATACATAAAAATTATACAAAGTCTTTGAAAAATTCCAAAAAAAATAAATTCCATGTGTTTTAGCTTATTTTATTTTCTGACCAAAAATCAGTAAAAATCTCAAAAAAAACCTTAAAAATTAGAAAACCCCAAAAACCTTCATAAAAACATTAAAAATTCTACAAAAATCCTAAAAATGCAATTTCAGTTTATGTATTTTCTCTGATTTATTATCTTTGATCTAAAATTAATTAAAGGATTTTTGGATACTGTTTTATATTTTTAATCCTCATTTTAATTTTGACCAGTAGCTTATTTCATTATTTACTAGTATTTTTTACTTTGAAAATACCAGAAAAATTAGAAAAATCTCGACAAATCACAAAAATATTAAGAAAATATAAAAATACCAAAAACATTTTATTTCCTTATTTTTGATTATTTTTTACCTATTTTTATAAATCATGTATCCCTCCTTTTCTTACTTTATATATATCCCACTTAAAGAAAAAGAAAATATAAAATTAAAAAATATAAACAGAAAAGATAAAATCATAAATTAAAAATCCAAATACAAAAATAGATAATTAAAAATTAAATAAAAAATATATATATAATTAAAAACCAACAAAAATTTGCACATTCATAGGCAATTGCTCACTTTCACGTTGATTTTTGTTTACTCCTGCCTTGTTCTATCTTGTTTGCTCCCTAAGTTCGACACTCTACACACTCGCACTATACACACTTATTGTAGCGTTATAGTAAATTTTAACTCCACCTTGCTTGTCATTATTTGATTGATACTGTGGGTTAATTGTTGATTTAATCGGGATTTACCGAGGGTCGTCGCAGCGACTTTGTCTCCGCCTTGTGTAAGACATTTAGACCCCTGTGATTTTCAGTTAATCAAGTCACCCCCTCCTTGTTTGATTTATCTGCAGCGAGAGAGCGACCCGCACCTTAGGATAGAGTAATGAACCTCGGATTCATCATGTTAATTTCCAGATATTAATCCCCTTGCTTAAATTGAAATCAATAAAAGTCAAATGAATTATTGTATATATCTGGGTCTTTAAATAAATTAAAAATGCAAAAAATGACAAAAGCAAAAAAATTGCAGTGTTTTTATACCTTTAAAAACGCTCAAAAAATATTTCTCCCTTCATTTGACCTTGTTTGTGTTTTTGGTCAACATGAAACTTGCAGATGTCATCAAGATCTACAAGTTTCATGTTTTGAGTTTTTCTAAATTCGACCTTTTTCTTCTTCTCTCGAGTTTTTCATCTGAATAACCTTGTTGGGCCACGTGGCTCCTTCTGGTTGAGCCACGTGGCCCACTTCCCCTTCTGCCATGCACCCTCCACTTTCCACCGTTCGATTCGCATCTGATCTTTCAATCCCTGCCGCACGGTCGTGCTGCACTTCCAGCCCTCCGATCTACACCTACGCGCTCCCATCTCAGTCGTTGGTTCCCACATCTATTTCCACCCTCTGATCGAACCCAGTTCACATCAAGATCGCCTGATGTAGCCCTTGCATTGAACGTTGGATCATTAGATCCAATGTTGACATGCATCTTGCCCACAACCATCGATTGCGTCCTGATCGATTAGACCAAGGCCGCATCTTCACACCCTTCTCCGGACCATTGGATCGCAAGATCCAATGGCCAATCCTTCATCTCCAACCTCCAGACACCTAAGTTCTCCACTACGCCAACCTCACCCCTTCCCATTTTCGCCACTTCCTCAACATCCCCCTCATCTCCATGACCACATTTAGTCAAAGCATGTTCATCCGTGGCCGTCGTGTGCCGCTTAGATCGCAACGTCTCCCTCCCTCTCTCTCTACATCGCCATCACAACCATGACGTCCACCACCGGATCATCCAACCTCTCCTCCTCAAATAAGCCCTCATCACCGTAATTTCTCCTCGTCCACCTTGACGCGGGGCTTGGCCCAGCATCTTTCTGCCTCCCCGTAATAAGGGGGGCGGATCGACGATGCCACGATAACCACACCCCCGACGTCGACCCTTGGCCATGGTAGGCCAGGCCTCCAGCTCTCACATGCCGGCGAGCTGCTCCCCATGGCTAGGGGAGTCCAGCGATGACCGGAGCGCCACCGACGCTCACCCGAAGTCGGTATAGTCGCCTAATTCTCCAGGTAAGACTTCTTAATCTGACATTGCTTTTTCTCCCCATTTCTATGAATTAATTAGGAACTTCCATGTGCAACCACCTTCCATTGATCATACTATCTTCTCCGCCTCACATCCACCATCTTCATCATGCCCTCCGATCATTTTTATTGTCTTCCATAACCTCCGTCCACACCATCCATCTGTTCCGCCCTTCACAGTAGAGGAGCCCAAAGAGCCTCCACCTTCTCCAGCCGCCAAGTCTCCCATTCCACCCACTTCGTACCAAAAACACGAGCTTCGGTTATCTACTAACATTGTAGGTGCTACTTTGCTCAATGGTCGGAGCCTCTGTCGGAGCTCATTTCTCAAGCATCACCTCCAGCGTACGGGCGTCACCATCTTACTCCAGACAGCCTAGCTTCTTCTCCAGCATCTGATCTTCATCGCCAACACTTCCATACTCACTGCCAAACACCAGATGTCAGATCACGGTTGGGTAGAGCTAAGAGACCATTGCCGGATCACAACCAAGTCCACTGCACGAGGCGACGACGAGTAGGAACTCGATGAGCAGTTGTCGTCTGATCTTCAAGATCGGACGACCCACGGGAGGCCAGACACCGCTACGACCTTCACTCTGAGCCTATAGGTTTGTGGCATCCGAATCAAGCCAAAGCGTCATCAATCGACACGTGGTCCGAGCAATCGTCGAGCCTGCTCAGCCTCACCCCGAGCCTGCGCCTACCACCGAGCCTAGCCCCATGCGCCTTAGTCATGTGAGGGCTGGGCAAATTATAGGGGGGGCGTACTAGCTTCTCCAATTTGCAAAAAGGTCCAATGAGCACATGCATACGACGCACGCTTGGGATTAATTGCAACAAACCCCCCTTCGGGTTCCAATAATTGCAATTTAGTCCTCGTGCGTGTGGCTAAATGACTGGGAAGGCCTCACAACTTTTCTTATTTACAATCAAGTTCTCCTAGGGACCTATTTGCAATGTTTTTCAATTTATTTTTTATGTTTTCTTTGTGTTTATGCCCCTGGACTCCTTTGTGATTATCTTGAGCATCCTAGCTCCGTTTTCGTTGATTTCAATTGCATTGTGAAGCTTATTTCAATATCTTTCTAATGGCATGATTTGATTTCTGATTTTACAATTAGGCTCCAGATGATTAACTCTAGCTACATAGTATCACATACCTAATGATTTTCATGCCTCTAATTAACTTAACAATAAAATTTGTTTTGTAAACCTTTTCTGAAATTGATCACTTATTAATAGCTCATTGATTCGATCTGATTAGGGCATATTTACATAACTTTATTTTCACTTGCATTTCATGGCATTATAAAAACAAACAAAAATTGTCGGCTTCATGTGTCCTTGCATCTTGACCTATGAGTTCTTAATTCGTCACTTATTCTGAATAATGAGATTCTAAATAGATGCTTAAGAGGCTCGTGTCCCTGAGTTCAACCTTGGGCTTGCCCAAGTTAAATAAAAATTGACCGCTTTGATTTAATCGACAAATTCATTAGCGGTTTTTGATGAACCCAATTTAGCCCGACTGCAATGACATTAGAAGTATTAATTCCACACTATTAAAGTGTTGATTCCCGGTTTGTCATAGAGACACGCCTGAACTCTCTTCAGACTACTGTCTTATGATTAGTTGTTCTCCATTGAGGACTTCACCGGGTAGCCGGTAATCGGTCTGAGACTTCCTTAGTAGAGTGGGCAGATCGGGTAGCCGGTAAACGGTCCGCATCCATACTGGCTGGGAAAAACTAGTTGTGAGATTGGGACAGTCTCCTAGGAGCATTGGGTTCCTAACAGCTCGCTTAACTTCTTCGATAGATTGATTTATCACCTAACTCTAAAATAGACAAGATTATGAGACCGAGCTTTCACGGTCTTCACTGAGTTGAGTAGATGAATTGAGGGGTGTGTTTTGCTTTGTGTATATTGTTTGTGACTGATTGTATGCATACTCGATCCTTCCGTGCATTTACACCTTTTTCTTTGCATAGCTTGAGTTGAGTATCGTGTTCTCCCAATCCCCGTCTTTTGTTTCGGAGATCGCTGACTGGAATGGTTTTAATCCGACCTTCCAGATCCCTCGTACCCTCCAACCGGTCCACCTCCCTTTTTCCAGGAGGACTTTCCTCCTGATTTTTTTGTATATCCGCCTAACCATTATTTCAGGTATCGGACTTTGATTTTCACCCACCCTCATTCCACTCACTCGATCCTGGGATTTTGGAGTCACCTTTCATGATGTCCACACTTGAGACCCTAAACCAGATGATGAAGCATATGAATTCGAGGGTTAGCAATCTATTTAACATAAATAAGAGCCAGAATGCTGCTCCACTATTTGATGGTATGGATTCACTTGAGGATAATCATGAGAGCTTGCAATCACCCAAAATACAAAAAAATGAGAAAATATTAAAAATCCAAAAATATTTGGGAAGACACATTGTTGATTCATTTTATGCGGATAGGGGACCCATGCCAAACCATTTTCCCTGGGGATGTCAGCGGGTCAGATTTGGGGCGGGTATTACTATTCCCAAACCCATACCCATTTACAATATCACTACCCATACCTGCCCATTTATTAAACGGATAATTTCTAGCGGGTACCCATAAACTCATCGGATACTCGTGTACCCAATGGGTACCCATATCTTCGACATGGTAAATCTTAAGTTATTTATAAATGTATACAAGATTTTCACAGATAGACGAAATAGAGTGAGATCATGTAATATGTCAATTCATAAAGATGTGTAATATATAGAGAATATTAAAGGTTAATATATGTTAAGTGTTCAACTCTTTTGTGTTGATATTTTTTATTTACTAAATATACAAAAAGTTGGTTGAATATGAATAAATGGATGGAGAGGAGAAAATTGAGTCGATAAATTATACATGTATATCGATCGTATTAGATATGAAATGGATTTGGAGCTAGTTTGATTAAAATAAAACATACACATCTATCTTTATATATTTTTTTTATTCGGGTTTGGGGCGAGTTCGGGTTCGGGTACCCACAAGGCAATCCCAAACCCATACCCATACCCGCATGGGTAGTCAATTCAAAACCCAAACCCGTCCAAAGTAAATGGGCGGGTTTTGGGTCCTTAATGTGGCGGATTTGGGTCGGGTACCCAATGGGTAGACCCAGATTGACATCCCTAATTTTCCCACACAATCATTCACCACATGTCCCACCTTTGACCCCGATGATGCCACGGTACAGACTGCTCTTAGTAATCCTCGTGTATATGATGATTCTGATTTCCTCCCTTGTATGGAGGAGGTCTAAAAAGTTCAAAAAAATATTGACTGAACCAGAAGTGGTGGACACCATTCACGAGATCATTAAAGCCCCACTTTACAAGGCCATGACCTATCTATCTGCTCCTCAACACAAGAAGAGAAAGTGGAGGAGCATATCTGAGCGTCACATCTTGACCATGGCCACTGCCCACGCCATCTCCCACCGTCCACATTCTAAGAAAGGGAACACTGCCACACCTCTTGTAAGTTGCTCCATCTATGACTATTCTTGTGATAACACTCTCCTTAATGGTGGTGTGTCAATCAATATAATACCCTTCTCTATGGTACAATCTCTCCATCTTGGGCCTCTCAAGAAAACCAGGATGATAGTTCAATTTGTTGATGGATCTATCAAGAGGCCGAAGGGTATTCTAGAAAATGCAATCATTCTTATCCAGGGCATGAACTCCACTTCTAATTTTGTCGTACTGCCCATGGAGACCTCCACCCTTGTGGATCCCCCTCCAATCATCCTGGGATAGCCTTTCCTCACCTTTGTGAGAGCCATTATCGATTATGGATCAGGAGAGATTCGCTTCTGTTCTGATGTAAGGAGCGATGTATTGATCACTATACCCATCACCGACCAGAGACCTGAATCCCATGAGAGTGTGCCTATGTTAGCCAACCCTAAGGACTTTGACCTTGATGATAATATCAGATATTTTTGTTGTATGTTGGATGATAATGAGACCCAAGAATTCCTCTTCAAGGAGGAAGACTAGGAAAGCATAGGCCTTGGAGTTCCCCCTTATGGTACGTGGTGATGCATTGATAACATCTGCAGGATTTACACAATAGACACCCTAGAGCGGAAGGCAGACTCTGAGACTAGACAGGATGGACATGATTTGACTACTTTCACTGATGAGTTCGTTCCTATTAACCTTGATTTAGATGAGACTAATAAAGACAAATTTGATTTGATTGCTTTTATAAAGGAATTCGGGCTTTTTGATGAAGATGATGATCCAGTAGAGGCTCATCAGGCTGGAATTGATCTTACTTTTTCTGATAATGAGTTTGAGCCTTTTGCTTTGATATTTGCGAGACTTCCCAAGCAAGACATGACCACAGTACTTCCACTGACCGTATCGAGCTTGAACACTCTAAAACTGTTGAGGATACATTCTTGGTCGATCCTAGTCAGTTTATGTCTAATATTGACCCCAATATCTACCCATACCTTATCAGATTCATTCCTCAGCGATCTCACAAGAAGGTTCGCTTTCGACCTTCTTGATCTTTGCATATCCACTCCTCTTGTATATTCTTTCATTTCATTCTTTCTTCTCATGTTTTATCGTTCACCCTTTTCGTGTGTGTGTGTGTGTGTGTGTGTATGCTATACTTAGGATGTTCTTTATCCTAAGTATATGGGGGTGAATGATTTGTGTTGATCATATTCGTCCAGTTCATCACTCCTATTGTTGTTAATACTTAGGGATACTCTACCCAAAGTATAAGGGGAGTGATGTTGCTCATATCGTCTCTTTTGTGTTTTTATTCTTCTGTTCTCTCGATTGTCCCCTAACTTGTTGATATTCTATACTTAGGGCTATTCTACCCTATGTATAGTAGGGCAAGTCGAGTCATTGAGTCCGTACATTCTCTTCATCGATTTTTTTCCCTTTTGTACAATCTTCTATACTTAGGATTACTTGATCCGGATTACTTGATCCTAAGTATAGTGGGGATCACCGATTTCTATTCTTTTCATCTTTTCTTTGAGTCGTTGTAGCATAGGAGTCTTTTCACTTTTCTATACTTAGCACGAGTTATGTCTTCCTTTGCCGCTCTCTGATCACTATGAGGACATAGTTCGAGCTAAGTATAGGGGGTGTCGTATATATTGTATATATACTTTTGACATAACTCGTACTTTTAAATATGATTATTTTTTGGGATATGTATATAAATTTGTTAAATCCACATGTGTATATAGACTTTGATTACCTTTTATTAAAAAAACCAAAACCAAAAATAAAAAATCCAAAAACAAACAAAAAACAACAAAAAATATAATAATAAATAAATAAATAAAACAAAAAATCATTGTATATACTTATATATATTTTACTAACCCTTTTTCCTTTAAAAATCCTTAAAAATTACAAAACTATATAAAATTTCAAAAAAAACTTTTTTTACATGTGCATCATTTTTTTCTTTGTTCTTTCCAAAAGTTCATAAAAAGTTTAAAATTATAAAATTATTTCAAAAAAAATCTTTCTTTTTGCAATGTACATATTTTCTTGTATTTGCATTTTTTAGGATAGTATTGATATTTAAACTAAGTCCGGAATAAAATTGAAGAATGGATCTTAGTTGGGCCTTAATCCACTTAATTTCAGAGGAACCTTATAAGAATTAGAATTAAGACTTTTCAGGTCCTAGTGACTTAATTCTTTGAGTCCATAAGACTATGTTCACATGTCGTCTTGATTAGTCTAAGTAGAATACTAAACAACACACGCATGATTCTTTCAGACTGTGGCTTATCTTGGACAAGCACTCTACAGGTAGCTCTTCATGGAGGAGGTAGTGAGGAGTCAGAATCTTTTGGCTTAGAGTAGCATACAAGGGTAGTACATCTAGGCGGAACCTCTCGTTTTCCTCTAGTAGCATTGAGGTCTAAAGACAGGATGATATGGGGTTGCAATAATGCTCCAAAAGAGGGATAGTCTACTAGCATAAGAGGAAAAACACCTTATGTACACGCTGCATCTTGTATATATTTTCAAGAGAGAGAGAGAGAATGCAGAATATCCAAAAGTGGACATGCCTAATTGAAAAGTAAAATGCTTGTCGGAGTGTATGTACAAGGATAAAGAAAAAAATATAATAATAAGAGCTTCAAAGTCAAATTTTTCTAAGCTTGTAGCTAGATGACTTGGCTACATTGGTCATGCATCCAAGGATAGGTAGCTACACTGGTTACCATCCATTCTTTTCTCCATCTCCTCTTCTTGAGCTTGTTGTACTTGAACTTAGAATGGAATATCCCTGCTCCTCGAGGAAAGAATTGCTAGACCGGGGGACTGGAGTTAACTTGTTGAGAGAGGTTGTTTCTTTGCTACTTTTGAGATGGGGAGCTACATTTCACTTAAACCGTACAAGTAAAGATTCATAGTCATAAGAATTTGTGTATGTAGACTTGTTTAGACCTGACTGTTGAGGAGACCTTACTAGGAGTCTTGTGAAACTTAGAGGCTGTTAGGTTTTAAATCTATTTCCCAATAAGATTCTGCCACACTAATAATCCAAAGGTCTGACAGAGCTCCATACTACAATGAACATAAGTTTAATAATCAATATTGTCCTAATTTCTTTATTTTTCCTTTCTTTTTATTTTATTTACTTATTCTTTCAATTAAGTGTTTGCTAAGGTACTAGCAAAGGTAAAGCATAGAGGGTGATGAGTCTGCATTTCATCATCTTTATTCATTTATTTTAGCTTAAAATCGCTTATAAAATACGTGTATATAATACTTACTACATATTCTTACTAACTTGTATTTTTGTGTAAATATTGTACATTTATTACTATTTTAACCTAAAATAAATAAATAAAGAAAGAAAAAATAAAGAAAATAAAAAAAACTTGTATATATGTAATAGATACAGGCTGACCCAAACCCCGAGAGAAGGTCAAGACTTGACCTGATCGACCGGGAAAAAAGTAGGGGAAATGTGTTGTAAATATTTTTCTATGTATATTTGTATAATTACATTATTTAATTTGTACATAAATTGACCTCAAATTAAATAATTTTCAAAACAAAAATTATAAATAAAAATGTTCCCTAAATAATAAAAATAATTGTAAAATAAAATCATGTACACAATAAAAGCAACCACACTTGGAAAAAGTTGTAAAGCGATAATTGAAAGACCATTCCGACTCCATATGAACTAGAATAAATCAAACTCACTTCCATTGTATTCTAAATTAAATTATATTTAAACTTGCTATGATTTCATAATTTTTGGAGTTATGGTGTGAAAGATGGTTTTCGGGGGTGGTTTGTGCAATTTTACCATTTAGTTGTACATATTGTATTTGTAAATAATTGTAAATATTTTCAAATAATTAATTAAAATAAAAAATAAAAAATAAAAAAAAAATTAAAACTAAAAAAACTAAAAAACAAATTTCCTTGTTTAATTATGTATATAATGTACCATATGTATATAGTATATGTATATAGTTAAATCCCTTAAATAACCCTCACAAAAAAGAAAAAAATGACAGTTATTATTTAATTAGATAAAGTGACAAAATAAATAAATTATTTATTTATATAGATAATTTTCTCCACTAATAACCACTAACCTTTTTCCTTGTCTTCCTCTCATTTCAAATTTTGAATTTCAAATTCTTTTCTTTTCCTATTAATATGGCTCCTCCTCCCTCATTTCAATTTGATCAATCTTTTGGAGAGGAGCTTATTTTTCCGAGAGCCATCTTGTTGAAGAAGAGCGCCCAATCTCCGAGTCATCCGGTGACAATGAAAAGACCCTCATCGACGTGATTACGGCATTCGTCCATTCCGATCCATTTTCTTGTTCTTAACCTAGGTTAATCGTAGTTTAATTTTTTGCATTTTTATTTTCATTATCATTTTTCTCTCCAGATCTTAGAATCCATTACCATGATTTTGCCCGATCTAATTTTCACCTTCACATCTCAATCTATTCACGTTCTTATTCTATCTCACATAATCTATCCACTCCGATTACGCACGGTGATCGGTGACCCGGATCCATCTTCTACATCGCAAGGATCCACATCCACACACAATTTTCGCATTTGATTTTGGATCGAGTTGTCATGCTCGAGTCAGATATCATTTTTTATCTATATTTTATTTGCTGAAACAAAAAAATTAATTACATAAAAAATTCATTTACTTTTAAAAAAGAATAAAAAAATCTACAGTTTCTGTTTCTTTTTTTACAATAAATAAAAATTAAAAAATTCTCCAATTTCCTTTTAAACAAATATAAAAAAAGGTAAAAAAATATTACAAAAAAACTTGCAGTTCAGTTTCTGTTTTGCAAAAAAGAAATAAAAAAGATTTTTTGTGTCTACTGTTTCTTTAAAAAAATAAATAAAATAAAAAAAGTAGGCGTTGCTCCGCCCGGGAGCAGCCATGTGCACCGCTAAAAGCCCTTCCGCGCAAGAGTAGCCTCCCATGCCTCTACAAATCCGATCGCTTGCCACTAGACACTCCATCTCCGCTCATCGGCCATGCGAGGGCATGTGTCACCCTCTGTCAGAGAAGCTGCCACCAGCGATGCCCTCCACCGTCGGTCATGAGCGCATGGGGTGTGTGTCAGCTCCTCTGCTCAGTTCAAACCTGCTTGGAGCTCGTCGATGCTCCCGTACGAGGAGCACATCTCCGCATGCCTTGAGCGACCGACCATGCGTCCTACGTGGGCTGATCATCCTCCCACCGTGCCAGAGCAAACCACTAGTTGCTCCTAAGTGTGGCCGCCCACCTTCGATCCACGGCCTCGCCGTAGAGACCATCGCCACCTCTACGCAGCACTCCTTCCGTCGCCCCTAGCAGCGAAACACCACCGCACATCTGAAACAACCCTGTCGCGCATGTCAGCCCCCCTTCATTCATCGCCCATCCACCGTCCATCGCAGGAGCATCATTATGCACTGCCATCCGTCGATCCTCCGACTAGGCTTCCTTCCACTCGTCGCCTGAAGCAGCCCACCGACCATCGCAATCCCTGCTCCGTCACCATCCCACCACGACCTCGCCTCTGTCGACACCCACCGCATGTGCAACAGCCATCCAATTCGTCCGCCCTCGTACCGTATGTGGAAAGGAACAAGAGGGGCAGCGCCTGCCTTTGTTTGCGGGAGAAGCAAGGGGCAGTGGCTCCCCTGTGACCCCTCTTGGCATTAACAAAGAGAGCTAGGGCACCCCAATTTTAAAAAAAATGGAGAAATTTCAGTTCAGCCCCTTTGGCATTTCCAAATTGCAATGAAGTTCTCTCTAGAGCAAGTCATGTGCGCCACACCCACCTTCTAGGTAAATTGCGGCATTTCCCTCGCATTCTATTTTGTTATTTTTTATGCAAAAACAATAGCTATTTGCAAATAAGTCCCTGAATTCCAGACCTTTATTTTCTTTTTTTCTTATTGAAATAAAAATCATTTTTTGTCAATAAATTCCTCAAAATTAGTTTAGATTATTGTTTTGTGTCTCTTCATTGTATGATTTTTATTGAATTTTGTCATCATTTGTTATTTTAAAAAAAAATAAAAAATATGGCATTTTTCCCTATTTCAACTTTGAAAAATCATGAAAATTCAAATATTGCTTCAAAAATTCTAAAAAACAGAGTACTTTTATTTTTGTGGTTTTATTTTCTGTCTAATTTTCGTGCATTAACTATTTTTATAACTCAAAAATACAAAATACTAAAAATCTAAAAAATCATATAAAAATGTAGAAAAATCAAAAAATGTGATTTAAGTTCCTTTTTGTAGATAAATTCCTCTAGTTTTTAAGAAAAATAATTTCTGCAATTTTTTATTTAATTTTATATTTTTAAATTGCAAAATAATCATATTTATTCATTATTTTTATTATTCCTTATTTGTATTCATTTTCAAAATCCTAAAAAAAATCTAAAATTTCTGAAAAATTACAAAAATAATAGAAAATTTACAAAACACAAAAATATTTTATTTGGAAGTTTTTAGCATTTTTATCATATTTGTAAAATAAAAAAACATTTCTTTCATGTATAAATCATTTGATTTGAAAATTAATTATTTTTTGAAAATAAAAATTTACAAAATTAAAAATCATCAAAAATTGATATCCAAAAAAAATAGAAACAAAAAAGTTTAAAAAAATAAAAAAGATAAAAATTTCACAAAAACTAAGGTAATTAGCATTTGAGATTCCCTTTTTTTAATTGATTTTTTTCAATTATTTGAATAACCCTTGGGAATTGTAGCCTCATTGAGTTCAATCCTCTTGCTATACAGGTTAACTAAATAGTAAAATTTCTCTCACTATATTTTTTGTAAATATTTTATATCTTGATTTGTGAATAAAAAACACATTTTTTTTATTTGAGCTTGGAGTTTTAGGGATTGCAACGACTATATTAAAATAATAATTACCCCTTGAAATTCTCACTCAACAAAATGGCGTCGTTGCTGAGGAGGCACGGCGAGGGTAGTTAGGTTTCGCTTTTGACCTACTATTCTTGGTTGTACATATTTGTTTATTTTTTTTATATTGATGGTCTAATCAAGGTCTATACACCATGGAGTTGGTGTGCATGCAAGGGCATATGAGTAATACAATCTCTCAAAGGGATCATACAGGTTCATTACTGAACCGGAAGACATGATCTCACTCATGAGATATTGAGAATCAATTTCCATGCACGGTTGTCTCACGTTGGAAGCTTGGCTGAATTTGTATGTTTGATCATACTTTTGGAAAGTATATGATCAATACTTGGGTATGATATATGCTTTTGGAAAGCATATAAATACCTAGGTATGATATATGCTTTTGGAAAGCATATAAATACCTAGGTATGATATATGCTTTTGGAAAGTATATGATCGATACACACTCCAAATGATCAAATGAGAAACTTAATGATAAAACTCTGAAGGAAACAGTCTATGTAAGATCTAAAACTTCGGGTTTATTCTAGGTCTTCTAATATGCAGGAAGCACATGTATTACAAATGCCTGAGGGTGATGTGATCACAAACGATTGTATAACCATGACGCTTCCATTCCGAGGGAGTAAGAAACATGTCTAGATTTTAGTGATCCCTCTTAGTAGAGAAGTAATTTAATCTTGGTTCAAATGTTGGACAGTGATCTGAATATGATTCAGATACAATGAGAATATTAGATTTATAGCTTTGATTAATCAAACATATATGGGAGTTCCCCAAGATCTGGATTTGAGATGAGATATCAATATCCAAGTCACTATATGTGGAACGTACAATCACCATGTCCTTATCTCCAATTATCCACAGAGAAAGCACATTATTCTTGAAAGAGTTCAGGATTGATTTTATTGATGATAAGTATCTAAGCATTGAGGAAAACTAATAATCAAATGTGATTTAATTATCATGAATAATATGAATTTGATTCGTATTATTTGTCCATATAAGGAGAGTTATCTAACATAATTAAATCTGATTTAATTATCAAATATGAGAATAATGTGAATGTGATTCATATTATTTGTTCTCATGAGAATGGACATCTAAGATGATTAAATGTGATTTAATTATCAAGGATATGAATAGTGTGGATAGCATTATCCATATTATTTATTGATATTATAAATGTGATTTATAATATAATAGAGAAAGAGATCATTGTAATTTTTATTTATGAATTAATATTTGATGTGAATTGGATTCATAGATGCAATTTACAATTTATATTGGATGTGCGAATAAGATTCACATTTTTCAATGGCATGTTTAAAATTGTCACAAAATAATTTAAAATTATTTTGGTGAATAATTATGCTAATTTTTTTAAGAATTAAGATCTCAAGAAAATTAGAATAATGAAGCCTTCTTGTCATACAAGGGTGGACGATCAAGTTGAGCTCTCTCAACTTGGTGGTCGTCCACCCCATATATGGAATGGGGCTCCTTTCATTCCAATCCATTCCATCGTTGTTGATTTGATATAAACTAAAATATGTTGACTGATTTCAATATAAATAATTTATTTTAAAGCCAACAAATTTTTTGTTGGTAATTAATACATAATAAAATCATAGCCATTGACTGAAAGCACAAATCAATGGTAACCATTGCATTTGTGTGTGCCCATGGATTGAGATCCATGGAAATCCAATTAGTATAAATAGATGGGTAGCCCTAGCTTTTATTTTACAACATGAAAGACAACAACTCTCTCTCATTTTCTCATGGCCTTCCACTCTCTCTCTCTCTCTGAATAATATGATCGTCCATATTATTGACCTAGAGGATCTCGCACTCGTCACGACACTGTTGTGTTGTTGGATCGGATGCTTGTAAATCTATGTCTTCTTCGGTGCACCTCGCTCATGAATAAGACGTCAGATCTTGTGAGATGAGATCAGGAGATTTGCCGCTTGGATCATCAATGCGGAATACGGGAAGCACGCAATTCATCATCGTGCCTGCAAGTACGATCTACGTCGGATCGGACTTGAAACAGGAGGTCTCTTCATATAGAGACACGATCACAATCATGCATCAAGAGGTAAACCTAATACTTGTTTGTGGTCTTGATGAAAGTGCTCTTGGATAATGTGGTTTCATCTGTTTAAAAATTTTGAATTATGTTGCCTAGAGCAACTAGTATGACTAGTTGCTCCCGATTGCATATGATGCGATCTTCATGCTTCCATGATGAGCTTAAGGTTTTCTACATAAACTTTAAGTGGTATTAGAGCCTTGGTCAGATCTTGGATGAGATCCAAAACCCTGGTTGAATAAGATTCATGTTTCGGATGCACGCGAATCATTGTTTTTACATTGGATGCAAGATTCGAATCGATTTTTTGCTAAATTAAAAACCTTCTATTTGTGCACTATTTGGGAGTGTTTTTTGGTTATTAATATGTATTTAGAATTTATAAATATGTCACAAAAATAGTATCATAATATTGATATCAAAAGTACATGAAATTGATTCGAAGAGTTCCCACCATGAAAATTGTTTTACATGTATTCATGGATCTGTAAGAAAATTATTTTTGCTTACTATTTTACCATAATGAAATATGAAATAAACACATGAATAAAATATAGAATCAAAACAACAAACTGCTGGAATTTATTTCGCACGATTCCGGCTCCGTTTTCCCTAGATATTTCATATTTAGTGGAGATGGGTCGGAAGATGATTAGATCATCAAATCTCTTTGCTTAATGTATTTATAATTAATAAAATAATGGAAAGTATGAATTTGACTTGATTAATTATGATGCATAATAATTGTTAAAAAATCAATTAATCATCATAGGTCATTGAATGTATGTTTCATGAAAAGCTCAGTATATCCTATAATAGCTGTAGGACAATCTTTACATGCAAAACATTGTTACTTGAATAGGATTGGGGATTTGTTGAGCAAATCTCCTTATAATAATAATCCAAATGATTTTGAAAAATATTATATGGTATAATTTCGGTTGAAAGGTCGAATATTATCTCAAATAAAAATGATCAAATCACATTATCCTGAGCTTAGGTGGATATAGTGTCTAGTCAGGGATCGTTGGCGTAGCAGGTTTCTCCATGAGCGGTCTGTACCCCATCCTGTGCATATTGGCCATGACAATAGGTAAGGAAAGGACAATACTTGAAATGATCATAATGAATTTTTTCTAATTATTAAAATTTGACTAATATGTATTTTGAGATTATACCATCTTTCAAGTAACAATCAAGATTCTTTGTTGGTTAATTGTTTGAATTGATAATTGATTTAATATAATTGAATTAATTAGATCCAATCAAAACTTAAATTCCATTATGAACGGAGTTGTAAATTCCCTTGGAAGAATTAATTATGGGAATATGATTCATAGTAATTAATTAAAATTTGAACATGATATGGAGGATCACATAAGTGGCATCCACGACCTCCCTCAAGGCAAAGTGTTCCATCGTCATCGATTATATGTAGGAGAAGCATGTCTGAAGTGACAACTCCTGCATACAAACGCACATGGATTGGGCTCTTTGCTTCTCGAAAGAGTAATGTTGTATGTGTAATGACCCCAATATCGATTCCTCATACTATTGGGCAATATTAGATTGCGCATATTGATTTATATTACTATTGATGGTTGGTTCAATTAACGACGGGTCAACATCGCCTTAGGGGTTGTAGGTCCAGGTGTTAAAGATCGAATTGGAAAATACAAGTTAGACTTGCAAGGCAGAATGAGTTCCTGCTTCTTTTTATCTGAGTTGCCAGTTCTCATATTATTAAGATGTAATAAAGGTAGAAAAGGAAATCCCAGATCTTGTTAGAGATAAAACGGTAAGTATGTCTCTTACTCTGAAAGTGAATAAGGGAATGAACTTTAAGAGTTGACAAGACAATACAACTTTGATATAATACCCTTACTCAAAGTAAAATATGTATTTATGCAAATTATCTTATTTCAGATAAACTACATTAAACCCACTCAAAACTATACTCAATAATAACCGGTAAAATATCATGGATTGGATCCATGATCAAGATATTATACTTGCAGTTGGACACATAATGTATATAATTGCAATGTGAAGTTTCATCATAATAATGAGGAATAACAATTCAATATACAATAGGACAACAACCGATCATATGTATGTCTCTATAGTCTTGATGTCTCATCGAATGTGCTTTATAAGTATCATGTCGATGATGATCGAAAATCCTTATAAAACCTAAGATATTTTGGCATACATATGTGCGCTCAACATTTAATCTTGAATGACATGGTTTACTACATTATGCAGAATGTTGGCTCGATAAGATGACGTACTCAAAATTTTTGAGTGTGTGCATGAACCAAATTCTTCATGATTTAAGATGGATATAAATATAATGAGTATCATCATTCTATTATCTATATTCTAGTCTTTCATGAAACTTCATAATATTCATATTGTATGAATTGAATGAAACATATATATAAATGTTGAAATACTCTTATATTGAATCCTTTTGAATTCAACATAAGAGATCTTTTGTCGTAAGCAATGGTTGTTTATAGATGAAGGAAGCGTAGTGGAAGCATGGGTCTGACCTAAGTAAGAAGGAAAGTCAAAAAGTTGATTGTACTTCTGTAATTTCCACATATATGACATCCAAAGAGTTGGATTAATACCAATACCGCAACAAGCTGATGTATTGATGGTATGACTATCTCGACTATCTAGGATCCTTAGAGAAGGACTCAAATAGTGCATCGTATATATATAATCATTGAAATTGACTTGCTTATTAGATAAGATCAAAGTCTAATAAGGTAACTCATTCTTCTAATAACACTTGCAATTGGTTTCATATGTTTTAGAAAACTAGAAATTTTGATTTTAAGGTTTAATAGTCATCCACATGGATGCTGATGCAATTGTTGAAACAATCTCCATTGGATAAATAGACTACATATTTTCAGTGGGAGAACCAATAGCCTTAGAGAATATCTCTATGACCTAGATATTAGAATGCATTCATTGTTTATTTCCAAATGTTGGAAATAAACATGCATTCGGGAATAGACCGATAATAAAGAGTTATAATGGATATATTTCAGATAGTAATCTAACATATAGAGGACTCTGATAATTAGAAAATTAATGAATGGTTCATTAACATTTCTAAATACTGAAAAATTAAACCTTAAAAGATCAATAGGAGGATGAAGATCATTTGACAATGATCTAGCATCAATCCTTGAACATATGTATGTTGATGAGATCAATAGACTAGTAAGAGATGAAACTTCATAATGTCTGAAATTTCAAGTCTTACAAACTTGTGAATATTGTATTCAAAGTAAAAATGTCCAATGCACCCACCTTTGAGAATGGTGTTAGATGCCAAGGTATTCAAGATCTCATACATATTGGTATATGTGAATCAACTATATCATAATAAACATTAACGATATGTAATATCAATTGATGATTATTTGTGATATGAGATTTCTTCCCTTCACCTTATAAACCTCTGAAATGTTCAAAGATTTCACAATTTTGGTTTAGAACCGAAGTTTGAAGGAAGATAAAATGAATTTGATCTAACCAAGGTAGCAAGTACCTACTAGATAAATTCAATGAATACCTCATGGAGAAAGGAATATCATTCTCATATCACTCCTCCTAATACACCTAAATTTAATAGAGTTATAGGGAGATTCAATGTATCATGTGTGACATAATTTGATCGATGATGAATCTTAATATGATTACCTCTTAGTTTCCAGGTATATATGTAGTAAAGACTACAATATATATCCTTAATAAGATTACATGCAAATCTGAACCCCAAAACCCGCATAAGTTATAGTTTGAACCTATACTAATATTGGACACTTGAGGATTTAGGTTTTCTTGGTTCATAATCATGTGATGGATGCAAGTAAGCTGGAATCTTGTACCATAGAGTGATACTTCATTAGGAATATAAAATATGGTATTGGATACCTACTTTATGACCTTGAGATTCCTAAAAGATTTCATCTCTAAGGATATGATTCTTAGAGGATGACTCTATTGAGAATCAATACAAAAATGAAGTTAAGGATCTCATTGAATCTTGAGAAGATAATGAGGCTCCTGAAATCAAAAACTAAAAAGACAATTAAAGATGAACCACTCATACCTCTTCAAAATTAGTTTGAGGATGGTAAGACCACCTAAAGGGTATGGATTCCATGTGTCAGTTAAGTCTGACAATGATCTGAGTTCATGTGATGAAGCTTCTGAGGATCATGACATGGAAAGATGGATGTTAGCAATAAAGTCTAAAGTAGACTTCATATACAAGTGTTGTATATGGAACCTCGAGGATCCACCTATAAGGGTAAGGCCCAATAGGTGTAAATGGATCTTCAAGAGAAAGAGGGAACCTGATGAGAAGGTAGAAACATTCAAAGCATGGCTTGTATCCATAAGATACACACAAAAAGAGACATCGCTTGCGATGAGACTTGCTTTCTAGTGACCATGCTTAAATCCATCACAATATTGCTAACTGTAGCTACACAACTTGACAATGACATATGTAAGATGGAAGTCAAGATTGCATTTATCAATGAATACCTCAACAAGGATATTCATATGAAGTAGACCCATGGATTCATGGATGAGAAATGCAAGGTGTTCAAGTTTAAGCAACTCCATCTATGGTCTCAAATAAGCTTCTTGTGTTTGGAACACTAGATTTGATGAAATTATAAATGTTACAATTTCAGATAGAATCTTAATGAACCACGCGAAGCTTACTGGGAGTACCATCATGTTCATCGTGCTAAATGTAGAAAAAGTAATAATCATTTGGAATGAAATAAGGATGATAATAAGTGTTTTATAATCTAGTTATTCCATACCTTGAGATGTGATCTCAAGGATACCTCTTATATCTTAGTTCTGAAGTTGTTCAGAAACAAAGAAAAGAGGGCATTGGAACCGTCACATTAGTGGTACACCTTGGATATATTTCATTTTTGGGAAAACCCCATGGAAAGCTTCCTTCCCTTAAGATACAGTACTAGCCTATCTAAAGGGATATCACCTCAAAGAGTTGAGGAAGTGAATGTTAAAACTGCTTGCCCTTGTGCATCAGTTATGAGAAGCCTGGTGTATGCTAGATGTGTACAAAAGCCAGATGCCTACCTTGGAATGGGAGTAGTAAATTGCTACTAGCCCTACTATGGAGATAAAACACTTATTTGCAATAATAAAAACACTTTCAAAGATGAAAAGATTTTTTGAGATAGTGATCTCTACGTCTTATCTTCAAGAACGTAAGACTTTATTGATAGTGATCTAAAAGGTCTTAACTGCAGATACCTTAAGATATAGAAATCTCAAGGAATAAGGGCATTCTGATAAGGATAATAGAAATTACATACTGGTTATAACGATTATTGAGTTGTCGTGTCAAATACACTGTAACTGCTTTAACAAGAATGATTATTGGTTGCATAAGATGTAACATTCTCAATGGATGCAAGCACTGTTACTAGGAGATATGCAAGTACCGTAAAAAGACTTGGCGTAGTCTCTCGAGAACAGAGTGAATGATTAACTTACCAAGCTATTTTTCTAAATAGCTTATGATTAGCACATGAGTATAAGTTTAAAGATTGACCCTTTAATGTCTCTTTGGGCCAGTAGGAAATTGTTGGACATGCGAGCCCACGATGAGCCATTATGCAATAAATGCTATTGAAAAATTCATTTCCTGATCTGAAATGAAGAATAACTAGTTTTCATAATAGGTCCTTTAGTACAATTAGGGTTATGTGACATGGTCATCTTAATAATCATATAGCTATCGATTCAATTGTTGAATAATAGAAGTTGGTGCTTGGATGAATATCTAAATAGTTAGATTGAGGACTCATAAAACACTGTTAAATGATTATTAAGAGATGATCTCCAGCCTGAATAGGAGATGACAATCCTTTCTCTTTTGGTTGATATCTGACCGACCTCTTGATGGAGGTCGTCTGCATAGGAATAGAGATTCGGAAGTGTCAAATAAGTTAGGCCAAAGAGTTGACTTAGCAAGATCGATATAACCAAGACCTATGTCGTATGTTGTCATGATATAGGCATGCATCCTCTGACCAGAGTCAGTTGTATTTCTATATGTCTGAGTATGTGCATTTGGCAGACCGATAGGTTGATGGTCTAATCAAGGTCAATACACCGGTGAGCCGGTGTACATGCAAGGGAATATGAGTAATACAATCTCTCAAAGGGATCATACATGTTCATTACTGAATCGGAAGACATGAACTCACTCATGAGATATTGGGAATCAAATTCTATGCACGACCGTCTCACTTTGGAAGCTTGACTGAATTTGTATGTTTGATATATGCTTTTGGAAAGTATATGATCAATAGCTGGGTATGATATATGCTTTTGAAAAGCATATGATTGATTCCAATGCCTAATGATCAAATGAGAAACTTAATAATAAAACCTTGAAGGAAACAGTACAAATAAGATCAAAAACTTCAGGTTTATTCTAGGTCTTCCAGTATGCAGGATGCACATGTATCACGAATACCTGAGGGTAATGTGATCATAAATGATTATATAACCATGACGCTTTCATTCCAAGGGAGTGATGTAACATGTTTGGATTTTAGTGACTCCTCTCATTAGAGAAATAATCTAATCTTGGTCTAAATGTTGGACAATGATCTGAATGTGATTCAGATACAATGAGAAGATTAGATTTACGGCATTGATTTACTCAAACATCTATGGGAAGTCCCAAAGATCTGGATTTGAGATGAGATATCAATATCCAATTCACTATACATGGAACGTATAATAGCCATGTCCTTGTCTCCAAATTTCCACAAAGAAAGCACAATATTCTTGAAAGAGTTCAAGATTAATTTCATTATTGGTAATATATCTAAGCATTGAGGAAAATTGATAATTAAATATGATTTAATTATCATGAATAATATGAATTTGATTCATATTATTTGGACATATAAGGAGAGTTATCTAAGATAAATAAATGTGATTTAATTATCAAAGATGAGAATAATGCGAATGTGATTCATATTATTTAGGCTCATGAGAATGGACATCTAAGATGATTGAATGTTATTTAATTATCAAGGATGTGGATAATGTGGATAACACTATCCATATTATTCATGGATTTGATAAATCTGATTTATAATATAATAGAGAGACAGAGATAATTGTAATTTGTATTTGTGAATTAATAGTTGATGTGAATTTGATTCACATTTAACAATTAATTGTAAATGCAATTTACATTTTATATTGGATGTGTGAATAAAATTCACATTTTTCAATGGCATGACTGAAATTGTCACAAAATAAATTTCGAATTATTTTGGTGAATAATTATGTGGAATTTTTGTTGAGAATTAAGATCTCAATAAAATTGGAATAATGAAGCCTTCTTGCCATACAAGGGTGGATGACCAAGTTGAGCTCTCACCGCCCACCCCACATATGGAATGTGGCTCCATTCATTTCAATCCATTCCATCTTTGTTGGTTTGATATAAATTGAAATATGTTGATTGATTTCAATATATTTAATTTATTATAAAGCCAACAAATTTATTGTTATTAATTAAAGCACAACAAAATCATAGCCATTGATTAAAAGCACAAATTAATGTCAACCATTGGATATGTGTGTGCACATGGATTGAGATCCATGGGCATCCAATTAGTATGAATAAAAGGGTAGACCTAGCCTTTTATTTTACAACATGAAAGATAATAACTCTCTCTTATTTTCTCATGGTCGTCCACTATCTCTCTCTCTCAATAATATAGTCGTCCATATTATTGACCTAGAGGATCTCGCAGTCGTCACGACATCGTTGTACTGCCGGATCGGATGCGCGTGGATCTCCATCTTCTTTGTTGCACCTCACTCATGAAGAAGACGTTAGATCTCGTGAGACAAGATCAAGAAATTCGTCGCTTGGATCATCAATGTGGATTGCGGGAAGCGCACGATTCATCATGGTGCCTGCAATTGTGATCTATGTCGGATCAAACTTGAGACAGGAGGTCTCTTCATTTAGAGACGCGATCACAAGAACGCATTAATAGGTAAACCTAATACTTGTTTGTGGTCTTGATGAAATTATTCAAGAAGTGTTCTTGGATCATGTGGTTTCATCCATTTAAAAATTTTAAATTCCGTTGCCCCAAGCAACTAGTACGATTAGTCACTCCCGATCGCATGTGATTCAATCTTCATGTTTCAGTGATGTGCTTAAGGTTTTCTCCATATCCTTCATCAATAAGGTGGCCTGCTATAGGTGCCCGCTATGGTGCAACCTGCTATGAGTGGCATGCCATGGGTGACTTGCTATGGTGTAACCTACCATTAGTGACTTGACCTTGGTGGTCTGAATGTCACGACTTGATATGGTGCACAAACCCAACATTCTACTTGATCACATGTCTAAAAGTGGCCCATCGTAACATATCATGTATTCAACAATAGTCAAATTAATGACCTGACCTAATGCTTGACAGTGGTCATTAGTGTATTTATTTGAAGGCCCATCATGGATGAAATAATCTTAAAATATGAATTTTAGGATGACTTATCATACACTCAAATTATGTCAAATCATGTATACAAGAGTGATCTGACATTGCCTTAGACAGTGCCAAACCATGCATCTAAGAGTAACCTGCTATGACCCTCAATATTGTCAAATCATTGGTCTAAGAGTGTCCTATCGTGGCGACCTACTATGATGACATGTTGTATGTGACTCAACATTGGCAACATTCTCCGACATTATTAGAAATGTTACCAGCATATCTGGTGGTCTGTTACATATGACTTAATGTTGGCAACATTAGCCCATAATGTTATAAAAGTTACTAGCATATCTATAAGGCGTCTTGTTATAGCGAATGCTATGGGTGACCTGATATGGCTTGACCTACTATAGGTGACCTACTCTGGGATGACTTGCTATGGCTTGACATACTACATGCAATCTATCATGGGATGACCTACTTGAGTGACCTGCCATGGGAGACCTTCTATGAGGTGACCTACCATGAGATGTATAGCCTTGGCTTGACTTGCCATGGACAACCTGCTATGAGATGACATTCCATGGCTTGACGTGCCATGGACAACCTATTGTGCGATGACCTGCCATGGTCAACTTGCTATGAGATGACCTGCCATGGCTTGACCAACCATGATCAACCTGCCATGGCTTGACCTGCCATGGACGACCTGTTATGAGATGACCTGCCATGGACGACCTAGAGATGACCTTCCATAGACGACCTGCTATGAAATAACCTGCCATGGCTTGACCTACCATGGATGACATGTTATACGATGACCTATCATGGCTTGACCTGCCATGGAAGACCTGTTATGAAATGTACAATTTACAATTCTACACATAGCCCACAATCGATTTATGTACATTTTGGCAATCATGAATATATAATGTTGTTGTAATATTTTGTTCTTTACTTTTTCTACTTTACATTTCGAATGTTAATTATGATGTATAAATGCGACTACTATTGAGTATCTGGATCTTAGGGAGAGTTTAGGCCTGACGCTCCTCCCGTTGTGGCGAGGCACCGCATCTCTCCTTCTAGTGATTTAGATTTTACTAATGACCTTGTTGTATATTTATTTTGTTGTTTGCTTAACTTTTTGAAGCTCAATGATGAAAAGTGTAGAAAGGTATGAAGCCGATTCAAAGCATAAAGTGACTCTGAAAAACTCTGGTTAAAGGTTCAAGGCTCATATTCAAATTAATGAAAGAATCAAATAAATACTCAATTACAAAAGCTCAAGTTTTGAAGACTTTGGATGTTGATGTGACACATTACATACTTTTTATTCTTGTTGAAAATAATATTATAGTTTTTGCATACTTATTAGAAAAAAACTTAAGCCAGAATCATCAATTTCATAAAATAGATTTTTGACATATGATCGATCACCTTGACATCACAGATTGATCACCCATGATCGCTCATGTTGTTTTACATGATCGATCAACCATGATCAACCATCCTTATAACCATGATCCATGCCTTTTTGAATTTAAGTCAAATGGTCAAATTTGATCTATCATTATATGACATGATCAATCACCCATGATTAATCACCTTGTTTACATGATCGACCATTTCATGGATTTTGGAAAGCATAATGTTGGACTTTCCATTTTTGGACAATGACTCTTTTGAGGTCAAACCTATATAAGGGACCCTATGACTCATTTTTTGAGAGACATAACCAAGAGAAACATTTTCTACTCTCAAAAGAAATGAAAAAGCGCTTATTTTGTGTAATATTTTTGTTCTTACAGCATTTCTACGCTCTCGAGCTCTCTTCAATCAAAAGTAGTTAGCTACTAAGTTGTTTATGCTCGATGTGCTCTATTGTGATCATTTTCATCACTCTCGAGCATATTTTGTGCTAAAAGTCTGTAAGCTTGTGAATTTAAGTTCCACTGCTCAACTTTTTTTTTTATTAGCATTTTTCTATAGGCATCCGAGTTGTGGATTCCCTTCTCTAAGAGAGATAAAATCTTCCTTTGGGAATTGTCCAAGGAAGGGTACATGTTGTACGAGAGGTTGTGCTACCATAAATTAAAATAGCATTATAATAGTGGAAGTAGGCTTTGTCGAGAGAGCAAATAGGAAATTCTAGAATAGGGTTTCTGGGTCGTGGTTTTCACCTGATTGGGTTTCCATGTAAAATTTATTGTGCAATGTGGTTTGATTTTCTCTACCTCTATCTTCATGATTTGTGAATTATTTTTAAGTGGATTTTGTTATTGGGCTATCGTATATTTGTACAATTCACCTTCCTCTTTTGTCGAACTCACATCTCTCTCTCCCATGGACATCCCTCACCGTGATTATATCTTTAATGTTTGCCCCCTCTCCCCTTCCACCTCAGGGCCAATACCCTTTTAGGATAATGTCTTCAATGGTGGTTGACATTGTTGTTGCATTGCCGGACCGATTCAATCGATCCTGTGTAGAGCTTCTTGAACTTTGGTTCTTCAGTATCACGATGAAGAAGGATGATTTCGTATGATGAAATCAGGAGCAAGGAGTCTTAGATCATCTTGTGGATTGCAGGAACTATGTGATTCATTCTCGTGTCGGCAAGTGATGTCTCTATCAGATCAAACTTCAGACAGAAGGTCTATTGCTTTAGAAACTAGATGATCACATTAACACTTTCAAGAGGTAATTTCAATACTCACGTGATTGATGGAACATTTATGAATGGTTCCCGATTCATGTGATTGCATCGAATTTTTTTAAATTCTGATGTTATCATGACTTGTACGACAAGTCTAGTTTTTTAACCTGGATACGATTCCAGTCCACGCACTTCCATGATACGTGAGGTCTAATCCACCCCCATTCAGCCAGGGCTATGACTTAAGACTTTCTTAAAAAATGATAAAATTCGTAAGTTCTTGTAAAGTGTAAATACCCAAAATCATACCAAGACTAAGGCGCCTTGGGGGAGATTGGTAGACCCAAGGAAATCAATGGTTGGGGAATTATGTTTGATCTCATAAATTTCAATAGTAAGCTCCTTCCTAAAGCATCTTTCAACATCTTGGAATATTGTGAACCTTGGGTGAATTGTCATTGAAGATGGTCGTAAAAAGGTTAACTCCATTCTTTGAATCTGTTCTAGAGGGTTTCAAGGCTCTGTCAGTTCTGTGTCTCTTATGTAACTTCAGTGTATATTCGTGCAAAAATAATTTGAAATCAAACGTCAAATCTTTCAAAACTACACTTTTACAAAATTTACAGCTTGTGGATTAGTGCATGATCCTTTTAAAATGAATAAATTCTTAAATGATGCTTTGTTAAATACAAATTCTGACCCTATTGGCAAATGAAAAGTAGGGCAACATCTTTTTGGTGGTTAATATGGAAAACACAATGATAAAAGATGTTTTATGGTTAATATGATATCTATCAAAAAATTTCTAGTGATTTTAGACTCCTTTGGGCAGAAAGAATAAGCCCTTTGGAGTGAAAATTTTCAATGGGCAAGTAGTGAAAGAAGGTCAGAATGACTGTGGTTTTATCTCATTTGCAGAGTTCTCTTTCTAGAACTCCATTCCATCTTTCATTTTAGTTTTTTCAATTATTTGTTCCTAAGCAGGTGCTACAGATTCCTCTCGGTCATTGTGTTAAAGTCACCAAATGGAAGCAAGAAATTTACTTCGATTAAGCTGCGTAAGCTTTGGGTGTGTGTATGGGGATAGGGTGCTTGCACCATGGTGCATAGATGTAATTTGCACCATGGTCCCCAGCCCTCGGATCAAGGCACATCCAAGGGCGGAAATCTTTCTACTTTTCCCATTGAGGGTCTGAGTTCACAGAAGAGAGATTCCATTCTAAGATGTCCCTGCCAGTGCCCTAATCATGTTTGTGCCATGACAAGCAGCTCTTCTCTCATGTTTGCCCTAAACCCTGAATGGCAATGAGCTATCAGGGCTCCCATGTCCTTACCAACTGCTGCTGCGAGGAGCCCTCCCCTCCGTTTGCCCTGTCTGCTGCTGTAAGGAAGTCCTTCCCCTCCACACTCCCGCTTGCTACTGTGAGGACATCCTCACCTTCTCACCAATGGTCGGGGCAACTACATGTGGTAAGCACCTCTTACCAATAGCACATCGGAGAGGTGATGGTAGCATTCTCTTGGTGTTTGTCGACGGTACCCCTCTCCAATATTAACATCGAGTTCATCCTCCCTCTACATATCAGGTGCAGACAATAAAATTGAAAATTCTTTTGCTTTCCTATTCAAAATTTACAATGGTTGTGTAAATAATTTATGGGGTTTCAAAGTTTTTTTGGGGATTCTTCTCATCAATTTTATATCACTACAATCCATGGCTAGAGCTATTTGAAGATAAACGACCAATGAAACCATAATAAGAAAGATCAGGGGATTTTTCAAAGTGTTTTTTCGGTTATGTTTATAATATAATACTATCTCTAGATTAGATGAAATTTAAGTTTCTATTGTTATGGAAGCGCATTGGTGTAACAAAACTCATTTGATTGTATCAAGTCTTATATATTTGATTGTATAAAGAATAACTTAAGGCCATGTAGTGGTAGGATGCAGTAAGTGTTGTTTTATACATCATGAAGCTTTCAATGGAAAAAATAAAAAGCAATAATTGATGAGAACATTCCATATCTACATTTAAAATCACACCTTCAAAGTCTCATTCACTTACAATTGTATATATTCAAATATCGTAGACTTGGCTGAGGATGATGAAATCATATCAGAGGCAGATTTCGAATGTAGCAATGAAAATGATGAGGAGAGCATGGATTACCGATTTGCAGTGAAACAATGAGTAGGGATGTTGAGAACACACGTAGTTGGCATGGAGTTTTCTTCTGGATGAAGATGCAATTAACTTCTACAATTCTTATGTAAAGAGATTGGATTTTCCACTCGAAAAAACAAATTGTATTGATCACAAAAGATAAATCTACCACTGGCATGGAAAATAGTATTCTCAAAGCAAGGATGTAATAATATGAAGAATGATGGAAGAGAGATCAAATGTCGATGTCATTCAAGGAAGGATATGAAGCTCACGTTTATTTATCCGTAAGCATACCAGAATGTTAGATGGTTAGAAATTTCATGAAGACCATAATCATGCAATGACAAGCCCTTCCAAGGTATACATGCTTCGATCACATAGAGAAAACTCATCATACATGAGAGGAATGATCGATACATAATACGGGTGTGGATTGGGTGCATCTAAAATTTCAAACGTTTTGAGTGCATCAGGGGAGAAGAATGTAACTCTACAAGTCTGCAAAGATAAAATTAAATCAAATTGAAGAATAATCTTGGACACAAGTGTATGACAATTGTAAGATATTTTTAAGAGAAGATGGTAGTGGAAGATGACTTTTTCTTAGATTCAAAGTTGGTGAAAATTGGATGGTTTGAAATGTGTTTTGGGTTGATGTGCAATCAAGAGCTTTGTACATGCATTTTGGTGATGTTTTGGTGTTGACACCACATATAGAACAAACAAGTTCTGAATGCCTTTTGCACAATTTACTTGTATTAATCACCATAGACAATCTACTCTGCTTGGATGTGCACTACTTACAGATGAAAGTACAAAAATATTTGTTTGGTTACCCGATACTTGGTTACAATGCATGCACGAAAAAAGTCCTACTACAATTATTACAGACCAAGACCCCACAATACGGGAAGCGATAGCGATGATTTTCTCATATGCAAGGCATCACTTTTGTATCTAGCATATAAGGAAAAATGCATTGATTCATATGTAACAATTGAGATGCGATAAGGAGTTCGAACATGCATACAATTAATGGATTTATAAATGTTAGACGATCGAAGACTTTGAAAAAAAGTGAGACGATTTGTGTTCCAAATACAATATACAACATAAAAGTTGGCTTTGCAACATGTAGAAATTCATCAAATGTTGGACCCCATATTTCTCAAAAATGTATTCTTTGCAGGAATGTCTTCTAGTCAACGCTCAAAGAGTATGAATTCATATTTTGACGGATATGTTCATTCCCAAACCCCTCTCTCTGAATTTGTTTCACAATATGAAAGGGCTTTAGTAGGGCATCATGACGTAGAGGAGAGTGCGGACTTTACATCGTGAATGTCAAAGGCAGAATTGCATTCCAACAATTCAATGGAAGTACAAGCATCACAATTTTATACTCCAACAAACTTTAAGATATTTAAAGATGATTCCAATTGTTGTTTGCTTCTGAAAGTGATAAGGTTGGAAAGTGGGATGATTTGATAAGTGAAAACCCCAAAAATCCACCCTCTTAATACAACCGGGTTAACGATTAAATTTAATGTGTTCGTTGTAGTCGGGCAAAATCGGATTTATCAAAAACCACTTGAATTAATTTATCAATTAAGCGCAAGCGGCAATTTTTTTATTTTACCTGGGCAAGTCCAAGGTCGAACTCAGGGAGGCAGCTTTCTCCTTAGATTAATTTAGATTCAATCTAGATGTTAGGTTTTCATGAGAATATTTTTTGTATTTTTTATGTAGTAAAGGCAAATGCACAAATGCGATGAATGAATACCATGCAATTCAGACCAAATTCGAGGGTTAAAATGTGAATATGATTAAATTAAGTCCAAAAAATTCTCAAACTTGTCCAGAATGTCAATTATGATGAAATGAAGCTACCCTAATGTTTTTGGAATTTTTCGACTCAATATGGATTAACTACAAATTAAATATAAATGCAGGATGGTTTTCACAATTTTAATTTTAATAAATACCAAATTAAATTATTTTCAGAGATAAAAATTATCCTACATACTTCTTTGTGACATGAATCCAGGAAAATTACTAAACCTCAGAAACAATTAATTTTTGACTTATTAAAAATCAATTACGTGAAAGACCAATTAATTTATTTAGACCTTGTTATGCATGCAACTATGATGATTTTTTAGCACAAAATAGAACTACTCAAATTCTACCTACTCGGCTTTTTCGTAATTTTTAGAGCAAGGATGAATTTAATATTAATTTCTGAATACTCAGTGGGTAAAATATGCAATATTTCACCAAATTAATTCTATTAAATAAACCATGGCTCAAACATTACAAATAAATCTTCAATAGATAAAGAAATGATTATTCTAAAATATGCAACTTTCAAACAGATAAAATAATGCTAAATGACTGTAAAATGAACATGCAAACACAGGGTTAAAATGTAATAAAGAATTAAAATTGATTAGGGAAAATATGATAACTAGATTAAAATGAAATTAGCAGAACTTGCAGGGACAGAGATGCAACTTCTCTAGGGGCATGTGTGAGTCGCATGTGCTTTCCAACTGGCGGGGGTATAGGCGTGAACAATTGAAACTCCAAGTCCCTATTGCAATTTTCAGCATGTGCACATGCTTCTCACGTGCTCACCAGGAGGCGGAATGCTCTCTGGTGATTTACAGAAGCTGGAGGGTGGACTCTGTAAATATCCTAGTAAGTCATGTGCACTACATGTGATGCTTGTCTAGCGGGGACTTCATGTAAATTATAGAACGGCAGGGGGGCACGGCCACAATTGTCCCAACCCACCACGTACGTGAATGTTACGTGTATGGGTCAAGCCTTTCTCTTCTATGCAGCAGCAAATAGAGGCGGAGGAGCTGGGAGTCCAACGAGGGGCGTGGATAGTGGCGCGGGCTGAAGCGAGCCGCCTCCTACAGAAGGAGTGGCTTAGTGAACACGGGGCGACCGGAAAAAAACCTGCAGGTGGCGTGCGAGCATAGTCGTGGAAGGGGTGTCGGTGGCCGCATATGGCGGAGGGAAGGAGGTCGACATGTGGTCATAGGTGGAGAGGTGGTTGGGCCTGGATCGTGGCCATCGCTCGTGCAGAGCACAGGCGTACGGATGACGGCCACGTGGAGAGGAGGAGGCGGTTGGAGCTACCGCGAGCTGACTATGCACGATGGCGGTGCTGAAGGCGGAGGGGCTACTGCGGAAGGTCGGCGGTGCGGTTGACGGCCACAAATGGTTCGGGCATGCATCTGGTGCACGCAGGAGGGGAGAGGCAGTCAGCGGTGATGGCTTAAGCCGTAGGTGGCACGACTACATGAGGAGAGAGGAGAGCGGCGTGCGGAGAGCTGTTGAAGCGACCGTGAGCGAGGCAGCTCTGGAGGTCGGGGGGCGCACGGAGTTACCTGCAATCAAGAGTAGAGCACGTGCCAAGCTTGGTTATGGTGGAGGAAAGTAGGAGAAGAAGATGGGAGAGGAATGGAGGAGGGAGGATGAAACAAGGGAAGTTCCCCTGTGAACAGGGGAACTCCCTCTATTTGTTCAGAGACGATAAACTTTTGACAAAATGATTGATGAAAGTTCTCCAAACGATCTGATAAAACCATTGCGATCATAATATGTGATTTGTATGTGGAAGTGCTATTGTTTTTGCGCTTTGATGGATGGAGGATGGTTAATCGAAGAGAGAGAGAGAGAGAAAGGAGAAGGATGATGAAGCGGAGATGAAGAAGAGAATATCAAGAAGAAGACGTTACTTGGAGATGGAATCGGATGCTTGAGAGGAGGAGTGTATGCTTCAATTGATTGTCGCTCGAGGGTGTGGTTGGGCACGAGCTTCAGCAACTCGCAATGGAGCTACGACAAGGGTTAAGCCCCTTGGATCACGCGTGGGAAGAAGATGGGTCGTCGCTCAAGTATAGAGCTCTCTAGCTGTCACCTAATGTTGATAGGAGCTCTCCACTCCTTCACCATAAAAACTAGCAGATAATCGGAGGATGGAGGAGGAGTGATCCTTTTAAAGACCGTTGGTGAGTGGGTTGCAAGATGCGAGGCTAGGTGGAGATCGAGGGGGAGGAGCTGGCGTGTGCGATGGGCGAGTTGGTGACTGCGAGGACTGCCGCACGAAGCGGGGAGGGTAGTTGTGCAGAGGACGCAGGCGATGGGCGAGTGGCCGCGCGAGGCGGGGTTGCGGTTGCAACCGCCTGATGAACGGAAAATTTGCCTCTTTAATAATCTAAAATTGTCGTAGTATAGGAGGCAAATTCGATTTAGCAAAAACCACAATCGTTTGAATGTTGTGGATTATTTATACTTGGCAAGTCTACCAAGGTCGAACGTAAAGACACAGCTACCTAATTCATTTATCGAATTTTGATTCATGAAGCACAAGTGTGAATTATCTTCAATCTCATGTCTGCAAGATGCACTGTGCTAATTACAATGAAATACTATGATGTATGCTATTTTTAGATGGTTTTTATGCAATTATAAGAGGATGCATGAAAATAATGCAAGGGAATTTATATGCATACTAAAGATTACAAATATACCCTAAAAATATAAGCAACATAAAAGAAAATGAAATCAGAGTCATTTTAATCCCAACATTAAAAACAATCATCAAATCAGAGCACGGACAAAGAGAGCAAGGTCCTCATCTATCACAAAAAATCACTTCAATTAAAACAGAGGAAGATGAGAAAAATTAAACATGCTATGATGTAGAGAACGAAACAAGGATCAAAACGACACTAAAATCATGCAATTTGGACCTACAGTGCTCAAGTTTGAAGGAAACAATACAGGGGCATAATTGTAATAAAAATGTAAGAAAATAAAAGGATAAATATTACATTGAGGTCCCCGGAGGGACCTAAATGCAAATACCAAACACCACATGGATCCCAGTGTAAATTTTCCATTGCGCGTAGGGACCTTTTTGCAATTTGAGGAAACTAGGAGGGCCTCCCTGTAAATTACCCAGGTACACACGTGTGCATGGGGACCAAATTGTAAATAGCAGAAAGTTCGGGGTCCTTCGTGCAAAATACCCAAGCCCTCACATGCAGCGCACGTGAGGGGCCTAGGCTCGGGAGGCAATCGTGGCTCGGGACACGTGGCAGTAACTGGTGGCTCGGGTGGAGGTTCGGGTCGCCCGAGCCTGTAGACTCAGCATGAAGGCTCGGATGTCGACGTGGCTTCATCAAGAGGCTGTCCGATCATAAATGATCGGACGGCACCTATGTCTTCATGCTCCTCCACAGGTCGCCGGAGAAGGTGGGTCTCCGGCAAACCATTGTTGGCTCCTCCGTGCTCCGCGAGGTCCCCTGAATATCGGAGAAGCAATCTAGGGAACTCGCGAAGAAGCTGGTGGTGTGGCTTGGCTCCGGAGCTGGTTGGCGTGAGCGATCGATGAATCTTTGCCGGAGGAGAACGTCTTGAAGGAGCTCCGTCGCGAACTCCGACCATTGACGATCCTGCATGTGTTAGACGATAGCCGAAGCTCGTGCGAGTGTCTGCGAAGTGAGTGGTGGGTGAGCGGAGGCCGTGGGGCTTAGGGAGGTGGTGGCCCAGAGCTCTTCCTCCGGTGGAGCAGAGGAGGAGGTGGCGGAGGGTGGTTAAGGTCGTGGAGAAGGGAAGGGAGTGGTCGGCGAGTAGCGCGAGGATGAGTGATGAGTGGCGAAGGTCGGGAGGTGGTCAGATGAGCTTGGTGGCGAGTTACGGAGTCGGGAAATTCAAGAGAAAATCAAAGAAAAAGAAGGGGAGGGAGGACCTCGTCAGAGAAGGGAATCCGATGGAGGAGGAGGTCTAGGCTGAGGGTTGAATCAACGCTCGGGTCATGGCTCAACCTGGCTGATCGGTCCAGGGAGCTTAGCTACCGTCGGGAAGGTGGAGCTTACATGGCGAAGATGCCATGGATCTCACCGAGGCTTCGACCGTCTTCGCCTTGATTCATGGTCCCTCCGCTGTCACCGGAGGACCAGAGGCTAGGCCGAAGCCCCCTGAATGGTGGATGAGGCTGAAGGTGGCTGAGGAGGTGGTTAAATAGGAGGTGGTTGTGGGTGTAACGGAGGTGACGATGAGGATTGCAAAGGCTGAAATGATGGTGATGAGTCATGAAGGGAGATGTTTGGAGTTACGCGAGGGAGGCGGAGGAATGGGCTACGTGGCGGAGCGTTTCGATGAGTGGGGGGCCTGAGGTGCCTTCCAAAATTGGAAGGGGTGACGCGTCGGAGAGGATAACGGCTGGCTCGGAGGTAGATGATGATCAGTAGTTGTTGGATCTAGCGATCCAACAGCTAGAATGGTGGCGCGGATGGGCGATTGGGATTAGATCGAAGGTCTGATCGAGCGTTTCCGATTTGAGAGGATATGAATGGTCAGATGGGGTTTAGGCTTCAATCTGATGGTGAGAAATAGTGGGGTGACGTGGAGTGCGGGGAAGCGTTGGATGGTATATGATCGGGCGGTTGTGGTTAAGGCGGAAAGGAGCGGATGGGATTAGATCTGGGGGAGATCCAATGGTGGGAGAGAAAGGAGTGGCATGGCAGGTGGAGAGACGTTAGATGATATGTCGATCGGACGGCTAATGCGAAGAGGCGACATGTCATAAGGAGGAGCGTAGGATGAGGGATGGTTGGACAGTAATGATGGAGGCGTGAGTGTGCGGTTGGGATCAGATCTGGGAGTCAGATCTAATGGCTGGGAATGGGCGAAGGATGGATGGACGAGAAGAGGGTGGATTGAAGGAGATCAGACGGTCAGGGCGAGCGTCGGGTGGCAGAAGGGGAGGCAGGCCACATGGGCGGCCTAGAGGGCGCCACGTGGCCCAATCAGAAAATTCAGGAGAATAAATACAAAGAATAATACGAAAGAAATAGTTAGAGGCAAAATTAGAAAAAAAAAGTCAAAACATGAAAGTTGCTCGTCTCGACGAGATCTACAACTTTCATGTTGGATAAAAAGCCAAAAGAGGTCATTTGTACAAAAGTATTTTTGGGGGTATTTTTAAGGGGGATAAAAATACCAGCTTTTTGGTTTTGAGATATTTTTGTATTTTTTTAGTCTTTTTAATGGTCGGTGAATTATGGACAATTAATCTATCTAATTTTTAGGGGTTTTTGATGATAAATTAATTACAAGAAGAATAAAGGAAATTAAATACAAATAATTAAGGGTCAATTATACACAATATCAAACAAGATAAAAATAAAGAATTAAAGGATATTTTTATTGGTTTGATTAAGCTTAGGGGTTTAATAGATGGACTTTAGCATGATGAATACGAGATTCATCATACCCCTATACTTAAACCATGCTCGTCCTCGAGCATCTAAAGAATGAAGGAGTCGGATTAATTCCTGGCCGTGCAAGTAAAGAATTCAAGGCTCAATATTTCGAAGACCCTTAATTTAAGAGATCCTAAAATTCTAGGTTTATCCAAGCCTTCGTCAGAAGGAATCTAACTTCTCTAATTATCAGACTCTCTTCTTGTACATATAATATAAGGATATGACAATAGGTGTACTGCATTTCATGAGAGTCGATTCAATGCATCACTCAAAGTTCCAGTCCCAAAGACTCTCCTCTAGACCTCATCCTCAATACTAGGGAATAAGTCTATTCTTGCTTCAGTCAATCGTCTCATTAGTTTGTCAGACTTGAAAGTGTAGATGGACGACCAGATGATGGAGGGTATGGGATTGTGTCTATTTTTCTCTCCCTCACATTGGAACAAGGGGCCTCTCGAGTGCCTTTTTACTCAACACATGTAAATTTTTATATTGTTGATCAATGTATCCGTCAAGAGAGTTGGAGTCGTCTGCACTTATTTTTCTGGGAATACACCGGGGTGTGTCTTTTCTGAGTATCTAAGATACCTTCGACACCCAGACTTGTATCGCTTACGATGTAGGGCCCTTTTTGTGATGTCAACCCGACTCCTTGGTCTTAATTAGCGCTTGGTCTAAGTGGACACTTTGAAAATATTTGGGAGCGCTCGCCATTGGTGGAAGCTCTTATGTAATTTGACTTGGGTATTTAGAGATTTTTCTTTGACATTTCTTTTCTTTTGTTGGCTAGCTCCTCTGCTTTTACCAAAAGTTGACGCACAATGATCAACAATTTCCATTAAGTTGCATCACACCCTAGCACATAGGTAAATATCAAAGAGATAGTATATGAATCTTGTTCACATACTGGCTAGGGTTTTGCTGACACTCAGGTTTTCTGAAGTCTTCATTAACTTTATCCCATCCTTGAATATCATTACATCGGCCTAAACTCAACTCTCTAGTCCCAGTTCCTCAAATGATATCTCAACTCATCTCATCAATCACGCAGTTGTGGGAGTGATTGTGCTGATCATATTATTTTTGAAGGTAGAGATGAAGAGTGCGATATAGCGCTCAAATCTTTCAAACTAGGGGAGTGTGCATAATTAAGCTTAAAACCCTAATGACTAAGGCATGTTAACTCAGACTCTCAAGATCTTAGAAATTCAGTGTCCTCAAAATCCTCAAGCCTTGAGTGAGTGTGAATGTGTCAAGAATACATAAACTCCTCGATTAGTGATTTTTATGTGATTTTTGACTTTTACAGATCTTTATGGATTTTAATTTTTCACATTTTTTTTAATTCCTTGGAGAGACAATGACTGGCCCAGGCTCAAATGAATAAAAGTATCTACTCTCAGCCAGTATGGGTGTAAGTACGAGCCGATAGATGGGCCCGTGTTACTTGAGGACGGGGCCATATGTGATGTCCTCTAAACCACCCACTCTGCTAAGGGAGACCAAGGTTCCCTCACTGAAAGTGTCTACTAAGCCTAGTAGTCAGAGTCTAATTCAAAGAAAGGTAAAATTTTTAAAGGGGTATTTACATAGATTAATCCCTCAATTTTAAGAAAAACATTTTTACAAAGTTTTTACAAAACTCAGTTCACAGGTTTACCAAAGCCAAGCCCGAAAACAAAATTTTCAAAAAGTTTAAAAATACGAAATATGGCTAAAGTAAATATACAGTAATATACGGTATACCCCCCTATACTTAAATTTTGTTATGTCCTCATAGCACAAGTGATATGAAGCCATGGCTCGATCAAATATAGGGTGATATAGCAGAACTGAGGAGGAGGGTCCCCCTATACTTAGGTCAAAAATTGACCTGAGTACAAGAAGATAATTTGAGGGAAGGATGAGCAGTCGGGTCCCCCCTATACTTAGGCTATAAATAGCCTAAGTAAGGTCTGAGTTAGAGGGAGTGTCTGTACTATGATACACGGGTGGAGGGGGGTTGGTGAAATATACAAAGAGAGAGAGAGATTGTGAAAAATACAGAGGGAAGGGAGATGGGGCGAGGTGAGTGTGTATGTGCAAGTGTGTGTGTGTGGGGTAGATCATCAGGTGATCTTTTTCTTTACAACATGCAAGCCCTTTAGGAGGACTGTTAAAATAAACATGCACATGCAACATTTTTTACAATATGCAAATGCAGGTTGACTGATCAAAGATCATACATTTTCTTCCAAAACTCTTCTACGGCCTCTTCAGCGGAAGCTCCCGACTCCATGCCTCCATGAAAGATCAATCGTCCTCGATTTTCATGGGCCCTGCCACAAAAGAGAAAAGTTAGAAAAATATGCAAATTAATCAGTAATATGATGCAAAAATGATGCATGAAATGAGGACCTGTAATTCTTGAAAAATAATCGACAAAAAAATAAAAATTCAAAAATTAAGTGAAGCCGTGTCCCCGGCAACGGCGCCATTTGATGAACAGAAAATTTTCCTCTTTGGAAATCTAAAATTGTCGTAGTATAGGAGGCAAATTCGGTTCAGAAAAAACCACAGTCATTTGAATGTTGTGGATTATTTATACTTGGCAAGTCTACCAAGGTCAAACGCAAGGGCACAACTACCAAATTCATTTATCGAATTTTGATTCATGAAGCACAAGTGTGAATTATTTTCAATCTCAGGTCTGCAAGATGCACTATGCTAATTACAATGAAATACTATGATGTATGCTTTTTTTAGTTGGTTTCTATGCCATTATAAGAGTATGCATGGAAATAATGCAAGGGAATTTATATGCAGACTAAAGATTACAAATATACCCTAAAAATATGAGCAACCCAATAGAAAATGAAATCAGGGTCATTTTAATCCCAACATTAAAAACAATCATCAAATCAGAGCATGGACAAAGAGAGCAAGGTCCTCATCTATCACAAAAAATCACTTCATTTAAAACAGAGGCAGATGAGAAAATTAAACATGTTATGATGTAGAGGATGAAACAAGGATCAAAACGACACTAAAATCATGCAATTTGGACCTACGATGCTCAAGTTATGAAGGAAACAATGCAGGGGCATAATTGTAATAAAAAGGCAAGAAAATAAAAGGATAAATATTATAATTAGGTCCCCAAAGAGACCTAAATGCAAATACCAAACACCACCTGGGTCCTAGTGTAAATTTTCCATTGCGCATAGGGACCTTTTTGCAATTTCAGGAAACTAGGAGGGCCTCCTATAAATTACCTAGGCACACATGTGAGGCACGTGCCTGGGGACCAAATTGTAAATAGCAGAAAGTCCAGGGTCCTTCGTGCAAAATACCCAAGCCCTCACATGTGGCCACGTGAGGGGCCTAGGCTCGGGAGGTAGCCGTGGCTCGGGACACGTGGCAGTAACTTGTGGCTCAGGTGGAGGTTCGGGTCACCCGAGCCTGTAGGCTTAGCTTGAAGGCTCAGATGTCGACGTGGCTTCATCAAGGTCATCCGATCATAAATGATCGGACGGCACCTGTATCTTCATGCTCCTCCACAGGTCGCCGAAGAAGGTGGGTCTCCGGCGAACCACTGTTGGCTCCTCCGTGCTCCGTGAGGTCCCCTGAATATCGGAGAAGCAAGCTAGGGACCTCACGAAGAAGCTGGTGGTGCGACGAGGCTCCGGAGCTGGTTGGCATGAGCGGTCGATGAAGCTTTGCCAGAGGAGAAAGGCTTGAAGGAGCTATGTCGCGAACTACGACCATTGACGATCCTGCATGTTTTAGACGATAGCCAAAGCTCGTGCGAGTGTCTGCGAAGTGAGTGGTGGGTGAGCGGGGGCCGTGGGGCGTAGGGAGGTAGTGGCCCAGAGCTCTTCCTCCAACGGAGCAGAGGAGGAGGTGGCAGAGGGTGGTTAAGGTCGTGGAGAAGGGAAGGGGTGGTCGGCGAGTAGCGCGAGGATGAGCGATGAGTGGCGAAGGTCGGGAGGTGGTCAGATGAGCGTGGTGGCGAGTTACAAAGTCGGCAAATTCAAGAGAAAATCAAAGAAAAAGAAGGGGAGGGAGGACCTCGTCAGAGAAGGGAATCCGATGCAGGAGGAGGTCTAGGCTGAGGGTTGAATCAACGCTCGGGTCATGGCTCAACCTGGCTGATCGGTCCAGGGAGCTTAGCTACCGTCGGGAAGGTGGAGCTTACATGGTGACATATAATTTAGATTGTCAATTAATTACACAATGTGTATCCAATACACATAGCAATTAATCAACAAATATAAATTATAATTAGCTCTCTCTAATACATTATAAATCATATTTATAATATATTATGAATAATTGGATATTACTATTCACATTATTCTTATCCATAATAATTAGATCGCATTTAATTATATTGGATAACTTATTCTCATGTGCACAAATAATATTAATCACATTCACATTATTCACATCTTTGATAATTAAATCACATTTAATTATCTAAGATAACTCTCCTTATAATATGAATCAAATTCATATTATTTATGATAATTAAATCACATTTAATTATCCATTTTCTCAATGCTCGGATATGTATATCAACAATAGAATTATCCATGAACTCTTTCAAGGATAATGCGCTTTCTTCGCGAATACTTGGAGATAAGGACAGGGCGATTGTATTATTCCATGTATAGTGACTAGGATATTGAGATTACATCTCAAATCCAGATCTCGGGCCTCCCATAGATGCTTGATTAAATCAAGACAGCAAATCTAATCTTCTCATTGCTTCTGAATCACATTCAGATCAGTGTCCAACATTTGGATCAAGATCAGATTACTTCTCTACTGAGAGGAGTCACTAAAATCCAGACCCGTCTCATCACTCCCTAGGAATGGAAGCGTCATGGTTATACAATCGTTTATGATCACATCACCCTCAGGTATTCCCAATACCTGTACATCCTGCATACTGGAAGACTCAGAATAAACCCTAACTATTAGATCAACTTTATACTGTCTACTTCAGGGTTTTATCAGTAAGTTTCTCATTTTGATCATTGGGAGTTGGTATCGATCATATACTTTCCAAAAGTATATATCATACCTAGGTCTTGATCATATACTTTCCAAAAGTATATATCAAACCTATAAATTCAGTCAAGCTTCCAAAGTGAGACGACCGTACACACGGAATTTGTTTCTTCCCAATATCTCATGAGTGAGCTCATGTCTTCCGGTTCAGTAGTGAACATGTATGATCCCTTTGAGAGATCGTATTACTCATATGCCCTTATATGCACACCAGCGCGCCGGTGTATAGACCTTGATTAGGTCATCAACCTATTGGTCTACCAAATGTACATACTCAGACATATAGTAACACATCTGTCTCCCGTCAGAGGATGCGTGCCTATATCATGACAGCCTCGATCTCGTTAAGTCAACTCTTTGACCTAACTAATCTGACACCTCCGAATCTCTATTCCTATGCAGAGGACATGCATCAAGAGGTCGGTCAGATATCAGCCTAATTGAGAAAAGGATTGCCATCTCCTACTCAGGCTGGAGATCATCTCTTAATAATCATTTGACGGTGCTTGATGAGTCCTCAATCTAACTCATTAGATATTCATCTGAGCACCAGCCTCTATGATTCAATAATTGAATCAACAGTTGTATGATCATTAAGATGGCCATAGTACATAACCGTAATTGTACTAAGGGACCTATTATGCAAATTATATATTCTTTATTTCAGATTAGGGAATGATATTTGCAATAACAATTATTGCATAATGGCTCGTTGTGGGCTCGCATGTCCAACAATCTCCCACTAGCCCAAAGAGCCATTAATGGGCTAATCATTTAAACCAACACTCATGTGACAATCATAGGCTTTTTAGATAATAGCTAGCTAAGCTAATTAGTTACTCTGTTCTCAAGAGACTACGCCAAGTCCTTTTACGGCACTTGCATATCCCCTAGTAACAGTGCTCACATCCAATGCGAATGTTGCATCTTATGCAACCAATACTGAATTTTGTTATAGTGTCCTTGACACTATACCTCGATAATTATTATAACCAGTATGCCCATAATCCTTATTAGAATACCTTCATTCCTGGAGATCTCTATCTCCTAAGGTATCTACAGTTAAGACCCTTATAGATCACTATCTACAAGGTCTTAAACTTTTGAAGATAAGACTTTGAGATCACTATCTCTAAGTTTCATCATCTTCGAAGATATTGTTATTACTGCAATCAAGTGTTTTATTCCATAGTAGGATTAGTAACAGATTACTACTCCCACTGCATGGCAGATATCTGGCTCTTTTGCACATCTAGCATACACTCAGCTTCTCGTAACTGATGCACAAGTGCAAGCAGTTCTAGCATACACTTCCTCAACTCTCTGAGTTGTTATCCCTTTAGATAGGTCATTACCCTATCTTAAGGGAAGGAAGCCTTTCTTGGAATTTTTCTAGAAAATGGAATAAGTTCAAGGTGTACTACTAATGTGATGGTCCCAATACCCTCTTCTCTTTGCTTCTGAATGACTTCAGAAACTAAGATCTAAGAGGTATCCTTGAGATCATATCTCAATGTATGGAACAACCAAATTATAAAACACTTATTAGTATCATCCTTTGATCATTCCAAATGATTAGGATAATATCTACATTTAGCATGATGAATACAATGGCACTCCCACTAAGCTTCACATGGTTCATCAAGATTTTATCTGAAATCATAACATTTATAATTTCATCAAATCTTATGTTCCAACTATAAGAAACTTATTGGAGTCCAAAGATGGAGTTCTTTAGCTTGCACACCTTGCTTTCCTCAACCATGAAGCCGTGGGACTACTTCATATGAATATCCTCAGAGAGGTATTCATAGAGGAATGCAATCTTGACTCACATCGTGAAGATGTCAAAGTCTAGTCGTGTAGCTATAGTTAGCAATATTCTGATGGGTTAAAGCAAGGTCACTGGAGAGCAAGTCTCATCGCAAGCGATGTCTTCTCTTTGGTGTGTAGCTCATGGCTACGAACCGTGCTTTGAAGGTCTCTACCTTCCCATCAGATTCCCTCTTTCTCTTGAAGATCTATTTACACCTTAATGGGTCTTACCCATATAGGTGGATCCTCGAGGGTCCATATACAACACTTGTATATGAAGTCTACATTAGACTTTTATTGCTAACATCCATCTTTCCATTTCATGATCTTCAGGAGCTTCATCACATGAAGTCAGATCATTGTCAGATTCAACTGACACATGGAATCCATCCTCAAACTTATTTGAAGAGGTATTAATGTTTCATCTTTAACTATCTATTTAGTTTCCGATTTCAGGGGCCTCATTATCTTCTCAAGGATAAATGAGTTCCTTTACTTAATTTTCATCTTGATTCTTATGAGAGTCATCCTCTAAGAATCACATTCTCAGAGATGAGACCCTTTAAGAATCTCAAGGTCATAAAGTATGTATCCAATATCATCCTTCATTTTCCTAATGAAGTAGCACTCTCTAGTGCCAGATTCCAGCTAATCACATGGAACCTTATTAAGGATATACAATGTAGTCTCTACCACATATATATACTGGAAACAAAGAGATAATTATGCTGAGATTAATCATTGATCAAATCATGTCACACATGATCAATTGTATCTCCCTACAACTCTATTGTGTTAAGGTTCATTAGGAGGATTAAGATAGGAATGATATTCACATCTCCATAAGGTATTCCTTGAATTCATATAATAGGTACAAGCTACCTTGGTTAGAACAAATTCATTTCATCTTCCTTCAAACTTTGGTTCTAAACCAAAATTGTGAAATCTCTGAACATTTCAAAGGTTTCTTAGGTGAAGAGAAGAAATCACATATCATACATAATCATTAATAGATATCACATATCCATAATGTTTACTATGATATAGATGATTCACATACATCAATATGTATGAGATCCTGAATACCTTGACATCTTACACCTTTCCCAAAGAAGGGTGTATTGGACATTTTACTTCGAATACAATATTCATAAGTAAGCAAGTTTTGAAATTTTATAAATTCTAAAGTTTCATCTCTTACTTGTCCATCGATCTCATCAATAAACATATGTCCAAAACATGATGCCAGATCATTGTCAAATGATTTATATCCTCCTATTGATCTTTAAAGGTTTAGTTTTCAGTTGTTAGAAATCTTAATGAACCATTCATTAATTTTCTAATTTAGTGGAGTCCACTAGATGTTAGATTACTATCTGAAATACCTCCATCATAACTTTTTATGATATGTCTATTCCAGATTTCATGTTTATTCCCAATATTTAGAAATAAACAATGAGTGTATTCTAATATCTAGGTCATAGAGACATTCTATAAAACTAAGGGCTCCCACTGAAAATATGAAGTCTATTGATCCAGTGAAAATTGTTGCAACAGTTGCATCACTTCCAACATGGATGACCATTAAACCTTAAGATCATATTTCTAATATTCTAACACAGATTCAACCAATTGCAAGTGTCATTAGAAGATTGAGATACGATTATTAGACTTATCTTATCAAATAAGTAAGTCAATATCAATGATTATATGTAGACTATTCTGATGTACTATCTGATTCCTTCTCTAAGGATTCTAGATAGATTTGATAGTCATACTATCAACACATCAACTTATTACAGTATTGGCATTCATCCAACTCTTTGGATGTCATATGGAAATCACAGAAGTACAATAAACTCTTTGACTATACTACTTACTTGGGTCCAACCCATGCTTCCACTGCGCTCCCTTTATCTATAAGCAACCATTGCTCAAGATAAAGGATCTCTTATGTTAAAATCAAAAATTTCAATATAAGAGCATTTCAACATTTATACATGCTTCATTCAATTCATACAATATGAATATTATGAAGCTTCATGAATGACCAGAGTATAGATAGTAGAATGATGACATTCATCGTATCTACATCCATTTAAACTCTTAAAACTTAGGCTCAGGTAAGTACTCAAAAAATTTGAATATATCATCTCCTATAGATCCACCATTCTGCATAACGCAGAGAGCCATGTCATTCATAATCATATGTCAAGAGCACATATGTATGCCAGAACATCTTCTTAGATTTTTATAAGGATTATTTGATAATTACGATCACTATCGACATGTCACTTCAAAAGTACATTTGATGAGATCAAGACTTATAGAGACATACAAACCCTAGGGTTTTAGTCCTATTGTCTTTTTAATTATCATTCCTCATTATTATGAGGAAACTTGCACATTGCAACCACATACATTATGTGTTCAATTGCAAGTACAATATCTGGACCATAGGTCTGATCCATAATATTCTACTGTTGTTATTGAGTATAACATTGAGTGGGATTAAAGAAGGATTATCTGAAATAAGAAATTTGCATAAATATGTAATTTACTTTGATTTAGGAATTTTTATATCAAAGTTGTCTTGCCATGTCAACAATGAAAGTTCATTCCCTTAATCACTTTTAATGTAAGAGATATACTTACCAATATATCTCAAGCAAGATCTGGGATCTCCTTCCTTATCTTTGTTACATCCCAATAATATGAGAACCTGTAACTCGGATAAAAAGAAGCGGGAACACATTCTATCTTGCAAGTCCAACTTGCATATCCCAATTCGGTCTTTAACACTCGGGCCCACCACCCATAAGGAGATGTTGACTCGTCATTAATTGAACCAACCGTCAACAGCAATACAACTCGCTATGCGCAATCCAATATCGCCCCAATAATATGAGGACCCGATATTGGGGTCACTACGCATACGTCCTTACTCCTTCGAGAAACGATGAGCCCGATCCAAATGGATCGTATGCAGGAGCTGTCACTTCGGACAGGCGTCTCCTACATACAATATCTGGTGACGGAACCCTTCGCCTTGACGGGAGACAATTGATGTCGCTTATGTGATCCTCCATATCATATTCAAATTTCAATTAATTATTATGAATCACATTCACATAATTAATTCTTCCAAGGGAAATAATAACTATATTCATAATAGAGTGTTTTTAATTGGATATAATAAACTTAATCATATTAAATTAATTTTCAATCCGATTCAATCAACAAACTTGATTTTACTTGAATATATGGTATTATCTCAAAATACGTATTAATTCGAATTTTAATAATTATAAAAATACATCATGATCTCTCAGGCATCATTAGTTCCCTACCCGATGTCATGGCCAGTACCGGCGGAAGTGGGACGGACCGCATACGTTGCAACCCGCTACCCCAGCGATCCCCGACTAGACACCATATCCGCCTCGGGAAAAAATAATGCCAAATCAATCACTTTATACTTGAGATGATCATCGGTTTTTCAATCGAAATTATACCATATAGTAATAATCAAAACATTTTTTATTATAAGGAAATTTGCTAGACAAATTCCCAATCATATTCAAGCAAGGAGTTTGATGATTGTGTTTCCAATTTTGATCTAGATCAAATCTAATCAATTATTGATTGAGGCCAAGTCAATTAAGGAAATAATCATCATATAATATTTCTCAAATATTTTCCATAATTATTTCATGAAATTAACAATTAATTTCACTAATTGACAATCACATGGTTCTTAATTAGGAAAGTAATTTCAGCAGTGACCCCTACTTACTAAAATGCATATCTCAATCAATTTAAATCCAAATTAAGCAAAGTAAATTTCCAAAGTTTGCTAATTTGATTTACAATAGAACCTACATGATTTGCATGTATTTCAAGGTGTTTCTAAACAGTAATTAACTCCTTAATTACGTTAAGATTCGCAGTTCCTATAACAGTGAATACATATTCATTAAAACGCCCATATCTAGAGAAAACGGAATCCAAATTACGCAAACTCAGATTGTATGGTTTTCTTATTTAATGGGGAACAAAATCCAAGTGTTATTTTCGTATTTAAACAATTTAAACAGGACCGAAAAATTACACTAAACAGAGATGCGAAAACGAAATGCGATAAAACTTCCGCAACCCTAACGAACCCAAGTCGCCTTCGGTTTTATGGATCGTATCAAAAACCTTCGACCTAAGGCTCTGATACCACTTCAAGGATATGGTTAGATCATCAAGCGCATCACTGAAGTGTGAGCGTCGTATCGAATACGACGAGGAACGACTAGTCGCACTAGTTGCTCGATGCAGCGGAATTTAAAAATTTTCATACGACAAAACCACATGATCCAAGAACACTTCTCGGATCGTTTTGTCTAAACCACAAACAAGTAAAAGGATTACCTCTTGAACCATGGTTGCGATCGAGTCTCTAAACGGAGAGACCTCCTGTCTCAAGTCCGATCCGATGGAGGAGACGCTTGCGAGTGTGGGGATGAACCGCGTGCTTCTCGCAATCCATGTTGATGATCCAAGCAGCGGATCTCCTGATCTCGACACACGAGATCCGACATCTTCTTCACGAGCGAGGCGCATCGAAGTAGACGGAGATCCACGAGCAGACGATCAGGCAGCATAACGACGACACTGCGACGATGGAGACTCTCTCTAGGTCATCCATGGTGGACGACCATGAGAGGGAGAGAAAGTAGGCGTGTAGAGAGAGAGAGATGTGCTTCTCAAGCATTGTGTGTAAAGAGAGAGCATGGTATGCCTCTCTATTTATAGGGTTTTAGGATCCATGGATCTCAATCCATAGGACATATAAAATCAATGGATGAGATTGATTTATGTCAATCCAATGGTCAAGATTGTTGTTGGTAAAAGCCAACAACTTGTAATGTAATTTAGATTAAAATATATTTGACAAAATCAAATATAAATCAATCCTAAATTACACCAACAAATAAGGAGATAATATATATGGAGATCAAATCTCCCATGTATAATCAAGGTGGACGACCACCCATTCCAAATAGGACATGGGTGCCCCCCACCACATTCCATGTGGGGCAATCTCATGGATTTCCATGAGATTGCATGCCTCCTTGAATTTCTCCTCTATTTATTTCCAACAACTTTTGTTGGATTTATTCATCAAAAATAATTCACAATTATATTTAAGAATATTGCAATTTTTCCATTGAAAAATTGTGAATCATATTCATAATCCAAAACAACATATAATTTACATTGTCAATTAATTACACAATGTGAATCCAATACACATAGCAATTAATCAACAAATATAAATTATAATCAGCTCTCTCTAATACATTATAATTCACATTTATAATATATTATGAATAATTGGATATTACTATCCACATTATTCTTATCCATAATAATTAGATCACATTTAATTATATTGGATAACTTATTCTCATGTGCCCAAATAATATGAATCACATTCACATTATTCACATCTTTGATAATTAAATCACATTTAATTATCTAAGGGTACGTTTGGTTCGTGGGTTATCCAGGGGTGGATAACCCGGTTTTGTGTTTGTGTGTTTGGTTGGTGGGTTAAGGATTGGGAGGGTTGTGTGATGTGATTGTATTGGAATTTGAAAAAAGGTTGTAGTTATTATGATATGATTGTATTGAAATTTGAAAAAGTGGGTGGTTGTTGTGATGTGATTGTATTGAAGTTTGGAATAGTGAGTAGAAGTTGAGTATTTTATGATTTTTAGATTATATGATAGTATAATATATAATTTTTTTGATGGGAAAAGAGTGGGTCTCACTAGTGGGTTGAGAATATGGGTTTTGGGGGTAACCCACCCAAAGTGTGGGGTAACCCCCCAACCAAACGCCCCCTAAGATAACTCTCCTTATAATATGAATCAAATTCATATTATTTATGATAATTAAATCATATTTAATTATCTATTTTCTCAATGCTCGGATACGTATATCAACAATTAGAATTATCCATGAACTCTTTCAAGGATAATGCGCTTTCTCCACGAATACTTGGAGATAAGGATAGGGCGATTGTATTGTTCCACGTATAGTGACTTGGATATTGAGATTACATCTCAAATCCAGATCTTGGGCCTCCCATAGATGCTTGATTAAATTAAGACAGCAAATCTAATCTTCTCATTGCATCTGAATCGCATTCATAACAATGTCCAACATTTGGATCAAGATCAGATTACTTCTCTACTGAGAGGAGTCACTGAAATCTAGACCCGTTCATCACTCCCTAGGAATGGAAGCGTCATGGTTATACAATCGTTTATGATCACATCACCCTCAGGTATTCCCAATACATGTACATCCTGCATACTGGAAGACTCAGAATAAACCCTAAGTATTAGATTTAACTTCATACTGTCTACTTCAGGGTTTTATCAGTAAGTTTCTCATTTTGTTCATTGGGAGTTGGTATTGATCATATACTTTCCAAAAGCATATATCATACCTAGGTCTTGATTATATACTTTCCAAAATATATACCAAACCTATAAATTCAGTCAAGCTTCCAAAGCGAGACGGCCGTGCACACGAATTTGTTTCTTCCCAATATCTCATGAGTGAGCTCATGTCTTTCGGTTCAGTAGTGAACCTGTATGATCCCTTTGAGAGATTGTATTACTCATATGCCCTTATATGCACACCAGCACGTCGGTGTATAGACCTTGATTAGGTCATCAACCTATTGGTCTGCCAAATGTACATACTTAGACATATAGTAACACATCTGTCTCCGGTCAGAGGATGTATGCCTATATCATGACAGCATACGATATAGGACTTTGGTTATCTCGATCTCGTTTAGTCAACTCTTTGACCTAACTAATCTGACACCTCTGAATCTCTATTCCTATACAGAGGACCTGCATCAAGAGGTCGGTCAGATATCAGCCTAACTGAGAAAAGGATTGCCAACTCCTACTCAGGCTGGAGGTCATCTCTTAATAATCATTTGACGGTGCTTGATGAGTCCTCAATCTAACTCATTAGATATTCATCTGAGTACCAGCCTCTATGATTCAATAATTGAATCAACAGTTGTATGATCATTAAGATGGCCATAGTACAAAACCCTAATTGTACTAAGGGGCCTATTATGCAAATTATGTATTCTTTATTTCAGATTAGGGAATGATATTTTCATAAACATTTATTGCATAATGGCTCGCTGTGGGCTCGCATGTCCAACAGAGAGGATAACGGCTGGCTCGGAGATAGACGATGATCAGTAGCCGTTGGATCTAGTGATCCAAGGGCTAGAATGGTGGTACGGATGGGCGATTGCTATTAGATCAAAGGTCTGATTGAGTGGTTCCGATTTGAGAGGATATGATAGGTCAGATGAGTTTTAGGCTTCAATCTGATGGTCAGAAATAGTGGAGTGACGTGGAGTGCGGGGAAGCATTGGATGGTATATGGTCGGGCGGCTGTGGTTAGGCGGAAAGGAGCGGATGGGATTAGATCTGGGGGAGATCCAATGGTGGGAGAGAAAGGAGTGGCGTGGCAGGTGGAGAGGCGTTAGATGATATGGCGATCAGACGGCTGTTGTGAAGAGGCGACGTGTCATAAGGAGGAGTGTAGGATGAGGGATGGTTGGACGGTAATGATGGAGGCACGAGTGTGCGGTTGGGATAGGATCTAGGAGTCAGATCTGATGGTTGGGAATGGGCGAAGGACGGATGGACGAGATGAGGGTGGATTGAAGGAGATCAAGGTCAGGGCGAGCGCCGGGTGGTAGAACGGGAGGCGAGCCACGTTGGTGACCCAGAGGGTGCCACATGGCCCAATCAGAAAATTCGGGAGAATAAATACAAAGAAAAATACGAAAGAAATAGTTAGAGGCAAAATTAGAAAAAAAAGTCAAAACATGAAAGTTGCTCGTCTCGACGAGATCTACAACTTTCATGTTGGACAAAAAGCCAAAAGAGGCCATTTGTACAAAAAGTATTTTTGGGGGTATTTTTAAGGGGGATAAAAATACCAGCTTTTTGGTTTCGAGATATTTTTGTATTTTTTTAGTCTTTTTAATGGTTAATTTTTAGGGGTTTTTGAAATAAAATAATTACAAGAAGAATAAAGGAAATAAAATACAAATAATTAAGGGTTAATTATACACAATATCATACAAGATAAAAATAAAGAATTAAAGGATATTTTTATTGGTTTGATTAAGCTTAGGGGTTTAATAGTTGGACTTTAGCATGATGAATATGAGATTCATCACCGCCGCAGGAGGCGGAAGGGTGGAGATGGACCCATCACGTGCACATGATGGCTAGTGAAAGGAGGAGGTGCCACGTGGTGCTCCCAAGAGTGGCCACGTGGCACTTATTTGTAATTATTAAAAATACTAATAATAATGATGATAATAATTATAAATTAATTAATTAAAATTAAATAAAATAATAAGAATCAATATTAATAATAAATGATAAAATAAGGCGATACGTGGCGGCTCCAGGAGCTGCCACATGTCGCTCCTGGAAAATTCAAAAATTAAATGTAAAGAAAATTCAAAAAGAAATAATAAAAAGGGTTAAATCAAAAGGTAGTTAACACAAAAGTTGCTCGTCTCGACGAGATCTACAACTTTTGTGAAGGAACAAAAATCAAAAGAAGTCATCTGTACAAAAAGTATTTTTGGGTGGTACCTTATAAATAAAAAATATCGCATTTTTATCTTTTACAACTTTTTGTCATTTTTAAATAAGATAAAAATCAAAATAAAGTTAGAAAAAAATATGAAAGAAATATTTAAAATTTAATCTATTTTTTGTATTTTAATAATAAAAAGATAAAAATGGAGGGTATTATGGTCAATATGTACAATATACAATAGGGGCTCAAAACCCAAGTTTCACATACGATCTCCGATTTTTATGAAATTGGTCTTGTTTTGAAGATTTTTGAATGTATATTACTTATTAAGTGAGTAGACCTAATTTCGGACACTGTACGAGAGAGATATGTGTGTTTTAAGGTTCTTGGTCTCAAACTTGGATTTGGGTTTTATTGGACAAATTTACAAGTTAATATTTTGTTGATAGTTTTCCTTTATTAGTGTTAGTAATGTGTACACAATAGAGTTGAATTTATTGGATTTGGAGTTAGTATAAAATATATACAAATTGGTGATTTTAGCTAATGTACAGGTGAATATTTACAAGGAACATCATGCTTCTTATTTAATGCAAATATGAATGCTAAAATGCATATATTATCTATGCATGCATGAATGCTAATTATGTAATATGAGTGATGAAATGCAACTAATTACTTGGGAACAGATGTCTATTTTCAACTTTTAGAGTGATGAATCATATATTCATCAACCCCCTATACTTAATCTTTGCTCGTCCTCGAGCAACTAAAATGAATTGCAAGAGTGAAATGAGATTGGGTTCCATACCAAGGTCATGAACAAAAGGTAAAAATGGAGCTTGACTAGACCTTTGGATTAATAGTGTGGAAAAACCTTATTGGGATCTAAATTTAAGACCTAACAGCCTTTAAGTTCCACAAGTCTTCTATTCAAGATACCTCAATAATCAGGTCAGAACAAATCCTCATACACAAATTCTGATGACCATGAGTCTTACTTGTACTGTGAAAGTGAAATATAACTCTCCACATCAGAAATGGCCAAGACACGGCCTCCTCTAACAAGGTAACTCTAATTCCACGGTCCAGTAACTCTTTCCTCGAGGAGCAGGGTATTCCCTTCTAAGTTCAAGTGCAACCAGCTCAAGAAGAGGGGATGGAGAGAAGAATGGACGGTAGCTAGTGTAGCTACCTATCCTAGGATGCTTGACCAGTGTAGTCAAGTCATCCAGCTGTCGGCTTTCATGGTATGAGGCTTTGAAGCATATGCCTTGCAAATATACATACTCCAGCAGGCATTTTATTTTCAGTCCGGCCTGTCCACTTTTTTGGAGTTATCTCTTTTCCCTTTTTTTCTCTTTTTTCCCTTTTTTTGAACTATATACAAGGTGCGGCATGTACATCAGGAGTTTTTCCTCTTGAAACAATAGATTATACCTCTTTTAAAGCTTTATTGCAACCCGCAGCATCACATCCTTAGACGTCAATACCACCAGACTACGTTGAGATGCACTACCCTCCCTAAAGGAGGACGAGTGTTTCCACCCGTGTGCTACTCCAAGCCAAAGGATTCTACCTCCTCATCACCTCATCAATGAAGAGAAACGTGCATGGTGCTTGTCCAAGTTAGGTCACTTTCTAAAAGAATCGTGCGTCTGTACGAAATATTCTAAGACCAATCAAGATGACATGTGAACAAAGACTTGCGGACTCAAAGAATTAAGTCTCTTGACCTAAAAAGTCTTAACTCCGATTCCTATAAGGTTCCTCTGAGATTAAGTAGATTAAGGTCAAATCAAATCCATCCTCGACATCTATTCATAACTTGATTCAGAACCCACTAACTTTTCACTTTGCATATGCAAGATATGCAGATGAGATGTAGATGACATGCTATAAAGATGAATGACATGCAAGACATTTTTTAATGCAAGGATGATATGCAAGAGTAAATAAGAAGCCTTTATTGGTGTGTGTGTGTGTATTTGTTTTCTTTTTTCTTCTTGTTTTTTTTATTTTTTTTGGTATACCTCATATTTCACAACAAATATTACAAAAGTTTTTTTCAAAGAATTCTATGAGTATTATACAAATTATACGTATTATACAAGTATACATGCATTTTACAAAAAAAAATCCAATTTTTACCCACCCCGTAATTATTGCATAATATATACAAAAATACGTGAAAGTACGAGCAATGGGTAAATTATATATGTAATATATACACGCCCCCCTATACTTAGTGCCTGCTATGTCCTTAGAGCACGAGAAGCGAGGAAAAAAGACATAGCTTGTTAAGCATAGGAGAGCTAAAATAATAAAAAGTATAGAAAGTATGTACAAGAGGAAGTGGGTATATACAAGGATCAAGATCCGAATCTTTTTTATGTTGTTAATGGCGAGAGCTTAATGTTGCAAGGCTTCATGCACAGCTCTATGTGTGTCTGCTGAGTTTACCTCACGCATGAAAACAATCTCCTCAACACGGACTAACTGTTCATTAGGTTCGACAAAGTGTTTCAGCAGTTGTCCATTAACTAGGGATGCTTGTGTTTCATCTGTAAGATCTGAGATCTCTACACATCCACTGTCATGCACAGCACGGAGTATGAACGGACCCGTCCACTTGGATTTAAGCTTCCCTTGTAAAACCTTCAGCCTCGTATTGAACAACCATACCTTCTGTCCAGGAACAAAGGTCTTTAGTCTAGTAAATCTATCGTGCCAATGCTTTACCTTGTCCTTGTACATAAAACTTTTGTCATATGCTCGATTTCTGATTTTCACAAGTTTCATTCAGATCCATCTCTCTCTGTTTCTGCCCTAGGTTTGTGTGTTCCAATTGACCTTATGAATTGCCCATTTGGATTTATGCACTAACTCTGCGGGCAGTGGCACGGCTTCCCAAATACCATTCTGAATGGGAAGGTTAAAATGGTGTCTTGTAAGCTTTCCTATAAGCCCAAAGGACTTGGTCCAAGATCTGGGACCAGTCCTTCTTGTCTGGGCGGACAAGCTTCTGCAATATGGTCTTAGCCTCCCTATTCAACACCTCTGCCATACCATTGGTCTGTGGGTGGTAAGGACTAGCGACACGATGCTCGATGTTGTAATCCTTCACAAGTTTCTTTACATATCCGTTCACAAAATGGATACCCCCATTGGATATTAACACTTTGGGGATGCCTAACCTAGAAATGATGTGATCTCTGATAAATTTACAAATAGTCCTGTTGTCGGTGGCTTAGGTCGGGATAGCCTCCACCCACCTTGATAGATAGTCTATCGCAAGAAGGATGTACTCAAAACCATGGCTAACTGGGAATGGGCCCATGCATTGGCATCTCATCCTTGGAACCAATGGTTCCTCCCATTCGCTGGCATACTGGGCACGACTTTGCAAAGGTGAGAGCATCGCGAAACAGAGTTGACCAGTATAAGCCACATTGTAAAACCTTCCATGCGGTCCTCTTCCCGGAGTGGTGTCCTCCTGCCTCTAGACTATGGTAAAAAGTAAGGACACTATGATATTCCTCCTGAGGAATACACCTCCTCCAGACACAATTCGATCCTTCAAAGAAAAGGATCGGATCCTCTTAATGGTAATATCGTGAATCCAACTTGAGTCGGTCTATGTTGCTATTGGGCGAATCTTCAGGAAATTTCTTAGAGACAAGATAGTTGACTATATTAGCGTACCATGGGAGTGAGTCGATAACAAAAACTGACTCGTCTGGAAAGGAGTCTCGAATAGGTGCATCATTAGAAGTATCAAGAATTTCGAGACAGGAGAGGTGATCAGCTACTATGTTCTTCTTTCCAGGTTTATCTCTGATGTCCAAGTCAAATTCCTGGATAAGTAAAATCCACCTAAGAAGATGCGCCTTCACGTTCTTCTTTTCCATTAGGTACCGCAGTGTTGTATGATCTGTGAACACAATCACCTTTGATCCGATGAGATGGAATCTGAACTTATCCAAGACGAACATAACTGCAAGCATCTCCTTTTCGATAACTATATAGTTACGCTGAGCGGGGTCAAGCACTTTGCTTGCGTAGTGTATAACAAACGGGATACCATCCCACCTTTGTCCTAATACAACCCTAATAGCAAAATCTGAGGCGTCCATCATGATCTCAAAAAGAAGAGACCAATCTGGGGCTTGTAGGATCGAGGTGTCCATGATCATCCCTTGAAGTAGCTTAAAGGCCTCAAGACATTTATGATCGACAATAAACTCCCTGTCTTTGCCTAAAAGCTCAGTTAGCAGTCGTGCAATTATTGAAAAATCTTTGATGAATCTTCGGTAATATCCAACATGCCCGAGGAATGACCGCAACTGTTTTATGTTGGTTGGTGGTTGGAGTCATCTGATTACATCCACCTTGGCAGGTTCACTCAACCTCCATTCCTCTCTTGGAGATGACATGCCCCAACACAATGCCCTCTGTCGCCATGAAGTGACTTTTCTCCCAATAGAGCACCAGATTTACCTCACAACATCGTTTGAGGACTCGGTCCAGATTCCTAAGACATGAATCGAAGGAATCACCGTGGACCGAGAAGTCGTCCATGAAGACTTCCAGGAATTCACCGACCATCTCGGCGAATACAGCAATTATGCACCTTTGAAACATACCGGGAGCATGGCATAACCCAAAGGGCATGCGCCTGAAAGCATAGGTACCAAAGGGGCATGTGAATGTGGTTTTCTCCTGGTCCTAGAGAGCGATAGCTACTTGATTGTAGCCAGGGAACCCGTCTAAGAAGCAGAAGAATTCCTTTCCTGCTAGTCTTTCTAAGATCTGATCGATAAATGGTAGGGAAAATGATCCTTCTTCGTTGCGGCATTCAAGCATCTGTAATCCACACAGACACGCCACGATGTGGGTACTCATGTCACGATCTCCTCTCCATCCTCATTGGTGGTCGTCTGAATTCCTGACTTCTTCGGGATAATATGAATAGGTGCCACCCACTTGGAATTGGAGATGGGATAAATAAAACCCTCATCGCACCATTTCTCAATCACCTTCTTCACGATCTCTCCTAAATTTGGATTCAACCTGCGTTGGATATCATGAGAGGGTTTAGCTTCATTCTTAAGGTAGATATGATGCGAACATAGAGTAGGATTTATCCCATGGAGATCAGAGATGCTCCAACCTATCACCTTGCGGTTTTTCTTCAAGATCTCTAGTAAGCGAGATTCCTTCTCCTCAGTCAATCGCGAACTGATGATGACCGGAAATTTCCTCTCTTGTCTCGTAAGGAAGACGTACTTCATGGTTGTGGGTAATGGTTTGAGCTCAGCAAAAGTGTGGTATCAAGAAAATCTGGCTCAATCAATTCTGGCTCCGTGCTGGTAATGGTTGGATATGTCTCTGAAGTAACTGCCACCAACTCATTCAGCTTTGGAGTTGGATCGTCAAAAGTATCCAAACAATCGGCGAAAGCCACGTTCGACTCGTCATCCTCATCTTCTGATTGTCCTAAAGATGTAAGGACTGACAGGTCCAGCTGCCCTTTGTGTCATCGAAGATGTAGGGGGATGCATTTTCTGTATGATCTGCACTAAGTTCGTTCCTAAGGATCTCGCAAACTGTCTCATGTACAAGATTCTCTCCATCGGAGATGGACTCATCAGTGCTAGTTGGGTTCTGTCTACATGGCTCAACAGTGTCTACATGAACATAATCTGCTTCCAACGAAGTGTACTCAGTACTTGATTCGGAATTTGGCTTCTGCTACCTTGTTTGCTTCATCTCTAGTTCCTCATCTCTGCCTAGAGTTTGGAACTGAATTTTCCTGATTTTATAATCAAATAAGGCCCATGTTGTTCTAAGGAAGGGCCTTCTGAGAATGATACGGGAATCTCTCCAATTTCAAGGGATATCCATATCAAGGACGGTAAAGTCCACCATGTAATCCTGACCCTCGACTTTGATGACAATGTTCCTCAATTCTCCCTTGGACCTCTTGGTTGATTTGTTTACAAACTAGAGTAAGGCTCTATATTTCCTAAGAGGTCCTAGATTTAGCCGCTCATAGAGGGACATGGGCATCAGATTAATTGAGGATCCATTGTCTAGGAGAGTGTGTGCAAACACAGTGTCATCGACATGACTCACCACATAATGGGCATCCATGTCCTTTCGCTTCCTTGGAAACACGTTCTTGATAGCACAAGTAGTGGCTACTGACAAAACGTGCTTCTCAACACGATTTCAGGTTTTCCTGCTGACCCTAGTAGGTGTGCATCTCTCCTTACGGTACTTCTTAAATGCAGGTGTCATATCCACAAATTTATCAAAGGGGATTGTGACCTTGATATATTTATTGCAAAACTTAGCCATCTCAGGGTCATCTTTTTATTTTTTGGGTTTCTTCTTTCCACCCTTAAGGGCATAGGGGAAAGGGATTATTGATGACAACTCAGATTCTGAAACTGAAATGCTCTCATTTAAATGGGAAACTTAGTTTTCCACAGTACTGGGACTCTTACTCTGACAATTACTTGAAAGAAATTATGAAACAAAATAGGTGTTGCATCTACCGCTACTCCTGGTGCATCCTCCTCGGATGGAGGTGTGGGCTCTTCATCAAGCTCGCTTAATTCAGTGTTGTTGCTCCTCTCATTCTTCTTGCCATGGTATTTTGAGGACTTGGGAATCCTCTTATTCTGCTGATGTCGATGATGGTGGTAGTGATGCTGCTCTTCTGCCTCCAAATTCTCCTCAAGTAGAGACTTGGTGGCATCTTCCTCATGTACCCGCGCCCGATCAGGTACGGTCACGGTCCTTCCGCTCCTGAGGGACATATGATTAACATTATCGTATGAAAGGATCTCGTGTAGATAGAGAATAACTGAATAATATACCTGATCTCGTGGTCGATGCTGACCCTGATTCAGGCTATTGGGGTTGGCCTGAACCTGGATAGGAATTGGGGTCTTTCGTGCCATCTGCTTATCCTGGTGGCATGAGACATGGTTCAGATCTGTTCTTATGTCAAGGTAATCGTTTTGTATCTACTAGACCCTATCAGTCAATGTTTGGATGGCCAAGGTGAGGGACTCCAACTAACTAGTGGGCGGGGCCTACTGCTGTTGACTAGAGGATAAGTGATTCTGATGTTTATATTGGCCCTGCTGGTCTTGTCGGTACTGCTGCGGGTGGGACGGTGCGGTGTAAGGTGGTGGATGGCCCTGGCCCGAGTGGAATGTGCGCTGCTGCTGGTGTTGCTGGGGCTGGTATCCTTGTCCTGGCTGGGACTGTACAAAGGTGGTGTGGGGACGGAGCTGGTTTCCTGGTAAGCTAGGGAAGGTCGGTGTTGTTGACCATTCCCTATCCCCGACTGTCTACTTACGGGGTCATGTTTGTACCACATCCCATTGATCTCAAACACCTATGGAGGCTCCTCGCAGACTGACTCCACCTGTGGGGGTGTGTGCTGATCCTGCTGAGTGTATTGTTGCTCCTCAACCCAGCTTCTCTGAGGCCCCTGTACCTGCTCTTGTACTAGATGAACTCGATGTACAGGTACAGGCGGTGCAAAAGGGGCAGGTAGTCGTATCTTGGAAACCTTCTTATTTAATTCCTCCACTTGTTTGGCAATCGTGAAAGCGCCTCAAGGTCAGTGACCCTCTTGTGGATCTGTTCTACCATGGTGAGCTTATCAGCTATTATCCCCATACTAGGGATTTGGTCATCTATTATATCTGCTACAGTCCTCCTAGGTGTCTCATTAGATAGGCTTGAGGAAGACACCTGATAGGCCCTGGTGGCCTGAGATCTACCCGTTTCTACCATTTGCTCTAGGATCTTCCATACGACATCTCCGTTCTTATTGGGATAGCTACCTCCACAGGCTGCACTCACTAACCCCTACATTTCCGGGGTCATACCACATAACAAGGTCTGGACTAAGATTGCCTTGGTAATGCCATGGCAGGGGCATTTTTGTGTCGTCATTGAATCTATCCCAAGCTTCATGGAATGGTTCGTGGGGGCCCTGGTAAAAGCTAGCGATCTTCGTTCTCATTTGGTTAGTCCTACTGAGTAGGTAGAACTTCTTCAAAAATAAATCTTTTAATTGCCTCCAGATTGTGCATCTAACCCCGAGAGTCTTCACCAACTCGAAGTATCTCAAGAAAGCATATGGTTCTTCTGTATAATTTCCATTGAACTTTGGTAGCAGACTAAGGAAATGGGGTTTTAGCTCAAATGCCTCTGGGGTACCTCAGGTACGAGCCAACTATGCATCTCATTCTCAATTGGGTTGTAGGCATCTACCATCGGTCTATCTATTCCACCTGCCTCAATCACATGTCCCATCCTAGCCATAAGATTTGCATTCAGCTGCTCAGCTCTAGCTAAACGGGCAAGGACTTGATGCATAGGATCATCTCTGTGTTCCTCTTTGTCTGGATTTTTCTTAGGCATCTTAGTTTTGGATTCGTTCTCTTAACCTAAGTAAATAATGTGGTCTAGGTTAGAGGACGTAACTAAGACATTCTCACATAGGCAAAGGTCTTCCTCGGTGAGATGAGAGGAGAGAAAAGGGATGGTTTGAGGGTGACCATCCCGGAAGTGAGGGATCCCGAACTCAAGAGGGTCATGATCTCGGTTTGGTCCAAGTTACGCTCGGGTCGTTGAAGATGTACTTCGTGGGGGTTTAATGAAATATTTGCGAAGCTTGAGTAAATATCTCCCCAGTCAGTCATCTTTGATGGCAAAAAGAAGTGTTGTCGGGAGCACAAGTGTAAAGATAGGATTTGACTTCTACCTAAAGCAGGCAATTGAATCACAAACCTTGAGTTCACACTCAACACGATGAAGGACCCCAAGCCGGATCCGATTAATATGGTTGATTTTAAGTATTCTTTTTAAGCAAATAGCAGGGATTACGTGGCCTAAAGGGAAGTCGGTTTAAAGCCAGATGCGTCTACCCTATTTAACCTATCGCCTAAGATACCGACGCCCTTCCTCTCTTTGCTCCTATCACCAGTTGAGAAGTTCAAGGACCTACCCCTATCTACCCACTGAAGTAGGCGGAGGCTGAAAAGGCTTATAACTTCACTCTGGAGGGTTACTAGCAACTTATCATAGTGCATTGCAATTTCGCCCCCATCTACCTGCTGAAACAGGCGAAGGCTACTTGGTGCTAGTCAGTCGAACCTCAAATAGTTCAGGCTACGATATTTGTTAGGATCGGGTTACGTGATATGAAAGGCGGGGATTTTGGCTCTATCTTATGGTGTGCACACACACTCTGTACCCTCACTCATCCTGAAATCAAGATCGGGGTTATTCTCCCGCAAACAGAATTTCCAATTTTATGTGACTTTTTTGGTCAATTTGTTTAGCAATCATGATTTTAAGTTAGATGACCACTTGATTAGTCCAACACATAAGGTACGCTTATCATCCAGTCCCAATTTCCTTTAATCCTAAGTTAGAAACCAAGGGAGAAGGAGTCGAGAAAAGCCGATGCACAATAAAACGATAATGTATGTCAAGTTCAGAAGACTTACAGTGATCCTCGCGCTCTACATGTGAGATGGAAAATAGAATTGAAATTTTATCTAAATGAATGAAATCGATGAAAAGTCGCTCCTAGACAAGCAATTCTATTAGGGAGTGAAGAACAAGTTAAATTTGGCTAAGTTCGACGGTCTAAGTGCGTCTTTTAATGGTGAAGTGTGGTCCTATATATTACGAGCATAAACAATCCTAAGAAATCTCTAAGAGCCGCGAGTGCAGGTCCTATCCTACGTCAATCAACCATACAACACAGAGACTCCTTTTATTATTTAATAACACGTGCGAGAACCCAAATAGGAACTGTTGTAAATGCAGACTTTGTTTTACAAAACTATCTCAAAACCACTCGGTTTAAATCGATGTTCGTTCTTCGGCTCGCCTGGTGAATTGCCTTCGATGCCTCATGTTCCTCATAAAAAAATAAACAATGGTCAGAGAGAGAACGACACAAAATAAACAAATAATTAAATAGAGAAATATTCACAAGAAAAACCAGGAATCAGATTACCCGGGGATGGAAAACCTAAAATCTAAATGATCCAAAAATTAACCTAAGTTATGCCTCCCCGGCAACGGTGCCATTTGAAAAACCTGAAAATTCACCCTCTTAATTCAATCGGATTAACGATTGAATTTAATGTGTTCATTGTAGTCGGGCAACATCAGATTTATCAAAAACCACTTGAATTAATTTATCAATTAAACGCAAATGGTATTTTTTATTTTACTTGGGCAAGCCCAAGGTCGAACTCAGGGAGGCAACTTTCTCCTTAGATTAATTTAGAGACAATCTAGATGTTAGGTTTTCATGAGAATATTTTTTTGTATTTTTTTATGCAGTAAAGACAAATGCACAAATGCGATAATTGAATGCAATGCAATTCAGACCAAATTTGAGGGTTAAAATGTGAATATGATTAAATTAAGCCCAAAAATTCTCAAACTTGTCCAGAATGTCAATTATGATGAAATGAAGCTACCCTAATTTTTTGGAATTTTTCGACTCAATATGGATTAACTACGAATTAAATATGAATGCAAGGTGGTTTTCGCAATTTTAATTTTAATAAATACCAAATTAATTTTTTTCAGAGATAAAAATTATCCTAGATACTTCTATATGATATGAATCCAGGAAAATTACTAAATCTCATAAACAATTAATTTTTGACTTACTAAAAATCAATTAAGCGAAAGACCAATTAATTTATTTAGACCTCGTTATGCGTGCAACTATATGATTTTTAGGCACAAAATAGAACTACTCAAATTCTATCTACTTTGAATTTTTCGTAACTTTTAGAGAAAGGATGAATTTAACATTAATTTTTGAATAATCAGTGGGTAAAATATGCAATATTTCACCAAATTAATTCTATTAAATAAACCATAGCTCACAAAATTACAAATAAATCTTCAAAAGATAAAGAATTGATTGTTCTACAACATGCAACTTCCAAACGGATAAAATAATGCTAAACGACTCTAAAATGAACATGCAAACACAGAGTTCAAAATGCAATACAGAATTAAAATTGATTAAAGAAGAATATGCTGACTGGACTAAAATGCAATTACTAGAACGTGCAGGGACAGAGATGCAACTTCTCCAAGGGCGCATGCGAGTCACACGTGCTTTCCAACTGGCAGGGGTATGGGCGTGAATAATTGAAAGTCCAAGGGCCTTATCGTAATTTTCAACATGTGCATGTGCTTCTCACGTGCTCACCAGTTGGCGGGGTGCCCTGGTGATTTATGGAAGCTAGAGGGTGAACTCTGTAAATAGCCCAGTAAGTCGCGTGCACTGCATGTGATTCTTGTCCTGCGGGGACTTCGTGTAAATTATAGAACGATAGGGGGCACAACCGCAATTCTCCCCACCCACAATGTACGTGATGTTACGTGTAAGGGTCAAGCCTTTCTCTTCTATGCAGTAGCAATAGAGGCGGAGCTGGGAGTCTGACGAGGGGCGTGGATGGTGGCACAGGCTGAAGCGAGCTGCCTCCTACATAAGGAGTGTCTTGGCAACGCACGACGGTTGGAGGAAGACCTGCAGGTGGCGCGCGATCGCGATCATGGAAGGGGGCTGGCGGCCTCAAGTGGCAGAGGGAAGGAAATCGAGATGTGGCCACGGGTGGAGAGGTGGCTTGGCCCGAAGCGTGTCCGTTGCTCGCCCATAGCAGAGGCATGTGAATGACGACCGTGTGGCAAGGAGGCGGTGGTTGGAGTTGCCACAAGCTGACTGTGCGTGCTGGCGGCGTTGAAGGTGGAGGGGCTACTGCGGAAGGCCGACGGCACGGTTGACGGCCACGAATGGTTCGGGCGTGTCTGGTGCACGCAGGAGGGGGAGAGGCGGCCAACGGTGATGGCTAAAGCCGCAGGTGGCATGGTTGCATGATGAGGGAGGAGAGCGGCATGCGGAGAGTTGCTGGAGCGGCCGTGAGCGAGGCGGCTCAGGAGGTCACGGGGTGCACAGAGGTACCTACAAGCAAGAGTAGAGCTCGAGACAAGCTCGGCTATGGTGGAGGAAAGTAGGAGAAGAAGATGGGAGAGGGATGGAGGCGGGAGGATGAAACAGGGGAAGTTCCCCTGTGAACAGGGGAACTCCCTCTATTTGTTTAGCGACTGTAATTTTTTGACGAATGATTGATTAAAGTTCTCCAAATAATTCGATAAAAATCACTATTGCGGTCGTAATATGTGATTTCTCCATGGAAGTGCTATTGTTTTTGCGCTTTGATGGATGGAGGATGGTTAATCGAAGAGAGAGAGGAAGGAGAAGGAGGATGAAGAAGAGAAGATCAAGAAGAAGGCGTTACCTGGAGATGGAATCAGATGCTTGAGAGGAGTGTATGCTCCAACTGCTTGTCCCTCGAGGTGCGGCAGGGCCCGAGCTTCAGCAACTCGCAATGGAGCTACGACAAGGGTTAAGCCCCTTGGATCACGCCTAGGAAGAAGATGGGTCGTTTCTCAATAGAGCTCCTTAGATGTCACCTAAGGTTGATAGGAGCTCTCCACTCCTTCACCGTAAAAATGGTGGATAATCGGAGGAGAGAGGAGGAGCGGTCCTTTTAAAGACCGTTGGTGAGTGGGCCACAAGTTGCGGGGCTAGGTGGAGATCGAGGGGGAGGAGCTGGCGTGCGCGATGGGCAAGTTGGCGATTGCGAGGACTGTCGCACGAAGCGGGGGTGGTTGCATGGAGGATGTGGGCAATGGGCGAGTGGCCATGCGAGGTGGGGTTACGGTTGCAACCGTCGTAGGAGGCGGAAGGGTGGAGATGGACCCATCACGTGCACGTGATGGCTAGTAAAAGGAGGAGGTGCCACGTAGCGCGCCCAAGAGCGGCCAGTGGCACTTATTTTTAATTATTTAAAATAATAATAATGATAATTATAAATAAATTAATTAAAGAAATAAGAATAAATAATAATAAATGATAAAAATGGGCAACACATGGCAGCTCTAGGAGCTACCACGTGTCGCTCCCAAAAAATTAAAAATTAAATGTAAAGAAATAACAAAAAGAATAAACAAAAGGGGTTAAATCAAAAAGTGGTAAACACGAAATTTGCTCGTCTCGATGAGACTACAACTATCGTGAAGGATCGAAAATCAAAAGAAGTCATTTGTACAAAAAGTTTTTTTGGGTGGTACCTTATAAATATAAAATACCATATTTTTATCTTTTGTAATTTTTTATCATTTTTAAATAAGATTAAAATCAAAATAAAGTTAGAAAAAATATGAAAGAAATATTTATAATTTAATCTATATGTTGGGTTTTTAATAATAAAAAGATAAAAATATAGGGTATTATGGTCTATATGTACAATATACAATAGGGGCCCAAAACCCAAGTTTCACATACGATCTCTGATTTTTATGAAATTTGTCTATTTTGAAGGTCTTTGAATGTATATTACTTTAAAAGTGAGTAGACCTAAATCGGACACTGTATAAGAGAGATATGTGTGTTTTAAGGTTCTTGGTCTCAAACTTGGATTTGGGTTTTATTGGACAAATTTACAAGTTAATATTTTGTTGATATTTTTCCTTTATTAGTGTTAGTAATATGTACACAATAGAGTTGAATTTATAGTATTTGGAGTTAGTATAAAATATATACAAATAGGTGATTTTAGCTAATATACAGGTAAATATTTACAAGGAACATCAGGCTTCTTATTTAATACAAATACGAATGCTAAAATGCATATATTATCTATGCATGCATGAATGCTAATTATGCAATATAAGTGATGAAATGCAACTAATTACTTGGGAACAGAGCTCTATTTCAACTTTTCAAGTAATGAATCGTAGATTCATCAATGAGATATAATGTTTATTTATATACAAACAGAAATCGGATATCCCATCTTGTTTTTTATCTGAAAGAATTTAGATGTGTTTGCTCATACTATAAGTTCACATTCGAGGGTATTATTTGTGGTCACATTCTGTATATTTTCAAGAAGAGGAAGATCGAAGAGTTTCCTAGAGAATATTTACTGCATCAATGGTCTATGGATAATAAATTCATTACAACGTCTCGAAGAAAGTCGAAGATTCATTATTGTATTGGTGGTCTATGGATGCTACAATGCTAGATTATATATATAGGGTTTAATGAGCCTCTATATAGGGTTCAATGAGCCTAACCCTTAGGGGAAGCCAACTGTTGGACATGCGAGCCCACGACGAACCATTATGCAATAAATGTTATTTCAATTTATTCCCTGATCTGAAATGAAGAATAATTAATTTGCATATAAGGTCCCTTAGTACAATTGGGATTATGTACCATGGCCATCTTAATGATCGTACAACTGTTGATTCAATTGTTGAATCATAGAGGCCGGTGCTTGGATGAATATCTAAAGAGTTAGATTGAGGACTCATCAAGCACTGTCAAATGATTATTAAGAGGTGATCTTCAGCCTTAGTAGGAGATGACAATCCTTCCTCTTTTGGTTAATATCTGATTGGCCTCTTGATGCAGGTCCTCTACATAAGAATAGAGATTCGTAGGTGTCAAATAAGTTAGATCAAAGAGTTGACTTGGCTAGATCGAGATAACCAAGACCTATGATGTATGTTGTCACGATATAGGCATGCATCCTCTAGTCAGAGACAGATGTATTACTATATGTCTAAATATGTACATTTGGCAGACTGATAGGTTGATGGCCTAATCAAGGTCTATACACCAACAAGCTGATGTGCATACAAGGGCATATGAGTAATACAATCTCTCAAAGGGATCATATAGGTTCACTTATGAATCGGAAGACATGAGCTCACTCATGAGGTATTTGGGACCGATCAAATTCCATACATGGTCGTCTTGATTTGGAAGCATGATAATAATTTATAGGTATGGTATATGCTTTTGGAAAGCATATGATCGATACCAACTCCTAATGACCAAATAAGAAACTTATTGATAAAACCCTGAAGGAGATAGTGTAAAAGAGATATTAAACTTCAGGTTTATTCTAGATCTTCCAGTATGCAGGATGTACATGTATTAGGAACACTTGAGGGTAATGTGATCATAAACGATTGTATATCCATGACGCTTCCATTCTGAGGGAGTGATGAAACGTGTCTGGATTTTAGTGACTCCTCTCGGTAGGAAAGTAATCTAATCTTAGTCCAAATATTGGACATTGATATGAATGTGATTCAAATACAATAAGAGGAATAGATTTACGACTTTTATGTAATCAAACATTTATGGGAGGCCCTCAGGATCTGGATTTGAGATGAGATCTCAATATCCAAGTCATTATACATGGAATGTACAATCGTCATGTTCTTATCTTCAAGTATCCACAGAAAAAGTGCACTATTCTTGAAAGAGTTCAAGAATAATTCCATTGATGAATTATGTATTTGAGTATTGATAAATTGATGATTAAATGTGATTTAATTATCATGAATAATATGAATGTGATTCATATTGTATAGGTGCATGAGAATGATGATCTAAGATAGTTAAATGTGATTTAATTATCAAATATATGAATAATGTTGATACCACTATCCACATTAATCAAATATATTATAAATGTGATTTATAATATATTAGAGAGAGCTAATTGTAAATAGTATTTACAAGTTAATTGTTGATGTGAATTGGATTCACATTGGATGATTAATTGAAAATACAATTTACATTTTATTTTGGATGTGTGGTTATGATTCATAATATTTAATGGTATGATTGCAATATTCACAAATATAATTTGGAATTATTTTTTTGAATTATTTTACAACAAAAGTTGGTGTAAATATATGAATGATTATGTGAAATTTATCTCACATAATTAGAAGGCCAACACATTCCATGAATGGAGGGTGGACATCCACCTTTTGACTCATTCAAAGTGTGGACATCCCCTCTATTTTAGGAAGGTGAGTGACCTCTTTTCTAATCCTTCTATCCTAATTTATTTAGTTAAATTAACTATGTTGATTATTCAATATATATTTAATTTAATCTAAATTAGTTGTTCTTGTTGTAATTTTACAATAAAATCATGGTCATTGAATAGAAACACAAATCAATCTCAACCATTGATTTTGTGTTTCACATGGATTGTGATCCATGGACTCTCAAAATACTATAAAAGAAGAGGCAACCCTAGCTCTTCTTTTACGATACTTTGAAAATCTCGCTCTCACTCATATTCTCATACATGTCCCTTCTCTTCATCAAGAGTGGGCGTCCATCTCTTGCCCTAGAGATGATCTTCATAGTCATGATGCCATTGTGCCATCGCTTTGACCGCTCGTGGATCTCTATCTCCCTCGATGCACCTTATTCATGAAGAAGACGTCGGATCTCGTGTGACGAGATCAGGAGATTTGCCATTTGGATTATCAACTTGGATTGCGAGGAGCATGTGTTTCATCTACACGCTCGCAAGCATCTCCTAAGTTGTATCAGACTTGAGACCAGAGGTCTCTTACTTTAGATAGACGATCGCAACCATGCTTCAAGAGGTATTCCAATATCTACTTTGTGGTTTAGATGAAACGAATAAAGAAGTGTTCTTGGATCAAGTGGTTTTATCGTTTTTAATTTTTTTTAAAACTCTGCTGCACCGAGCAACTAGTGTGATAGTCACCTCGATCGCATATGATGTGATCTTCACGCTTTCGTGATGCGCTTAAGGTTTTCTTCATAACCCTTACCAACTTGGCTACCTCCACCCTTATTATTTTTATTTCTTAAGATATTTTTTGAAAATATCTGGAAGGATTTAGATCACTATATGACACCACAATTTCATCCAAAGTTCATGAAAAGCATGCATTCATAAGACGTTTATCCTAATATCCAGTTTCTATAATTCTGAGGTCGTTCAAATTTGACAAGCTTGATGGATGGGACATGATGCTCGAATTGCGTCGAAATCTGAATGAGAACATGATGTCACATAGTTATCTTAATCCTCCTGGTGATTTCTAAAATATCTCAAGAAACAAAAAAACAAGAATGGAGGTGGCCAAGATAGCTCCCCCTTGGGGGTAGCCCCATTAAACACGTATGTATGCATGTATGCATGCATGAATGCATACATACATATATGTGTGTATGCATATGTGTGTGAAAGTATGAATTTATATATCTATGTGTGTGTACGCATGTGTGTGTGCACATGCATGCTTGTTTGTATGTATATGTATATATGTGTGTATGTGTGGGTGTGTATGCATGTGTGCATGTAGGCGGGCTGACGGGCGTGTGTGCGGGCATGTGTGCTTTGTGTGTGTGTGTGTGTGTGTGTGTGTGTGCGTGTGTGTGTGTGTGTGTGTGTGTGTTCATGTGTGTGTGGGCACATGCGTGCTTGCATGTGTGTATATATTGAGTGTGTGCGTGTGCGCACGTTTATGTCTACAGATCACCACATATTGCCTTGGGGATTTAGATCACCATAAATCACCATGGTCTCATTCCAAGTTGAACTTAACTCGACACTTATGTGTTCATGTGTGCATGCGTCTTTATGTGTTTGCGTGCTATAGATCGCCATATATCACCATGGTCTCATTCCAAGTTCAACTTAATTCGACGCTTCTATCATATCCATTGAGACTATCAATTTTAACGGTATTACAATCATTGAAAATGGCCCCTTCTAGATGGTCATGTAAAGAATGTTTGTTTTACATGAAAATTGAAACACATATTCCACTCAATAGACGAAGTAAATCCCCCAAGATTTCCTGAAAAAACCAAAAACTAATGGAAAAAAGGGCGGGAGCATCTAATTGGCCGCTTACCAAGGTGTAGCTTCCTTATCCCCATACATACATACATACATACATAATACATACATGCATGCATGCATGTCTGACTTCCGTGAATGCGTCCTCTTCATCGGGAAGCCCTCCATTGCCAAAGGGGGTGAGAAGCTTCAACCTCCTTGTAAGGTCACAGTTGGGCCTCTCGGATCTCGACTTTGTCGGAGTGCAGGAGACGTCTAAGGCATTGGATGTCTCTAATAGATGGGGCCATCAGGATGCAAAATCTGGAATTGGGGATTTGGGGTCATCGAAACCCTGATGACATGACCATTGTGGACTCTGTTTCTCTAGAGTTGAAATTTGACCTTTCTTAATTTTGATCAAAGTTTATTTATTAGGGTGTTTTGTTGGTGCAAATCATAGCTATTTAGACCTTCTTAGGTTTAGGTTCATGCTATATCAAAGGAGTTAGGTTGGCGTTTCACGGGAGAGGTAGCAATGGACATGAAGGATTGGAAGAGGGCTACGCCGAAGTCATTCAATTATCTTGGAATTTGTGCAATAGTAGTGGTTTTTTACACCTATTTTTTTACAAATCTCAGGTTGTTTTTATACAATGTCAAATTATTTTTTACATGGTATCATTTCTTTTATCAATTATTAACAGTCTGTTTTTTGTTGTATAACACAATACAAATACTACAAAGCGAACACGCATTCTTAAAAAGGCATTGTGAATATTATGATCATAACTTGTTACATATGAAGTCTCACAAAGATAACATGAATATTACATTGGAAATGTACAGATGGGTCAATAACATAAAACTGAATAAAGTACTACAAAGTGGAAATTCGTATTTACAAAACACTAATAAAATTTACAAAAAAGACAATTATATTTACAAAGAATCTTTTTATTGTATTGATTATTGCTCCAACATTAAATAATAAAAACATGTTATGCACAATTACAAGCTCCGTATAAAATTTACAAATATGATTAAAGTTTCAATGAGTATTTTCATTCCGCAACTAATACTGTTTGCGGAAGAAAAAAGAAATTGATAAATAAAGGAGCGGATGAAAAATAATAAAATTGTACGAGCCTAAAATATTAAACTAAAAGGATATAATAAAATTCAAATTCAAATAGAAATATAATGATTAAAATGTCCTTTTGGGTAAGGTACCGTTGGATTGAGATACAATAGATCACATTGATGGCTCACCACAAGATTTATAAGACCCCACCTCATTTGAAGGGGTCCCTATATAGGAGAAACTTCAAATGAGATGTGGGTTCACCATATCTATGGAGTTCCGATAAATATTAATATATCATGTATATCAAGATAGAATTATGAAAATATTATTATATTGGGTGAAAATGTTAATCTATATATGAATACTATATTTTATAAAATTATTTTTTATAATATGTAATTTATACTTTTACAAAACTATTACAGATTTTTTACCAAATTAACAGTAGTTTTTACAATCTCAGAAAAGACCCATCTCATTTGAAGGGCACCCATATCTCTCTCTTTGTGTGTGCATGGGCATGGGCATGGGTGTGGGCATGTGCGTGGGTGTCTGTGCGTGCGTGTGCATGTGCATGTGTGTATGTGCATATGTGCATCTGTGTGCGTTTTTGTGCGTGCGTGCATGTGTTTGCATGTGCGCATGTGTGCACTTGCATGTGTGTATGCATAGAGAGAGAGGGAGGGCTTGTCCAATGGGCCATGTGCCTTTAGAGATGGGATGAGCATGCTTCATCAATAAGTTATCTCCAGCGGCTTCAGTAATAAAAATACAAGCTTCAATAAGAGATATTATAGTTTTAGTAAAGTATATGATGTTTTAAGTAAATACGAACTCTATAGATGACTTCAGTAACATATATCCACGCTTCAGTACGTGATATCATAGCTTTAGTAACTTATATGAAGTTACAAGCAAATGCGAACTCTATAGATTGCTTCAGTAATAAATATTCAATCTTTAGTAAGTGATATCACAGTTTTAGTAACGTATTTGAAGTTAAAAGTAAATGTGATATCATAGATTTAGTAACTTATATGAAGTTACAAGTAAGTATAAACTCTATAGATTGCTTTAGTAATAAATATTCAATTTTCAATAAGCGATATCACAGCTTTCGTAACTTATATGAAGTTACAAGTAAATGGGATATTATTGCTTGAGTAAAGTAACTCTATAGACGGCTTCAGTAATATACATCAAAGCTTTAATACATGATATCATAGCTTTAGTAACTTATATGAAGTTACCGATAACTTATAGCTTCAAAATTCTTTGATTTTAAATTCTCTATTTTCATCAGTTATTCTTAAAATAGGTTTAGTATTTCTCAACACTTCCTCAGTAATAATTGATCCCATTTCAGTAACCTTTGGAATTGTATTCTCAGGCATTCCTCTTTCCATAAACATATACTATTTTTAGAGATGCTTCTAATTTCCATTTTTTCTTTCCATTACGAAGATGGTTCCTATTTTTGGGGGTTGAAATATGGTGGTTGGAATTGGGGTCTCATCCATCTCTAAACAGCATAGGACCCATTGGATAATTTTCCTACATATATGGGGTCACAGAGGTTGCACCAATGTGCATGTAACTTGACATGCACCGTACCATAAACATCTATTTTTTGTTTTTTTGAAGTGAAATTATGTGGGATTTGGATCACCATATATCACTATGATGTCATTCAAAATTCTACTTAATTCGAGATTTCTAACCCATCCATCAAGACTGTCAAATTTAACGGCCTCAAAATTGTTGAATTAGGCCCTTCTATAAGGACATGTTAGGAATATCGGTTTCACACAAAATTGATACACATATTCCACTTATCATTCTAAGTAAATCCTTCAAGATTTCATTTCTGAAAAACAAAAATTAGACATCTAAAATACATAGATGAATACCTTATACATATACATATAATACAAATGAACATATTTCTTTAAGTTTACAAATAACTTTAGAAAAATGTAATAAAAATATATTTATGTGTATTTGAGTAAGTTATAAATTTATTAAAAAATTGTAAATAAAAATAAATAGAAAATAAAAATAAAATACATATAATATAGGTAAATATGCTTATAATTGTTCATGTAAAAAGTAACCTATAATAAATTAAGGTATAAAAATATATAAAAATCATCATAAAATACTACATAAAATAATAAATATTTATTATATTTTAATAAAAAAATCAATAAAAATTATTATTTCTAAATGATTTAATAAAGATTAATTTTATTGTTTTGTCTCCTAGCGGTCCAACAGGACCAATGGGGGAAGTTCTCTCGCTGATTCGGATCAATTCTCTAACATGGGCCCTAGTGCATGTCAGAACCTTGTATGACTCTACTCCCTCGATTTTTTCCCGTCGCTCCTTTCATCCATTTGGATCGATTCTTTCTGCAATCTTATCCCTAGTGCATGCCAAGTTACATGCATATTTGTGCAAGCTCCCCAACCACTATTTGTATGTATGTATGTATGTATGTATGTATGTATGTATGTATGTATGTATGTATGTATGTATGTATGTATGTATGTGTGTGTGTGTGTGCGCGCGCGCGCGCGCGTGTGTCTGTATGTATGTGTGTGTGTGTGTGTGTGTGTGTGTGTGTGTATGTATGAATGTATGTATGTATGTATGTATGTATGTATGTATGTATGTATGTATGTATGTACGTACGTAAGTATGTATGTGTGTGTGTGTCTGTAGGTATGTACGTATGTACGTATGTTTGTATGTATATATGTATGTTTGTATGTATGTATGCATGCATGCATGCATGTATGTATGTATGTATGTATGTATGTATGTATGTATGTATGTATGTATGTATGTATGTATGTATGTATGTATGTATGTATGTATGTATGTATGTATGTATGTATGTATGTACGTATGTATGTATGTATGCATGCATATTTATATATATGCATATGTGTTTGTGTGTGTAAGGTTAAATGAGTATGCTCCCATCTTTTTTCCATATATTTTTTACTTTTTTGAAATGAAACGTTGGGGGATTTACTTAGAAAAATAAGTGGAATGCATGTTTCAAATTTTGTGCAAAGCAAACACTTCTAACATGTCCATTTGGAGGTGGTCAATTTCAGCAACTCTAAGACCATTAAAATTCGGCAATCTTGATGGAGATGATATAAGTCTCAAAGTAAGTCGAATTTTGAATGGCATCATGGTGATATATAGTGATCTAAATCCTTCTATGTTTAATTTTTAAAAATAAAAGAGTACGAAAAAGGATAAGAGTGTGTAAGTTACATGCTCCTAAGGAGCATACCACACCATACACACAGTAAATTTATATTATTATCCTTACCTAAGATGCATCAGTTTCATATTTGTATATTTTTCATCGATTTAATAATAAAGTTATCATATTTAACAACTTACATATCCATATCCATCTCTGATACATATAAGAATAATTGACAATTATATTTATACTTGATATGACTGTTTACATTGTCTTGGATCGATGGAGGTAGCGTGTAAGGTGGAACATTGTGCTAGGTCAGCCCAGACTCGACAGCAACCAACCCACAAAAACCTTGGCCCGGTTGGGATCTGATGTACAAATGGATCGAGTTTTGGGTCCCTATTTTCCCAAAATATCAATGTTGGGCCATGCTCCAACCTGAATAAGCGAGCACCCCGATTGACTCGATCCGGTCCGCTTTCGCATTCTTTTAATTGAATCAATTTCAAATTCACCATTCTTTTAATTGAATCCAAGTTCACATTCCCCAACCTGCCATAACATAACCACGCCATAGATCCAAGTGATGGCCATGAAGGGAACGGAGAAGGAGTGCCTCTTTGGAGTGAAAAGCTGAGGCTAGTTTTCTCCCCGCATGCCACCAGGTACGGTCTCTTTGGTCTCTCCTACCAAAGCTCCGCAAGGCAGGTACGATTCTTTGTGTAACTTTTAGTTTCTCTTCTTTACGACAGATTTGTTTACTTGTCCCTGAAATGTTCTTTCCGATCAAATGTCTATCAAAGATCAAAGAAGTTCATGGGGGTCAATAGGCCTACAACGATCTCCTAATGTCTATCTCTTCTCGTAGTGTCTATCTCTTGCCTCTCGAAAATAGGGAAACTCCCAAGAATTTGGGCAAGTACCCTGCCTAAAAACCCAAGAAGGGCTTTGAAAACTGGAGAATGGAACCCCATTTCCAAGCCAAGGCCTTTCGATCGATTCTATTAGCCAAATAACAATCAAAATGAAAAATCATATCTTTTTGAAAGGGGTGACTGAACTCTTAGTTCCTTGGCATGGAGAAGCCTCGATGGTTCGGTAGACTCATTGTTTCCGCACCTCCCTAGCAACCCCTCCATGAAGTTCCCTCATGAGGGACAACAAAGACGTTATCCGAAACAATCTTCTTGGTTCTAAGGTGAGGGCTTACATTGTAAATCATGAATATTCTCTCCTCGATCCCATGCCTGGCGGCCCACTGAGCCGTCACTTAACCCTGGATCAAATGCCTCGGGAAAGACCGCATGACGAAGCAAACCATTTGAGATGCTCCAACTTGTTGGAGTCGACTCATGCAATTCACAGCATGTCACCTCGAAAATGACGCCAAAGATTGTGGAAAAAATCACCGACCGCTTCACATGAGGGAACCACATGTTTTCAACACCATCTCCTCCCCCATTCATCAGGTTTCCTCACGTCACCTTCAGTTTAGATCCAACTCTCTCACATGTTCTCGTGGGCGGTGGTTGAAACAACTGCCTGGGAACCGTAGAATCGCCTTCTTCTTCCACTCAAAACCCATCTATGGTCAACCGCTCTCTGGATCCGCCACATTTGAGCAAAACCTTTGAGCATCAACCACCTTCCAGTGATAGTGGATCCTTGGAATTGAGAGAGACGTCAGAGAATTTCGCCGACGAGGTCCATGTCAGATTTGATGTGCTACAGACCTATAGTAGGTCTTACTCGAGCTTGATTATTTAGCCAAGAATCTCAAGAGATGACCAGGAGCAGTTGAGCTCCTTCCCCAGACTTGTCATCTTCCTATCTTCGTCTTCTTTCCCAGGTAAGCTTCCAACTCTTATTATTCATATTTTCTCTATTTTAGTCATCTTCATCCACACTTAATCAACCATCCGATATTCTCTCCACCATTGCCTCACTCGACTTATTCATGCATCCACCTACAGTTATCTCGTCCGCTTATCCATTGCTGCAATCACTTGAGTTCATCTTAGCCCCTGCACGGGGGTGGGAACCCATCAAATCAGACTCCAGCACTTCGATCGAGTCTTTATCTCGCCCTTCATCCACTTCCCAATAGATTCTTGGAGGCTTCGGCTGTATCACTAATTATTGCAAAGTGATTGATTCCTTGATTGTTCAGAAATTTCACTGAGCCTCGATCTCGAGCATCCTCTCCGACGATCCTTTGATGCCTTGGGGTTCCATGCCATAGTATCTCCCCAACAAACCTTCAACACCCTCGCTGGGAGATCTTCCAACCTTCAGAAGTCGCAGACGACCACGGAGGAGGAGGAGTAGGACCATCAGAGCTTTGCTCTTGCTCTATCGCTCAAGGAGAAGAGGGAGGAACACGAAAAACAAGGCTCTGTTCGATTAGTTCCTACTGGCGCTCGTCCAAAGGTCCTCATGTTGCCACGTAAAATGCTCCAAAGTAATGATTCACGCCTGAGGCTCGGAGTATCCGAGCTGAATCCGGCTGTTCACATCACGCCACATGTACCCTAACCACTGACACCTTCCGAGCCTAGCCCCAGGTGATTAAAGTCACGTGTTTAGGAAAGTTGCAGCACCTAGATCCAAGACTTTCATATTTGCATTTCAGTCCAATGCATGCGTAGTACGCACTGCAAGGAAGTATATAACATGCGGGGTCATCTTTCGTCCCCTGTGAGAGGAGGACCGTCTCCTTTGAACAATGGGGACAGCTGTGTCTCATTTTCCATAAGGGACAATGTTTACCAACATCCCTATAATTACATTTCGGGGACGGTCGTGACAATCCCTCCTATTACCAGTCAAAGGGGATGGTCGCAAGTCGGATGGGACGGTTGCAACCGTCCCCTCTAAAGGACATTGGATACGGGCATGACCGTCTCCTAAGGCGCAATTACCCCATCATAAAAAAACATAGGAGATGGTGTAGAGAAGTACTAGAGACGGTTGTGACAGTCTCCTTTCGTTTTGGCAGATGGGATAGTTACGATCATATTCGATACTTCATCGGATCGTCCCCTATGATTCTCACTGACGGGGTAATTATGCCTTAGAGGACGGCCGTGACCATCCCTATTGATTCTCTACTACCAAGAAATGGTTACCCGCTACAATAACCTTCATTTTACCCTACATCAAATAACATTAAACATTCACCACATATATCAAGATAAACTCTTCATCATAAATAGAAGGATCAAGAATGAAATACACATTTTTACACATACCAAATTACAAGAAATGTTCTAAAAGGAGTAATGAAATGAAATTCAAAATAAACTACTCAAACTTAAATTGTTCAAATCATTTAAACAACAAGCTAAACTACTCTATGAGCCATTATCCAAACTAATTATTTAATATATTAAACTATTTTACTAATTACACAATAAAATAAAAAAGACCTAAACTACTCATCGTCATCCTCGTCCACATCCTCGTCATCATCATCTTCTTCTTCTACTACTTATTCTCCTCCTTCATCATCATCGCCTTGCCTCGCGACTTGATTATCCACTTGTGTCAGTTGGCTGGTCGACGCTCCAGGTTGGTGTGCTTGCATGAGTGCATTAAAAATTACCATTTGTTGGCACAAATCCTGGATTTCAACATTCATAGATGTCACTTGACTCTTTAACTCCCTCTCCCTCGATGTCTTCTGAGTAGAGGACGAGTTACTCCCTATTCCATACCAACTTCGAAGGTTAGTACCCTACCCACCACAACGAACTCGTCCATGATGCTCTAGCCCGATCACATTGAGGAAGGCCACATCAAGAGTAAGAGGAGGTTGACGTGTGCATGTGTTGTCTAGAGAGGCAGAGGTTGTTAGTCTGATCATCTCCTCCTGAAATATAGTTCATGTTATACTCCATAAACCATTTAAATTTCCATAATGAATGTAAAATTATTATTAATTTCTTACATGAATTGGACCATATCCAGGATCTACCCAATTAACTTCCCCGCCTACATCTCGACTTTTGGATTTCTCAAAAACTTGCATCCTACTGAACACGCGATTGTTCTCCAATTCCTGACGTAAAATAATTAATTAAGACTTACGCTAAGGTTTTAAGATACACTAATGGGAGGACAATTTCTCAAAATACTTCCAATGGAAGTGTCAGATCGAAGCACTGAAATTATTTAAACAAGTTACTTACATGAAGCAAACATGATCTATTAGAGTCCAATATATAACTGTCCTTTCTCGGATCTTCATACGACCCCGATATTTAATTAGTAATTCTGCATTGTGTCCTAAGATCAGAGCATCCATAGTCGGATCACGATCCTATGAAAAACTAGCTTGAAAAATTAATGGATATAAGAAGTAATAGTTATAAATACATATGTACAACAAGTATACAATTTTGATTTGTTAATATTTTTAATTACCTCCAAATCATGTAGAATGTCATCCCCAATTGATTTCTCAACTAAACACTAGCCTATCATTTGGATGATAACCCACGCTCTGCATACTTACCCATATAACTCTGAAACACAACTGAGTTCTCCAACACTGCATCACCTCCCACAGTCCTCACCTGCAGCGTCTCTCTGGGACACAGACGGTCCAAGACTCGGTACTGTGATGGCCCTCTAAGTTTAGCAGAGCCCCCTGAACCTACAGGATCGGAGGAATCACTACCTGCATGGGATGCAGGCGGTGCATCCTAAATGCATCTAGGACATGGAGGCATATCTGAATAAATAATGAAAAAATATATATTGATGAATCATTGATATAACATTAAGCATTGATATATTAATAAGCATTTAATATATCAGATATAACATCAAATAATTTTGGGGAAAATATTGATGAACTTACCATTTAAGCATTTAGAATGCTATCACAAAATCTTCAAGTACACACGATCACATCTCCATCTATAACACTAGATGCACGTTCTTATATCTTAGTTTGATATGCATCATCTATATTTGCTAACTCGTCACCATGTTAACATCAAAGAAGTCCCATGGTAGTATCCTCAAGGGTGTAATCCACCCATTGTTGGAGTTATCCGGGACGTAGAACACATGTTCTACCAGAATAGCAAGTGTGAAAAGCTCATTTGTTTGTAACTTCCTGATTGTTTTAAACAAATAATCTCATTTCTATCTTTTCGATATCATATCTCCTTGCGACCAACATCGAACCAATTACACTTAAAAAACATATCGACATTCATGAGTAAAGTCGATCTTTGTAATATCAATTATATGCTCATAGTAGCCATCTAGACCGGAAGATAAGTTTGTTTTCACTATAATACTGGACATTTCCATTGATTTTATCTCATCGACAGATTATGTTCTAAATCTATAGCCATTTACAATGTATCCATTGTATGAAATATTTTGTAAATATGGTATGCATCCAAAAAAATAAAGGTTTAATTTCCACCTGTTATCAGTCATGTCCTTTAATTGTTTTACATGTGACCAGAACCAACTGACTAAGTGACATGTCCTTTAATTGTTTTACATGTGACCGGAACCAACTGACTAAGTGACATTTAAGATGACATCCAATAAATAATGATTTGTACTCCTAAAAAACTCATCATACTTAGATAATTGAATCAAAAATATAATAGTGTATGCAATTTCTGTTCTTGTCCGATATTATATGACGAATACCATTAAGTATATGCTTGCCACATGATTGAAAGATCCACAATCGGGAATCGTCTTCGGCTTTAACTTCACCTTCATCATTTCGTTCAAATCGTATGAAAAGTACGATTTCGTCTTCCATGTACATCTCACAAATATTAATACACTCTTCTCAAAGATAACCCTCAGCAATACATCCTTCGGGTTATGCCTTATTAAATATCATATTCTTTTATTTTTGAAGGTACTTTATATTGGATGCATCCAACGATACTGCACCGGTCCACCGATTCTTACTTCACTTGCTAAATGAACTATTAAGTACACAACTACATCAAAAAATGATTGGGAATATTTTCTTTAATTTGCATAATATGATAACAATACCCTCTTCCAGTCTTTGTAAGATCAATGAATCTAAATATTTAAGTATAAAACTATTAAAAATCTGCTCAATTCTGTTAAGGGTTGTAGAAGAACATCAACAATAATTTTGTGAACAGTGAATGGGAGTAATACTTACATAAAAACATGGTAGTCATTACTTTTTAATCCGTCTATTTTACGTTTTCCCTCATTTACATAACTAGATAATTATGATGAGAACCCATATAGTACTTTCAAATTTTTCAAGAAACTCATTATTTTATCACGTTCACTGTTGGTAATGTATATATAGATCCAACGAAGGTAATCCATCCATTATCTAACTCAATTTTTGTAGATCTTTATGTATACCAAATTGAATTGAATCATGACTCATCCTTAAGGTATCTTTCGATTGACCTGAAAGATTTAACATCTTCATTGTATTCTCCAAGACATTCTTCTCAATATGCATCACATCCAAATTATAACGAATTTTTAAATATTTACAGTAACATAACTCTTTAAAAAAATACTTTGCTTCCTCTATCCACCGAACATATTTTTCTTAAAAATTTATCCCAATATTTTTTTCCTACTGATGAATCTGTGATTCATCACTTCAAAAGTCAAAAATAGAGCCTTGTTCCCGAGAAAATAGAGGCATATTTCCCTTTGTATTGCATAAATAGCATTCATGCATACATCCATAATTCATACATTTTAGCAGTCCACTTACATTTAAATAAGAAGCCAAAAATCCCTTGTAAAATATCCATTCACTAAAATAACCTCTTCTCTATAATATGTACTCCTTAGTTAATAATATAGGGAAGAATGCAAAAATCCCCCTTGTAAATTAGTCAATAAAGCCCTAGACCCCTTGTACACTAAAATGCACATAAAGCCCTCATACAAACTCCGAATTAGGTCTAATTACTCTTTGAATACTACACATTAAAAGACCTTTTAAATGAGACTAATTTCATTGAATTTGGAGCTCGTATGAGAAAGTTGGGTTTTTGGGCCACTTTGTATACTACATAGGTGTATAATTGTATCTTTGTATTTATGTATCATATTTGACCTCATCTCCGTCTTTGGTCAACATGAAACTTGTAGATCTCATCGAGATCTACAACTTTCATGTTTTGAGTTTTTCCAAATTCGGCCCCCTCTTCTCTCTACATGTGTATCTTGTTCCAGCCACTCACCACGTGGCGCCCTCTGGTTGCGCCACGCGGCCCGCTTCCCCTTGCCTCATCCGCCTTCACCTCCAACCGTTGGATCCTCTTCCAGATCCAACGGCCCAGCTCTGCCCACGCGCGCCTAAATCCTGGACCATCAGATCATCTCCGGCCTTAATCCACGCCGCACATTAGCGCCCTCACCAGAGCCCTCCACGTGGCGGCATCTACACCGCTTGATCAGGCCCTTGATCTCTCCATCGCAGCCGCCCTTCCGTTGGCGCCCCTCGTCCGCTCGATCATTTCCATCTCCTCATCCAAGCCGCTCACCCGCGCCTCGCCCAGCTCTCGCCACGTGGCGCGATCACGGCCCATCATCTACGTGCCTTGATCTAATCACACACGTCCCCTTCCGCTTCGATCACCACCGTTGGATCACAAGATCCAACGGTGGAGACCTCGTCTCCTACCTCTGGGCGCCCCTCTCTCCCACGTTCCTTGCCTTGCGGGAGGGGCACCCCCTTTCTATTTCCGGCTGCACGTCAGCCACCCTCTCCGACCGCTAACACCCCCACGATGGAGACCACTCCCCCCTCACCCTCGCCAGCTCCCTCGCTTCCCACGACCTCCACCATAGAAGCCCCACGTCGACCACAAACCTCACCTCGTCACCAGCCAACCCACCAACTCCATCCTTTAAATACTCCACCACCGGCAACCTTCAGCCGCATCCGCCACTCCAGAGAGCTTCCCTGAGCTCAGACCTTTCCATTGGTGACAGCAATTCGACGAGTCTTCGAGCGAAGAAAGGGCTCCAGCTCCGGCGAGATCCACGGCAGCTCCGTCGTGTCGCAGCCGCTTCCCCGAGTAGCTGCACGAGCTCGGGACATCACCGGTCCCTCGAGCGACGACCTGGACCTCAAAAGGGAGGTCCAATCCCCAGGTGAATCCCCCATTTCCCTTCCGATCTTTTCTTATTTTTATCTTTATTTTCTCTGATTTTATTCGCCGTCACCGGTCACTCTCTCGCTTCCCTTCCATCTCGCCAAGCTTCGTGTCGAAGCTCTCATCCTCGCGACACCATTCACGACCTCCGACGACGCCCCTCGCAACATTCCGATCACCAGCTCTGCCATTTGGCCGGAGCTCCATCCCAAGACGTCCTCCGTCACCCTTAGGCCTCGCCGACTACCTCCACCTCTCTACAAACGCACGCACGAGCTCCGGCTCCATCCTTAACACTTGCAGGTGCCTTGCTGCTCATTGAACGGAAGCTCGCCAGAGTCGTCTTCGAGCTTCATCGCCAGCCACCTCCGACGGCCCATTCCAGCTCCTGGGACCATCAGCGCCTTCGCCGCGTCGCCACGCTCCTGCTGGGATATCTCCGACACGTCAAAGAGCGTCATCGGCACCTGGAGGAACGGGCGGAGTTCAAGCCACCTCGTCGGAGCCCAGCCTTCTCCTCCGCAGGAGGCGGAGGGCCGTCGAGGAAGAAGCCCCAGTGACCGTTCGATCATCCCGATCGAACGGTTCGCAGTCGGCCACGTCGCCCGCCCACCGGAGCTGCCATCGACCGTAGGATCATCATTGATCCCACGCTCAGGAGAAAGTCACGTCATCATCTTCAGCCTCCATTGACCGCCGTTGGATCATCATCGATCCAAAGGCCCGAGGTCACGCCACGTGTCAGCACTGACACCCCTCGGATCCATCTTGATCCAAGGGCCTTCAGAATGCCACGTAGCCTCGGCCCGAGCCTCCTCTCCGAGCTCAGGTTCGGGTCGCACGAACCTCACTCCAGACCTCCACCGTCGCCCGAGCCTCGCTCCGAGCCGCCGCAGCCATCCGAGCCTAGGTCGCCCACGTGAGGAGCACGTGCGGCCTGGGAAAATTATACAAAGGCCCCTGGAGCTTTCCATATTTACAAAAAGGCCCCTGTGAAGCTGAACCCACGTGAGGAGCATGTGCACTGTGGAGAAATTGCACAAGAGTCCACAGCATTATAGGTAATTGCATTTTAGTCCTTGTCCGCACATTTGTTTATTGTAATTTTATTTTCCTGTATTGCATTTACACCCTTGTGTTTGCACGCATCCCTAGATTGCATTTTACTTCATTTTGCAAATCTAAAAATTGCATGTTGTAGGGAATTTTGTCCTCTATCTATTGGTCCAACCGTCATATTTTTGTAATTTCAGTTGAATTAATACTGAATTAATTGGTGAATTTTTGACATATTTTGCCCAGTGACACCTTTTTATTTATAGTTAATTCCCTGTGCTTCCAAAAATCATCAAAAATTCACAGTAGCTTAAGGACAATATTCTTAACATACCATAAAAATTTCATGTTATTTGCACGCATATCGAGGCCTTAATAAATTGTTGAGTGATTTTCTTAATTTAATTTTAATTAATTCATTTCACAGTGAAATTAAGATCTTTCAATTTTCCTGGATCCCTTATCATTAGAGCTATCTAGGATAATTCTAGTTCTTGAAAAAATTGTGGTTTGCTATTTATTAAAAATTAAATATTGAAAATCACCCTGTCTGTTTATTTAATTCACAGTAAATCCATTTAGTGTCTGAAAAATCCAAAAAATTAGTGTAGGTCATTTTCATCATCATTAATCATCTGGCCAATTTTCATAATTTTTGGACTTTATTTGTTATATTAATTGAATTAAATGTTAATTTGGCTTGCATTTTCTGCATAAGTCTGCATAGAAATTAAAAAGAACAAAAAAATTACTCCTTGAAAATCACACACTTGGATACTTGTTAAAATTCACCTAAGGAGACAGATGCCTCCCTGAGATCGACCTTGGACTCCACCAAGTAAAAAAATCTACCGCTTAAAATTAACTTAACATTAATTGATAAGTGGTTTTTGACTAACCCCTCGTATCCGACTGCAACGAAACACATTAATTAATTTGGACATTAATTTGACCAAATTAACAAAGGGTGCGGGCGGCTTATCACCTACAAGCAATTGTTGTTGCCAAATAATGTTGACATTCACATGACTTAATGCAAGTCGACGTTCAAAGGGTAAACCATCAAATTCTTATTATTATCCGCCCTCTTCCACCTATGTTTCAGTGGTAGGAATCGACGATGATCCAAATACCAGTGCTTCATACTAGTTGTAAGCTAAGTTGATCGTATTTTTTAAAGATAGGCATGACACACGATTTTGCTTTATTACTCCAACTAGACAAATGTGCATATGTTGTGAAGTTATTTATATTCCACAAAAATACATCATGCATTGTAAATGTTTCTTTTTTACATGCATCATATATAGGTATTCCATTGGTTTACAACAGTTTCAATTCATCTATAAACGGTTGCAGGTACACATCAATTGAATTATCAGGACCTTTAGGGTCAGGAATCAGCAGTGTTATCATCATAAATGAATAGGTCATTGACATCCATGCTGGTAGATTATAGGCCACAAAAATTATAGACATAATGATGTAACCAATACTCGGGCTACCAAACGGATTGAAACCATCCGAAGCTAGTCCCAAATGAATATTCCTCTCATCCTCAAAGAAACGAGTATATCTCTGATCAAATTTTATCCATTCTTCTGCATTGGATGGATGCCACATAATTCCATTAGCATCTCTTTTTTGGACCGAGAGTACCACATCATCCACTTTGCGGTTTTTTCTTATATAAAAAGACATTTAATATTGGAATCAAAGGGAAGTAACGTAATATCTTCACTAACTTCTTCCTCTTCTTTGAATTCCCTCTATCATCTTTATATCTAGAATCATCACAGTGTGGACAAAATTCTAAATGCATATTTTCTCCTCAAAAAAATCATTAATGCAATCATCAATTTTATCGTATTTCAGACCTAACGATCAATTTTTGCTTCGTGTCTTTTCATTCCTTTAGAAACTTAGGATTATTCAACAACTTTCTAATCAAAGACAATACATCTGTCATCATTGCAGCTGTTGATTGGTTTCTTACTTTCATTTAACATTTCCAATAAAAAAATTAGTTGTGACAATTCAATCCTGAGAGCCAATATGTCTTCGACATCTACCATACTAGCTTCAAACCTATCAACTGAATCTAAGTCTTGTATTTCAGATCTTCTTAGGTCATCCATAAAGTCAAATATCGCATAACTCATATTGTTCTCAGTTTGTATAGAGGTTCCTACACTGGCATTTATATCCTCATCCATACTTATTTGCACGATAACCTCTCCATGTTTAGTCCAAATGGAATAAGGTAACCAGAATCCATTGAGAATAAGATGGTTGTAAAATTCCTCTCTATCATTGCATTTGACATTCTTACATCTCACATATGGAAAATAAATTTTATTACCACCAAATATTTTATTTACATTCTCAAATTGAAATGCCCAATCTAAAAACGTTAGTACTTTTCTCTTATATTTTTGAAAATCGCCATATCTCTTATCCATCAATGTCTTATCCATTTTGTTGTACTAAGAGAATACTAGATTTTAATCTTAAAATATGTTACATTAAAGTTTGAGGTTATACTATATTATCATGTAATATCAAAATGTATTAGATAGGTAACACTAAACCATCCATATCACAACGTCTTATACACAATTCATAGCACAATTCATGGGTATACACTAAACTATTATATCACAATGTATTATACACAATCCATAACTATCTCAAATATACACTAAGTTAATATATTATTACATAGTCCATAACAGAATGTAATACAATACACAAGGAATATAATGTATAGACAAGTTATACGCTACAAGTAAATATTTAAATATGTAATAAAACTCTTAAAACAAGTGGGTCAAAATAGATATCTCATGAAGAAAAACGAATGAGAACAGAGATAAAAGGAGCGTCGGCAATCACCACGGAAACAAGAGTGAGGAGTCTGTCGATAACGAGAGGCTCTGAGACAGTGAATGGTGGCAAGGGTGGAACAAGGGGATTTGGGGAAGAATGAAAAGAAATGAGGCCCGCTAAGGTTTTCTTTGACTTGACCATCGGGGATGGGCATTATGACCATCCCCGACGAAGACTTCAAGTGAAAATATCTTCGCTACATCATAGGGGATGGTCACGACCATCCCCTATAGTCGATGAGGGGACGGTTGCATGCAACCATCCCTATATATCATTATGGGACAATTGCTAACATCGTCCCCTACGGTTATAGAAAAGCGACACTGGCAGAAGTGTATTGAGGATGGTCAGAACCGTTCCCTTAGGCCTCCCAAGTGCATGAAATTGCATCAGTGAGGGGGCGGAGGTGAAGGCTGAGGGGCCGGTCGCTGGAGATCGTCCCCTAAGGTCCTAGCCCCGTAAGTGAAGCTGGAAGAAGCGTATTGTGGACGATCGGAACCATCCCCTTAGGCATCCTAAGTACCTGAAATTGCACCGGTGAGAGGGGGAGCGGGGGCAGAGGGGACAGTTGCAGTCAAAAATCCCCTCAAGTCCTATCCCCATAAGCGATGCTGGAAGAAGCGTACCGGGGACGGTCAGAACCGTCCCCGTAGGCCTCCCTAATGCGAGGAATTGTGCTAATGACCGTCCCCTATGCTTCATGACTGAAGAAAACGATGACTCGTGGTCCATCATCTAGAATAAGCGTATAGGATATGGTCGTTGGATGACCGTACCATATAGTAAGTAAAGAGGACGGTCGTTTCTTGACCATCGCATGTTCTCGTACCGAACGGACTCATTTCCTGCAGTGATGTGATGACTGGATAAATTGCAAGAGTGGTACCCAAAACTTCATATATTACAGATGAGTCCTTGTTGGGGGTTATTTAGTTTTTTTACCCAAGTGTTTTTTATATTTACATAATAGTCCCTGTTACGAACCTAATTGTAATGAAATATGAAGTTTTATTATAGTTTCTTTACATTTATGCCCCTTCATTGTATCTTGGGTAACTTTTGAAACACAAATCCAAATTCAATGAAATTGGTGTCGTTTTGAAGATAACTCAATTCTCTCTATTTTTATGCCATTAATTCATGATCTGATCTAAGTAATGCATAAAATTCCAGAGAATAAAAAACATTCTTCTAGTCTGTTGATGGTTGCTTATTTAAGTACCATGATTTGTATTGAATTATTTTAATCGGGTTAGGAGTGCTGAATAGCTTATTAAATAGTTAATCTCCTTATTAAATAAACATCTTGAGTCTTTATTTTGAGTGACAATTAGACTTGATTGATCATTTGGACTTGATATGTGGACCTTTCATTGAATTGATTTGTATTATTTATTCAAGTTAAACCATTATTTAATCAGGAGAATTATTATGTGATTGCTCCTTGCTTAATTATGTGTTGTATTGTCATATTATTCACTTAAACTATTTGCATAAAACCCTTTAAAAATCACATGCATTGCAATCTGTCTACATAATTATTTAATTTCTCTTCTCCTTGTGTTCGACCATATACTTTCCCAGGATATAAATTAAGCGGAGACACTCTTCACAGAGATATTTTAACTCAGTTCTGATCAGATTTTTAGTTGGCCATATTACAACGAGTTATAACTATCATTGCTAATTAGCAAATCATCAACAATTTCACTTGTTGAACCTTTCAAATATTGTGCTTGGTCTTTGTTTCTTTTCTTCATTATTGAGCATTGGCTCATTTCTTTCATATGTTTTCTGAAAACCCACATGTATTGGAGAGTCATCATAAGACAGTAGCCATCCAATTAGACACAGTAGCATTACTCTATAACATATTTAGTAATCTTTTTATCCATTTACTTTTTAGAGGATGTATATGTAAACGGTGATAGAGGGACAATATGCAATGTGACTTTATTTGGAAATGGAAAAGTGTTTAGTGATTTCTTCTTGGTATTTTTAATTGCATATTATTTTGAATATTAGTTGTGATTGCTGAATAAATTATTGTTAAGTAACCAGATCTGAATATGGAAGTGTCCGAGAACCTGGAATTCGAGGTCATGATAGTTTGATACCATAGCTCAATTTCTCAAGTAATTTATTTAGTAACTGAAAACTACGCGCGATATTCAGAAACAAAGGTTGTATTAAGATCCTTCGATCTTAATATTTGATCGTGCTACCATTTAGAAGTCATTGTCCCTTATCTACATCTTGCTAAGATGTGTATGACCTAACCTTTAGACTTGATTCATCCCAGGATCATGGTAGATCAAGAGTGTTTAAGAAATTAACATCTATGATGGCAATGCTCCAAAATACGGGGCAAAGGCAACATGCATTAGAGGAAAGGCTCAATGCACAAGATGAGAGACCTGAGGCATCCATACATGTTGATGTTAGGGTTGAAGGTTATGTTCACCTTTCCGAGGAGGAATCTAGTTATCATCCTTCCACTGAGTCTGCTCCTACTCCAGTTGAAGGAGTAATGAAGAAGGTCCTTCTTAGACATCAAAAATTACTTGATAGTTATCCAAAGGGAAATATTCCTCGATTTAAAGGCATAGAAATTGTTGATATGACTTGAATCCTAACCACTTGTTGGGTTGCTAATGTGGCTGGTCTGCATCCTGCCTTATGATTGGTTGTGAACAGTTGATCCAAGATTGATGGCATGTCTGATCCACCTTCAGAAACCTGATTAGTTGAGAGCTGTTGGGCCAAGATTGCAGACGTCTGATCTGCCTCCTGAAATCTGATTGGATGAGAGCTATTGGGATGGATTGTTGAGTACAAATGGTATTCTTAAGTTTCAGTATAAAAGGGGCCCTAGGGCCACCAGATATTGCATCCTCGTTCTGATCTTGATTCTCATCCCATATCTGTACCTTCTCAGTACTCTATGTATTGCCTTTTTTTCTCCATATAAAGAAATTGATCACCACTGCCTAAGGACGTAGCCCAGTTGTGGGTGAACCTTGTAAATCTGTGTGTTTGTGTCTTGCTTGTTTGATCGTGTTTGCTTCCGCGATTCACAATAAATTGGTATCAAAGCTTCAGGTTCCATCAGGATCATCCAGTAAGATGGCATCGTACAATATGAAGACCGAGAAGTTCACTGGGAAGAATGGATTCGATCTATGGGAGATCAAGATGTACGTCCTTCTAAAGTAGCAGGGCATCTAGGCACCGTTAGATCAGGAGTGGGCGAAGGCACTCGAGCTGTCCGAGTTGATGGTGCAAGAAGAGAAAGCGCACGCGATGATCATGCTATGTTTGGCGGACGAGATTATTGTGGAGGTTGCTGATAAGGATTCCACGATCGGTTTGTGGTTGAGACTCAAAAGTTTGTACGCGACGAAGTCTTTGACCAACAAGTTGCTCTTGAAGCAACATCTATTCTCTCTCTGCATGTAGGAAGGTACCTCTCTTAAAGAACATCTAGATCGCTTAAATACATTACTTATGGATTTAAGAAATGTAGATGTTCGGATTGAAGATGAGGATGTTGTCTTGATTTTATTGATTTCTCTTCCATTATCGTTTGAGTTGTTCAATCATTTATTGTGGGATGAGAATCGATAACTCTAGAGGAAGTTCGCACAAGTCTGCATACACGTGAACTTCAGCATATGGCTACCGGGATGCAAGACTATAATGTTTCAGGTTTGATTATGACTCATGAGAAGAGTCATGCTGGTTCTGACTACACAAAGAATGGAAATCAAAATTCCAAGTACAAAAATCAAATTTCTAAGGACATCTGCAATTACTACAAGGAATCTGGACATTAATAGAAAGACTGCCGAAATAAGGACACAATTGTTGCAGTGGCTCAAGGAGGCAGAGATTGTGAAGATGAATTCGTTCTCACCATCACATATCAAAAGACAACAGATAGCGCATGGATTATTGATTCAGGTTATTCCTACCATATGACTCTTAATGAAGATTGGTTCTGCATCTATGAGAAGATAGATGGCCGAAATGTCGTCATGGGGAATGATGTAGTGTGCAAGATTGTAGGGATTGGTCATGTAAAGATCAAGATGCATGATGGAGTCGAGAGGAAGGTGATAGAAGTACGCCATGTTCCTAACATGAAGAAAAACCTAATATCCCTTGGAGTCTTGGACTCTAAAGGATACATGTACAATGCTGACAGTGGAGTCTAACAGTGGTTAATTCTGCTAGTGGAGAATTCAAATCATGGTGGAGTATAGTAGTGATTAATTCTGCTATATGAGAATTCAACCCTGGTGGAGTTTAGCAGTGGCTAATTCTGTTAGTGGATAATTCAACTCATGGTAGAGTATAGTAGTGGTTCATTCTTCTATATGATGATTCAATTCAAGATGGAAATTATTGATATGACTTGAATCATAACCACTTGTTGGGTTGCTGATGTGGTTGATCGACTTCCTGCCTTCTAATTAGCTAAGAGTTGATGGGCCAGGATTGCTGACATGTCTGATCTGCCTCCTAAACATGATTGGTTGAGAGCTGTTAGGCTAGGATTGCTGACATGTCTGATCCGCCTCCTGAAATCTGATTGGTTGAGAGCTGTTGGGATGGATTGTTAAATACAAATGTTATTGTTCTATCGCAATATAAAAGGGGCCCTGTGGCCACCAGATCCTGCATCCTCCCTCTGATCCTCATTCTCATCCCATGTTTGTACCTTCTCAGTACCCTTTGTATTACATTTTTCTCCATATAGTGAAATCGATCGCCGTTTCCCACGGACGTAGGCCAGTTATGGGTGAACCTTGTAAATCTATGTGTTAGCATCTTGCTTATTTGATCGTGTTTATATGTGGTTGCTTCTGTGATTCACAACAGAAACATATGTTGAAGCTGGATTATGGCTTGATGATGTTAGTAGGATGTTAAGGATAATACATGTACAACGGACACTTGAGTGCACTTTGTTGACCACTCTCTAACAGACTATGCAAGATAATGGTGGAGAGATATTTCTAAGAAATTAGTAGATCATGTTCCATGGGATAGCTTTGAAAAAGGTTTCGAGCTCACTTCAGTCCCTCCCATTAGGAGGAATTGAAGAGGATGGAGTTGGATTCTCTGACCCAAGGCTCCAAGTCTGTGCGAGATTATCATATTCACTTTACCAAGCTACTACATAACTCCTTAGTTATTGAAGCTTCACCACATGAGTATCTTACCAAATTTGTTAACGGGCTTCAGGGAGATCTTAGAGAGAAGCTTGCAGCTTTTAGAGCCACTACTATAGAAGAAGCAATGGACATCGCCGCTCAAATTGAGATGGAAAGGGATGAAAATCATCAAATAAGAAGCTTATACTTTAGTGGTAGACCATCCAAACATAAGGAAAATAATAATCGTAGAGACCATCTCTATCATCAAATTGGTTCTAGTATAAGCTCACCAAAGACCTTGGACCAGGAATTATCAAGAAGAGGGGGTTTCTATAAACATCCACTATACCCTCATGACTCAGTATAATGAGCTATTACCTATGTGGTTGGGTCTTCAGTTCATACAAGAATACATGCTTGTTATTACTATCATCAAGAAGGCCACTTTTAGAAAGATTGTCCACAGCTGAGAGGATTAGGGTTGAAGTCAACCCCAACGAACAATGTAGCATCTATCCCGTGCAATGAAGCAATGTGTGGAGTAAGAAAGGGTAGAGGTCACGGCTCACAAGGAATGCCTCCTATGCAGCAACCAACACAAAGTGTTGCAGGCTCTAGCTTGCCTATTCCTAATGTCCAGCTTAATGAAGTCACTAAAGAACAAGCTTACAATCCTAACACGATAGTACAAGGTATTGTTACTATCCATGACCTTTCAGTACATGTCTTGTTTAATTCTTATGCTTCGCATCCATTCATTACTCAAAGGTTAGTACCCACTTTGGGTAAGATACCATTAGAAATACAACAGTCATATTTGATCAAGGGACCTGGAGGATAAGTATTTATATTCCCAGAAATTCTAGATAATCATGTAGTACATATAGTAGGACATTAGATACATGTTTCCTTACTGTTTATTGAAAAAGAGGACTTTGATCACATCATGGGAATGGACTGACTAGAAAGGCATCTTGCATGCCTTGACTATTTCCAGAAGACAATAACTTTTCACCTTCCCAACTCGATAGAATTCCAGTTCATTGGAAAGAAATCCAATGATGATGTCGAATACATCTCTATTCTAAAAGGCACAACAGTTGTTAGAGAAGAGGTTCCAATGTTATTTGTCTTATGTATCACTACATCATAGTCAAACAGGACGATAGAAGATGTACCTACAGTGTACAAGTTTCCTGATGTATTTTCATATGAACTACCGAGATTACCACCTGGTTGAGAGTTTGAATTTAAAATCTCTCTCACACATGATACTTATCCTATCTCTATCCCTCAATATAGGATTCAAAGATTATTTGTCCTAATACTTAACCGTGGGATGCACCTGTCTTGTTTGTGAGGAAGAAGGATGGGTCGATGCGCTTTTGCATTGACTATTTACACCTAAACAAGAGGACATTAAAGAACAAGTATCCTTTGTCAATAATAAATTATCACTTTGACCAGTTGCAGGTTCAATTGTGTATTCCAAGTTTTACTTAAGATCTGGATACCATATGTTAAAAATTAAAGATACGGATATTCCCAAGATAGCCTTTCGAACTAGATACATATATTATGAATTTTTAGTTATGCCTTTTGAACTAACAAATGCCTTGACATGCTTCATGGATCTCATGAATAGACTATTCGATGAGTTCCTAGATCATTTTGTGGTAGTCTTCATTGACGGCGCACTTATTTACTCAAAGGAAAAGTACCAACATGAACACCATCTCGGATAGGCACTCGAAACACTTAGGAAGAACAAATTATGTGCTAAATATAACAAATGTGACTTCTAGATATTTGAAATATCCTTCTTAGACCATGATATATCCGAGGTAGGTATATTAGTTGATACTACGAAGGTTAGTACTGTGATAAGTTGGGAATGCCTGAAGACTGTCATAGAGATACAATCTTTTCTGGGTCTAGATGTGTATTATAAAAGATATATGAATGTCTTTACATGAATAGCATTGCCAATGACTACGATGACTCGGAAGGAAGTCCCGTTTATATGGTCTGATGCATGCGAAACTAGTTTTCAGATATTGAAGGAATGCCTAACGTTTGCACCTATCCTTACTCTACCCTCTGCGATTGAAGGGTTTACTGTGCACACTGATGTATCTAAAGAAAGACTTGGGGATGTTCTTATGCAACATGGCATTGTAGTTGCTTATGCATCATGACGACTCAGGACACATGAGAGGAACTACCCAACACATAACATTGAACTAGCTGTCACGGTCTTCACTTTGAAGATATGTAGACATTACCTCTATGTCATTACTTTTGAGATCTTCATCAATCATAAAAGCTTGAAATATTTATTTGACTAGAGGGAGCTCAATATGAGACAGAGATGGTGGCTAGATCTGTTAAAGGATCCCTATAAGGGGAATATCGTAGCAGATACCCTTAGCATAAGAACTTATTCACCTGGGTTGGTGCTTTTTATCCACTTCTAGGGTTTACTATCAACATTAAGTGAATGGAAACTATATTATAGTAGTCTTGATACTATAACTATTCCTCGTTGATATAGATCAAAGATCTAGGATAGAATAAAGAAAGGATAGGAGGATGACCCAGTCCTTAAAGACTTGAGACAACAATCTTGAGAAGAAAGAGATAGAGGGATTCCATATACAAGATAGGTTATTGTATAACCATCATAGAGTTTGTCTACCAAACATGCCTAAGTTGAGGAAAGACATCTTATGTGAAGTGCATTGCTCCATATTACTATTCTTCTGGAAATTAGAAGATGTATAAGGATCTTTGTTCAGACTTTTGGTGGTCGGGAAGGAAGAAAGATGTAGTTGAGTTTGTGAGCTCATGTTTCATCAGCCAATAAGTAAAGGCTTCATGCCAAATGCTACTAGGATTCTTGTAACCTCTCTCTATCCTCGAATGAAAATGGGAAAGCGTTTTCATGGACTTTGTTAGTAGCTTAGCTCAAACGACCGATGGTAAAGATAGTATATGGGTTATAATAGATCGTATAACTAAGGTAGCACACTTTATTCCAATAAGTTTACCTTCCACTCAAGACTGTCGTACAGAGTTATACATTACACATGTGATCAACGTTCTATTGTATCCCAAAGGATGTAGTATACAACTGAGACTCACGATTCACCTCACAGTACTGGAAGAACTTCATGAAAACCTAAGGTACACAATTATGCCAGAGCATAGCATATCATCCGCAGGCAAATGGTTAATCAGAACATGCTATCCATACCCTAGAGGATATTATGCGATCATGTGTCTTAGAATGGAAGGGATCAAGCGTTAAATATTTACCTCTTGTAGAATTCACCTACAACAATAGTTACCATGCAAGTATTAACATGGCACCGTTTGAAGTAATATATGGAAGTAGGTATACTACTCCTTTGTATTAGCAAGACGTCGGGATCAATAACCTTTACGATTCAGATAGATTCAAGGAGACATGGGAAGCTGCAGAGCTTGCTCGGAAAAGACTAATAATTGCTCAGAGTAAGAGATAGGCTATAGTGATATCAAGCAAAAAGACCCTGAGTTTGATGCAATTGACTTTGTTTTCCTCAATGTATCACCTATGAAGGGAGTTCAGATGTTCGGATTGCGTGAGAAGTTGTCACCCATGTTCGTGGGTCACTTTGAAATTATTCAGTGGGTTCAAAAAGTTGCATATATACCTACACTTCCTCTACATCTTTCGGCAATACATGATGTTTTTCATGTATCAAATCCAAGAAAGTATATTGAAGATCCTGAACATAAGATAAGCTATAATGACCTGCATGTTGAGACAGACTTGGCATACTTGTGCAAATATTAGACATGGATATCAAGAAGTTGAGAAATAAAGAGGTGCCTCTAGTTAAAGTATTCTGGTGGAACCAAGGGTTTGAATAAGCCACATGGGAACCTGAGGTAGACATGATAAAGAAATACCCCTATTTTCTTGAATGATAATACTATGTATTGTGTATATCTTCATTATAAATGAAATGACATTCATTATCTTTAATGTTGTTATGGTTTCAATCCTCTTTAAGTTTGTTATGCCAGCACTTCAAGTCTCAAGGATGAAACTTCCTTTAAGGATGTTATAATTATAAAGCCTTCGACTTGGTCATCTCTCGGATCATGTGTCATAAGTCCCGGCTTGTCAAGAGGAAATAAATAGAATTTGTTTTGTGTGAATCGAACTTCGTATTGAATTGTTATGATTTTCTGAATAACAAGAAGTAAGGAGGCTTAAGACATCATTGATTGACCACTAATTCGCAATAATAATTAAGCTTTGTTGTAATATGGCCAATTAGCAAATCAATCATAATCAAGTCAAAAGATCTTGTGAAAAATGACTCGATTAAATTTATATCATGGGTAAGTCCAAGGTTGAACACAAGGACACATGTAATTAATTGAATTAATCTAGATGTTAAATATTTGGTCAAGTGATAAATAAATTATCAATGTCAAGTGGATGCAAACAAGATGCAATGCATGATTTTTGACAAACATTTTTATGAAATACATTAAAATGATAGTAATGAGACACAAACAGTAGAAAATGCACAAATACACACAAGAAAGCTGGTGATTGATGGATTAAATAACTTGAATAATTAATGAGAAATCTGTGAAATGAATGAAATACGTATCAAGTTCAAAAGTAATCAATGTAATCAATATGTGAATTCTTACACACCTAGCATGATCAATATTAAAGATAAGTTTCCCAAATATAAATATAATCAGTATAGTGATTTACTTAAAGATCCTAATTGGATTTAAAAAATGAAGTAGAGCAAATCAGGGTATTTAATAAATCAACAAATAATTAGATAGTAAATTTTAAACTTCATATCAATGCTGACAATATAATTTTTATTCTCTGATTTTAATTCATAAAAAATATACAATATCAAGCAATTAATATCATCATATTATAGAGAATTAAATTCTCCTCAAAATGACACTAATTTCATTAAATTTGGATCTATGGTTCACAAGATATTCAAGATACAATGCAGGGGTATAAATGAAAAGAAAACAATAATAGAAACTTCACTTTTTTTAACAAAAAGGCCTCTGATAGAGACTAATATACAATTATGAAAACCACATGGGTGAAATGTAAAATGTCGATCCATGGGTATAAATGTATTTATGAGAAATAAGTGGGGCTTATCTACAATTTTTCCAAATAGCACGTGTTGCGCATGCTCGGGACTAAAATATCATTTTAGAAATTCGGAGCCCATGCGTTGTAAATTGCCCAGTCATGTGACTTGACTCATGTGATCCTAGGCTAGGAAGGAACCAGTGGTTAGGTCCACTTGCAACTCTTATGTGCTTCGGGTGCTGGATCGGATCCTCCAAGGCTGAGGTCGAATAAATGCTCTGGGTAAGTGTCGTGGCAGCCTTAGAACCATGAGATCACTCTCAATAGGGGTAGATCCGATGGGAACTGTAACTTGCCATATTCCTCGTCTCTTCGACATGTGGTGGCTGTGAAGCGAGTTTCTGGTGAAGTTCCTTGTACTCCTCCTTGCTCCTCTTTGGACGTTGAAGGTTACATGCCCTTTTCCCAATGTTTCGATAAAGAAGCTTGAGAGCCTTGGACGGACTATATGAATTGGGAGGAGTGCTTTGATGCAGGCTTGTCGGAGAAGAAATGATTAGTCGGAAATGGGCACAATGTTCTGACCAATGAATACATGCAACGTTAGGGTAATACCTTAAGCATATAAAGTGAATTCGGGGTAGCTATGAGGTGGAGTGGAGATCTAAGTTGACTGGAAGGAGTGGTGCCTTAATGATTTGTCCTTTGAGCGAGGGGGTGAAATGATCAAAGGGGAACTAGGTTCTGGAGAAGACAAGAGATTATTGGAGGTGACGGCGTGAATCAGTGATGTGAGATGAAGGTGGAGAATATCTCAGATGTGGAGATCAATGGTTGAAGTTGATGTTAAAATAAGGAGAAACAAATGTAAAACTAAGATCAAACCCATATCTAAAATAGAGATGAACGGAGAAGGATGGAATCAAGCCTAGATGGAAGCTTAGAAGTTTTTGATTGTCACCTAACTAACTCGACAAAGATTGAAAGCTTGAGCAACGCTTCTGAGTAGGCTGCAACACGAGGAAGAAGCTCGTTTACCCCACTGTCATCAACCTCCATCATCGGTCGTCCTCATGCTCGCTCTCTATCACATAAGGGGAGGAGGAGGCTAGGGATTCAATATAAAGCAGCGGATGCCCTCAATGGTTGGCCGGAGACTAGTTTTGATGGAGAGAAGTTAGGTGGTTCTATGTTTCCCATGCGATGGTTTCAACTACCCCCGGTTAGTGAAGAGATTAGGGTTAAGAGTTGTTAGATGGTTAGCGTGAGAGGTGTAGGTTAAGGTTAGAAGTAGGTGATGGAATCGAAGGAAGATGAAGATTGAGGAAGTTGGAGATAATTGGAGAAATTACGATGTTGAGCTTATTCGCACCTCTTGAAAGAGATGGTCGAAGGTTAGAGATGACTTAGGAGTCATTGGATTGAGATCCAACGACCCTAAGTAGGATGGACGCAGAAGAATTGGCAGATCAAGCGTCTAAGAATGAGGGAGGGCTGGAATGAGTCAGGGTCGTCTGATTAGAGGATAAGACAGTCGAAAATGAAACAAGAGGAAAGTAAAAGGACATGCCACGTTGTTGAAACAGATGGCACACGTGGCCCAATGAGACAATTAGGAAATCAAATAAATAAAATAAAATAGAAATAAAATAGATAGATGGATCAAATTAAAAAGTGTCCAACATGAAAGTTGTAGACCTTTATGAGATCTACATGTTTCATGTAGAACTCAAAGTGAAAATACATCATATAAACATATTAATATTTTTACAAGCATTTTTAAAGTATTAAAAACACTCCTATATTTTTCGAATTTTTAACTTATTAATAATGTTAAATATAATACATATAATATTAATCTATTTTTTATTTGTTTTTCTTAATAAAGAAACACTTAAAATTATAGGCATGATATTATAATTTTTTATATACAGTAATTAGTGTTAATTATTTACATATGATTACTTGTTAAATTAAGTTACTTGATAATTAATGTTATTGAAAGACATAAGCTAGAGGGATAAAAAATACAAATAGTGATGATAAATCAAGGATTTGTCAATCATTAACCCTAATGACTGTCATTAAGACTAGTTAATTGTGATAAAGGAGACAAATGATAGATTAAGGACCAGTAACCAACATTAGCAAACACCAATCAAGGGCTACTAAAAGATAATCGTGGTTAATAAAAGTTATTGTGATTAGTGAAATTAATCACAATTAGCGTTAATTAAGCATCATTAGCAAATCTAAAAGCTTCTGGAAGGCTCTAACTTAAGACCTATGTTTTAAGATAAGCCTTGGCCAAAACCATGGCCCCCTAGTAATAGTTAAGGGTTAAACCATTGCTTACTAACCATGGTTATCAATTTTCTGAAGTCTATTCATTATCTATGATTTCAACTATCACCACTGCCCCGATGGCTAGGGTCGAGAGGTCGGGAGGAGGAGAGGGAGGCGGGGAAGGAGCACTAACGAAGCCCTGTCAGGAGGACGAGGAGGAGGACAGTACGATCCTCGCCTAGTTGGTTTCATGTAGGAGGTAAGTAGCTCTAACATGAGATAGGTTTTCGATTCATCTTCCTTTCTGATTCATTTTGTATTGTGGTTCAAGGAGAAATATAAGCATAGCCCTACTCGGGTGCGGACGGCTCAGCCATCAGTGAGCGCATGAATTCTTCGTATAACTTACTCACCCTTGACAAGAGACTTACCGATTATGCAGTTTTATCGATTTTATAGTTGTTTTGATGGAGGAATCTATGTGACACCCTACTTAGTTACATGTGGATAGGCAACTAGTGAACAATGTGTTTCATCACACGCTTCGCTCATCTAAGACGCGTGGTGTCTATCGATTCTCCATCACTTGCAGTTCTATTATTTTTTTCTGTTTTGCTGCTGTTTTTCCTCTCGGTGATTTTATGGAGGAAATTCTTTCTATTTTTCTTTAAAAATATGTCCTAATATAAGGGAAAACTCTGCTGAAATTTTCATAGAAATATATCCTTTTATAAGGGAAAACTCTACCTACATTTTCCTAGAAATATCACCTTGTATAAGGAGAAGTTTTGATGAAATTACAAGAGAAAATATGCTCTTCGTGTTCTTCATGTTCTTGTTTGAATCTTCACGTTCTTGACATGTTCTTTTTGGTCTTGATACGAAAGTGGATTTTGATAGTTTTAGAAGCCGTAGATCTCTCTGTCTGAAAACAAATCACGATAAAACATTGCATACGCGAGAGAAAGCTCAATTAGGTAACAAAATCCTACCTTTTGATGTTGGGTTTTCATACGATAATGTTGAAATTTCTGATTTTATGTTCTTTGCTATGAAGAATCCTAATTTGTCCATTTTTGAGAAAATATGAAAAGTTGCTTTGTGATTCCCACTAAAATAACAGCTAAGCATTGAATCGATGCAATGGCTTGGAAAGTTAGGGTTTGGGAACTAAAATAAGTATAAATATGAGTATATATATGATAATTATTACATGTATGTAGGGTTATACTCAACGTTCATGAATAAGCAAATTGAAGCCTTAACAGAGGAATTACATCATGGAAATTGATATGTATTGAAATGCATCCTGAAAGGATTGTGTGTTACGTTAAGTAGGGTTGGGAGTAGTACAACAGGTTGGGCATGCAAACTATAGGCTTGTCGGAAGGAACCGTATTGGCGTGGCCCTACCTAGGTGGTACATAGTTGCCCTATATGATAAGTGTGCATGAAATGAATGGATGATTTGCAATGCATGGTACCGGGTGTCAACATCTTTGGATTGAATGACAGAAGATGTGGTCGTGCCATGTGGAGGCACGTAGTGTGATTAATAGCTAGGTTTTTATAACACTTGAAATAAGTTGTTGGTAAAAAGATTAAGGTGAAAATGGCATGTGGAATTAAGCAATTGTGTATTCGAGGATGGTATGCATCTGTGTTGAATAGTCAGTAGGGTCTAAGGGCCATGGATTACTAATAAAAGAGATATTGTCGGTGGTATATTAGAGGATTGGTTGAGGTGACGGGCGGCGACCTAAGCTCATTAGTATCAATGCAATCCCCAATCCAGAAGTGTCCACAACTTTGTGGCCCGTGGAGGGGAGAGAACCAAACCCTGATGTATATTAGAATGGATAGGAACTAAAATAAAAATGGAATAAAAGAATGTCTGCATAATTTTTATTGTCGAACCTTTCAAATATCGTGCTTGGTCTATGTTTATTTTCTTCGTTGTTGAGCATCAGATCAATTATTTTCTATGTTTTCTGAAATCCAACAGGCATCGGAGAGTCATCACAGGGACAACGGCCATCCAACCAGCCACGGTAGCATTACTCTATAAGGTATTTGGCAATATTTTTATCTGCTTCCTTTCGAGTTGATGTACATGTAATTGGTTATAATGGGACAATATACTATGTAACTTTATTTTGTGAATGGAAAGTATTGAATGATTTCTTCTTGATATTTTAAATTGCAAACTTTCAAGTGTTAGTTGTGATTATTGAACAAATCATTACTAAGTAACCAGATCTTGACATGGGAGGATCCAATGACCTGAATTTTAGGGTAGTGACAATATCCCCCTCGATTCCCCAAAATATCAATATACATCCCCAAAACTTACCCCAAACCTCGAGCAAATAAAGGGGGTCTTTTGGAATAACAAAAAAAAGGAAACGGGAAGGCAGATAATGATGGGTCTGGGACACTTGGGAAGTACACCCTACAGACGTCATACGGAACGATCCAGTCCCTCCTTATAAGTGCCTTGATCCCCTCATCAAGCGCTTCATCTCCCATCAAGGGTGGCAACTGTTTTAATTGCCTTCAAAAGGGTCACTCTAAACATCACCGCCCTTCACCCCTAGTTTATTTTCTTCTACTTTTTTTCAAGTCATATAGACAACATTTGCCTTCTTGTTCTTCAAATACCTCCCACCAAAAAAACCTATAAAAGTTGTCGCCATAATCCTTTGGAAATGGAAAACCGCTCGATTTAGAACACAAACTCCTCGTCAAATACCTCTAACCCGATGTCTCGCAAGACGGGTATCATTGCTTCATCGGTGAGGGTGGCTCACCATCAGGAGAGACCATACACTAGAGGGATGCTCATTACTTCTTCTTGGTGTATGGATATCTATTTGGAGCCCTTGATAATGATAAATCTTCTTTTTAAGTGCCTGGTCATCGAGTTTGAGAAGGATATTCCTTCCCTTAGCTGGGTAAAGGAAACCTGGAGGTAGATCCGAAGGCCTTCGGATCGTGTTGGAAAATCTCCAAAAGAAACAAGTCCTTGTCCAGGTAAACACCGAAGCATAGTTTCTCCAAGATTGCAAAGTTTTGGTTTACAAGTGGTCCCCTTCTTTTGGAGCTAAAAAGGTTAAGGAGGTCCGATCCTATTGGGTGGTACTCTATGGACTACTCTATGGACTACCATTACACCATCGATACCCATATGTCCTAAATAACATTGTTAAGGTTTATGACAAACTCTTGGCTTTTGATGTCCTATCCTTATTGTGTGACGCGGTGAATGCCTTCGCGGTTAAGCTATTGGTTGACAACCTGATGCCGCTGCCATCCTGATGGGGATTGAATTGTCGACCACTAATGGGGTGTTCGAAGCAAATTTTCACTTTCTTACATACAAAATGGAGATTGCCTTCACCCATTACGACTCACCACTCATCCCCAGTAATACCCTCTGATATCTGGAATCCCAATATCATATGGAGGATCCAAACCGACAGAACCAATTCAAGTGGAACCGGGAAGGAAAGGATACCTCTGACATCATTGAACTAGTTCTGGAATCCTTCGATCTTCTTTGGGAGATGCTTGAGAGAGGGTAAACTTAAACATCATCCATGTCCCATGCCATCATGGGCCTTCACGATTACAACCTAAGGTAGAAGTTGAGATGACAGAGCAGGTCATTGCCAAAAACTTGGCTGACCGGATGGAAAGGAAGGGCAAATCCTAACTGGAACGTGTGCATCAACACCTCGACTTGTTGCGTGACTGTCCCACTGAAGTGGAAAAGATCTTAGATGCAATCAAGTCCCCGCTCAAGGTGACTCCGCCCCTTGGTAGAGGACATGACGACTAGAACCTCCCACCCACCACAACTAGGTATGCAAACTCATGATACTATTCTTCATTCTTTTTTAGTCGATGATACCTCTACTCCCAACTCTCTACAATCGCTTATATTAAATCTAAATTTTGCTTTAAACGAGTTGTAAGTAGGGCCTAGTTCGGGGAAAATTCCCCAAGACTTCCCAACCCTAAATACGAAGATGCTCACTAAAAATATTTGTGACATTACATGGATAAAAATTGACTCCCCTACATTGTTTACCATTTTGCCATATCTATCTAGGTTTGCTAGAATTTTGTGTTCTTTCTTGCTTTTCCTTACCTTGATGGATTTGAAACTCTTATCTTGGAACATACTGGGGTTGGGAGGTTGATGGAAGATTAATTGCTTCCATGAACTAAAAAAGTACATAAATTATATTTTTACTTTCCAAGAAACCGTATCGAGGGAACCCGTAAATTCTGGAGCTATTTGGGGTCATGATAGAATAAAGTGGCACTCAAACCCTCATTGTAAGTCATGGGGTATTACCACTGGTTGGGTCTTCCAAATCTCCGACCATATGGAGATTTCACATTTTCATTTTGCTGCAAATGTAACTTTAGTTTGGATTGGTCGAAATTGCACCTTCTTGCTTCTCAACATATATGGTCCTCCGACTGATTTGAGAAAGGGAGACTTTCTCTTTTTCCTTAGTCAACATTACCCTTGAACTCTTCCTACCATACTAGTGGGTGACTTCAACATGATCCGCAAAAGGCCTGACCATCTCTCAGGAGACCCAATAATAGCTTATGTAAAAAAAACAATGATTAGATAAACCAAGAAGGTATCACCGACATAGAAACTTCAAAGATAACCTCCACATGTGCGAGGGGTAGTTCGCATGGTAACAGGTGATCTTGGACCACCTGTGCGAGGGGTAGTTCGCATGGTAACAGGTGATCTTGGACCACAGCCTTTGCGATGTTTTTTCACAAATATGATCTCATGTTCAAACCTCACTACCCTATCTTGGTTCTTCTCCTATCATGACCCCTCTCTTTTTCTGTAAATATGTTCCGAACCCAGTGAAATTGTCTTAAAATGGAATCTTTCTGGCTTATGTTTTAATCATTTGGTATTTTGATCATGTAAAGATGGAACAAGCATGCATTCTCGGACAACCCTTTTCATCGTTGGGCCTTGAAGGCTTGAAGGCCTAAGGAGGGTATTCAGAACTGGAAAAAAACAACATACCTCTGATCCAAGCTGAAATTTGCATCTTATCCCAACAAATATCATAATTAAAAAGTAGGTCGGATCAAATAGGCCCTACTACTAGGGCAAATCTGAATAGTCTATACAATAGGCTTGAATCTCTTCCTAAGGACTCTTTTGATATGTGGAACCAACGGGCTAAGATACATTTTTTAAGGGAGGGGGACAAAAACACTCGTCTTCTTCATGCTAATGCCTTCGCATATCAGAGTAGAATCTTCATTTATACCTTCAAAGATACGAATGGACAAAGGTTTGATGATCCCTAGAACACAGTGAGGATATCATCCTCCTTTATGAAAATCTCTTTAGCAACTTCTCTAGGGAAACCCCCCTATGATATGAGCTGACCCCTAATCTTTTGTACATATCGAAACCCAGAGGAGCTGATTGCCCCTTTTATGATCGAAGAGGTTGAGTTCATCATCAAGAGCTTTAAACCTCACAAAGCTCCTGGACGAGATGGCATCATTGCTGAGTTTTTTTACATTTTTCTGGCCAACAATAAACCCACCATAAAAAATGACTTTATGGATATGATAAACTTCATCTAGGAAAATCCAGACGATCTGAACCACTTGATATAAACAACTCCATTATTTCGCTCTTTTACAAAGTGGGGATAGAGAGGACATCTCAAACTACACACTGATTAGCATTATAAACTTATCGATGTAGATCATATCAAACATTATTGATTTAAGATGGGCTCCTAAACTAAATGAGCTCATTCCCATTACCCAATGTGCATTCCTAAAAAAAGAGCAGCTCGTGATTATATTGCAATCACCTCAAAAATTATAAATAATTGGTCCAAACTAGTGGGAAAACAGTTGTGCTTAAGGTGTACTTTCGTAAAGCTTTTGATATGATTTGGTGGGATTTCATTATTCGATCCCTCCAAGCTTCAGGATGCCCACTAAGATTTATCTTCTAACTCATTGGTATCTTACATACAACCAAAATTTCCATAAAGATAAATGGGAGCTCTTTAGGCTTCTTTATGCCTCGACAAAGTGTTGGGCAAGGGGATCCACTCTCCAACCTTCTCTTCATTAACCCCATAAATGTTCTAGGTCAAATGCTCAAAAAATTATCAAATTTAGATCTCATTCATGGCTTCTACCAGGGCTCGTTAGCGAGATTACAAATGTCCAGTTCATTGATGATCTACTCATCTTCGTAAATTTCGAACCTGGAGAGCTAAAAAACATGAAGCCACCATCCATATCTTTCACTCCATCTCAAGGTTGGAGACGATAAGGATAAATATGCTTTCTATGGTATAGATCTTAGAAGAAAGTCATCTTATAGAAAACTCACTCCATTGAAAAGAAGAAAGCTTTCCAATCACATATCTTGGCTTCCACCCTCACGACTAAGCACCTTACCTCGAGAGAGTGGCAACCTTTAGTTGATAAATTTGCTTCTAGACTTAGTGGTTGGAAAGCTAGACTGCTTTCCCTTCTTGGTTGTGTTACCCCCTGAACTCTAGTTTAACGCCCCTCGCTTTCCACCTCATGTCCCCCATAAATGAAATTAACAAAATTCGATGAGATTTTCTCGATAGTGGAAATAAAGAAGGGAAAAATAGACGTATGGTTGCTTCATATCTGTCATCCAAAGGAAAAGTAAGGGTGGGGGATCTTACATAGGTTTAATGACACAATGCTGTTAAAAAATATTCCCATACTAGATCGGGGAAGAAAATTCTGACTCATAATCTTATGGAGGCTATGCACATTAATAAAAAAACCAATGCCTTTAACTCTAAAGTCAAACTGCAAGAACTCCTTTGCCTGGAAAGCGATAAAAGCATGTTCTAAAGAAATTAAGTAGGCATTGTATAAAAAGATAAATAATGGATATGATTCGCTCTTTTGGATTGATCAGATCGATGGTTTTCCACCCCTAAAAGTTCACTTTCAATAATTATGGGAAGATACATGAAATAGGAGTAACTCCTTGGCTCAGGCTATTACGAAACTCTGAGCCCTAAACAATTTGCTCACGAGTCTGCAGAACATGGTGCCTTTAAGGCTTTGGAGAGATATTCCCTTCATAAAAACTGTAAGTAGAGGAATGCAATTAAACAAAAGGAGGACAAGATAATATTTCCCTAGAAAAAAAGTGATAACCAACCCTCTACAAAACAATTCTATCAAATCTTTACTATCGGAGGGATCGACTCCTATTTTGGGCCCACGTTTATGAAAAACCCTTCCATCCCGGGATCTTGTACTTCTTAGGGTTGGTCCTACGTAAAAAATATGAAACCCATGCATTCACAGAAGGGGGTTGAGTGGGTTAACGGTTGCTACATATGCAAAAGGAAGGCTGAAACAATGAATCACATTCTTTGTACTTGCTCCTTCATAAAATATGTTTTCTCTCACTTGGGTATGGAACATAAATGGGCAAACTATAGCTCCTTCAACACAAACCATAACATGACTGGATAATCAAAAAGATAAATAATAGCAAAGTATGCAGTGCTTTGGTTGGAAAGAACGATGTCGTAGAGCATTCGAATGACACAAAACCATGCATGAGGCGATTTCAAGTGGCTAATTTTTCTTTTCTCCTTGTAGGACTTATTACTCTGCGCAGCTTTGACCACTTTGACCCAATGGATTCCTTAGAGGAGGAGGTCAGCTCGTCTACAAAGCCAAATCAAAATGCTTAACTCCTCAAAGACTTGTCGCCTGACCAGATCAAAAAGATGTGATCTTTGGTTAGTGGGATTTTCTGGATTCGTATCCAAAAAGCAAATAGGTTTGTGTGATTTTGGTTTCTTTTTGTTGCTACTTGTGACTTTTAGAGTTGAAACCTTGAGGAAATATTTCCTCCAAGAGTGTTGTGATTCTTTTTTGCGTGTTAAACTTGTGATAAATCGTATTTTATCCTCTTTAATAGTTGTATATTATCGTAGTACAGGGGGTGAAAATGGATCTACGTAGAGCACCATAACTTTGAATATATGGCAAATATTTTTTTACTTGGTAAGAATACCAAGGTTGAACACAAGGACACGAGCCTCCTCGATGATTAATCGGATTTAAATGTTTAAAATGAGTGATTTCTAAACCTTGGTCTCTAGACAGACATATGCACAAAATGCATAATGCATAAAATGATGCACAAGATGATGCAAACATTAAGTAAGACAAAGTTGCATGCTTACATAATGATGAACAAATATTGTTCATTTTTTATTTTAATTTTGTGCAAATTAAAAGGATGTCTTTATGCAACACCATGATATGCAATGCATGTGGAGAATGAATCATATGCATTTTTTATTTGGTTTCATGCAAGTATAGGTACCATAATATACTATGAAATGCAACATTTATTTGCATGTGCAAATATGCCCTAAAATAGTTAAGAAAATTGAGCAAGCAATTTAGGTCCAATTTCAAAGGTAATAAGAGCATTAAATTTGATCTATGTGAAGCATATTGCATCTTAATATAAGATGAATGACATCATAAATAATCAATTTATTTTAAAATGTCAAATCAGTGAATCAACTATACCACAAGATAGAGCATAGAATAAGCATCACAGTGAAACTGAAATCATGGAAAAAGGAGATCATACACTCAAGATATAAAGATAATGGTCCAAGGACATAAATGTAAGAAAATATGCAAAATAAATAGATAAAATTCACAAGTAGGTCCTCGAGAGGGAACTTTTGCAGTTCTTTAAAACCATATGGGCCTCTATGTAATTTGCTAAGGTGCGTCTCATGAGGTATGCATGTCAAGGGAGGACCTAGGTACAATTCTAAGAACTCTACGAGGCATAGATGCAATTTTCCCATTCCATGTGCTAGGCACGCGTGCACAGGATAGGCTCAGGTGTAAGCATGGGTCAGGTGCAAGTTCAGGACACATGGTTGATCCTGATGCTTCGAAAGGCGGCTCGGTCCCACTGAGTCGGTTGGATCGGGGCGGAGGCTACGAAGCCATCTGGGTTGTCCAATCAAGTAGATTTGATGGCATCTGTATTACACGAGATACTCTTCCTCTACCCATGCACGACGGCAATGGTGGTGCTTCTATGAGCCCACCATATTCCTCCTTGCTCCATCGCTTCATCTGTAGCACAGGAAGGCTTCACGATAAATTGACGAAGATCCAAGGAGGATGGTGAATCTCAGGCGATACTCAAATCATGGAGAAAGTGGAGGCTTACCAGAGACCCTGCTCTAGAACGGAGTGGCCTTCAAAGCTCTGACCATTGACGAAATAAGGACCTGCAAGTGGTTAGGATAGCCGAGGCGGTGTTTGTGTGGGGGTGTGAGCAAAATGGGGGTCCGGATTGGGCAGAGGAGCGAAGGACCTAGGTTTTCTTCTCCAGCATAGTTGAGAAGAAGGGGGAGGCGATGGAGAGATTGTGGATAAAGGGAGATGATGATCAGGGGGTCTACGAAGATCAGGGGAGTGCGTTGGATCCCGGAGGAGGGCCAATTGAAAGGGATATGTGCTTGATGAGGTGAATAAAAAGGGAGAAGCACTAGAGAAAATAAGATGGAAGATCTCATCTGATCTTGAAGATGATCGCTGACAAAGGAGATGAGGCTTGGGTTGAGCTCGTGGAGGACTCAGGTCTTCGCTCAACAAGGCTAACCATGCCTTGGAGCTCAAACGGTCATCGGAGGTGTCGTGGCACGGTCAATCGACATTGGGTCAACACCTAGGGTTCAGCCTTCATCGCTCATCCCTTATCTGGCCTCTCTCTATCACAGAGAGGTAGAGGGAAGCTGGGATTAAGCTCATGTGAAGGTGGATGACGATGACGGGTGGTGGAGAAGGCGTTTATGTAGGGGATAGAGGATCGTTACATGTGGCATGGGGTGGAGCTTGTAACGACTGCTTGGGGTGGGGCAGAGAGGGTCATTATGGAGCATTAATGGGTGCGCGAGTTTCGAGGAGGATAGGGCTACGTGGGAGTGGTTTTGGCGAAGGGAAAGGGTATGTGTAACAGCCAGGAGAAACATGTGAAGAGAGGGGATGGCGAGGGAATCGTGTAGAGGGTGGGGGATCTAGAGGTAGGAAAGAGGGAACGGCCATTGGATCTTGCGATCCGATGGAGGCGGAGTTGTGTGCTCAGAATTAGATCAAGTGCTCTGATCCTGCAGTGTAGAGCGTGGCAGAGGCAGACTGTGGATATGCGAACCGTCTGAGGAGATCAGAGGGAAGAAGGGGTAAGCGGGTGGAAGAAGGGGAGCGGGCCACATGCCCAAAGGAATTATTCAAAATCAAGAAAATAAAGAGAATATAATAGATAAATAAATAAAAGGAAGTTGAATCACAAAAAGGTCAAAACATGAAAGTTGTAGGTCTCGATGAGATCTACAAGTTTTCATTTTGAACAAAAATCCAAAATCAATCAAATAAACAAAGTGAAATTTTTGAAAGTATTTTTAATGGATAAAAACACTTATTTTAATTCTTTTACAATTTTTTATATTTTTAATTTCTTTTATTTGGTGTTATAGTTTTTGTTGAGTTCTTTCCATAGCCCTTTTGAAGTCTGCGTGAAAGAATAGTATATGTCAAACACGTGTTAGGCAGGGCCAACAGGATACACCATGACCTATACGACCACGTTCTTTCACACAGATTGCGCTTTCTAACTATTGGGTGAGTAGTTTTCCTTTTCCAATATAAGACATTCGATTTTAAGCATTGAGATTAACCTTGTAGTGGGTAACAGATTTTCATGTTTTGTTGCCAACACTTATATTTTGCCCATCGAATTTCTCTAGCATACTGGTCATATCAACCCTCGAGTTAAACATTGTATCTGATATATTTTTAATCTTGAATTCCGGTATCCTCTATAAGATTGTTGTTAACATGATTTGCAATAAACAATATTACTTGTATTAACACGGATCATTATTAATGCATCGCAGATTAACAGAATTATAATCATGCATTTTGATTCATATTTCAATTGCAAAATTCGAATAGAAATCAATCCAATACTTGATACATCGGGCAAGATCCGTCAAGGGCGTAGAAATAAGCCAATTGCAACAAATAATGTAATAAAGAAGTTAAAGAAGATATCACTGAAGCACACATGAAGGATTGTCCTTATAGAGGATATCTGTGATGCCCCTGGTATCCGGATACTCGGAAACCCAATCCACGTATACACACCCAATTTCGAAGCACAAAATCATAAATAGAAACATAGCATAAAAAGATAGTATAAATTGTAATAATTTTTCAATTAACATACACATTTATCAAGTAACCATGTCCACAAATATAATTCATGTATTTCCTGAAATATCCATACATATACAAAATATATTCTCAAAAAAGATACAAGTGAAAGACGACAACAGTATACCACATGTACATACCAAAAGTAACCAAAACAACATCAGAAGAATCAAACCATACAAGTTGCTCTCCATTGTAGCTGCTCTTGAGAACCTGCTAGATTCACGAAAGTAGGTACATCATGAGTAAAGTTTCCCAATATGATGCTATACAACTAACCAAGAGAGACCATATAGGAGGCTAGAAGTTTACAAGAGCATGTAACTGTGTAAGACCTAAATCACACTGTAGCTAATTAGAAAACACGGATCCTTAATACTTATTTTCATTCTTGCGGTATCGGCATTGCGGATAGTATGTGGTCTTGGTTCACGTGGAACCTTGTGGGCATGCAATGAAGTATGACGTCCAAACTGAGTTCTTAACACGTCCACTAGTTGTCCTTTATTCAAATCATGAATACCCATATGTTAACGTGCACCAAGTCCACCCCACACTTTACTGTGTGCCATGTACTGAGTGGAGTCACTAAAATCCAAACATATTTCATCACTCCATTGGAATGGAGGCATCATGACATACAGTCATTTAAGATCACATCACCCTCGAGTATTCCCAATATATGTACATCATACATGTTGGAAGATTGCGATCAAATTTGAAAATCTGATCCCATTTTGGACTATCTTGTTCATGGTTTTATTTGTTAGTTTCTCGTTCGATAATTAGGAGTTGGTATCGATCATATGCTTTCCAAAAGCATGCATCATACCTTTAAATCATGTCTTATTTCATAAACATAATGGTATGCCAAATGTACATACTCAAACATATAGTGATATATCCATCTCTGGTCAGAGGATGCATGTCTAATCGTGACATCATACGATAAATGTCTTAGTTATCTCAATCTCACAAACTCAACTCTTTGACATAGCTTATCCGATACATACGAATCTTTATTCCTATGCAAAGAACGTGCATCAAGAGGTCGGTCAGATGTCAGCCTTTGAAGTAAGGATTGCCATCCCCTTCTCAGGACGGAGATCCTTTCTTGATAATCACTTGATGGTGTGGTTCAGTCCGCAATCTAACCCTTTAGATATTCAACCCTGCACCAACCTCTATGATCCGACATTTTGGATCAACATTTGTATGAAGATGACCATGGTACATAACCCTAATTGTGCAAAGGGACCTATTATGCAAATTAGTTGATCTTCATTTCATATTAAGGAGTGATTCACAATGACTTCTATTACATAAAGGCTCGACATGGGTACAAATGCCCAACATGTCCATCTATAAGGTGTCAATTTCAACAATTTTGAGACTGTTAAAATTTGACAGGCTTGATGGATGGGATACGAGTCTCAATTTGAGTCGAATTTTGAATGATAACATGGTATCATATAAAATCCCCAAAATACTTTCTAGAAAATAACTTATTCTAAAAAAAGTTAATTGTGAATAGCCAAGTTGGATCCCTTGGGGGTAGCCCCATTAAACCATACATATACATACATACATACATATAGGGAGGGAGGGAGAGAGAGAATTCCCGTTGGGGGTCGGGGGTAGAAAATTGCTCGGAATGTGCATGGGGTTAAAATAATTCCTATAATGAGGATGGACCAACAAATCATTTGTCGCACATTGATCTATCAAACTTTGCACAAAATGGTTTATCGAGATGCCTATGTAAAGACTAATCATTGCGGCATGAAATGGTTTTTCATTGATTGACTGGTCAAATGATTGCGGTGACGAACCATTTGTCGGCCTCGGACCCTTCTCGCCCACTTCATTCCCACATCCTCATACTTACTATCATAAAACTATAGATTATACCCTTATATTATATCAAAATTATGTATTGTATTACGGAAGTTAAGTTCAATACTTTACATCACGGAAACATGAAAAATAACAAACAATTTTTAATTTTAAAGAGAGTTCATTATATGAACTTGGAATTTAAGCACAACAAAATTATGCATTGTGAAACCACAATCTTAAGGAAATGATTTTCTAAATATGCTTCCATTTATTTTAATGAATATTATGAGGAGATCAGGGTCACCTCTTGAAATGTGAGTTTCTAAACAAATAAACCTCTTGGTCAAGTCTGATCTGTAGACGCTTCTTTTGTGGGTGCGATGATGCATCACGTAGCTTTCCATGAACTTCGATGTCAATTTATGCTTGAAGTTGTCCATGCAAGGATGAGATCAAGATGATCTTAAGCTTCTGATTCATTGCATAAAATTGATCCCTCCTTCATGCACAAGAAGTACGGAAAAGAAGATGATCTTGTCTCCCACAAGGCCACGCATAGGAGAGGCTCGATGGTGGACGTGTAGAGTTTTGTTGGAGAAGAGAGTAGACGTGTATGAGAGCTCCAAACTCTCAATATTCTTCTATTCTTCAGCTCTCAAGGCAATAGAACTCTGGCTAAATGAAGCATGCTCTTGGAGAGAGGCTATGCTCTCTCTTATATAGGAAGAGGGAACATCTATGAAGAGCCCTACTATTCATAGTAGGCGTCCTCTCTCTACCCTTGGATGGTAGATCAAAGGAAAGAATTAGATCCTTGCACTTCAAGAAAGAGGACCTGAATTATCTCCTTTAATTGCCATCTAAAATAAAGCAACAAACAAAAAATAGAGAGACTAATATCGTTAGGATTCTCATGGTGAACGTTTATTCTTTTTCAAGCATGGACGCCACCTTGTCCTATTTGTTGTTGAAGTTGTTGTTTCATTATGTTCATGATAATCTAATCATCATTATTGATAATTTAAGAGAGAAACTTCGTAACTTATGAATGTTATTCATAAACCCAAAGAAAAATGTAAATCCAAATTACATTTAAATTCTAACGTGAATCATATTCTCATAAGTACCTCGAAATAATTACATGAATCAAATTCATATAAATAGTAATTATTATGAATCACTATTCATATTAATTAACGACTAATATTTGTAAACCAATTCATAAAAATACCCTTGTAGAAATTTAATCATGACAATAATAACAACTACTGTCTCAATTTTGACATTACATAGTACGTGCCCTAATCTAATTAGCACCGGTGAGCTACAGTCGCATATACTTGGAGATAATGTTGGGGAGATCATATTATCCATGTATAGTGACTTGAAATTTAGATAACTATCCAATTTCAGGATTTATACTATTTTTGGCGAAATGGACTTACAAATGTTGACCTTGAATTGAAATGATTCTCCCTATAAGTGAGCTCAATGAAACACATTACACTTTTAATGAGCTCAATAAATGAGCAAACTAATGAACTCAGCTTCCTACTCCATTTCTAATCATAGTCCAAATCATTTGGAGCTTAGAAATGGGTTTAAGGAGTGGGTGTATCTCCATTTTCACTACCATTTCTTTTTCTAAAATTTAGACACTAAATCGGAATTGGATATTGGAATCAAATGAATTGAGCCTTAATCGAATTAAAGAAGTGGAGTCAAGCTAAGAAGTGGAATCACTAAATTCCATCTGATTACATCATTCCCTCGGAATGGATGGTAGATGATCTATTAAGATAGATTTAATTGAGAGTATTCCCAATACTCATCCATCCTTCACACTGGAGACTTTGTTATATCTGAAGTTCAAACCCCAATTTGATTGTCTTCTTCGGGACATATCAATAGTTTCCTAATTCAATAATTGAGAAATAATATTGATAATATACTTTCCAAAAGCATATATTAATGTCTCGAATTCATGTCTTGTTTCATAAACAAGACAACCATGCATGGATTTTTTTAGACCACAGAATATCTCATGAGTGAGCTCTGTCTCCTGGTTCATCAAGTATGAACCTATATGATTCCTTTGAGAGATCATACTTCTTATATGCCCTCATATGCACACCAACTCATCGGTATATGGATATGGTTAGGTCTTCAACCCATTGGTCTATCTAATATGCACATTCAGGCATATAGATGTATATCTGTATGCGGTTAAAAGATACGTGCCTGATCGTGAGCATTACGATTCATGTCATAGTTTATCTCTACCTCATCAAGTCAACTCTTTGACTTGACTATGCCGACACCTCTGAATCATTGTTCCTATGCAGAAGATCTGCATCAAGAAGTCAGTCAAAATCTATCTAAAGAGAAAGATTGCCATCTCTTTCTCAGACTGAACATCATCATTGAATATTCATGATATTCAATATGGCAACGGTACATAAACCTAATTATACAAAGAGACCTTAATTTAAGTGCATTCACAAACATTCATTTCAGATAGACATGAGAACTTAATAACTTTTATTGCATTAATGAGTCACCAAAGGTTTATGAGTCTAACATTATACTCATGTGTTATACTAAAACTATGGATCTAAGTATTTAAATAGATGATTTAATACTCTTGTATCCAAGTGTTGAAATGGATAATTTCATATAATACTCATGTATTATACTGAATTAAATATTCAGTTTTAAAGCTATGTATTTAAGTATGCATGTAGTATTTGGATGGATAATTTGAATAAACTGTGTATCTATCTAAATGGATGATCTATGTATTTATTTTTAAATGGATAATCTAAGTTAAATGGATACTAAAAAATGTATCTATGTATATAAACTAAACTATGTGTCTACACTATGAATCTAAATGGATATTTTGTGTACATATCTAAATGGATAAGCTAAGTACGTATCTAAATGGATATTCTAAGTAATTATCTAAATGGATAATCAAAATATGCATCTAAACTATGTAACTATGTATCTCAATGGATAATCTAAATATGTATCTAAGTATCTAAATGGATAATCCATGCATATATCTAAGCATGGATTTGAATGGATAATCTAAGTATGTATATAAGTATCTAATTATCTATCTAATTATGTATCCACTTGGGTAATTTAAATAAATAGTTAATAAAAGTAAATAAATAATTGAAATAAACTGATCATATGGATCACCTCACGTCCAGGGATAGTTTGCATAATACTAATTTCACAATTACATCATGGAACCCTTACAATCCTCAACCCTGTAACAGAAACAACTTGTTGATACATGCTATGGTATCAACTAAAAGATCCACATGACAATGTGTTTATCGCAAATTGGGCCATCGATTGGGTAAGGGCAACAATTGAGCCATCCGTCAGGTTGAAGATTAGTCTTTCCTTCTCACGGAGTAGGTGTTCATTTTCCTCCAACTTTTGAGAACTCCGGAACATTTATGATGTCTAATAAAAATATATTATTTGCGGACAACGACTGACAGTCGAGGGCAACGAAGATGCCTTAATCTTATACCAGCTCTGTCTCTAACATGCTGCAACTTGAGTCATAAGGTACTGCACATGAATTAACAAAAGCAGGAGGCTTGTTGATACTTAAATGCAGCAAGCATGTGTACCATGGTTAATCCTTATATCCACGAACTTGCATGAGTAATTAAATATCAATAGAGCATAATACAAGGTGTTGAATATATCCGGAGTATTTTCATTATTCCTATATCCATAACTGGGTCATTTTTAAAAATATGAACAAAATAACAACCTAAGTAAAGAAAAAATTTCTCGCTTATTGCCAAAGCTTTATGTGCTGGAAGGATTTTCATCGTAGAACTATTAACTTTCTAAGTTCGCTTAAAATTTTACTATGATTTACCTTAATAGCAAAAAGTTGATAAAATTTATAACTTAATAAAACCAATTGCTTGGATGTTGAAAAAATCAATGTTAAATATCAATATTAAATATTTAAATATGTTCTTGTTAAGTAATACTAAGTACGTTATTATGAAGTTTTTGCGTAATGTTGAACTCTTGACTTTCTTAACATTCTGTTGCCAACTTAGAAACTATAGAACTCTTGACGACGAGAAAGAAAGTCCTCTCATTTACTTGCCACTTATAAGTCATCTTCACCTCATACGTGTCTAGTCTGTACACGGTAACATGCATATCGCATACAACCGATCATTGTAACGCTAGATGGGGCCACGCTGATCATTCTACTGCACCCTCCTTCAAAACTTATCTCAAAGTCCCGATAGGTCAGTCGTCCACCTCTGAATACATGGAGAGCATCAACTATTGGTCATTTCCTAAACATTAACAATATAAACAAATTCCTAGCAATGGTCCATAATTTACATTTCTTCACATTTCTTCAACCACTTCCCTTATCTTGAATAGTTCCGCCAATTTTTCCAAATTGTAATGAATTGTTATTATTATATTATCATAGGACGCCAAACTGAATTAAGTTGTCTAAGTCATACAAACATATGAGTAGGACCACTTACTTAAAGTTTAAGGAACCAATTAAATACACACACCATATATTCAAGCCTCAACTCAATTACATGGGAATTAATAAGGTTAAGATTAGTTTATATTTTTAATATTACATCGTCAATCAAACACATTAAAGATGTAAAATTAATATTAGAATATCAAGATTACAGTGAAAAACTCTCTAATATCTGCTAATTCCTATTTGTGGTGGCGATGTGTGAGTCCTCTCTCAAGAGAACGTGTATTCTTCAAAAATAATATGAATCCCCAAGTTTTAGGCGTGAGTTAGTTTTTCTACTATAGGTAAACATATGTACTTGACATGTTTCAACTACTATTGTGTGTGGTTTCAACAACTAGAATGGATGATTTGAACAGCTATAAGTATAATTTAATAAGAATGTTATATTAGCTTAGTTTAATCAATGTTCTAATTAATTATTTACTAGCTTAATTAATTTAATTACAAGTCTAACTTATTACTACTTTAATTTAATTATAATGTCACACATATGAATCTAATTACTAGTATGATTAATTTAACTACTATAATTTAATTAGAATGCTAAATTGATTGGTCTAAATAATTTAATTCATGTTCGTATTAATTTAATTACAAGTCCACTCTATCTGTGAATGTTGATTTAGTTTAGCTACTCTAACTAAGTTAATTAGAATGTAAAAGTCATTTCATTAGTGTTAAATTAATTTAGTAAGTAGTTAAATTAATTTAGAAACTACTCTGATTTAATGTTAAAACAATTTATTTACAAGTCTAGTTTAATTAGAATGTTCAATCAATTTAATTTGTCAGTAGTTTAGGCAATTAATTACTAATCTAATAAATTTAATTACATGTCTGCCAAATTAGAAGTCTGGTTTAATTAGAATATTAAACTAATTAATCTAATTACTAGTTCGATCAATCTGAACAATCCAATATTATTAGAGTGTTAAATTAATTTATTCCATGATCTATTTAGTTTAACCATAACTCCAATTAATTTAATTATCAAAACGAATTCAATCACTGGTCCACTTTAAGTTATAATGTTGATTTTAGTTTAGCTTTTCTACCTAAGTTAATTTTAATGTAAAAATAGTGAACTAGAATTATAAATTAATTTAATTACTAGTCAATTCATTGGGAAACTAACCTAATTCAATTAGAATTGCTAAATAGTGTAATTGATTAGATTCTATTTAATTTAATTAAAAATTATTTACTTTAAGTAGGATGTCTGATCAAATAAGTTTAGAAGATAATTGATCAAAATCTATTGTGTAAGACTTACATTAACTAGTTTAAATTAAAGTATCGAATTAAACATGTTAAATTTAATTGCTAAAATGCTTAAATATGATGTCTAATTAATTTAAACAAATTGTCTAATTTATATTAACATGTTTAATTTAAATTAACTAAAATATCCAAGTTAACAAACATGTGTCTAAACAACAAACAAAGACATGCATTTAAACAACAACAACAATAACTAATAGCATGCCTATATCTGAAATCAACACATTTTACCTAAATAATCTATCAAAACTGAAATGTAAAAACAATTTAAAAAGCCATATCTTGAGAATAGACAATGTCGCTTCAATGGTTGAGAATAAGATGGTTGGAGGGGGTGATGAATCTCCATTTCATCACCTTTATTCTATCATTTTGGCCTTAAAAATCCTAGCTAATGCATGTAAATAGCACTAATTTATGCATTATAGCATTCATTATTTATTGTATTATTTGTGTCTAAAATAAGTTTTTTAATGCCAAAATTATAGAATAAAGAGAAGAAAAGAAAAAGGAATAAAATATTGAGAATATTGTATGACCCTAAACCTCGAGACCAAGTCTAGAATTGAGTTGGTCGACAAGAAATAAAGTAGGGGGAGATAAGGGGCAAAAATACAATAAAAATAAAATTCTTTTATTCATTATTTATGTATTTTGATACCTATTTTATTCTTTATTATTTATTCATAAAATGAAGAAACTTTGTACACAAAAGTTGTAGATAATAATGTAAATAAAAATACAAAATTGAGATTGTGCAAAAATAATACTCGGTGTTCTTTTTATATACAAAACAAAAGGCCAAAGCAAACTTCACAGACCCATATCTTTCAAATAAAAACTCAAAACATATCAAAATCAACTTTAATTGTAAATAACTTTTCACAAGCTATTTAATGGTGGTGGATTTATATTTTTTGGAGTTACTGTGTGAAAGTTAGGTTTTTGACCCCTATTGTACATTGTATCGATTAAAATATTCATTTTATTTATTCTTTACTATTTTTACAAATTCTTATTTTTATAATTTTATAAGTATTATTTACAACATATGTGTATATTAAAACTAGAATAAAACCAAAAAGGAAATGAAAAATAAAATAAGTATATGTAAAAATATAGATAAAATACCTATGTTTATACTTGTATATAAATATAAGGGAAATATATTATTTAATTCTTTGTTCTTTAATATTTTATAATATTGTAAATATTATTCATATTCTATTAAAAAAATAAAACCAAAATAAAACTCCATAAAATACATTAAAATAAAAGGATGTATTTAAACTATAGGTAAAATACCTATAAATATACCTATCCAATACACATCTATTTATCTAAAGATACAAATAACATCATAAAAATAAAATAAAAATATATTTATACTCACAAAAATAAGTTATAAATATATTTAATAAAGGAATAAAACAATAAAATAAAATATACAAAATAAAATAAAAATGTATAAAATATAGGAAAATATACCTATAAATACACTATTAAAATTAACTACTAATAAATAAAGTCAAAAAATAAATAAAAATCATAATAAAATACTACATTAAATAATAACATTTTTTATTTTATACATAAAAATTAATAAAAAATTTTACTCTTTATAAATAATTATTTTCAAATAAATTTCCATGTTTTGTCATTTAGCGGCATGACATGGACCAATGGCAGAGCTTGGACTGTTGACCTCTGGTCAACTGTCCCATCCACACCTCTCCACGTCAGATCTATATTTTCCCTAATTTTCTTTCCTTTTTCCTGCATGATCCATCCATCATCTGTCCTCGATCTCTTCATGAAAAATCATCATTATGCATCATAGATCCACGCCATATCATTTAACCCCCTAAATATATGCTCGATTCTTTAATATTGGCCGGTCAATAAGGGTGCATATACATGTTCATAAATAAGCAACCTCCGTCCTCCTCTCAATTTTGGTCATCTTCAACCGCCTACACCCTGTGACTCGGCTAAAGTGAGGACTCTACGTGACAGGTGGAGCAACTCCTGAGCTCGCGGCGGTCGACGGAGTGCGGCGGTGCACCCAAGCGCCAGCTCCGGCCACCTCTGCTCCCTGGCATCCAACCAGGTATAAGAGCTGATTTTGTTGCATTTTAGTTAGCTTTTTATTATTGCATTTTAATTATGTCATTAGTTTAGCCATTGGCGTAGAGTTTTAGCTTAAAATCCGCAACACGTACTTTGCCGGAGCTCCGCTCCGGCGAACCCTGTTCACCTGTATCCGTCGTTTTCCGACCTAGCTTCCACCTCTATTTCCTTCTCTTCCATCTCCCTATGCCCGGCATGCCTCCATTCACCCAGGTCCATCGTGGATCTGGAGATTCACTCCTCCATCTCCGTCGCACATCGGAAGACCATCGCCTGCTTCACCTTACTCCCATTTCCACCAAATAAAGCCCCTAGACCCCTATTTTTCCTGTACGAGTCTTATTGCATGGGACGAAGGCCAAAGGACCCCCCAAGGGGTCGATTTTTTACAGACGCCTGGTACTTGGAGGTCACTCTCTTCCTCGACCTTGACGAACCTCTGTAGCGCTCCAGGTCTCATCAGTCGCGCAACCTCGCCATGAGTCTTTTGCACCTCGTCGCGAGGCAAACCATTGCCGGAGTTGCTCACGCTGACTGATTAAAGGATCTCTAGGGGCGTGTTCTTCCCCGATCATCCAGCCGCCCTCGGAGCAGTTGGATCATTGCTCGCCTCCAGATCGCAACAGAACAGTCAGATCATGCCACGTCTTCACCGTCAGATCGGTCCAGCCGATCTAATCTTGGCCATCGATCCACAAAGTGTCATCGGCCGCTGGATGGGCGACACGTGGCAAGTGAAAAGATCCTCGCCGCTTGATCTAGCCTACTATGGGTAAATTGCAAATCTTGCCCCGTAATTTTTTGTATTTAGTATTTGATATTGTAAATAAAGTATTACGTGTAAAATAAGTGGAAACTTTGCTAGTAGGACCCTACATTCCTTGTATTTACTTTTAGGTCCATTCCACGTCACCTCATGTGCCATCCCACATGAGGTAACAAAATGGGAAAATTGTAATGATACCCCTGACGTTTTTGTTGATTGTAAAATAATTCCATAAAATTGAATAAAATATTTTTGGTAAAATTACATCTGTGCCCCTATCAAATATTTTATTTGCATTGATGCCCCTGCCTGGACATATAATTTTGTAGCTTTTGTATATTTATTAAATATATCTATGGAGCTCCTAAAAATCCATAAATATAGGATTAGATGCTTCATGCATTGTACTTACACGCCACGTATCCACTTTGCATTTTTTTGCATTTAATCTAATTATTAAAAATAAAAAAGAGCACATATATTCCCTGTTTAGCTTTAAAATACCAAAAAAATATAAAAACATCTCCAAAAAACCAAAAAAATATATAGTGTATTTTGCCCTATTTTAATTACAGACCGAAAATCACTAAAAATTGAAAAACAAAAAGTCTAAAAAATGAAAAACCCCAAAATCTCTTATAAAAATCTAAGAAATCCTTTAAAAATCCAAAAAATATCTTTTCTCTTTATAATTTCATTTATGTAAATATTTATATATTAAAATTGATTTAGGTAATTTTTGGACTCTTTTACTATTTTTAAAACCCAAATCAATTTCGGGTATTTAAGTACTCCCTTATTTGGGATATTTTTTATTTTAAAAATACATAAAAATTAGTAAAAATCCAAGAAAAATGACAAAAAATAGAAAAATATTAAAAACTCAAAAACAATTTATTTTTTGACTTTTTTCTATATATAATAGTATTTATAAATATACATATTTTATATATTGAGCCTTATAAATGTTATATAGTTTGTATAAAACAAAAAATATAAAAAGAAAATATAAAAATTAGAAAATACAAAAAAATCAAATATAAAAATAGAAAACAAAAAAAATGATAAAAAATTATTATTTTAAATCAAAAACCCACAAAAATCAATAACATGGACAAGAGATGAATGATAACATTTTGAGCATTGCATTTTGCCTCCTTCTATTGTTTGCTCCTAGTGTTCGACCTCTACACGTGCTTACACGCTATACACATTGTTGTAGATTTATAATAAATTTTAACTCCACATTTTTTATACTTAATTGCTTGATTCTTGTTGTGGCTTATCTGTTGATTATCTGAGGTTTATTGAGCGGTCAACGCATCGACTATTGATCCGCCTTGTGGATTAATACGACCCTTTAATTACCTATCAGTTATCAAATGACACAGTTGTCGAGGAGCAACGCCGCTTAGTAGGAGATTATTTCATTTGTCTTATATCTCTTGTTCATTCATTTATTTTTTTTGCGTTTATTTATTTATTTTTCTCTACTATTTGATATTATTGTGAACTGTCTGACACTCCTTCATTTTTGAATTTGTTGCGAGGGATCGCAGCGCGATGGAGGATCTCTTAGGAGGACCTATGCACCCAAGCAAGGCAGAGCTGACCTTCTGACTTAGCCAGTAGGAGAGAGCAACTGATCCAGACTTGGAGGAATTTTTGAGACAGATTCTGAGCTTCCTTTTATTATGCATTTTTGTTCTCAAAAAAATATTGTAAATTTATGTGAGAGAGTGACAATTGGCATGTAATAATTCAGGACTCTCAGACACTCCGACTTCCCGAGGTCCAGTGCCCGAGGGATTGTTCCCTCAGGGGCCTCGACGGTTTTGACGCTTTTTTGCTTTTTATTTTATTTTTATTATTTTTTGTGAATAAGCCATAGTTTAGGAAATTGCTTGCTTGATAGATTAAGGTCCAAAGCCCCTAATATATTTGCATGTACCTATAGACCCATGCTTGGACTTATTCAAATAATAATTCCTATTTATTTGGATTTGAGATCGAGCGTCGAGAGAAGTACTATACGACGCTTGCAGGATCCGCTGTGGCGGACACCGATGCACTTCAGAGATCGGACTTTTGAATCTCATTTCTAGATATTTAGCATGTGGTTCTTCACGATAATAGCAATTTCTGTATCTAGGGCGGTTTTATCGAATTGCATCTCATATAGCATAGGTTTTCAATTTTTTCTTGCATCCCACATGGAGAGAGCTGGGAAGCCCTGTAAGTCTTCTGACTTTGCATGCATCATCGATTTCCGACTTGCATGGCTTTTCCGATCCCCTCCCTCTGCTTTTGCTCACCTAGGATGCTAAATGGAATTGGAAACCCCGATAGGACGTGCATCGAAAAATAAACAAAAAAGTGATACTCTAAATAAAATTGGGACTGCTAACTCTACTTGATCTCTAAAATAAAATGTAATTGATTTCTTGTCTTGGGCAGAGCAACCCCCTCCTTGTACGTGCATTTTATTCCCACGTACACGCTAAGGATTAGGGCCCAAATCCCAAGCATGTCCTCGATGTGTACAAATTTGTGATGATCACCTAACTTTAAAATAGAAAAGATGAAAGACCACATCTTGGTATTCATTGTGTTGAGTAGGTGAATTTGGGGTTTGCTTTGTGTATTGATTGTGACCTGGAGTCCATTTGCATTTTTATCTCTCTTAGAGTTATCAGTCCCATCCGTGTGAGTCATCCTTTTTCATCTTTGAGTCTCTCTACATCTCTTATACATACATCTCCTCATTTGCATTGAGTTGTGATATTGGGTCTTGAGCTTCACCTACTTAGTCGGATTTTGTGGCTTCTCTCCTTGCCCATATCACCCACATCTAGTCCGGTTCAAGGAAACTCTCTCCTTAAACCACAAATTTTGACTGTGTCCACCTTCATCTCACCCGCCCTCTACGTGCCCCTTTGTATCATCACTTCTCTTACACGAGATTTCTGTGCTTATAAATGAGGCCCGCATTGAGGATTTTTGGACTACACAGATTATTTGTGTAAGTCGGACATGTTTTGAGGATGCTGAGATTTATATCCTACTCTTGGTGAATTTGACTTCCGATATGTGCATAGGACTTTATTGAGGACTTTGATGATGTACAATCATTAGGTGTGATTATTCTTTGAGCATTTTGATCTCACACACCGGATTGAGGATGCAACATATTTTGATGATTTGATGACGATTTCATGAACTATGACTGATCGGTCTATTTTGAGGTTCCACCATTCTTGCTTTCTGAGCTTGATTTCTTATCTTGATTTATGCTTCATAGTGACGGTGACCGGATCCCACATGAGCTCATTCATCTACCTGATTGATCCATCCTCGATCTCCTGACTTGTCCATTCACCCGTGGCACCTCGAGGATTTCTGCCTATCTTTTATGCCATCTCAGCTGATTGGACTAATTCAAGGGACTGCTTTCTTATTGATGAGACTGAATCTTTTGTCCCTCACATGACCTTATGCCCTCTTCTTGATGATTGATAGATTGTTTTTTAGGACATGAGATTTGATGCCAGCAATTCCAAGACTTGATTGACTTAGCTTGCATTATTCCCCGAGGATTGTCTGTGGTAAATTGCAACACATTCTCTATGCTCGGTTCCTTCCATGTTTGTGATGCCTATCTACTGGAGCACGGAACCGAATCGTCTGAACAGACTTTTGGCCTCATTGCTGATTGTGCGCCTGATTTGTAGGTGCATGAGGCCAATTTCCTCGACTCCTTTGAGTCAACTCTCCTTGATGGTCCTAGAAAGGATGAGCCTCACATTTTGGATTATTCCTTTCCTAGTTCGTAGTACTCTCAAGGGTTATCTGTGAGAGACTATGACACCATGCTAGATCTGTGGTATATTCTGATGGGTAGCCGATCTGTCGTCTACCGAGACCGTTCTGACTGACTCCTGAGAGTCTTCCCTCCTTGACGACCCTCGCAAGGATGGGATCTGATCTAATTATTCTCTGCATAGCTTGCATTGTTCCCCGAGGACTATCTGCAGGAAAATGCAACATTTTCTTTACACTCGGTTCCCCTTGTTGACAGTGTCTTCTATCTGTTGGAGCACGGAACCGAGTCATCTGATCTATTCGTGGTCCCCACTAATTTGTTATGTATCTGATCTGTTGGATCCTGGGGACCTATCTGACTGGACTCCTTTGAGTCCGCTCTCCTTGACGGTCCTCGCAAGGACGAGCCTTCTTTCTCTGATTATTCGATGCTTAGTTGGCAGCACGTTCCCCGAGGGTTATCTACATGATGCTATCACATTTTATGGTTATGTAGGTCTCTTCTGCTGATAGCCGATCTGTCGCCTACCGAGACCTCTTGTGTGATCCGTCAGATGGACCCGGCTCCTATGAGCCCGCTCACCTTGACGACCCTCGCAAGGGTGAGCCTCTATTCTGATTATTCTTTGTCTAGCATGTACTACTCATCGAGGGTTATCTGCGGGAGGGCACATCACTTTGTAGGTATTCGGCTTCACTCATGGTGTCTCCTAATTGGTGGAGCATGAGACGAGTCTTCTGTTTATTTTGAGATCTGTGACTCATCTGAGTCTTCTCACCTTGACGACCCTCGTAGGGTTGAGCCAAAGTTTGTGATGTTCGATTTGTTTTGGTGACTTTTTGATTTTATGACCATCGGATATCACGTCGCTACATCAGGAAAGTCCCATGTTCTCTACTCTTTATATCTTTTTGAGACCGTAATTGATTCGGAGGAGTCCGTACTGTCCTTCTTCCTCCAGGTCTTGCAGTATCGGCTTCGCTCACTTACTCTTTCCTTATGAGTTGATGCTCTCCTCTCCGCTACCGGTCCATTGTTTAGTTTTCGATCACTTGTCCCAGGTAGCTGACACCCACTTGATTGCATACCCTGGTGTCTTTTCATTGTCTAATTGCATCCTCGTTCTCACATGGAGACGACGATAAGAGTACGGTATTCGCGTACCAGATACTGTCATGTACTTCACCATTCTTACTTGTTGTATATACGTGTTGTGTATTTTATTCCTTCTTTCTTCCGTATGTCTCGTGTACCCCAGATCATGCGCCATATCTTTCTGTCTATACTTAGGACGTACCTTGTCCTAAGTATAGGGGGTTCACACTGTGTTGATCTTTTTCCATTCTGTTTCATTACTCCTGTCGTTGCTTATACTTAGGGATCTTTCACCCTAAGTATAGGGGGAGTGATGCGTATATTCTCCACGATCTTGTTCATCTATATGTATATCTCTAACTTTTCTTCTTTTCGTTTTCATTTTTCATTTTCTACAGAAAAGGTGTTGCCCCTTTCTTGTAAGTCTCTTGTACTTAGGACATACTTTGTCCTAAGTAGAGGGGGTGTGCATCTTGGATTCTTTTCTTGTTTGATCCCCTCTACTGTCTCCTCTCTTGTTGATTTGTTCTGCTATACCTAGGGTTATTTCACCCTAAGTATAGGGGGAGGCAGCCCAAGCCGTGATCTGTTTATTCCCACCCTTGACCCTCCCTGCCTTGTGTATAGTCTGCTATACTTAGGTTTATTTGATCCTAAGTATAGGGGGTCGGTCGCATTCTGATTCATTTATCGATTCATTCTTTCTTTCATTCTTCAGTCGTTGTAGTATAAGCTTTTCTATAGTCAGTACGAGTTATGTCTTCTCTTTCTCTTCTCGATCTATGAGGACATAACTCATGCTAAGTATAGGGGGTTGTATATACTTTAGCCATAACTCGTACTTCCGTATTAATAACAATAAAGATGGTTAAATATACTATATATACATGCATAATTCATTAAAATTCATTTGATATCAATTTTTATTTCTCAAATTAATTTTGTATATACTGATTAATAAATCATGTTAAAAATATTTTTGCAAAATGATTTGAAAAATGGTGTGACCCATTTGGAAAACTTTTTGTGAAATATTTTAAACCTTTGTAAAAATAGTTTGATTTGCAAAAATTCTTTCCTTTGTGTGAAATAAAAGTTTTTGAAAACCTATATGCAAATGATTTTGAAAATGGTTGTAAAAAATATTTTATAAAATGTATATATTGTTTGAAAAATATTTGTAAAATGGCTTTCAAAGGTTTGAAAATATTTGCAGAAATTATTGTCTACTATAGTTTTCAAAATTATTTTCAAATAAATTTGAGGAATAAATGCATCATTAAAATAGGAATAAAATGTGTATATAATTGTAAATGAAAAGAAAATTCTTTATCAATTGTACATATATACCTATAAAAATAATTTGTTAAAACCTATAAATTCTTTAAATTCTTAAATCTTATAAATAAATAAAAAGAAACACGCCCGTGTAAAAAGTTGTACATAATTTATATTTTATGTGCCAAAATTCGTTTTATTTGCAAGATTCTTTGTGTAAAAACCCTTTTTTATTTTCAAGATTCTTTGAAAAATTGCATCATTCTTTGCATTATTGTACATAGCATTTGCATAGCATTCATATTCTTTTCAATTGAGCTTGATGAGTGAACTAGTTCAATAAAGTCGAAGATGTGAGCTTAGTTGGACCTTACTGCACCTAATTGCACTGGAACCTTATGGGAACTAGGTTTAAGGTACTTCAAGTCCATGAGGAATTAATTCTTTGAGACTCAGGGTTGGGTTCAAGTCACCTTAACTGACTAACTAGAACTTTTCGAGATGCATACATGACTCTTGTCGGTCTGATCTAACTTGGGCACTTGCACCTTTCGTTTTGCTCAACTCAGGTGGAGTGGTGAGGGGAAGGGATTTTTCGGTCTGAGACGCACACAGGTGGAAACGTTCGTCCTCATCTAAGGAGGGAAGTGCATCCCAACCTGGTGCAGTTGCCATGAAGTCGTATAATAGGAGAGTGTGGGTTGCAATAAAGCTTCAAAAGAGGGACAATCTTCTATCTCAAGAGGAAAAACTCCTTGTGTAAATGTTGTTGTAAATATTATGTTGAAAAAAAAACTCCAAAAAAGTGGACAGGCCTACAAATAGAAATAAAATGCATGCCGGAGTATGTGTGTATGTTGTATAGAAAATAAGCAAGCTTGAGCGTCAAAGTTACACCATGTGAGCCTGCAGCTGGATGACTTGACTACACTAGTCAGGCATCCCAGGATATGTAGCTAGACTGGCTACTATCCATTCTTTTCTTCGCATCCTCCTCTTGAGTTGGATGCCACTTGAACTTAGAAGGGAATACCCCGCTCCTCGAGGATAGAGTGTTGGATTAGGGAATCATTGGGTTGTCATTCTGGAGAAGCCAGTTCCTTTGTCATTTCAAATGAGGAGAGCCATTATCACTTACACCGTACAAGTCAGCTTCATAGTCATAAAGGGTTTGCATATAATGTAGGCTAGTTCTGACCTGGCTATTGAGGTGGGTTGAACCGAGTTCTGTGACACTTGACGGCTCTTGTGTTTTAAATTTGGTTCCCAACCAGGTTCCACACACGTTTTCACATCAAGGTCTAACATGAACTCCAAACTTTGATTTTGTGGTGACAAGTTTAATTACTGAAATCAATTCCATTTATTCTTTCTTTTTCTTTTCTTCCTTATTTTTTTCATACTTATTGCATAAGTGGTTGCTAGGGACTAGCAAAGGCAAGTATGAGAGGGTGATGAATCTCCATTTCATCACCTTTATTCTATCATTTTAGCCTTAAAACCCTAGCTAATGCATGTAAATAGCATTAATTTGTACATAATAGCATTCATTATTTATTGTATTATTTTTTTATAAAATAAGATTTTTAATGCCAATATTATAGAATAAAGAGAAGAAAAGAAAAAGGAATAAAATATTGAAAAAAAATATGATCCTAAACCTCGATACTACATCAAGAATTGAGTTGGTCGACAAGAAATAAAGAAGGGGGGATAAGGGCCAAAAATACAATAAAAACCAAAATTTTTTATTCGTTATTTATGTATTTTGACACATATTTTATTTTTTATTATTTATTCATCAAATGAAGAAACTTTGTACATAAAAGTTGCAGATAATAATGTTAAATAAAAATACAAAATTGATTTTGTACAAAAATAATACTCAGTATTCATTTTATACACAAAATAAAAAGCCAAAAACCAAAGTTAACATACCCATATCATTCAAATAAAAACTCAAAACATATCAAAATCACCTCTAATTGTAAACAACTTTTCACAAGCTATTTAATGGTGGTGGTTTGATATTTTTTGGAGTTATTGTGTGAAAGTTAGGTTTTTGACCCCTATTGTACATTATATCGATTAAAATATTAATTTTATTTATTCTTTGTTATTTTTACAAATTCTTATTTTTATAATTTTATAAGTATTATTTACAAAATATGTGTATATTAGAACTAGAATAAAACCAAAAAGGAAATGAAAAATAAAATAAGTCTATGTAAAAATATAGATAAAATACCTATGTTTATATTATATATAAATAAAAGGGAAACACATTATTTAATCCTTTATTCTTTTATATTTTTATAATATTGTAAATATTATTCATATTCTATTAAAAATATAAAACCAAAATAAATCTCAATAAAATACATTAAATAAAAAGATGTATATAAAATATAGGTAAAATACCTATAAATATACCTATCCAATATACATATCTATTTATTTAAAGATATAAATAACATCATAAAAATAAAATAAAAATATATTTATACTCACAAAAATAAGTTATAAATTATAAATAAAAGAATAAAATAATAAAATAAAATATATAAAATAAAATAAAAATGTATAAAATAGAGGCAAATATACCTATAAATACACTATTAAAAATTAACTACTAATAAATAAAGCCAAAAAATAAATAAAAAACATAATAAATTACTAAATTAAATAATAAACATGTTTTATTTATACATAAAAATTAATAAAATCATATACTCTTTATAAATAATTTTTTCGAATAAATTTCCATGTTTTGTCGTTTAGCGGCATGACATGGACCAATGGCAAAGCTTGGACCGTTGACCTCTGGTCAACAATCACATCCACGCCTTTGCACGTCAGATCTATATTTTCCCTGGTTTTCTTGCGTTTTTCCCGCATGATCCATCCATCATATGTCCCCAATCTCTTCATGAAAAATCATCATTATTCATCATAGATCCACGCCATATCATTTAACCCCTGAATATATGCTCAATTCTTTAATATTTGCCGGTCAATAAGGGTGCATATACATGTTCATAAATAAGCAACCTCCGTCCTCCTCTCAATTTTGGTCATCTCCAACCCCCTCCACCCCGTGACTCGGCCAATGTGAGGACTCCACATGACAGGTGGAGCAACCCCTGAGCTCGCGATGGTCAACGGAGGGCGGCGGTGCACCCAGGCGGCTAGCTCCGGCTACCTCTGCTCCCTAGCATCCAACCAGGTATAAGAGCTGATTTTTATCGCATTTTAGTTAGCTTTTTATTATTGCATTTTAATTATGTCATTAGTTTATCCATTGGTGTGGAGTTTTAGCTTAAAATCCGCAACACATCGTTTGTTGGAGCTCCTCTCCGGCGAACCCTGTTCACATGTTTCCGCTATTTTCCGACCCAGCTTCCACCTCCATTTCCTTCTCCTTCCATCTCCCTACGCCTTGCACGCCTCCATTCACCCAGATCCATTGTGGATCTGGAGATTCACTCCTCCATCTTCGCCGCACACCGGAAGACCTCCGCCCGCTTCACCCTACCTCCCATTTCCATAAAATAAAGCCCCTAGACCCCTATTTTTTCTTGTGCGAGTCTTATTGCATGGGACGAAGGCCAAAGGACCCCCCAAAGGGTTGATTTTTGTACAGACGCCCAGTACCTGGAGGTCACTCTCTTCCTCGACCTTGACGGACCTCTGTAGCGTTCTAGCTGCCATTTTGGAGGTGTCATCAGTCGTGCAACCTCGCCAGGAGTCTTTTGCACCTCAATACGAGGCGAACCATTGCCGGAGTTGCTCACGCTGACTGATTGAAGGAGCTCCAGGGATGTGTTCTTCCTCGATCATCCAGCCGCCCTCAGAGCCGTTGGATCATTGCTTGCCTCCAGATCACAGCAGAACCGTCGGATCATGCCACGTCTTCACCGTCAAATCGGTCCAGCCAATCTAATATTGGCCACCAATCCACGAAGTGTCATCGACCGCCGGATGGGCGACACGTGGCAAGTGAAAAGATCTCCGCCGCTCGATCAAGCCTATTATGGGGTAAATTGCAAAATCTCTCCCCGTAATTTTTTGTATTTAGTATTTGATATTGTAAATGAAGTATTGAATGTAAAATAAGTGGAAATTTTATAAGTAGGACCATGCATTCCTTGTATTTACTTTTAGGTCTATTCTGCGTCACCTCACGTGTTGTCCCACGTGAGGTGACAAAATGGGGAAATTGTAATGATACCCCTGGCATTTTTGTTAATTGTAAAATAGTTCCATAAAATTGAATAAACATTGCATATTTTTTGGCAAAATTGCATCTGTGCCCTGTCAAATATTTTATTTGCATTTATGCTCCTGTTAGGACATATAATTTTGTAGCTTTTATCTATTTATTAAATATATCTATGTTGCTCCTAAAAATCCACAAAAATAGGATTAGATGCTTCATGCATTGTACTTACACGCCACGTGTCCACATTGCATTTTTTGCATTTAATCTAATTATTAAAAATGAACAAGAGCACATATATTCCCTGTTTAGCTTTAAAATACCAAAAAATATAAAAACGTCTCGAAAAATTCCAAAACAATATAGTATATTTTATCATATTTTAATTACAGACCGAAAATCACTAAAAATTGAAAAACAAAAGGCATAAAAACTGAAAAAAACCCAAAATCTCTTATAAAAATTTAAGAAATCCTTTAAAAATCCAAAAATATATCTTTTTGTTTTATAATTTTATTTATGTAAATATTTATATATTAAAATTGATTTGGGTAATTTTGGGACTCTTTTACTATTTATAGAACCCAAATCAATTTCGGGTATTTAAGCACTCCCTTATTTGGGATATTTTTTATTTTACAAATACATAAAAATTAGCAAAAATCCAAGAAAAATGACAAAATAAGAAAATATTAAAAACTCAAAAACAATTTATTTTCTGAATTATTTCTATATCTAATAGTATTTATAAATATACATATTGTATACATTAAGCCTTATAAATGTTATATAGTTTGTATAAAACAAAAAAATAAAAAATTTAAAATTAAATATAAAAATTAGAATTATAAAAATTAAATATAAAATAGAAATAAAAAATAATTATTATTATATTAAATCAAAAACCCGCAAAAAACAATAACATGGACAAGAGATGAATGACATAATTTTTAAGCATTGCATTTTGCCTCCTTCTACCATTTGCTCCTAGTGTTCAACCTCTACACGTGCTTACACGTTATACACATTGTTGTAGAGTTATAATAAATTTTAACTCCACATTTTTGATACTTAATTGCTTGATTATTGTTGTGGGTTATCTGTTGATTAACTGAGGTTTATTAAGCAGTCAACGCATCGACTATTGATCCGCCTTATGGATTAATACAACCCTCTAATTATCTCTCAGTTATCTGGGGGGTAATGGAGTGAGTGCAGTGGAGAAGAGCGGTGGGGGACCCATATTTATACAGGATTGGGGGGTAGTTTGGGCGGGAAATAGCCCTCAATATCTACAAAGGGTTTGTTGTTGTCTACCGATTGCTGAGAGACAATGATATTTCAACAAACCATTTGCCAAATCCTATCCCTCTTTTTCAGCCCCTCTCGAAGACCATGCAATATGTGTTTGAAATGACAAATCATTTTTACACGGGTTCCACGTAGCGCGAGATAAATGGTTTGCCGATTCATACTCATTATGGGCATTATTTTGCTCCCATGCCCATTCTGGTTAATATTATACATCCCATGCCCTATGAGAAATGCTTAAAAATATGCGTACACTTACACACGCATATATGTAGCACACATACACACGAGAACTCATATCTTTGTACATATTTGTATATGCAAAATAGATTCCTATTAAATTTAATAACAAAAAATAAAAGTAACAACAATTGATTTATTAGATGCCCTTCTCTTATAAGATGCATCATTTAATCCTTGCACCATCATTGACAATAATAAAAAATAGTCTTAATTATTTACAACAATAGCATGCGGGTGGAAGTCGCCAAAGGTGATAAAGTAATTCTCTCATGGGGTGAGAATCTCCATTTCATCACCTTTATTCTATCATTTTGACCTTAAAAACCCTAGCTAAATGCATGTAAATAGCATTATATTGTACAAATTAGCATTCATCATTTATTCCATTTATTGTATATAAAATATTATTTTTAATGCCAAAATTATAAAATAAAGGAAAGAAAAGAAAAGGAATAAAATACCAAAAGTTTTTTATGACCCTAAACCCCAAGACCAAGTCAAGAATTGATTTGATCGATAAGGAATAAAGGGGGGGTAAGGGCCAAGAATACAATAAAAAGCACATTCATTTATTCATCAGTAACTTATTTTTGGGACATCTTTTATTCTTTAATATTTATACCTCAAAGAAAGATTTTTTGTACATGAAAGTTGTAAATAAACGTATAGAAAAATACAAAATTGAGGTTGTACAAAAATAATATACAGTGTACCTTTTATACTCAGAATAAAAAACTAAAACCCAAACTTCCCAAACCTGAATCTTAATAAAAACTCAAAATACATCAAAATCACATTTAATTGTATACAACTTTTAATTGGCCATTTAATGAAGGTAGTTTCATCTAATTTGGATTTAAGGTGTGAAAGTTTGGCTTTGGACCCCTATTGTATAATATATCTGAATAAAATATTCATTTTATTTATTCTTTATTATTTTTATAAATTTTTTATATTTTTTAAATATTATTTATATTATATGTACATTTTTAAAATAGAATAAAACTATCAAGAAAATACAAAGGTAAAATAACCTATAGAAATATATAGATGAAATACCTGTACTTATACATATATAATATATTCCTCTATTTATTTAAGTATATAAAATACATCAGAAAACTGTAATAAAAATATATTTATATACCTAAAAATAAGTTGTAAAAATATAAAATATGAGAAATAAAATAATAAAATCAAAAACACAAAATAAAAATAAGATATACAAAATATAGGTCAATATACCTACAAATACACTTGTAAAAAGTAACTTGTAATAAACTGACTCATAAAAATAAATAAAAATCATGTTAAAGTACTAAATAAAATAATAAACATTTTTCATTTTATAATTAAAATTTAATAAAATTATTTGCTATTATTTATTTATTTATTTTTTAATAAAGCTAACTATTTTGTCCTGTAATGTCCCGCGTGGACCAGTCACATTGCAGAGACTGTTGACCCAAGTCAATTGTCTTGTCTTATCTCTGAATCATGTCAGTTGCCTCAAGTGACCCATTTTCTTGATTTTTCCCCGTCGCTTCGATGCTCCTTCACCCTCTAGCCCTTCACTACTTCTGATCCTTGATCTTCCATGATTCTCGCCCAAGCCCTAGATCTTCTGTACATAGACCTAATCATTCGCTAGCCCTGGATCAATAAGGGTTGAACCCCCTTCGTAAATAATACCCTCTTCCTCCTTCGTGATTTTGGTCCCTTTTTGATCCCTGAAACCCGCCTCCCTCAGTCTAGAGCATCTCCATGTGATAGATGGTACACCCCTGAGGTGTTGGCATAATTGACAAAGGAGGAGAGGCGACCCACGTCGGAGCTCAAGACCGTCTTGCTCCTTGGTCGTCTTGAACAGGTTCAAGCTGTGCCTTTATTTTTTTAGGTAGATTTAGTTATTGTCTTACATTTTCTGCATTTCATTTCGTGTTTTAATTAATGATTTAGCTTAGAATAGGTTAGTTACCTCACCAAAGCTCTAGAGATCCAACCATTGTTTCATGCCATCCTACACCGTTCGGACCACCATTACCACCTCGCTACCTTCGCTGCCCATTTCTCCATACTCCGAGCCACCCAGATCACCTCGACCCCCTAGGATTGAGCCACCGAGGTCCTGCCACCTCCCTTCATCGGACCTCCCCATCCCCACCTCCATTTCAGCCTCCACCTCGCCAATAAAATCCCAAAAAGCCTTGCACAGACTTCTTCTTTGATTTCATGCAGGTTGTGCCTCTAGAAGAGCTCATCCGAGGGCTTCTTGACTCAAGAACCTTTCCCATGTCGGGATGAAGAACCAAAGAGCTCTAGCGGTCTACTAATGACCCCGAGACCTAATTGAAGCATCTGGGAGAAGCGCAATAGTTGTAGGAGTGTGTAGAGCCACTCGGAGGCACGCGAGGTGACCAGAGACGCATACGGTACCAGATCCAAGCTCGCCTGAGGCGAGTTCTTCATCGTGTTACACCATCCTCGCCCACCGTCCAATCAAGAGGTCGTTCTACAAGTGACGTCTGATCTTTTGAGTCACAACCATATGATCCTTGCACAGGATCTAATCTTTAACGTCTGATTCGAATGGGTATCGACCGTTCAGATGATGACGCATGTTTAAGTGAGGCAATCACGACCGTTGGACCGTACCACATATGGTGTAAATTACATATTCTCCCCTGCATTTTTGCCTTCTTTTCTTTTAGTCCTGTAAATAAATATTGTAGTATAAATTAATGTGTAAATTTTACATAAAGACTCTTGTACTTATTTGATATTGCATATGAGCCCAGTCCATCTAAGCTCACGTGTCATCCCACGTGAGCTGGGCAAATTGCGTAGATGTCCTAACAATTTCGTGAATTCTAAAGTAGTCCATAAAGTTTAAATATTAGTTGTATATTTTTGGGAAAATTGTACTTTTACCCCTAACTTTATTTTCAATTGCAAATATACCCTCGCCAATTCATGTATTTTTGTGCATGTATTTTATTCATTAAAAATATCATCCGTATTCCAAAAATTATGCAAAAATCAGATTAAATGCCTGCTAGCATGTACATTCGTGTTATATTTTTATTTTTGCATTTTAGGCATTTTAACTATTTATTAAAAATCAGATGAGCACATTTTTATCCATGTTTGACTTAAAAATTACCAAAACAATTATAAAACTTTTTTGAAAAATTCCACCAAAATAGGGTTTTTATTATTGCATTGGCTAACTCTAGAAAAAAATCCCTAAAAATAGAAAAAGAAAAACAGAAAAAGATAAAGATAAAAAATAAAAAGCTCCAAAATATAGTAAATTAAAAGATACGAATTCCCACAAATCCCAGAATAATCAATTTTGCTTCTAAATTTTCTTTATATTAGTAATTATATATTAAAATTGATTTTGAGGATTTTGGACTTCATTTACTATTTTTGATCTCCAATTCAATTCAACCTGATTAATTAATTCCTGTTTTAGGATATTTTTTATTTAAAAATATATAAAAATAGCAAAAAAACTATAAAAATCACAAAAATAGTAGAAAATTATGTAAAACTCCAAAACATTTTATTTTGTAATTTTTATTTATTTATAGTACTGTTTATAATTAAATTATCTTATATTGTATATATAGCCTTATATATTCTTATATATTATAAAAGGAAAAAAATTAAAAAAATCAGATAATATAAAAAATATAAAATAAAAAACAATTAAAAAATATAAAAATTAAACACATAAAAATAGAAATTAAAAATCCACACAAAAGAGAATAAAAATGACAAGAGAAGGACAAATATTGTGCATTATTGCCCAATCTGTCATTTGCTTTGAGTTCTCCCTCTACACATGCTTGCACACTATACACATTTGTTGTTGGGTTATAATAAAATTTAACTCCATATTTTTGCTTTACATTACTACATTCTTTTATGGGTTAATTATCATTTGATTTGCTCTTGGTGGGTGGTCGCCTGAGCGACCCTCCACCCTCCCTACTCTTCTAGTAAGGATATCTTTAGACCCTCACCAAGAGCGTGTCAACATGGAGCGATGTCAACCTTGTTGAGAATCTGGAAGGGAAAATATGGGATGTTATGATCCAAAACCAATTATATGTCGGTATATGCCCGATTAAAATATAGTAAATAGTAAAATGTAGTAATAGTACCAGTTAACATGTAGTTTATATAGATAGACTAGTGTAAAGTCTCAGCGTGACTCATGGGACATATATGTGATCGTGTATGTGGCGAACCCAAATTTTCAAACTTCCATTCCACATATGTGATTGTGTCTGTAGACGAATCCAAACGCCCATTTGGTTGCAAGGGTATACCGGGGTACCCTGGCATTCCCAAAGCTCTAATCTTGCATTCCTAGGTTGGTATTGAAGGTTTGAGGTATGTCGTTGTCGATTGCTTCGTTAGGGAGAGAGCGAGAGAGGGATGGAGAGAGAGGGGGTGGGATAGAAGGTGGCTCCCGCACTCGAGGTGTTGTTGGATGGCTTCTCCTCCCATCAGGAGGTCTATTTATAGGACGCAAGACCCTCGAGTCATCTGCCCCCATTTCCCCCGCACCCGCACGACGTGGCACCGTCAGATCTGGTCATCCTGCAACCGTCGGGCGTGAAACGGCCGGGGTACGGCTGTTGACCACTAAAGGCCATTTACCGTCTTTATTCAAACATCTCCCACTTGACCAGAGTGGTCAAAACATATATGCTCCCACTGTTTATGTAGTATATACATGGAGATTTATCATACAATGATCATTATCTATGAAACCTCGTCCTTGACTCATACATTTCTGAGTCCCATTAAACCTACATGTTTAATGTATGTCCCTGTTGTTGTTCTCTTGGTCAGGGAATCAACCAACATGTTGTTGGTAGGTATGTAGGTTACCGTGATTTCTTGTTTCCCTATTATATCTTGTATATAGTGATATTGGATCTCAATGTGTTTTCCTTTAGAACTATTAGCCCCACTATTAATCAAGCTTATCGTAGCTTGATTGTCACAATACATTTCAATTGTCCCTTTGACCAATTCGAGGCTTAGATTCTCTAGAAAATGTCTGATCCACACAACATGAGTGATGGTCATGCTACATGTAATTTACTCCGCCTCCTATGTATGTCGAGATACACGTCCTTATTTCTTGCTACCTCAAGAAACGGCTACACCACCAAACATGAATAGGTAACCCGATGTGGATTTTCTATCATCTACATCCCCTCCGAAGTCGGCATCGGAGTATCCTACCACTTCATGATACACAAGTTTCAGATGTATCGTCCCTTTCAGATATCGAAGAATCCTCTTTAGAGCTTCCCAATGTCTTGGACTAGGATTACTTTGATATCTACTGACTAAGCATACTGGATAGGCTAAGTTAGGTCGAGTACACATCATTGCGTACATTAGACTTCCCACCGCATGTGCATACAGTACATATAAAGGTTTCTCCCCCTTTCTGGGACATTGACTCTTGCTAAGTCTCTTTCCCATCACAAGTGGTCGTAGAGCTGGACTGCTATTCTGCATTCCAAATCTCCTTAATATAGTATGAAAATATCTTTCTTGACTAAGTCTCAATGTTCTCGAGTCCTCGTCTTTCTAAGAACATAGGATGCTTCGCCCATGTCTATCTTAAATTCCTTGTTCAATTTCTGTTTGATTTCATTGAGCATTTGTATGTCATTACCTGCAAGCAGAATGTCATCCACGTACAATGACATGATTGCAAACCTACTCCTACTCTTCATGACATATACACAGTTATCCAATTTATTTGCAACAAATCCAAATTGGATAACTTTCTCATGATAATTGAGATACCATTAACGTAAAAACTACTTCAAGCCATATAATGACTTTCTTAACTTGTAAACCCTTTTCTCCTTGCCTTCAACCTGAGAGCCATCAGGTTGTCGCATATAAATTTCCTCCTTTAATTCTCCATTAAGGAAGGTTATCTTCACATCCATTTAGAATAATTCCAAATCCATATATGCGACTATGGCTAAGATCATCCGAATAGATAAAAACTTAGCCACTGGAGAGTAGGTTTCCTGGAAATCTATTCCAGCTTGCTGGTATAAACTTGGCAACTAATCTTGTTTTGTATTTATTAACAACACCGTCCACTCGGTACTTTTTCTTGAATATCCACTTACATCATATGCATTGCCTGCCTTCTGGTGAATCTTATAACTCCCATACACAGTTTCACTCGATTGAGTCCAACTCATCCCTCACGGTAGCCGTCCATGATTCCTACTCAGAAGAAGCCATAGCTTCATCAAAGGATATGAAATCTATATAATTTGTGATATCCTCATCCACGGTGTAACACGATGCCTCGCATCCATAGAAACTTTATTCTTCCATCCATGCGGGTCTTATTCTGGGTCTCTTGTTGCTGATTATACTCATGGGTTGTGTGGGTCCACCCACTTACTATAAAGGATCATCTTGTTCCATAGGTTCATACTCTATATTTGGATGATCGATATCATCCCCAAGTTCATGTCTAATGCTCAGGTCGTCTTTATTGTCCTGTAGGTTAATCAGAGGATCTGATTCCTCTACTTTATGCTCCTTTTCTTGATGAATTTCAAAGAAAGTTGCATCACGCCTTTTGATCAAACCTTTAGTTTCACAGAAGAACCTATATCCTTTAGAATGTTCACTATAGCTAATAAACTTGCACTTTAATGTCATGAAGTCTAGCTTGTCCCTAATCTGACTCGGTACTAGAACATGTGCAACATGTCCCCATTTCCGGAGATGGCACAACTCAGGTTTTCTGCCATTCTATATTTCATATGGCGTTGATTCTACAGACTTGTTGGGAATCTTGTCTTGTATGCGGTTCCATTCAACACTGCCTCTTCTCAGAATTTCTTGGAGAGTACTAGTGTGATAATATACATCTTACTGTATTCATCAAGGTTCGATTATTTCTTTTTGCTACACCATTCTGATGTGATGTATAAGGGCATTGTAGTCTGCCTATGAATGCATGTCTGAATGCAGTAATCCTCAAGCTCCATTGAGGTATATTCCTCGACCTCAAAGATCTCAGTCTTCAATTTTTGATTTGAGAGGTCCTGCTCAATTGTCAGTTGTGCAGGTAGGTTCGTCACGGACTTAATGTTGCCGTTCATCCTCAGAGATGTGGTAACCATATCGAATGACGGTGGGAGACTTCCTATTATGGTTGCGATCTGCATCCTCTCCGGAATCCCGCAATCAAAAACTGCTAGATCTAATACTAGTGAAGGTTTGAGGTATGTCGTTGTCGATTGCTTCATTAGGGAGAGCGCAAGAGAGGGATTGTAAAGCCTCGAACTTGGAATCTCTCAGATCCTATATAATAAGATTAGGATAGTCAAGAGGAAACCAACAGAATTTGTTTAGTGTGAATCGGATTTCGTTTCGATTTGTTATGATTTTTGGAAGAAAGAAAAGTAAGGAGGTTTAAAATATCATTAACCTGTAATGACTGCCACTAAGACTAATTAAACATGATTAAAGAAACTAATGACAGATTGAAAAGCACTACTGATCATTAGAGAACACTAATAAATAGTTAGCAAAAGACAAGCGTAAACCACGAAAGTTAAATCGTGATTAATGAAAGATAATCACGATTAGCGTTAATTAAGCGTCATCAGCGAATCTAGAATCCTCTGAAATGTTCTAACTTAAGCCCTAGGTTTCGGATAAGTTTTGGCCAAAACCATGGGTCGCTAACCGCGGTTAAGGTTTAAACCATGGTTTTTTAACCATGTTAGCGGTTTTCTGGAGCCTATAAATAGCCCCCCTACCCATTCATTCTCTACGATTTACACTACCACCACCACCCCAAGGACTAGGTTCGAGAGGTCGGGAGGAGGAGTGGGAGGCAAGAAAGGAGCGCCTAGCGAAGCGCTGCCGGGAGAACGAGGAGGAGGAAGGTACAATCCTCTCTTAGTTGCTTTGTGAGCTAGGTTTTCGATTCTTTCAGTTTCGTTATTATTTTACTCTTGATGATTTTATAAATGAAACTCTTTCCGTATTTTTCTATAAATATATCCCAATATAAGGGGAAACTCTATCAAAATTTTCCTAGAAATATCACCCCGTATAAGGGGAAGCTCTGCCGGAATTTTGAGAGAAATCATGTTCTTCGCGTTCTTCATGTGTTCTTCATGTTCTTCATGTGTTCTTCGCGTTCTTCATGTTCTTCATGCGTTTTTCACGTTTTTGGCATGTTATTAGCGTTTTTGATACGGAAATGAAATTTGATCGTTTCAAGAGCTATAAATCATCTTGTTGGAAAAGAATTACGATAAAGTACTGCATACGCAAGAGAGAGCTCGATTAGGTAATAAAATCCTTCTTTTTATTATTGGATTTTCATAAGAGATTATTGAAATTCCTGATTTTATTTTCTTCGCTATAAAGAACCCTAATTTGGCTATCTTTAAGAAAGTATGAAAAGTTGCTTTGTGATTCCCACTAAAATAAGGTTTAAGCATCGAATGGATGTAGTGGTTTGGAAAGTTAGGGTTTGGAAGTTAAAAAGAGCATAAATTGAGTATATAAATATATGAATTAATATATATATGTAAGTCTATACTCAGTATTTATGGTTACACTAATCTAAAGCTTAACGGAGGAATTACATAATGGGAATTGATGTGTTTTGAGTTGGATCCTGAAAAGGATCGTGTGTAACATTAAGGATGACTGGGAGTAGAACTACAGATCGAGCATGCGACCTGTAGGTTTGTTAGAAGAAATTCGTATTGGTGTTTCCCTACCTAGGTGGTACACGGTTGCCCTGTTATGATAAGTGCGCACGAAATGAATGATTTGCAACGCGTGGTACCTGAAGCCAATATCTTCGGGTTGAACGACAGAAGATGTGGTCGTGCCATGTGGAAGTACGGGTGGTTGGATAGCGGCTGGGTCACGATAACATGTATTTAAAGCTAGTAGGTTATATGATTAAATGTTAGCCTTAGGTTTTAATCAACCGAGTCCTCGAGGATGGTGTGCTCCTTTGTTTGTCAGGCTGAGATTTGAGACCCTGATTAATAAAAGATAAGGAAATTATCAGGGTAGTATTGAAGGATTGGTTGAGGCGACGTGCGGTGGCATAAGCTTATCAACGCAATCTCCAATACCGAAGTGTCCACAGCTTCGGAGTCCATATAGTGGTGAGGTAATTCTCTGGACTAATCCCTGGTGTGAAATAAAAAGGAGTTTTACTTAAATTAATGATAAGGAATGAAACTTTTTGTGATAACAAGTTTTGAAAAATTACACAATTTGTTTGCTTTTCTCTTCTTCGTTACTTAGCATTCACTAATTTTTATCCTATGATTTATGGAATACCCAACAGGTGTCGATGAGCCATCGTAAGGACTTTAATAATCCAGCTAGCTTACATAGTAGACATCCAGCCAGCCACAATAACTTTTCTTTGTAAGGTAGTTAGTAATCTTTCTGTGTATTTCCTTCCAGCTGATGCAGTAATGGTTGTAATGGGACAATGAATCATGTGAACTGTATTTTTGTGAATGGAAAAGTGTTGAAATACTTCCTTCTGAGTATTTTTAATTGCAGTCTATTTCTAAATGTTAGTTGTGATTGCTGAATAAATTATTGCTGAGTAACCAGATCCGGATATGGGAGGATCTGACAGCCTGGGAATCGGGGTCGTGACAGTTTGGTCTCAGAGCCAGGTTACTCCAGTAATTTATTTAGTAATTGACAACTATGAGCGGTATTCAGAAACTAAGTTTGTCTTAAGATCCTTTGATCTTAATAAGTGACTGCAGAACCATTCACAAGTCATTGTCCCTTATGTACATCATGTTAAAATGTATAGGACCTAACCTTTGGCCTTGACTCATCCCACGATCTTGGCAGACCAAGATGTGTCTAGGCAATTAGGGGCTATGATAGTGATGACCCATGAGATGGGTCAACGGTAATAGGCATTAGATCAAAGACTCGATGCCACAATGAGAGATCAAAGTCATCCAGATCCGTGGATGTTAGAGTTAAGGGTTCTATTCGCTCTCATAAGAAAAAGTCTATATACCATCAGTCCATAGAATTTGTTTGCCCCTATCCCATTTGGAGGAGCAATACAGGAGGCACTTCGTAGGCATACAAAAAAAGTAAAGAAGAAGAATATTTGATTCCTATTGTAAGGATAAGATTCCGATAAAAGCATAAAATCATTATCTGAGTAAGGAACCAGGAGGTCAATTATAATTCAATAAGATCTTAGACGACTGTGTGAGACAGATTGCTGGACATTAGTCATCTGCTTATCTGCTACTTATCGACATGAATTATTTTGATCTCATCCAGGGGATGGATTGGCTAGAAAGGCATCATGCATGCCTTGATTGTTTCTAGAAGATGGTAACTTTTCACATTCCTAACTCGATAGAGTTCCAATTTATTGGAAAGACATCCAGTGATGATGTCAAATACATCTCTACTCTAAAGGCTCAACAACTGTTAGAACAAGGGTGTCAATGCTATTTAGCTTATGTATCCACTACATCAGGGTCAGATATAATGGTAGAAGATATGCCTATAGTGTGCGAGTTTTCTGATGTATTTTCAGAAGAATTACCTAGATTACCACCTGAGCGAGAGATTGAATTTAAAATCTATCTCACACCTGATACTCAGCCTATCGCTATTCCTCCATATAGGATGGCACCGGTGGAGTTACATGAGTTAAAGGTACAGTTACAAGAACTGTTACACAAATGCTTCATTCGTCCTAGTACTTCACCATGGCATGCACCAGTTCTGTTTGTAAGGAAGAAGGATCGGTCGATGTGGTTGTGTATTGACTATAGATGGCTAAACACAAGGACAATAAAGAATAAGTATCCTCTACCAAGAATAGATGATCTCTTTGACCAGTTACATGGTTCAACTATGTATTCCAAGATTGATTTAAGATCTGGATACCATCAGTTGAAAATTAAAGATACAAATATTCCCAAGACAGCTTTTCGAACTAGATACGGGCATTGTGAATTTGCAGTTATGCATTTCGGATTAACAAATGCCCCAGCAGCCTTCATGGATCTCATGAATCGAGTATTCAGGGAGTTCCTAGACCACTTTATAGTAGTATTCATTGATGATGTGCTTATTTAGTCCACGGATAAGTACCAACATGAACACCATCTCAAGTAGGCACTCGAAACACTAAGAAAGAACAAATTGTATGCTAAATATAGTAAATGTGACTTCTGGTTGACTGAAGTATCCTTCTTAGGTCATGTTATTTCAGAGGCTGGTATATCAGTTGATCCTGCAAAGGTTAGTGTAGTGATAATTGAGAACGCCCGAAGACTGTCATAGAATTACGATCTTTTCTGGGTTTAGCTGGGTATTATAGAAGATTTGTGAAAGACTTTTCACGAATAGCATCGCCAATGACTAGGCTGAGTCAGAAGGAAGTCCCATTCATATGGTATGATGCATTTGAAACTAGTTTTCAGATACTAAAAGAATGCCTAGCATCTGCACCTATCCTTATTCTACCCTCTGAAAATGAAGGATTTACAATATACACTGATGCATCTAAAGAAGGACTTGGGGCAGTTCTTATGCAACATGGTAAGGTAGTTGCTTATGCATCACGACAGCTTAGGACACATGAGAGGAACTACCCAACACATGATCTTGAATTAGCTACCGTAGTCTTCGCTTTAAAGAAATGGAGACACTACTTCTATGGTATTACTTTTGAAATCTTCACCGATCATAAAAGCTTCAAATATCTATTTGATCAGAAGGAGCTAAATATGAGACAGAGACGATGGCTAGAGTTATTGAAGGACTATGATTGCACCATCTCCTACCACCCCGGTAAAGGGAACATCGTAGCAGATGCCCTTATTATAAGAACTTATTCACATGGGTTGCTGAGTGCTATACACTTCTGGTGTGTACTGTCAATGTTAAGTGAATGTAAACTATTTGACAGTAGTGTCAATAGTATAACTATTCCTCACCAATACAAACCAGAGATCTGGGATAGAATAAAGAAAGGACAAGAGGATGATCCAGTTCTTAAAGACTTGAGACAACAATTTGAGCAGAATAAGATAGAGGGATTCCATATACAAGCTGGGATATTGTATAACCATTATAGAGTTTGTGTACCAAATACACCCGAATTGAGTAAAGATATCTTACGCGAAGTGCACTGCTCAAGATTATCTATTCATCCAGGAATTACGAAGATGTATAAGGATCTTCGTTCAAACTTTTGGTAGCCGGGAATGAAGAAGGATGTTGCTGAGTTCGTGAATTCATGTTTTACCTGCCAGCAGGTAAAGACTTCACACCAAAAGCCACAGGATTATTACAACCTCTCCCTATACCTGAATGGAAATGGGAAAGCATTTCCATGGATTTCGTTACTGGTTTACCTCAAATGACTGGTGGGAAAGATAATATATGGGTTATAATAGATTGTCTGACCAAGGTAGCACACTTCATTCCAATAAGCTTATCTTTCACTGCAGACCAGCTTGCTGAATTATATATTACACAGTGGTCCATCTCCATGGCATTCCAAAGGAAGTAGTTTCCGATCGAGATTCACGATTCACCTCACATTACTAGGAGAACTTCATGAAAGCCTTAGGTACACAACTATGCTTGAGCACAACATATCATCTACAAACAGACGATCGGTCAGAACGTACGATTCAGACACTAGAGGATATACTACGAGCGTGTGCCTTAGAATGGAAGTGATCATGCATTAAACATTTGCCTCTTGTAGAATTCACCTACAACAATAGTTACCATGCAAGTATTGGCATGGCACCATTTGAAGCACTATATGGGCATAGGTGTATTACTCCTTTGTGTTAGCAAGAGGTCGGGATAAAGAACCTTTATGATTCGGATAGACTCCAAGAGACACGGGAAGCTATAAGAGCTTGCTCGAAAAAGACTATTGATTGCTCATAGTCGTAATAAAAGCTATAGTGATACCAGGCGAAGGGACCTTGAGTTTGAGGTAGACGACTTTGTATTTCTCAAAGTATCGCCTATGAAGGGAGTGTGTATTTATAAATGAAATGACGTTTATTCTCTTTAAGGTTGTTATGGTTTCAATCTTCTTTAAGGTTTTTATGCCATCATTATAAGTGTCGAGGACGAGACTTCCTTTAAAGTTGTTATAATTGTAAAGATTTGAACTTGAAATCTCTCAGATCCTTTATAATAAGATCCGGATCGTCAAGAGGAGACCAATGGAATTTGTTTCATGTGAATCGATTTCGTTTCGATTTGATATGATTTTGGAAGAAAGAGAAATAAGGAGGTTTTAAAATGTCATTAACCATAATGACTGTCATTAAGACTAATTAAGCATGATTAAAGAAACTAATGAAGGATTGAAAATCACTAATGATCATTAATGAACACTAATCAATAGTTAGCAAAAAGATAAGCGTAAGCTGTGAAAGTTAAATCGTAATTAGTGAAAGTTAATCACGATTAGCGTTAATTAAGCGTCATCATCGAATCTAGAATCCTCTGGAATGTTTTAACTTAAGCCTTAAGTTTCGGATAAGTTTTGGCCAAAATCATGGGCCGCTAACCGTGGTTAAGGTCTAAATCATGATTTTCTAACCATGGTCAACGGTTTTCTGGAGCCTATAAATAGCCCCCCCACCCATTCATTCTCTACGATTTCCACTACCACCACCACCCCAAGGGCTAGGGTCGAGAGGTCGGGAGGAGGAGTGGGAGGCAAGGAAGGAGCGCTAGCGAAGCGCTATCGGGAGAACGAGGAGGAGGAAGGCACGATCCTCTCTTAGTTGCTTCGTGAGCTGGGTTTTAGATTCTTTCAGTTTCCTTGTTGTTTTACTGTCGATGATTTTATAAAGAAAACTCTTCTGTATTTTTCTATAAATATGTCCCAATATAAGCGGAAACACTATCAAAATTTTCCTAGAAATATCACCCCGTACAAGGGGAAGCTTTGTCAGAATTTGAGAGAAATCATGTTCTTCGTGTTCTTTATGCGTTCTTCACATTCTTCATGTGTTCTTCACGTTCTTCATGCGTTCTTCATGTTCTTGGCACATTCTTAGCGTTTTTGATACAAAAATGAAATTCGATCATTTCAGGAGTTATAAATCATCCTGTTGAAAAAGAATCACGATAAAGAACTGCATACGCGAGAGAGAGCTCGATTAGGTAACAAAATCCTTCCTTTTGTTGTTGGGTTTTCATACAAGATTATTGAAATTCTTGATTTTATGTTCTTCGCTATAAAGAACTCTAATTTGACTATCTTTAAGAAAGTATGAAAAGTTGTTTTGTGATTCCCACTAAAATAAGGTTTAAGCATTGAATGGATGTAGTGGTTTGGAAATTTAGGGTTTGGAAGTTAAAAAGAACATAAATTGAGTATATAAATATATGAATTAATATATGTATAAGTATATACCCAGTATTTATGGTTACGCTAATCTAAGGCTTAACGTAGGAATTATATCATGAGAATTGATGTGTTTTGAGTTGGATCCTAAAAAGAATCGTGTATAACGTTAAGGATGGCTGGGAGTAGAACTACAGGTCAGGAATGCAACCTGTAGGTTTGACGGAAGGAACCCGTATTGACGTTTCCCTACATAGGTGGTACACAATTGCCCTGTTATGATAAGTGCGCACCAAATGAATGATTTGCAACGTGTGGTACTGGGAGCCAATATCTTCGGGTTGAATGACGGAAGATGTGGTCGTGTCATGTGAAGGTACGGGTGGTTGGATAACAGCTGGGTCATGATAACATATATTTAAAGCCGCTAGGTTATATGGTTAAATGTTAGCCTGAAGTTTTAAGGAACTAAGTCCTCGAGGACGGTATGCTCCTTTATTTGTCATGCTGAGGGTTTAAGACCCTCATTAATAAAAGAAAAGGAAATTGTTAGGGTAATATTGGAGGATTGGTAGAGACGACGTGCGACGGCATAAACTTATCAAGATCAACGCAATCTCTAATCCCGAAGTGTCCACAGCTTCAGAGTCTATATAGTGGTGAAGTAGTTCCCTGGACTAATCCCTGGTGTGGAAATAGAAAGGAATATGACTTAAATTAATGATAAAGAATGAATCTTTTTGTGATAACAAGTTTTGAAAAATTACACAATTGTTTGCTTTTCTCTTTTTCGTTACTTAGCATTCACTAATTTTTATCCTATGATTTATGGAAACCCAACAGGTGTCGGTGAGCCATTGCAAGGACTTTAATAATCCAACCAACTTACATAGTAGACATCCAACCAGCCACAATAGCTTTTCTTTGTAAGATAGTTAGTAATCTTTCTGTGTATTTCCTTCCAGCTGATGTACATGTAATGGTTGTAGTGGGACAATAAATCATGTGAACTGTATTATTGTGAATGGAAAAGTGTTGAAATACTTCCTTCTGAGTATTTTTAATTGCAGTCTGTTTCTGAATGTTAGTTGTGATTGTTGAATAAATTATTGATGAGTAACCAGATCGGGATATGGGAGGATCCAACGGCCCGAGAATCAGGGTCATGATAGGGATGGAGAGAGGGGAATGGGATAAAAGGGGGCTTCCTCACTTGAGGTGTTGCTGGATGGCTTCACCTCTCGTTGAGAGGTCTATTTATAGGGCGCGAGCCCCTCGGCCCGAGAATCAGGGTCATGATAGGGATGGAGAGAGGTCTATTTATAGGGCGCGACGTAACACTGTTGGATCTGGTCATCCTGCAACCGCCGACCGCGATACGACCGGAGTACGGTTGTTGACCACTAATGCTCATTTACCGGCTTTATTCAAAGATGTATTGCTTGTATTGACCATACAATTTATTTGATATAATGTTTTTTAATCGTGTTCAAATAAACTTACTAACATAAAAAACATATTATAATTATTAAAAAAATTAATATACTACATAATCAATGTCATATCACAACACAATTATCATTCCAACCCTCCAAACCTTCCAAACAACAACTACTAATAATAAGATAATACCCCAAGCCAGTCCTAACCTAGGGCAACCCAACCCAATAACGAGACATGCCTAAAGTTTCAAACTCCCTTTCCACCTTATGCCCGAGCTTCGCTTTGAAAATCCAAAACAAATTTGAAAATCCAAAACAAACCATGAACATGACTTCGTCACATCCACCTCAAAATCCTCGAGACAGTAGAAAATGGCAGTACACGTACGAAGCCCTCTCCCACATCCCCACTCTACGGTTGTTCCTCTTCCACCCAGAGATCGATCCATCCGCATCCTTCTATGGCCTCTCCGCCGATCTCCGCCTCGATCGGTCCCTTCTCTTCGTCAGATGGATCCAACGAGAAGGAGCACAGGACGTCCTACTTAGGGTTCCGGTTCCTAAAGTTTTGGTCGACGTGGGTTCTCCAGTGGAGTGCACTGCGAGAGCCGATCACATCGAGGTGAAGCTCCCGCTTGTTGTGCCCGTGGATCACGCCATTGCTGCGGGTTTTCTTGATGCTCTGGATGCAGAGTGTCGGGGGAGGAAAGAAGGTGAGGTTGATCGGTGGATGCCTATGTGCCTGGAGTCAGGTGAGACTTGGCGAAAATGTCGATTGTTTGGTTCCAATTGCGATTCTGTATATGTTTCATAATCCATATCGGTTTAAGTGATGGTTCGAAGAAATCAGGTAGTTAGAATTTATGATCAATATGGATAATTGAGTTTTTTTTGCAATCGTGGTTCTAGATCGTAATGTTTATGGAAATTACTATATGCAATGGTGAAAATGAAATGTTTTAACTTCAACCACAGCCACAAGTAGCGTAGCGCAGAAACGAAGCTAAAATTCGACAAGCAGGCTTTTTATACTTGCTACTTAAAGCCACCGGGCTTAGTTTTCTCCGTCCTTTCCAAAATTGATCACAATCTTGTTGGTAAATGTGCCAGTAAAAATGGACACTCTACTGATATATATGGATTTTCTGTCACATGGTGAACATGAAATTTTTATGCATATCAAATATCTTTTTTTTGAGGAGATGCATATCAAATATCTAATTTCATTTTCCCGTTCTTATTGTAATTTTAGCCTTATGGGTAAATTTATTTAGTGCAAGAATACACAAGTAACAGTTTTTGGTTGTATGAATGGTTGCTTCTTTTGGATGGATTCACTATATAAAGCAACCCACTCCTATGTAATGAGGTAGAGAGAAAGAAATCAAGTTTTGTTTAGCCATTGACTTTATACACTCCCCATTTGGTTTTTTCTTCATCTAAATCATCCATTTCAATTATCCAACCATTTTGTCTTCCCCATCGCACGGTTTGACATGCTCTTCTTTCTTCAAGTTCATTTCTTGTTTATTCTCCCCCCTCGTCTAATATCCCTCTTAAAATTGTCAAAATGCATCATTTTGCATCTGAGCAAGGCCCACAAGTTGTTCTTATGACTTGGTGATCCAACAAAGTATTCGAAGAGGATGATGGAAAGCACGAATAAGGATCACATGCCATCTTCTTGTTTTTGGCATTAAAGTATTTTCATGATTTTGTACAAAGAGTCACTGGATGCTAAACCTGATACAAGATGAAACTAAAAACTTCTAAGAGAGTGTGCAAACTAGGCATCAATTGGATCCTATACTCTATTGCTTGAGATTCCCTTAATCACTCTCTCATTCAGCACACTATTTCACTATTTCCTCTCCTTTATTGCATGTTAGCCCCCCATCTTCTTTTTTCTTGTCTCTTTTCCTTTTTGTCCTTTTTCTCCAACCCATTTCTCCTTCTCTCCCTTCCCCCTTTCATTTTCCTTGCACCCCATGCAATGACCCATGCCTCTATCAAATCCAACATCACCAAGGCCATTTGCTCATCACTCTCTACGAGAACCCTCCTCCTGCTGTTGCCAACTCCCTTCCTTGCAAAACTACCACCTATTGGTAGCTCTTTGTTTGTCTCTAGTAGTCTAGTGACACCTCATTTCCTCCCACTGGCTTACCTGCATGGAGCTTCTTAAAACTCATCGACATTCCTTATCTGTATGAAAGAATGGAAAAGGAACGGTGGCAATGCTTGTTTATGTAGATGATATTATTACATGAGATGACTCTGACAACATTACAGAAGGAAAGCAACAATTAGCAAAACATTTGTAATCAAAGACTTGGGACCACTAAGATACTTACTAGGGATTGGAATAGGTAGATCCAATCGAGGTTTAGTTATAACCCAACGAAAGTATGCCACTGATCTTCTCCAAGAAACATGGATGCTAAAATCCAAGCCAACACATGCACCTACGGATTCTAAGGGCATATGAGTCAGGATCTATCGGAGATACATGTCGATACATGTCGATACATGCGACTAATGGGCAAAATTTTGTATCTAATCATCACACAACCTAATATATATCTTGCAATCAGCAAATCGAGTCAGTTCATATGCTCTCCCACTTCAGCTCACTTCGACACATGCATGATGGTTCTAAGATACATTGAGTCATCTCCTGGTAAAGGCCTAATGCTCACCAAAGGCAACACCCTACATCCTATTCCGACACAGATTACATAGGGATTCATGATAGTATGGAAATCTATTACCGAGTTCTGCACTTACTTTTCAGGAAACTTGGTAACTTCTTGACTCAAAAAACTTGGTAATTTCAAGAAGTAAGAAACAAGTTTTGGTTCTGTCAGACTTGTTGTTGGAGAATGTAATAGAGTGGTGATTGGATCTCTCCTAGATCCAATTACCACCCACTCATGTTTAGTTCCACATCTACTAACCGTGGGACTCTGATATGTCTGTGGGGATACATAAGGAGCCTCACACCCCTTGTACTCATTGAGAAGTTCAATAAACACACATGGCCCTTTGAGGCCTTTTTCGTGGTTTCATCTCGCTCCTTAGGGAGTAGGGTTCCACGTAAATCCCCGTGTCAATGTTAATTCTTTATCTTTTTTGCTTTGTTTATCAAATCACTTCCGCATTATAGATTTCAACATGGTATCAGAGCGGGTCGATTCTTGAGGATATTTATGTTCTTTATTGTTTTATTCGAGATTCGATATTATAAAGTTCTAGGGTTCATTCTGGAACCCTAGGTATCTCCTGCATCATGTCGTAATCTAGTCAGCAAAGTTCCAGATCTCTTTCAAGCAGATCCGACGGAGCACCATCGAGGTGCGCTCCCATCTCCAGGCGTGCATGCGATGCAAGCCACATCCCACCATCATCATCTTGGCACTGCAACCCACCAATATTCTATAAGCCGCAAATCCCTGTGGCAACCCATGCAGCGCGCAACCTAGGGCTCCCTCGCGCTCCTGTAAGTGCCGCGAAGCCCTCTTCTCTAGCTCGCTGCCGCACCTCTTCTCCTCAGGCGGCACCAACCCTCTCCACCTGCAGTCTTCAGAGGCTCCTCCAGGTCCCATCGTCGTGCAGCTTCCCCTCCTTGCACGCATAGGAGAAGCCCTAAGCGAGCCTCTACATGCGAGCGCCACGTGATTCCAACAGTTGTAGCGCGAGAACTAGGCGCAGCGCTACCAGTGGCGGCGCTCAAGGCGACGCTCCTTCCATCTCAGCCACGGGCGCCGCACCCTCTAGCTCCAAGCAGTAAGGCGCGAAGCCGCACCTCCTCACAGGCGGTAGCGTCGCGCACCCTCGAAGATGCCTCCAACAATCCCGTGTTCTCGAAACTGCCAGCAACTCAGTCGATGCTCCAAGCAGCGGTCTTCCGATGATCTCCAGCCACCTCCTCCGAAGAAGGTGAGTCCCAGGCGCATGCGACGCTACTCCAGAAGCCCCAATGGGGGGGGACTGCTTGCATGAGAAGGGTTCCCACTCCAGGGAAACCTAAATAACCAAGAGCCCACAACCGTGATTTTTTTAAAAAGGGACATGAGAGAGAAAACCCAAATGGGCTACGACTGTATTAACAAAAGGGGAAGGGTTCCTGCTGCAGTCGGGCCAAGTAAAAAAAGAAAAAAGGAGAGATTTTGAAAAAGGTGCGTACAAAAGAAAAGCCATATACAAAAGAAAAAAGAGAAAAAGGAAAGCAAAAAAAACGATGAACAACTTATTTAAAAAAGAAGAAAAAAATGAAAGAGACAACTATTTAAAAAAATCCGTAAGCAAAAGAAAGAAAGAAAGAGATTGATTTATGCAAAAAAAAGAGATGCACAAAAAATGCTTCTTTTGTTTCTCCCAACTTGATGTTCCATGCTCTTTATTCTATCAAGTATGGGAGAAAGGGGGAGTCGGAAGATGGATTCTTCAGGACTTCTACTGCATATCCACGACTGATAGACCGACACTCCAGAATACTGCTACTATGATCAATCATCTTCACCGAGCATTGACTTCTTTGTCAGGGCGTATACTTCTTCTTTTACAACCCGACTAGTACTCCACGCTGGACTTCTTCTATTGCGACTCTTCTCCAGGCACGACAGAGATACGTTCCGGTGACCCGTTATCGCAACAGCCATGGTTTTTAAAAACGCGCCTCGAGGCGTTGAGGCGTACGCCTCGAGGCGTTTTTCTAGAAAAAACGCCTCGAGGCGCACGCCTCAAGCAGCCCCAGTGAGGCGTGCGCCTCAATTGTCATGAGGCGCGCCTCGAGGCGCTGAGGCGTGAGGCGCAAGTGAGGCGCCGCCTCAAGACTTCTTGGCTGCTCCCGCTTGCTCGGCTGCTCCCGCTTGCTCCATCGCCTGCTCGGCTGCTCCCGCCTGCTCCATCGCTTGCTCGGTTGCTCCCGCATGCTCCATCGCTGGTATCCTCAAGTCTCTGTCTCAGTTTTCTTGCAACTTGCAAGCCCTAATCACCCGTTTTCAGTAAATATATACTATATATTTTATACAATTACTACATGGGCATTGCATGATTAAGCATATATACACTATAATAAAATCACCGTAATGGGCATCTGTTTTAGTCATGGTTTTTCATTGTGATTCATATATCATATTGTATGATATACTATGATAGATACCAATGAGTTTGTGGGTTTCCTTAGAACCTTCATGCTTTCGGGCACAAACAAAACTTTTACATCTGTATGCTAAAGATTGGTTGCCAATTTGATCTTTTTTTTGTTTAAACATAAATGAAGATATTTAAATTCAAGACTCAACAATATGGATCCATATGCAAAATGAATATTTACCATTCGAATATGCAACATGGTGTTTTATAACATGGAATTAGCCTTGCAATGTCACGGAGTATGTTTTTTATCAAAGTTATTTAATATTCTAGGACTTGTAAAATATAATTGTGATTAATTAGCATGTTTTATAAAATATTTTCTTTATGGAGTGAGGCTTACGCCTCGATACGCCTCGAGGCTTACGCCTCGAAGAAATATTGGAAAACGCCTCGATACGCCTCACGTTTTTTAAAACCTTGGCAACAGCTCTACAGGCATGGCAGAGATATGTTCTAGTGACCTGAAAGTTGCAGACTCATCCTCGAGCGAGGTCTTCTTCCAGCAACAGAGACATTCTTCTCGGATGTATCATGTGAAGATGTGTTGTATAACCTTTTCTTTTTGTTGCAAGATGCAACTTTCTCAGCTCCAGTTTGAGTGGGAGTGTTGGAGAATGTAATAGAGTGGTAATTGGATCTCTCCAGGATCCGATTACCACCCACTCATGTTTAGTTCCACATCTACTAACCGTGGGACTCCGATCTGTCTGTGGGGCTATATAAGGAGCCTCACACGGGCCACACCCCTGTACTCATTGAGAAGTTCAATAGACACACATGGCCCTTTGAGGCCTTCTCCCGTGGTTTCGTCCCGCTCCTTAGGGAGTAGCGTTCCACGTAAATCTCCGTGTCAATGTTTATCTTTCTTTATCTTTTTTGCTTTGTTTATCAAGTTGCTTCCGCGTTATAGATTTCAACACTTGTACCTTGACGACCCACTAATGCAATAAAAGTTATTGTTTTCTCATGTCTATCTGAAATAACTGTTTGTGAATGCACTTAAATTAAGCTCCCTTTGTACAATTAGTTTTATGCACTATGGGCATATTGAATACTATGAATATTTAGCAATGCTCTCCAGTTTGAGAAAGAGATGGCAACCTTTCTTTCTAGATTGATTTTCGACTATCTTCTTGACGTAGATTCTCTACATACATAGTGATTCAGAGGTGTTGGAATAGTCAAGTCAAAGAGTTGATTTGATGAAGTTGAGATAAACTAAGACTTGAATCGTAACTGTCACGATCAGACGCAGATCATTTGATAAAAGACAACTATACATGTATATGCCTGAATGTGCACATTAGACAGACAATTAGGTTGAAGACCTAACCAAGGTCCATATATTGACGAGTTGGCATGCATATGAGGACATATGAGAAGTATGATCTCTCAAGGGAATCATACATGTTCATATTTGATGAATCGGTAGATAGAGCTTACTCATAAGATATTTTGAGGTCATAAAAAATTCTTGCATGATTTTCTTGTTTATGAAATAAGAAACGAATTCGAGATATTAATATATACTTTTGGAAAGTATATAATTAATATTGTAGTCTAATTATCAAATGAGAAATCTATTGATTTGTCATGAAGAAGACAATCAAACTTGAGTTTGAACTTCAATATATCAAAGTTTTCCAGTATGAAGGATGCATGCGTATTAGAAATACTCTAGGTTAAATCAATCTAAATAGATCATCTTCCATAACACTCTCATTTCGAGGGAATGATGAAACCAAAAGAATTTCAATGACTTCACTTCTTGTCTCAATGATATGAGAATTAATTGGATTAAGTTTCATTTCATTTGATTCCAATATCCAATTCCAATTTCAATGTCCAAATGTTGGAAAGAGAAATGGAAATGGAAATGTAGATGAACACACTTCTTGAGCTCATTTGTAAGCTTCAAATGGTTTGGAGTATGAGTAGAAATGAAGTAGGAAGCTTAATCCATCAATGTGCTCATTTATTAAGCTCATGGAGAGTGTAATGCATTTCATTGAGCTCACTTAGAGTGCGAATCATTTCTGCTGAAGGCTGAAGCTCAACATTTGTGAGTGACATATTTCATCAAAAATTGTATAAACACTGAAATTGGTTAGTTATCCAAATTTCAAGTCACTATACGTGGTCGCCCTGATATTATCTTCAAGTATCTGCGACTGCAACTCACCACTCTTAATTGGATTAGGACTCGTACTATGTGATGTCAAAATTAATTAATAGATGTTATTGTCATAATTAAATTTCTTTAAGCGTATTTTTTCGATGATTCACAAATATTAATCATTAATTAATTTGAATGATGATTCATAATAATTAATAATGTTTTTTATTCATATAATTATTTCAAGGCACTTATTTGAATATGATTCATATTGAAATTTAAATGTAATTTTGATTTACATTTTTCTTGGGTTTATGCATAAGATTCATAAGTTGTGATGGTTCTCTCATAGATTATCAATAAAGATAATTAGATTATCATGAAGATAATGAAACATCAACTTCAACAACAAATAGGAGAAGGTGTACGTCCATGCTTGCAAAAGCATAGATGTCCACCATGAGAGTCCTAATGAGATCATGCTCTCATATTTTTTGTTTATTTATTGTTTTATTTTAGATAGTAATTAAAAGAGATAATTCAAGTCATATTTCTTAAAGGTTAATGATTTAATCCTTACTTTTAATATATTATCCAAGGGTAGAGAGAGACATGATGTCTACTACGAAGAGTAGGACTCCTTACAGACGTCCTTTCATGCTATTTAAGATAGGGTACATGCTCTCTCCAAGAGCATGCTTCATTTAACCAAAGTTCCATTGACTTGAGTGTTGAAGAAGAGAAGAGTCTTGAGAGTTTGGATCTCTCATACACATCTGCTCTCTTCTCCAACTATACCCTACGTGTGTACCGTCAAGCCTCTCCTTTTCTTTTCATAAGCATGGCCTTGTCAAAGAGAATATCATTTTCTTCTTCGTGCTTCTCATGCATAAAGGAAGTATTGATATCGTATGACGAAATCTGGAGCTTGAGATCATCTTGATCTCATCTTTACGTGAACAATTTCAAGAAGCCGACATCGAAGTTCATGTGAAGCTATGCGATTCGGCATCACGCCCACGAGAGAAGCGTCTGCAGATCGAACTTGATTCGGAATGTTTCTTCATTTAGAAACTCACGCTTCAAGAGGTAACCCTGATCTATTCCTAATATTAATTAGAATACATGAAACCATATTGGAAAACATTTCCTTAAGATTGTGATTTCGCAACGCGTAATCTTATTGTGCTGAAATTCCAAGTTCATGCAATGAAATTTCTTTAAAATTGCAAATTATTTGTTATTTTCCACGTTTCCATAATGCAAAGTATTAAACTTCCTTTAGGTTTCTCACTCAAGTGTTGAGAGTGAATACAAAGTTATGGCTCATACTACAACATAGCAGTATGGTTTCGATTCGTACTCACTTTCAATAACACCATGGAGCCCAGATCAAACAATCGCTCAACAATGTATGTAGCCAACAAACCCATGTTTCACGAATACATCAAACGTAGAAGTTGACTGCTACTACACTAGAGACCTGACACTGAGAGGTTTGTTCTCTACTCCCAGTGTCCCCTCTACAAATCAAACAACAAATGTGCTTACAAGTCACTCGCTCACACACAATTCGAAAATGTCTTAACAAGCTAAGCATGATTGATATATATGCTCCAATTTAAAGAAGAGTGTTGAGTGTTCTTATGTAAGCCCTAACCCTATATGTAATCTGATCGATTTAGTATAGAGTTGCCTCCTATTGTAAACCGAACCTTAGGTCTCCACCTATATAAGGAGCCTTAGGGTTCTTCATTTCAATAAGAAATATTCAATCTAAATTTTAACTCGCGAGAAAGAGAATGATTCTTTGATGCGTGTTGTCTCTGATAGAAGAGACCTCCTGATTTGATTCTGATTCGATGATTGCTGCATTCCCAGACATGATGATAAATCGTGAGCCTCGCGTGAACGTGAGAAATGATTCTCTTCTTCTTTGTCCACGCTAAAGTTGACTTGAATGATGCCTCGCTTGACTTGAGTGAGAAATGAGCCTCGCGTGATAAATCTCACTCTTGGATTTCGTCTGATGAAATCCGCTTCTTCTTGAGCACGAGGCATTGAGAGGAAGTCCGCTTCTCTGTTAAATGGGTAAGATAATACAAAGTGCGAGAAGCATGGGTGGACGATCAAGGTGGGGAGAGGTTCAGGAGATGGGGACGGCTATAGGAGTAGAAGAGAGTAAATCTTCTCTCTTGTCTCCTTTTGATATTATGACTAGAAATGACTTGAATTTATTGCAATGCCACCACTACTTTTATAGCCTACAAAATGGACACTCGCTTTGAATTTTCAACAAGGATATTCTCCACCAAAAATCCATCCATAATTCAACTCCTATTTGGACTTGATATTTGATAATTATAAAATTATCTCTCTTGATAATTACCATCAATTATCTTAGAACAATAAGCAAATCATCCTCCCAATTAATGAATCCACTTTATTAGTCCAAATGTAATGTCAATCAAATCTACATTTAATTAACGGAGAATGTGAATCCAATTCATATTTACATTAATTCAATATGTGAATCATATTCATATAAGTCCCAATAATGAATGTGAATCACATTCAAGTTAATTGTAGTTATTGTGAATCCATATTCAAATTAATTAAATGTCTTTGGAATTTCAGTCTTGCTTCAATGCCCGTTCTGATAATGCATTAGAATTTACTCAACATGATCTAACAAACTTCTTTACTTCACAAGACACCATTCATCACACTTAATTTCCTTATATTTCCCAGCAAAACAGGGCAGCAAAGAGAAAACTCAGACATCTACTAAATATTGCCCACTCCCTCCTCACTCAAATGAAAGTTCCTAAGACCTATTGGGGCGATGCAATTCTCACTGCTGTCCATCTTATAAACATACTCCCCTCTACTTCCATACAGGACTCCACCCTGTTCTCTCTGTTCTACCCGACAGAGTCCCCCTTTCTTTTGCCACAGAGAATCTTTGGTTGTGTGGCATTTGTCCATAATTTTCAGACTGCGGACAAACTATCTCCTCGTGCAATCAAATTGTGTTCTTAGATTACTCCCGTACTAAAAAAGGCTACATGTGCTATGACCCTTCTGGACATCGCTATTATATTTCTGCAGATATAACCTTTTTTGAGCAGACCAGTTTCTTCGCATAATCTGTTACCGACATCCCTCTCCCACCTCCATCCATTGTCTATAAGCGCAAGCACATATCTTCACCTCCAGATATTCCTCTACCGTGTCTTTATTGCAGAATGATACACCCTCTTCAAGTGTCCCCTCCACTGCTGTCCCTGATGGTCCTCGGTTACTTAGAAAATAGGAACGCGGAAGCATATCGGAGATAAAGATAAGAAATATTGAAGAACGAGATTTTAACGTGGAATCCTACTCTCTAAGGAGCGGGATGAAACCACGGGAGAACGCATCAAAGGGTTGATGTATGCATTGGACTTTCTCATCTGATATAATGGGTGATGGGTTTCTTATATAGCCCTCACCGAGTCTCCACATTCCACAAGTGATAGATGTTGGACTAAACAACTGGATGTGGTAAATGGATCCTGGAGTGATCTATTTACCCATCTATTACAAGAGTCACGCATAACCAAATACTCTAACACTTCCCCTCAAGCTAGAGCATGCAACGCTCAGCTTGGACAATTAGAAAGAAATCTCAACTCACTCTACAGGATACTACAGATAATATCAACTCAGCATGCACAACTGTTGGCTGCTGTCGAGGACGTTGCTTCTCATGCTGGAGTGTGAGTTAAACCGAATCTCCTCGTTGGAGAGCATGTGCTCTATACTGCGCCTGTCAGAATCACTGCAACTGAAAATGAGTATTTACACAGAGAACTCTACCCCGCCACAACATGTGGACAACTGCTCCATCTCTGAAAGGCCGAACAGGAAAAGCCATGGAAAACATCCTCGTCTGAGTCCACGATCGCTGGAGAATGGAGTCTGAAGAGTAGGGATGCAAACGGACGGATACAGATGCAGATATAGGTGTTACCATATCCTTAATCCTTATCCATTTTAAAATACAGATATGGATATGGAAACTGATACATTGCGGATATTGAAAACTGCAAATCATATCCTTAAATATGAATACATATATGCAAACAAATAATCACGATTCGGATGCGGATATTTTACGAACGGAAACGGATTATCCTGCAGATAAGAAATGCCTTGTAAGCTGTGTTCAGGAAAGCGGTCAAGTAAACCGCATATTCGACTGCATACCCGTAGTCGGTAGCCTTCCCGCTTCGAGTATGTGAAATGACCATGTATGCGGGTTGACCCGCATACTCGGTCGAGTATACCCCCTATGCGGCGGCCTACTCAGCTGCTTTTCTGATAAATATTTTTTTATTTAACCTAAATCCCAATAAACCCACTCGCATAATAACATAAAACCGCGTACCCCCCCACATAAAACCGCATACTCTCCCGATAAAATCGCATACTCCCTGCAAAATCTCCCGACTGAGGATATTAAAATAATATTATTTTTTAAATATTTTTTAATAATAAAATTACCACACCGCATAAAATCGCATACTCTCATGCATATTGCATACTCTTTATGTAGCGATCGGTCCAACTGAATATCGCATAACGCCTTCCTGAACATTGCTTCTAAGTTCTAACGCTTACATTTACTAGGATTGTTTAGTAAAGTTGAAACTAATAGCAAATTAAATCAAAATTAATAAACTACAAGACGACAAAATACAAAAAAATATAGTATTGTATCAAGTTTAATAACTGTATCATAAATGATTAAATAATATAGAGATGCATATTTTCTTCCCATATTTGAAAATGGCTCCAGATGCAATATATTGCAACTGATCCTATAATATATTTGGAGATATACAGTCACAGAAGTTGATGTATGTATATACAATATAAACATAGATTCAACAATGCCGATATCCATATCTGTATCCATAAAAAATGTAACAATATCCGTATCCATATCCTCAAAAATTTTGAAAACAATATCCTTATTCGTATTCGCAAAAAAATAAAACCTTATATTCGTATATGTATCCGTATCCGCTAAAATAAAAAAATTCATATCCATATATGCTTAAAAACGGATACGATGACTGTCGGATACATATATATCTATATCCAATTGCATCCCTACTGAAGAGTCTTCTTGTCAGAGAACTAGGTCTCTCCCATACTGGATCAGAGAATGGGATCTCTACTATGGAGTCCCTAGAAACCACATGAAAACCCTAGCCCACATGGCATAGGGAATGAGATCTTTATTCTGGAGTCCCTTTGGATTGCATGAAAACCCTGGGCAAAACACAAAAGATGGGGACCACAAACAATGATGGCAAACATGTACACATCGAACAGAAGAGTCCTTATCTGGACATCGAGTCTGAGACTGCGCATCACACTGTGGACTCGAAATCCGAACATCGAGTTTGAAACTGCGCATGGAAAAACTTCATCTGAAAACCTGTAGAGTCTGAATAACTGGCTGGCCTGGAATTTGGAATATGGAGAATCTCACTCTGTTGCCTACGACTCTACACAATACTCCCCCTTTCTCCCATTCTGGTCGGAATGACAAACATCGACCAAGTTAGGAGAAGAAAACAAAGATGGGGAGAAAACAAAACCAAATAAGCTGTTACATTTTTCCTCGGCTTTTCTCAACCAATTTTTTAAATCATTTTTCGGCTATTTGCTGACCCTACTTAATTGTGGGAAAAGGTTTTGTTGTTGTTGTGTATTTTTTTCGGCTATTTCATTCCTTTTTAATAGCCGTCACATAACCCCCCCTTTTTTCTTCAAAAACCGTTCACATTTTTTTACGGCTTTCATTTTTTTAACGTATTTTTTTCAAAATTTTTTTTACAGCCCAAATGGGCTTGAAAACTGTGCCCTTCCTTTTTTTTAAAAAGTGCAGCTTTTTTTATTCTCAGCCCAGTTGGGCCTGAACTCTCCCCCTCCTTTTTTTTAAAAACACAACTCGGTTCAACGGGCCCTATATTTTCACAAACCAAGGTTCCCGAAGCCCTCTCTCAAAGAACATGTCACCGCCATCGAGGGCTCCTGCAACGCAAAATGATGAAAGGAGATGGATGCGGGCGACACGATGGTCTGAACGAGGAGAGGGGAGTGCCGCCTATCGAGGGTGGAGGCGAGGCGCCGCTATCAAGAATATGGAGGAGTTGCGGCTTCGCATGGAGCATCGGGAAGGGCTTGATGGCATCGCATGAAGAAGGTGTCGCCTCTTGGAAAGGGAGGGCCGCTGGAGAGATGCGGTCTGCTCTTGCCGTTGGCGCTTGAGGTTTGAACTCGAGGAAGGGGGAGATCGGATCAACCCATCGCCTCTTCTGATTCACGAGAGTCACACGCAGATGAGATGTGCGGAAAGCTGCGGGTCGCAAGGAGAGTGTCGCCACTGCGAGGAAGAAGTACTCGATTCAACCGCACGAGGTTAGGGTTCAGTAGAACCCATGCGCCTGGAGAAGGAGAACTAGCCCTTTCAGAGAAGTGGGCTGGAGATGCGCGCCCTTCCAAACTGGAGAGAGGAGGAAGGGCGTCCTAGTGTGGTCTGGAAACCAGATTTAGGGTTCCTGACTGGAACCTTAAAAGTTTTTGGATCATGCAGGATTTGCGATGGAGATCTGCTGCCGATGCAGGATCACTTTGGAACCCCTAACTTGTAGATTTTAGTTAGGGCTTTAGAAAACCCTAAAGCTCGAAGAATTAATCTTCAAGAACATCACGCAAAAAATTGAATCTCGAATCAAATGATAAAAAAATAACTCATCAAGAATCGAACCCGCTCTAATACCATACTAGAAAATAGGAACATAGAAGCGTATTAGAGATAAAGATATAGATTTATTGAAGAACGAGATTTTAATGTGGGACCCTACTCCCTAAGGAGCAGGATGAAACCATAGACGAACACCTCAAAGGGCTAATGTATGCATTGCACTTTCTCATCTGATACCAGAGGGCGAGGCGCTTCTTATATAGCCTTCACCGAGTCTCCACATCCACAAGTGGGAGATGTGGGACTAAACAACTGGATGTGGTAAATGGATCCTGGAGTGATCCATTTACCCATCTACTATGAGAGTGACACATAACCAAATACTCCAACACTTCAATTGATAGTTTATCACCCTATGATAGAAGATATGCAGATGCTGTCATGACTATTTCCATTTCGAGAGACCACCACAGTGCATTACAGGATTCAGGTTGGTGACATGCCATGAACGAAGAAATGGAGGCTCTTACTTCCAGAGGGACATGAGATTTGGTGCAATGTCCCAAGAGGACTAGACCTGTGGCATGCAGATGGATCTTTACAACTAAGCAGTCACCAGACGGGTCCATTGACAGATTAAAAGCTTGCATTGTAGCCAAAGGCTTTACACAGACTTATGGGGTGGATTACTTTGAGACATTCTCCCCAGTTGCACGAATGGGCTCAATAAGGACGATTCTTTCAGTGGCAACCAACAAAGTCTGTCCCATCTTTCAGCTGGACATGAAGAATGCCTTCCTTTATGGTGATCTTGATGAAGAAGTGCACATGATGCAACCACCAGTTTATTAAGTCGAGGGGGAGTGTGTATGTCGACTTCGCAAGATGATTTATGGTCTGAAGCAGAGCCCAAGGGCATGGTTTGACAGACTTACTATAGAAATCAACACACTTGGCTTCAAGAGAACATCTTTTGACTATTCAGTATTTATCGGAAAACAGAAATATGGTACTGTTATTTTAGCTGTTTATGTGGATTACATGGTTGTCACTGGTGATGATGTGAATGGGATACAGGAAACCAAGGCCTTTCTTCAAAAGGTGTACGTCACCAAGGATCTTGGTCCACTACGATATTTCTTGGGCATAGAAATTCTATGCACTACAGAAGGACTCCATCTCTCATAAAGAAAATACTGTCTGGATATCCTTACTGAAGCAGATCTACTTGGATGCAAGCCTCTGGTATTCCTGTAGATCCGAAGAAGCACCCTCATCCTCTGACACTGTCTTCGAAGATGTTACTTGATATAGAAGCATGGTTGGTAAACTTCTTTACCTCACTGTCACCGAACCAGATATTTCTTATGCAGTGAGCAGAGCTAGCCAGCACATGGAGAAACCATGTTACAGTCATTGGCAGGATGTCTTCCGGATTCTATGATACTTAAAGGAATCACTAGGACAAGACCTCTTTTATGGGCAAACAACTACACTGATGTTGTCGCTTATGCTGATGCACATTATATTAGCTCACCAGGGTATCGTCGCTCCACCATAGGATATGCTATGATGGTTGGAGGGAACCTGGTTACTTAGAGAAGCACGAAACATAATGTTGTTTCTAGATCCAGTGCAGAAGCATAGTACAGGGCAATGGCCCAAATTACATGTGAGATCACGTGGCTATTAACCTTTCTACAAGAACTCGGCCGTGTTGTCACTAATCTTGTACCATTGTAGTGCGATAACAATTCTGCTACTTACATTGCCAGAAATTCTGTGTTCCATGAGCGAACCAAACATATAAAGATTGACCGCCACTTTGTTCGTGACACCATCCAGATTGGGAAGATTAATACTCCTTACATCTCGACATATCTTCAGCTTGCAGATGTATTCACAAAAGCCTTACCCAAGAAGCGCCTCTCATGGATTGTCTCCAAGTTGGGCATGCCTGATAGATATGCTCCAACTTGAGGGGGAGTGTTAGTTATATTCTTACGGCTCTTATTATTTAATGTAAATCCCTTCAGTGATAGTTTTGTATTTTCCCCAGTATTGAGCTCTCTTGGGTTTCCTCCTATATAAGGATCCTTAGACCTCTCGAATAAACCAGACAAATTCATTCTTTCATTGTTTTCTCTATACCAAGTATGTGAGTGATATTCACATTACTCCTATAGACTATTCAACAATAATAAGAATTTCACGATACTCATTATCTCGATTATCAATTTCTCCGATGTACGACTTGTAATCCAGTTAGGACTTGTGCTACATTCATGAAAATTTGAAGAAACATCAGGGGGGATTTTATAGACCTCTTATAATGACTTCATATAATATTAGATATAATATCTGGGTTCTTAACCACGTGAATTATCTGATTGAATCAGATATCGACCAATTCTCTAATAGACTCCGAACAATTTCAATTTCAAAACACTTTCCAACTCTTTGTATTTAGAATATGGTTTTATGAATTGAGTTAAAATCCAAGTCTTACTCGTTTGATCTATAAGTGAAGTCATTAAAATTCATCTGGTTTCATCATTCCATTGGAATGAAAACATCATGGTATATAATCCATTACGGTAACATCAACTTCGAGCATTTTCTAGTACTCACACAGCCTGCATATTGGAAGACTTTAAGTAACCTGATTTCCTATTTCATATTGGATGTCTCATTTAAAGGTTTATTAATAGATTTCTCAGTCGATCATTAGGCGACAATATTAATCATATCCTTCTAAAGGCATATATTAACATTTGAATTCATTTCATTTTTTTAAATAGGATAACCATCGATGGAATTCGTTGTGACTCCAATATCTCATGAATAAGCTCTTATCTTTCGATTAATGTTCGAAATATCGATATCGATGCCGTACCGATTAACCCAAAAAGGATATATTGGGATATATCGACGATATCAAGGAAAATCATGGAAATGGTTCAAAAAGTGATTTTCTCACAAACTAAGATTATCGTATTTCTTAGAAAAATAAATATCATACAGATGCACACTTATATGCAAGAATGGAGTGTATTTAGCACATCAATGAACATTATATCACACATATTACTGCTTTAATGTTGACCGTTGACTATTAACTGTTTTGAGGTATTAGAAAGAAAATGATGAAATTCTAGCCATAACAACTTAGAAACCTAAAGGAGGTGTTATTAGCTTTATATACATTGCATATTATGTAGAAATTAAATGCCGAGCTATATCAGAAATTAAAACAAACAAAAAATGAGCATAATAACATATAATTTGTAAAGAACGACAATCATATTAATAATATTTTTGAAAGAAAGGAGATAATTAAAATAGATTAGAAACAAACTTTCTTACCAAAGTAAAGAACAATAAATACTTATTGGTGTATGTTGAGATCTGTCACTCTATATCACTTTACTACTAATATTTATTGAGTATCAACTATTAAATACTAATATTATAAAATGCACAGTATATGTTGTTGGTAGAAAAATAAGAGATGATTATTTCTGAGAACCCTAGGCTCTCTTATATAGAGGAGAGACCTATGGGTAAATTACATAAGGCGGAAAAACAGAAATACAAATAAGAAAACGATACATATAGAATATAGAAATACACAAATATCTCTACACCCCCTCAAGATGGAGCATAGATATCAATCATGCTCAGCTTGGACGAACACTTCTGGAATGATCCTCTGAGTAATGGCTTGGTAAAGATATCTGCTGTTTGCTCTCCAGAACTAACATAAGAAGTAGAAATCAAGCCCTTCTGAATCATATCTCTGGTATAATGACAGTCTACCTCGGTATGTTTTGTTCTCTCATGGAACGCAGGGTTGTTTGCAATAAATAGAGCAGCCTGGTTATCACAATGTAATTCCATGGGTAGAGGAACCTCTATATGCAAATTAACTAATACTGCTCGAACCCACATCATTTCTGTACTTGCTTGCGCCATAGCCCTGTATTCGGATTCAGCACTTGATCTTGCTACAACTGTTTGTTTCTTGCTTTTCCAAGAAACAAGAGAACTGCCAACAAACACTCCAACTCCCGAAGTCGATTTTCTATCCTTAGGACAACCTGCATAGTCTGCGTCAGCGTATGCGGATACAGAGAGAGTTTCTCCTTTCTTGAAGCGTAATCCTGCACCTGGAGACGATTTTAGATATCTCAATATCATGTATACATCATCCATATGACTTGTCGAGGTTGTTCCATGAACTGACTCACTCGACTCACTGCAAAGGCGATATCCGGTCTGGTTATTGTAACATAAAGAAGTTTTCCCACCATCTCTCTGTATCTTCTCTTGTCGACTTCATCTGTATCATCATCATATAGCTTCATGCTAGGATCCATAGGAATTGTAGAAGGTTGACACCCGATCATGCCCGTCTCTGCAAGCATGTCTGTAGCATACTTTCTTTGGGTCATCACAAGACCCTGTGCATTTCTAGCAAATTCCAACCCTAAGAAATACCTTAGGGTACCCAGGTCCTTAGTCACAAATTTACTGCCTAGAAAATCTTTTGCATCTTGATTCCCTGCTCATCATCTCCTGTAATAACTATATCATCAACATAAACCATGATAGCAACTATACCTCTGGATGTTCTCTGCACAAACAAAGAGTGATATGCATTTGACCTCTTGAACCCCTGTCCTTCAATCAAATCTGAAAGCTTTTAGAACCATGCCCTAGGACTCTGTTTAATGCCATATATTGCCTTATGGAGCCTACAAACCTTTTGACACTCCCACTCAGCAGCAAACCCCGGAGGCTGCTGCATATAGACCTCCTCCTGTAGATCTCCATACAAAAATGCATTTTTAACATCAAGTTGGAATAAGGACCAGTCACGTACCACAACAACTGAAAGGATAACACACAAAGTGGAATGTCGAGCAACTGGAGAGAACGTGTCCATGTAATCAACTCCATAGGTCTGCGTAAAACCACATGCCACCAACCTTGCTTTGTAACGATCGATGCTCCCATCTGCATGGTGTTTGACAGTAAACACCCATTTGCAACTAACAACAGATGCTCCAGGAGGAGGAGAAACTAGACTCCAGGTGCCACGGGACTGCAAAGCGGCCATTTCCTCTTCCATAGCGAGACGTCATCTGCTATCTCGCAATACATCCTAGTAAGTCCGTGGAATTTCCACGGCAGATAGAGCAACTGCAAATTTCTGGAAGTCTCCTATAAGACGATAAAAGGAAACCTGAGAAGCAAGCAGGTAGGATGCACAAGTACGCCTCTGCTTCCTAATGACGATAGGTACGTCCAGGTTCTCAGGAACCTCATCCTGCACTGATCCCTGTATAGAAACATCTCTAGAGCCATCGTTAGAAACCATGTTATCAGAACAAACCTGGGGCATGCTAGATGACGGGCAATGACCATGAGCAGAAGGGGGCCGACGAGTATAGAATTTTGGTAATGGTGGAATCACGGTCACATGCATCTGAGGTGGTAGAGGTGGTGGTGGTATGACTGGTACAAGAGATAATTGACTCGTAGGAGGAGGTGACATGTAGATCTCAGTGTCAGATTCGGGAGTAGTCATTCTTTCACCTGTATGAGAGAAAAACATCACAGATTCAAAGAACGTGACATCGGTGCTAACAAAGTATTTTCCACGTAAAGAATCAAAGCAACGATATCCCTTCTGAGTCCTGGAGTACCCTACAAACACGTATTTGACAGCCCTAGGAGAGAGCTTATCAAGATCTGGAGCCGACTGGTGGACAAACGCGACAGAGTCAAATACATGGGGCATAAGAGAGAACAACTCCTTCTCAGGAAAGGCTATAGAGAAAGGAGTCTTCTCACCCAAGATAGACGAGGGCATGCGATTTACTAGATAACAAGCAGTGAGAACTGCATCATCCCAAAAAGAATGTGGAGCACGACTCTGAATAAGTAGGGTCCGAGTGATATCCAGTAGATGACGATGTTTCCGCTCTGCAACACCATTTTGTTGTGAAGTGTAAGCACATGATGTTTGATGAATTATACCACGAGAGGAAAAGAACAAGGAAAGTGTACGAGTACAAAACTCCATAGCATTGTTGGAACGCACAATTTTCACAGTAGAAGAGAAAATTTTGAACTTCATTGATGAACATTTGGATCACATCTCCTGCTTCAGATTTATTCTTTAATAGAAACACCCAAGACAAGCGGGAAAAAATCATCTACTACAACAAGATAAAACCTGTGTCCCTGATGATCAGGTACACAGCTGGGACCCCAAATATCAATATGGACTAACTCAAAAAGAGAGCTACTGCTCCGACTCTGACGACTCGGGAAAGTGGACCTATGATGCTTTCCCAACTGACACGCCTCGCACTGGAAGGACGACCTTGGAAAAATATGTGGCAAAATACGACACATCTTCTGAAGAGGTAGATGACCAAAACGGAGATGCCAGGTATATGGAGAGGCTGATCCTGTAGAGTGGAGTGATGCATCGACATATGGAGTACGAACCAGACGATAGAGACCATTCTTCTCACAACCACCCCCAATCACTTTGCCCATGAGTATGTCTTGAAAAACAAGAGACGATGGATCAAAAATGGCTCGACAGTTCAAATCCTTCGTACTCTGGCTAATGGACATTGAATTCATAGAGAAATCAGGAGCATATAACACATTCTGTAATCGCATGGAGGGCGTCAAAGTAATCTCCCCCTGTCCTGTAATCGAGGAATGTGTCCCATTGGCTATCACCACAGTCCGCCCTGGAGGAACCTCTCTATATGCAGTAAGCTGCTCTTTGTCCCCACATAGGTGATGTGTCGCTCCAGAGTCTATAATCTATTCTGTAATCATAGATCCATCACAAGAGGTGAGAGCATAAGAACTACCTGACGTACTGGCTGTAGTGGATGTACTGACAGAGACAGAGGCTGCCACATCTGATTGGCCTCCTGGAGCTGTGTTAGGAGGCATGATGTTCCTCAATCTGGCAACGAGATCATCGAAACGCTGGTCCAAAGAAGAAGGTGCAGGAGACTCAACTTATGCTGCTACCCGAGCCGATGCTGGAAACCCATGCTTAGAGTAGCATGTATCCTTGGAATGGCCAGGACAATGACAATACATGCAGCACTGACGGATCCGACCCCCACGACCACGGGGACCACGTCCACAAAAAGTAGATGAGCCACCTCTTCCTCTGGAGGCAGCCATCGCCGAAGGTGTCTGAGTAGTAGTAGAGCTCGGGACGGTGATTCGACTAAGTCGGCGGAAAGCTTCCTCTATGGGAGGAATAGTGGCGTCAGCAAGAATATGAGAGTGGGCAGCATCGTACTCTGGGTCAAGTGCATCCAGGAATACACCCACCATGGTAGCATTCCTGTATGTCTTTTGCTGCTCAGGAGTAGCCGTCAAAGGCAAGAAGCTATGGAGCTTCTCAAACATCCCTCGTAGGGATGTGTACAATGAGTGGAGAGGGCATCCATTTTGTTTAATTGTAAAAATATCATGCTGCAACTATAGTATCTTGGTCTCATTCCGCGCCTGAGAATATGTCGCGGCTAGAATATCCCACATTGCCTTCGCCGTGGGCTGATGCAACACGTCGTTGGCGATCTCTATCGTCAACGTCCCAGATAACCAAACCTTGGCATACACATCGTCCGCTTCCCATGTGGCATGAATCCCAGTTTTCTCCGTCGGCTCATCGTCGGTAAGTTTATGTTTCTTACCGTTAGACTTCATAAGGCTCATGAACTGCATAGCCCAGAGCTCATAGTTCGTCCCGTCCATCTTAACAATCGGTGCCGGACCTCTGAAGGCACTTGTGGCGGGTACGTCGACTTTGTTTTCTGACATGATGCCGAATGAAGATCACATGGTATGTAGACTAAGAGAGATTTGTCTACAATGACATATGGGGATTTGATTGCATATGTAGACCTATGCAATCAAATCCATCACCCGATTTACGCGAAGAAGACGGAGAACAATGGCTGAGAACGACGACACTTGAGGCCGACGACCTAGGCAGTCTTTAGGGGCCCGCGAAAATCAACTGGCGATCGACAAGGACTAGGCGGCGGAGGCGTGGGCCTGGACGGTGTCGGCGGTGCCCGGTAAGGAGGCGTAGACCTCGGCGGAGGCCCTGGCGGCGGCGGTGGTGGTCTCCGGCAAGGAGGGAGAGGCCTGGGCGATCGCGGTAGGCCGGCAATGGAGCAGGGTGGCCTGGGTGGCAGCACAGGCGGAGAGAGGAGGGGGCTGGCGGGTGGGGATCTAGGGTTAGGGTATAGGAGCTTTAGTCTAGGACCTCCGCTCTGATACCATGTTGGTAGAAAAATAAGAGATGATTATTTCTGAGAACTCTAGGCTCTCTTATATAGAGAAGAGATCTATGGGTAAATTACATGAGGCGGAAAAACAGGAATACAAATCAGAAAACGATACATATAGAATATAGAAATACACAAATATCTCTACATATATATGCATAATGTTCTTTTTCAGCGCATTGCCAAAAGAGATCCGAAACCTCCCATTTAAAACATAGGTCTTGCTACCCATCAATGAGCCTGGGGAAGGGGGGGTCTGGGGGGAGGTGCTCTCCCCCTGTAGGGGTGTAGGGGCATCACCCCCGACCCAAAAAAATCAATCATAATGTGTTTTAATACTGAGAGTAGCTACAAAAGCAAAATTCCCAACAAATCGATTAAAACTTAATAAAAATGGTGATATTGAGCAATATCGACCCGATATCGTTGGTACCGATCGATATTGAGGAAAATTTGTATTGAAAACTTCAATTTTACTTAGATGAGATGAAATATCGACATCTCATCAATATCTTACGAGATATCGGTTGATATCCTCTAAATTGGTATATAATGTAATATCGAAACTCCCTCCTTGTTGATAGCCATATATCGGCAATGTATCATCGATATATCGTGATATTTAATATCCTACTTCGGATTCATTAAGTCTGAACCTACACGATTCCTTTGAAAGATTATGCACCTCATATGTCCTTTGCACACCAACCCGCCGGTTTATAGACCTTGTCAGGCCCTCAACCTATTGTTTATCTTCGGTTAAAGGATGTGTGCTCGTTTTTTGAAAGTATACGGCACGTGTTAGTATCTCGATCTCATCAAGTTAACTCTTTAATTTTACTTATATGACAACTTCCTATCTCTCTTCCTATGTAGAGTACCTGCATTGTTGATATATTAGATATCTTTTATCTTTTTTATGTATTCTCTTTTCTTTCTGTCTACATTATGTAACGATTCTCCTAGCCCTAACCCTCCCTCCTCCTCTCCCCTGCCCATTGTCTCGCCTCTTCGCAGAGTATTGCAATTTTCCTCCCAAGAAAAATGTTCGTAGGGAGAGAGCGGAGCAGAGTGAGAGCAGTTGGCGAGGGGGAGGATTGGACTTTGGTCCAACGTCGTTGTTGTCAGGTGGGTAGCTCCATTGTATGCCCAAGTTCGAGGATACAAAAGGTGAGTCTGGCTAAGTTCAATGAGCATTATTTGCGGTGTGGGTCACCAGGTCACCGCGCGACCAACTGTTGGGACCCAATTAAATGATTCACCTGCGGTAAAAGTGGTCACCAGAGTTTTAAATGCGGTGAGGGCCAAAGGTGGAGGCCCAAGAGATCAGGAACTGTTATGGAGGGCGATTCAAGGATGACAGTTGTCGTGGGGATTGTTAGAAACGAGGAAGAATGCTTGACTGATGCTATAGAAGACATCGGAAGGGCTGCTTCGTTGGCTTTTATCGACGATGTTATAAAAATAGACGGCCTGGTAGTCTACATGCAGGGGCTTACAACGTAAGGATCTACAAGTTTGTTGGCTCTTAGCCATAAGATGGCGGGGAAGCTCCACTGGCGTACACCACGCCCGCGCGACGTGAGTTTCATTAGCTCGAACTAGAAAATTGAAATCAAAGGCCTGCCGATGATGTTGAGAGGGTTGGAGGATGTGAGAAAGGCGCTGGAGAGCGTGGGAAAGGTGCAACATGTTCTCTCCAGCGGTCTGCACCCGGGCCAGACCTTTGAGGTCGTGGCTTCGGCCTCAGGTCTCCTTTGTGCATTGCTTTGCTCATTTCTATCCAGGGTTGGCGTCTGCCAGCTGTGGATTGAGGTGGGGGAGGCTCCACGATGCTCTAGCACGTTTATGGAAATCCAGACGTCGAGGATGCTCGGGCTGATCAACATAGGTGGTTTGCTTGGTCAGCGACCGAAGGGTGGCAGAGTGAGATGCGAACGACAGTGACGGCCGGAGAAGGCGAGCAGTCGGTGCAGTTTTGGGAGGTCGAAGCGTTGCATGGAGGGTTGCTTTTGGTGATGAACCTTCCAAAATCAAGGGTAAATATCCTCCTAGCATGGCATCAAGCAAGACCCAACCTTTGCGGAGATAGTTGCATGGGCTCTAAAGCTGCTTTGAAGGGGTTGTATAATATTGTGTCGCCTCGATTGGGCGAGTTTTTCGAAGCATCTTTTGACGAAAGGACTTCGCCGTTTACCCGGTTAAGTGGTACAGGTCGGGTTCCCTGTTTTGGGTCTGCTAAACAGGTTTCGGATCCGGTATGCTGGAAGGATTCGAGCTAGGCACGAAGTGTGGTCCCTCTGGACCCTTGGATCAGGGAGGCTGATCCGTGTATTCTAACGTGGGAAGGACTCCGGAGGACTTGTGGTCCTGAGTAATTGCAACCTATGGCAGCCGTGAATCCCTCTCAACGCCCAATCGACGAGATGCTGATGCTAAATGGAGGTCCTACTAATGAATTTGCGAGGGATGGAGGTCCTACTAATGAATTTTCGAGGGCCGAGTGTCGGAGGAGGGGGCAGAGGGTGCTGGTTTGCCCGAGATCTCCTTGGGGGCCCATTGCCATAATGTGGCTAACCTGGAGGCACACACATCCTTCCGTGATGATGTCGATAGATTTGGGAGGAGCTACAAGAGAAGAAATATGATGAAAAAGAGAATGAAGAGACGTTTTGAGGTGTGTAATGGGTGGATGGTATTGTGCCACAGTCTAGCAAGCAAGCCTCAATGGTGCGCCCATCACAGATGAAAGACGTTGAGAGGGTGGTGGACACGACGGAGGATGGGCTGTCTGACTTGAACCAAGGGAGAGCTAGGGATGAAGCGGAGGATGCTGCGGAGGCATCAATACTTGGGGAAGGCGATGGTGTGAGGAATGCAAGGGTCTAAGGAAATGAGTCGACGGCTGATGACTGGCCTGGTTAGGGGTGTAGGAGGGGATTCTTCAGTGCCTGGGCATAATCCCTCCAGCTAGGTTTAAAGTGGTTCATAAATGATTATTACCACTTGTAATGTATGAGATCCGGGGAGCCAGAAAAAAGTGTTGCCTTGCGAGAAATGTTAAAGGAAGCCAAGTTGGATGTGAAGCTGATACCTGGAACAAAAATGTCAAGAGAGATTGAATCGACATGGAAGGAGGCCAGTGGCTTATGGATGGGAGGATGTTGCTATGTCGCATCAGAAAGAGCATCTGGAGGGCTCCTGGCAGGTTGGAATGAATAGAAGCTCGAATTGCAGGATGAGTCTTTGCGGGGGCGGCAGTTGTTCTCGGTTGTGCTGCAGATGCAGACATATGGCACTAGGATGATCACCACCAATGTATACTAGCAGGTGAATGGGGGGAATTGTTTAGAACTGATTGAGGAGCTGCTGCGGGCTCGCGTGAAATTCCCCTCTAATGCTTGGGATTGTGGCTGATGATTTCAATATCACGCTTCTCGTAGAGGATAGATCGAGACTGAGGGGTGAGATGGATATTAGTTCGAGGGAGTTGTCCACTGTGATTGATGAACTCGACCTTCAAATTGTCAATGCTTCTGGTTGCTGTTACACTTAGAGGAACTCGAGATCCATATCGTGGATTGATGGATACTTGGCATCGACGGAGATTCTGCACTTATATCCTCTAGCTAGAGCATGGGCTCTACATAGAGCGCACTCTGATCATATACCCTTAGCATGGTCCTCTGGGGAGGAGGAGAGGCCAAGGACCTTTTTCTATTTTGAGCGGGCTTGGCTTTTGGAGGATGGATTTAGAGAGATGGTCGTAGACTTTTGGCAGAGCTATGATACAGACGGATTGACCACAACGTGCTTGGTTCACAGGATGTTAGAACTGCGAAAACGCCTGAAGGTTTACCACAAGGATGTCAAGGCATAATGTTGGGAGAAAAGGCTGCGAGCGCGATAGGAGGTTGACATATGGGACAAGCTGGAGGATGAGCGGGAGCTGGAAGCTGAAGAGAGTGTAGCGAGAGCGAGATACCTTGATGAGATCATATTGGAGGTTAAGAAGACCAAATTTGAGTGGAGACAACGGTCGAGGCAAAAATGGCTCAAAGGAGGAGACTCCAACACACTATTTTTTCATTCGATGGCTAGTGGGCAACTTAGCCATGGCCGGTCCCAAGCCCGGGTAAATGAGGAGGGTTGCGTTAGGTAGCCGACAGCCAGCGTAAAACAGTCGGAGACATCTTCCTAAATAATATTTTTTTAAATATTATTTACGATGTTGCCTCATGACAGTCGGATCTTTTCAACATGGATTTAAGCAAACATACATATTTCATTGGGGGCGTTCCCTACTTGCGACGTGTTGCATCGCCCGAATGCAATGAAAAATTGGCAAGGGCCGCTACATCGCAGCCTGGATGTAGTTCAAAATTTGCAAGGGTTCTTGCATGAGGAACGCATGCGGGTAGTTAAGCTAGTTCCGTTGCATCACCACCCAGATGCAGTCCAAAATTTACAAGGGTTCTCGCATAATGGATGCATGTGAGTAAAGAAGTTAGTCCAAAAGAGATTGCAACGGAAGTTGCGGATTGGTAGTTGGAATATTGACACTTTGACTGGAAAATCGTTGGAGATAGTGGATACGATGGAAAGAAGGAAGATTCATATACTATGTCTTCAAGAGACTAAATGGGTTGGAGAGAAAGCAAGGGAGATCGAGAAGACATGCTTTAAACTTTGGTATTCAGGTAAAGATAAGGGTAGAAACGATGTTGGATTGGTTGTTCATAAGGATTTGAAGGATTGTGTGGTTGAGGTGCAAAGATTTGAGGATCGGATTAATTTGCTAAAATTGGTGCTTGAAGAAGAAATTCTGAATATAATCTCAGTTTATGCACCACAAATTGGTTTAGTTGAAAGGACTAAACAAGCTTTTTGGGAGGATCTAGATAAGATTTTACAAGGAATCCCACAAAGAGAGATGATTTGGATAGGTGTAGATCTTAATGGACATGTGGGAAAAGATGCTTCAGGGTATGCTAGTGTTCATGGAGGACATGGTTTTGGGGATATAAATGAAGAGGGAAAAGTCATCTTGGATTTGTAACGGCATATGATCTTTTCATAGCAAACACTCTCTTCAAGAAGAGGGAGGAGCATTTAATTACTTATAAGAGTAAGCCAACGAAAACACAGATAGATTACTTTACGTTGAGGAGAAGAGATCGGTTGTGTTGTAAAGACTGCAAAGTAATCCCAGGAGAGAGTTTGACAACCCAACATCGCTTGTTAGTCTTGGATGTACAAATAAAAGGGCTGGTAAAGAAAAGGAGGGTTCCTAAGATCACTAGAACTAGATGGTGGAATCTTCCACTGAAGTAATCGAGCTTCAGGGAGAAGGTTTTAGAAGATTTATCTTGGGATTGTAGTGGAAGTGCAAACGAGATGTGGGAGGCAACAGCATCTTGTATCCGAAAGGTAGCCAAAGAGATGCTAGGCGAGTCAAAGGAAAGAGCCCCATGCCAAAATGAGGCTTGGTGGTGGAGTGAAGGGGTGCAAGAGAAGCTAAAAATTAAGAGAACATGCTTTAAAGCTATGTCTAAGGATAGAACAGAGGAAATTGTCACAAACTACAAAATAGCAAAGAAGGCAAAGAAGGAAGCAAAGAAGGCTGTAAGCGAGGCTAAGTCGAAAGCTTATGAAGTTTTGTATAAAAATCTCGACTTTAAGGAGGGCCAGAAGGATATATTCAGGTTGGCCAAAGCAAGAGAAAGAAAGACCAAAGACCAAAAACCATTCTCAAGTGAGATGCATTAAGGACGAGGAAGGTCACGTGCTTATTACTCAGAAGGATATAGAGACTAGATAGGAGCAGTACTTCCATAAGCTTTTCATTGGGGAAGGTAATAGAGAGATCACTTTGGGTGATCTAGCTAGTAGTGAAAGTTACTTGAATCGTGCAAGCTATAGACGGATACAAAGAAAGGAAGTAGAGGATGCTTTAAAGGTTATGAGACCTGGGAAAGGTGTAGGACCGGATGACATCCCTGTAGAAGTATGAAAAGTTTTAGGTGAGCGCGGTTTGACTTGTCTTACGAATCTATTCAATGTTATTTGGCGAAGCAAGAAAATGCCTGAAGATTGGAGGAGGAGTATCGTGGTGCCTTTTGATAAGAATAAAGGAGACATTCAAAATTGTTCAAATTATAGAGGTATCAAGCTGATGAGTCACACTATGAAAATTTGAGAGCGTGTGATCAAGAGAAGGTTGAGGCAAGTTTCCAATGTCAAAGAAAACCAATTCGGATTCATGCCAGGTCGCTCAACTATTAAAGCCATCTCTTTGCTGAGGAGAACAATGGAGATTTATAGAGCTAAAAGGAAGAACCTCCATTTGATCTTTATTGATTTAGAGAAGGCTTATGATTCTGTCCCACGAGAGATATTATGGAGAGTTTTGGATAAGAGACAAGTGCCTGTCCTATACATTAACCTCATAACCGCCCAAATATTTTATTATCAACGTCGACGCCGGAATCGATTTGCATCAAAGGACATGTATGATAGGGCTTTATCTTGTGTAAGGACCCCGTCTGGGAAGACTGGCTATTTTGACATCAACATTGGTTTACATCAAGGTTCAGCTTTGAGTCCAATTCTTTTTACTTTGATTATGGACGAGTTGACAAGTCACATTCAGGATGAGCTACCTTGGTGTATGCTATTTGCTGATGATATTGTGTTGATTGACAAGACTAGAGATGGAGTAAATGAGAAGGTTGAGGTCTGGAGACATGAGTTGGAGAGTAAATGATTTCATATAAGTAGGGCTAAGATAGAATATATGGAGTGCACCTTTGATGGAAGCAATGGTGAAGGAGTTGGGGTGAAGATTGGTGATGATAACATTCGGAAGAGAGATTCTTTTAGATATCTGGGATCTATTTTGCAACGTGATTGGGAAATTGATGGAGATGTTATTAATAGAATAAATGCAGGTTGGCTAAAGTGGAGAGGAGCCTCTGCTGTTCTCTGTGATAAGAAAATTCCTTTAAAAATTAAAGGAAAGTTTTACAAAGCAGTCGTGAGACCTGCTATGCTCTATGGATCTGAATGTTGGCCTGTGAACCATAGAACATGTACAGAGAATGGCTGTAGCAGAAATGAAAATGATAAGGTGGATGTGTGGACACACACACACACATACGTAAAGATCGGATTCGGAATGATGCAATCAGAAAGAAAGTGGGTGTTGCTCCGATCGAGGATAAGATGCGAGAAAACCGCTTAAGATGGTTTGGTCATTTGCAAAGAAGATCAGCTGATGCACCAGTTAGGAGATGTGAGTGTTGGGATGTTGAGCCGGCTAAGAGAGAGCGGGGACGGCTCAAGAAGTGTTGGAAAGAGACCATACAAAGGGATCTTTATTTTGTGGATATAAGCCCAGGATTGACCCAAGGTAGATCTGAATGGAGGCGAATAATCCATGTAGCCTACCCTACTTAATTGTTGGAAAAGGCTTTGTTGTTGTTGTTGTGATGACTAGTGGGAGAAGGCGCATGAATTATATTCAAGTCTATCTCTGTAGGCTGTGAGTTGTTTTAGAGGGCTAACAAGGTTGGTACTGCACTAAGATCACATTTCCACGAGTTCAGTAGAAGACAAAGGTGTGCGGGTTGGGGCTGGCGTGGCACAGGGTTGAGATGGTCTCTCATTCGCACTCGGAATCCGTGATTGCTGATTTTTCTGAGGGGGAGGTCAAAGAGGCGGTCTTCCACTTGAACGATGACGGGTCTCCTGCACCTGATGGGTTCCAGGTGTTGTTCTATATGGAGTTTTGGGAGGTGGTTAAGGATGACGTGCTGGTAGTTCTGCAGGAATTTAGGGCGGGCAACTGTGGTTTTGAGAGGATGGATAAAGCCTTGATCTTTCAACTGCCTAAGTGGGAGGCACCGGCTCGTGTGGAGGACTTTAGACCAATAGCTTTATCTAATGCGTGCTCTCTCATTATTGTCAAGATCTTGGCCAACCGATTGAAGAAGGTGTTATCTGATATTATTTCGACCGAGCAGACGACTTTCATCCGTGATAGACTCATGGCAGACGGATTAGTGTTTGCTTCTTAGATGGTGTTGGATTGGAGAAGGAAAAAGAGCAGGGACGTGCTTTGGAAGGTCAACTTCTGTAAGGCCTATGACTGTGTGGATTGGCGTTTTTTACGAACCTCTTTGGAGAAGAGGGGTTTCCCGTGCATGTGGATTGCCTAGATGAAGTGGTGTATCACGACGCCGTCATACTTGGTTATGGTTATTGGTAGACTCGAAGGGGGCTTCTTTCAACCGCAGTGGGGGGGGTGAGGCAGGGGTGCCCGTTGGCCCCTCTTTTGGCGGGTGCTTTGGGCGTATGATGGATCTGGCATCGAATGAGGGATGGTGGTCGGGCTATAGTAATGAAGACATATCGATTCCCCTTATGTATGCCGATAACACAATGATCTTCATAAGGGGGAGCTGGAGCTGTTCAGATGCGTTTCCCGGATCATGGATATATTTAGTGACATCTCATGGCTGTATATTAACAGGGAGAAGTCGGTTGTGGTGCCTTTGGTTCTTCACAACAGGAGGGGCAGCTTATTACTGGGTGTTTGCGGTGCCCTCTGTGGAATTTATCGATCACATTTTTCGGGCTACCGCTTGTTGCTGAGAGGTTGAGAGCGAGAGATTGGGAGCCGCTTTTGGATAGGTTGGAGGCTAAGCTGGAGGGTTGGAAGGCAACGATTTTATCTAAAGATTGCAAGATGGTGTTATTGAAGTATGTATTGTCAGCTATCCTCACCTTTTTCTACTCCACGAGGATGTTTCTGGTTGATGTCAGGAATATGTTGGAAATGCTGATGAGAATGTTTTTTCTGTCAGATGGGAAGCATGAGAAAAGAGGATTTCACTTGATCTCGTGGGATAGGATCACTGCTTCGAAGAGGAATGGAGGGTTGGGGGTCCTGAAAGTTGAAGGGATGAATAGGGCCTTGGTGGCTAAATGGGTGATAAGATTATGGGGGAGATCTGACGATTTGGTATGCAAACTTGTGAGGAGAATCTATGGCATTGGGGGCTCATTGGAGGCGAGCCGCATATGCTTTTCTTCGTCATTGTGGTAAGGAATTTGCAAGATTATACCAGAGATGGGGATGCAAATGCGACCGATCCTTGGCAATGACCGAATCTTCAGATTTTGGCTTGATAATTAGAACGACAATGGTATTGGGGGGGGGGGGGGCGATATCCTAGGCTCTCGACGCTTGCAGCTGACTGTAATGCGACAGTTCATGATATTTGGCAGAATGGGACATGGACACCTACTTTTGTTTCCGAGCTTTCCAATCAGAGAATGGACGAATTTTGGAGGATGCCCATACTGGTGGGAGGGACCATTTTGAATGGTTTAATGGAAGGTTCACGGTGAAGAAAGCATATAGATTTTTCACAGAAACTCAAAAGGATGTCCAGGAAGAGCTCATGATTGACAACAAAATTATTTGGAGAAGCAGAATTCCAAAATATGTCTAGGTTTTCTTGTGGTTGGCTAGATATGGAAAGCTGCTTACCAAGGAACGTTGAGGCAGAATTCTACAGGATGAGGTCATATGTGATATGTGAAAGGGTCCTTGAAGGACCACCTACTGTTGGTGGAATTCACATACAACAACAATAACCATTCTAGTATCGGCATAGTGCCTTTCTAGGCCCTATATGGGCGGAGATGCTTCACTCCTCTCAGTTGGCGTGAGGTAGGCAACCGATCTCTTTACTCTGTGGATCTCTTGGAGGAGACTGCGAGGGCTGTTGTCCTTGTGAGGCGAAAGATTCCGACGATGCAAAGCCGCCAGAAGAGCTATGCAGACCGCAGAGGAGAGATTTGGAGTTCCAGGTAAACTGATACTCTTCTTCCAACACTTTTCAATTATAATTTTTGATCTTCGACTTAATCATATATACTCATAGAATCTTTGTGAATACATGTGGGAGACTGGTATTTTACGAGAATCTCCCATGAAGGGAGTGCAGATTCGTGGTAAGTTAACACCACGATATGTAGGCCCGTTCAACATCATTGCCTGTGTGGGGAACATGGCCTATCGTGTAGCCCTTCCTCCATACCTATTGGTCATTCATTACATCTTCCATGTATCAAACATGAGGGAATAGTACACGATCCTGGCTACATCATCATTACGAGAATCTTAACGTGGAGCTTGACTTGACATACGAGGGGCCAATGCAGATACTTGATAGTGCTGTGAAAAAAGCTTCGCAGCAAAGTGGTTTTCCTAGTCAAAGTGCTATGGCATTAACTTGGTGTCAAAGAGGCAACATGGGAGACCGAAGCAGATATGCGGTTACGGTACCTGCAACTCTTTTCAGGTAATTTTAATTCAGGCCCATTTAATTTTATTTTTTATGATATGGCTTGTTTCCCCTTTGAGGTTTTTATGGGGTTCAAAATCCTTTGAGGTTTTTATAGAGAGAAACCATGGATGAGACCTAGGTAGAGAATATAGTAAACGTCACTCTGTTCTTGACACGCGTCTCGAGGACGAGACTCCCTTTGAGGTTTTTATACATATTTCCTGGTAACAGTTATCACATCCAATGCGAATATTGCATTTTACGCAACTGATAATCAATCTTGTTAAAGTAGTCATAGCACCCTGCATCTTGCTAGTTTTAGCCTTTGGCTTTACAACTGAGTAGTTAACATAACAATACCAGATTTCTATTATCCTTATCAGAATACCCTTATGCTTGTAGATCCCTATCTCTTTAGACTAAGACATAGTCCTAGGTCTTATAAAGTATCTGTAGATAAGACTTTGAGATTACTATCTCTAAAGTCTTAGGTCCTTGAAGGTGTTTTTATTATTGCAATTAAATACTTTACTCTATAGTAGGATTGGTAACAGTTTACCACTCCTGCTGCATGACAAACATCTGGGTTTTTGTACACATCTGACATACACCATACTTTCTATAGCTGATGCATAAGGGCATGCAACTTTTAGCATTCACATCCTCAACACTTTGAGGTGTCATTCTTTTAGATAGGTCAATACCATATCTTAAGAGAAAGAAGCCTTCCTTGGAATTTCTCATCTGAGATCTGTCTAAGGAGTATCCTTGATATGATGGTCCTAATACCCTCTTTTCTTTGCTTCTGAATAAATTCATAATTAAGACTTAAGAGGCATCATTGAGATCTTTATCTTAAGATATGGGACATCCGGATTATAAACTTTTATATTATCCTTATATTATTCCAAATTAGGATTTTGTCTACATTTAGCAGGTGAACACATTGACACTCCCACTAAGCTTCACATGATTCGTCAAGATTCTGTTAGAAATCATAACCTTTATAATTTTATCAAATCCGATGTTCCAACTATAAGAAGCTTGTTTGAACCCATAGATGGAGTATCTTAGCTTGCACAATTTGCATTCGTCAATTATGAAGCTGTGGAGCTACTTCATATGAATATCCTTGTTGATGTATCCATTGACGAACGTCATCTTGACTTCCATATTCTAGATGTCATAGTCATGTTGTGTGACTAAAGTTAGCAATTTTTTGATGGGTATAAGCATAGTCTCGAGAGAGAAAGTCTCATCGCAAGCGATGCATTCTCTCCCTGTGTAGCCATTGGCTACAAGTCATGCTTTGAAGGTCTCGACCTTCTCATAAACTTTCCCTTTTTCTCGAAGATCAATTTAAATCCAATGTGTTTGACCCCTTTAGGTGGACCCTCAAGGGCCCATACACAACACTTGTGCATGGAGTTCACTTTAGATTTTGTTGCTAATATCCATCTTTCCATGTCATGATCCATATATGCTTCATCATATGAAGTTGGATCATTGTCAGACTCTTCTGACACATGGAATTCATACCTTTCAGGTGGTCTAACCACCCTCAAATTCTTTCCAAGAGGTACGCGTGTTTCATCTTCAGTTATTTCTTTAGCTTTTGTTTCAAGAATCTCATTATCCTCATAGTTCCTTTACTTTATTCTTGTCTTGACTTTTAAGGAGGTCATCTTCCAAGAATTTCAAATCCCTAAAGACGAATACCTTTTAGTCTCAGGATTGTAAAGTTGGTATCCGATCCTGTCCTTTACGTATCCAATAAAATATCATTTTCTAGTGCATGATCAAGATTCCATCTTACTTGCGTCCACGTTCTTGGCATAGACCTAGCAACCCCAAATCCACAAGTGTCTAGTACTGGGCTTGGTTCCCAACCAAATATTATGAGGGATTTTGGGTACATATTTGCTTGGAATCTTATATATTGCAGTTTTCACTGCATATCCACGTTAACTAAGAGTTAATTATGCTATAAAAAAATCTTCATGGATCTAATTATGTCAAACATGATCTAGTTGTATTTCCCTACAACTTCACTGAGTTGAGGTGTTCTTGGAGGAGTGAGCTAGGAAAAATATTCCTTTCTTTATAAGGTATTCTTTGAATTCATCTGATAGGTATTGATTGACTACCTTGGCTAGATCGAATTCTTTTCATATTCCTTCTAACTTTGGTTCTCAACTAAAATGCGAAGTCTTTGAACATTTCAAAGGTTTGTAATAGGTAAGGAAAGAGGTCTACAACATGAATGATCATCAATAGATATTACATATCATTAATGATGGAGAGTCCACATACATCAATATGTATGGGGTCTTGAACACCTCCGCATCTTACACCTCTTAGAGAAGGGCATGTTGGACATTCTATTTTGAATACAATGTTCATAAGTATGTAAGCATTGAACTTTTAGACGATCTAAATGTCCATCTCTTACTAGTCTATTGATCTTATCAACGCACACATGTCCACGTTTGGATGCTTGATCATTCTCAAACGATCTTCATGCTCTTTTGATCTCAAAGAGTATAATATTCGATATAGAAATGTGAATGAACATTCGTTAACACACCATATATTGCCACTAATATATGTTTTTCATGAAAACACCAACCTGGCCACCGATATTGCCACTAATCCTGTTCTCGTCTACCTTTACAACAACTTGGCCACCTATATTGCAATTAATCTCGTTTTTCTTGAACACATCAAGTACATTGCAGTAGACTTTTAGTTTATCAGGGATGCAGTACGTGATGGGAAGATTGTCACCCCTCACATTTGTACGGAACTACATATTGCATATATTTTCACCAAAGTTCTTCCGAAAAAGTGTATTTCTCTATAGTCGTCCAAGTTGATATGTTTGATATATATGCTCCAACTTTAAAGGGAATATGGACATTCATATAAAACATTTGTTTGTCCTTTTTAGTGCTTTCTTATTGTAGTATCATGTTAATGATCCTATTGTATTTTCCTCTTTTGTATGATTAGGGTTTTTATGGTTTCACTTTATTTATATACTCCGTCAATAACATTATCTCATTCCATCACATTATCTCCTTCACATAGGAGATGTGTATGGAAGCACTAGCAATGCCTCTGTGCTTGGGGGAGGCATGTCCTAACCTGGGCGATGTGCATGGGTGCTTGATGACATAGGGAAGTGCCAATGCCTCAACCATGAAGATGGCTCGGGCTTTGGTGCTAGGGCTGAATCAAAAGCTCTGATACTATTTGAAAATTCAAGCCAACGAAAGGACTTGCTATCTACATGGAAAAATCTCGAATGGAGAGAACCACGGTGAAACACAACGCATCTGTGCCCTAACCTCAAAATGAGGACAAGGTTTCCAATCACTTTTACTTTCTTTCTTTTGTGGGGTGAGTTACATATAAATATGGAGAAAGGTAAATGGGTCCTCACTCAAGATCCATTTACCCTGATATTTGTAACATCAACAGCTATTAATAAAAAATTCTAGACAAAATGAATATTTGCATATTTGGTACTATTTAAAAATCCTTGACAGAAGAGAAATTATCTTGAATGTCAAGATCAGAATGATGAAGAGACATTATTTTTTTTTGTAGGGCTGGATAGTCAATATGCTATGGTGTGACCTTGGTTGCAGCGGAGTTGAGGTTTACTTGGGTAGATGGAATTGAATCGGATGCTTTTTTTTTTTTGGGGGGGGGGCTTCAGCTGAGTGGGTTGGTGGTGGTGATCAGGTGTACAGAAGATGCCTGGATTTGGTCCTCAGGCAACTCTGTGGACCCTATAAGGCGAATGGAAACAGTGGTGTTTCGAGGCGAGAGGTACTTTGTAAAGAATGTGGGGTGTGTCAAGAAGGCGTTGCATGCATAGTATGCTGAGTTAAAGTGGGTGTTTTTGTAATTTGAGGTTATATAATTCTCAATAAATTCGGACGCGATGGCTTGAAAAAAAAGCTAGAAGTGAAGATGAAAAATATTATCCTTATTAAATTCTACGAATTTGCTTGGTGGAGAAAAACAGTTCCAATATGTTGAGTTAAACCAGTATGATTCATCCACTCAATTCATCTAGTCTGTTCCTTGAAAGATATCCTGAATATCATTGTGATCCACTTCATGAACTCATCCGATCAAAGGCATGCCGGTATGTCTTGAATTTCCTATTAAAAGCCTTAATAATGGTCTTCTAAGATACACGATGGTGTGACATCAATTGTAATGGGCATCATTTGGTGGTGATCATGACTTGCAAGTTTCTCATGAGTGCTATGTATGATTGGGTCTTGCTAATAATCTGCATGCTGTCTTTTAGGAGAAAAAAGTATGCCCCACTTGAAGGAATTTTGGCACCAATGTCTCTATCCTTATATTAGGAAGAAGAGAAGATAAGGATGGTTTTTGCTAATATTGCTATTAACCAAAATCCATATGCCATTATTCTTACTTGGTGTTCAAATTATCGGAAAGAAATTCTTTTACTGACTTTTTTTTTCTCATTCTATTGCTCACTGGTTTCAGATTTGAAGTCTCTGTCCGGTGAAGAAGTGCAATTCTATTGTAATACTTGCTCCATGACACTGACAAGAAACTCTCTCTGGTAGTAGTATTTGTCCACATTCTCTATACCACATATATTAAGCCATAGTCCTCATTGATAGTTAGGATTAAGAAATGATGAATAGAATTAGCCATCCGAAGCATTCATTTAATTCTTTTACAATGTTAATACCAGAGCAGGCTCGGAAACCATGGCGTTCCCTATATTGACTCGATCAATCTCGCAACACTTTTTTGGGTTTTTTCCCTTGCAACCAGCATGATCTGGAAGTTTCTGCCTGTTTCATTGAAGGTTTCTATCTCTGTTAATTTTGTCAGATGTGGATGTAGTTGCCTGTAATCCAACATGCTACAGTAGTGTTTGGTCACATCTAATGCCCTACATTCGCAGTTGATATAAATCCTTTTTCAGTCTGAATTCGATCTCATGATTAGGCAACAATTTTATTTTACGAAATAATGCATTAGGCACACATGACAAGTTATAATAAAAAATTCTAAATAATCATTTTTACGTCGACCATTTTTCAAAAATTTGTTTTGAATTTTTTAAACAATGGTGCAGGGATTTTGTTGAATTACCCTCAGCAAACTGGAGGGAGGTAGCTGACAACTGGTTTGGAACATGCTGCTGCTCGTTTGGAGGTGCAAGTGAAAAGATGGTGACCAAGTATGTAGATAGCTATGCTTGTGCAACAGGCACATGTTTGCTAGATTTGGCTTCAATTATCGTCTGCAAGGATGACTTGGAATGCTTTTTGGCAAGTGATGATGTTAATGGACATACTCGCAACAGTGTACCTCATTTCTATGACTCTGATAATCGAAGGGACACGATGGAAGAACCTGTTGCATGTAATAAAGAAGTTTTATGTACTGATCAATCAAAGTTCAAACACAAGGATTGAAAACCATGGGAACACTGATTTTTCACGGCATGGAGAGGAACCATTAACATTACTGGATGAATTACAAAATTTGAAAATGGGCAATGATAATTCATTGTCGTGTAGACCATCATGTATGGTTATTTGCAATGATGATGTAGAACCAACACATACACGGAATTTAGTCAAAATTTCTCTCCCTGACAATCTGAAAAGGCATGCTGACACTTGTTTTGATCAAGAGACAGGAACATGTCCTTGTGCTATAAACTTACAGAAGCAATTATGTGAGGAGGATTGTCGTTTCACTCTTACAACTAATTCTAGCAGTTGTACTAACAAACAATCTGAAAGCCCAATTTGTGGTACGACTCCAAGTGTCCAACTGCCCTGCAATGGTATTTACCGGAATCTGTTGGACCTATTGGAAATGGTTTTCTTTTTAAACCCTCAAATTTGTCGAAAGAAATTAAATGGAAGGGGTTTCTATGTAGAGAGTGTTCATCTCTTGTTGGGTCATATCCTTCTTATTGTGATCAAAATGCTCCAGTTGATGAAGGAATTCGGTTATTTAAGTGCTGCATATCAACTAGCAAATCTGTTGGTGGACTACATGATAAATTCAGGTAAGCACCATGCCCTTTTGAGTATCATGGCTTTTTTTTATATTTATATTGCAGAGTTCTTTAGGTTGCACACTGTTATGTGCAGAGATATAAGTGCTTATTGTGTTTTGTAAATGGTTATTTAAATTCCGGGGTTAAAGGTTTTTTTAGAGGTGTTGGAATATATGCGTCATGTGTAGATGGGTAATTGGATCCTGTAGGAAGAAATGAGATAATTGTTTATTCCAATGAACCCTAGACTCTCTTATATAGAGAAGGCCTATGGGTAAATTACATAAGACGGAAAAAAGAAATTAAACATAACAAAAGAGTACACAAAGTCTGGAAATATCTCTACACTCCCCCTCAAGATGGATCATATATGTCAATCATGCTCAGCTTGGAAGAACACTTCTAGAATGGCCTTCTGAGCAATGGTTTGGTAAAGATGTCTGCAGTCTGCTCTCCTGAACTGACATGGGAAGTAGAAATCAAGCTCTTTTGAATCATATCTCTAGTATAGTGGCAATCTACCTCAATATGCTTTGTCCTTTCATGAAATGCATGATTATTAGTAATGAATAGTGCTGCTTGATTGTCACATTATAGTTGCATGTGTAGAGGTACATCTATATGCAGATCTTCTAACACAACTCGAACCCACATCATCTCTGTACTTGCTTGTGCCATGGTCCTGTATTCAGATTCAACACTAGATCTAGCCACCACTGTTTGTTTCTTACTTTTCCAAGAAACCAAAGAACTGCCTACAAATACAACAAAACCTGAAGTAGACTTCCGATCCTTAGGGCATCCTGCATAATCTGCATCAGCACATGCAGAAATCGAGATATTTGTTTCTTTTCTGAATGGTAGTCCTGCACCTGGAGACGACTTCAGATATCTCAGTATTATGTATATGGCATCCATGTGTACCTGTCTGGGCTGTTCCATGAACTGACTTACCCGACTCACTGCAAAAGCGATGTCAGGTCTAGTGATAGTAATATAGAGAAGCTTTCCCACCATCTCTTTATATCTTCTCCTATCAACCTCATCTGTATCATCGTCATATAACTTCATGCTAAGATCCATGGGAGTAGTCAAGGGTCGGCAACCGATCATGTCTGTCTTAACAAGTATGTCTGTAATATACTTCCTCTTGGTCATCACAAGACCCTGCGCATTCCTAGCAAATTCAAACCCTAGAAAATATCGTAGGGTACCAAGATCCTTAGTAACAAATTGATGGCCTAGAAATTCTTTTGCCATCTTTATCCTCTGCATATCATCTCCCGTAATGAGTATATCATCAACATAAACCATGATAACAACAGTACCTCTGGGAGCCTTCTGAACAAACAAAGAATGATCTGCATTTGATCTTTTGAACCCTTACTTCTGAATTAGGTCAGAAAGCTTCTGAAACCACGTTCGCGGGCTTTGTTTAAGGCCATATATTGCTTTGTGAAGTCTACACACCATCTGACCCCCCCTCAATAGCAAACCTCGGAGGCTGTTGCATTTAGACTTCTTCCTGTAGATCCCCATACAAAAATGCATTTTAACGTCAAGCTGAAACAAGAGTCAATCGCGTACCGCAACAACTGAAAGAAGGACACACAGAGTGGAGTGACACGCAACTGGAGAAAATGTGTCCATATAATCCACGTCGTATGTTTGAGTAAACTCACATGCCACAAGCCTTGCTTTGTAACGATCAAGGCTTCCATCTGCATGATATTTGACAGTAAATACCCATTTACAACTGACAACAGAGGCTCCTGGAGGAGCAGAAATCAAGCTTCATGTACCCCGTGACCTCAAAGCAGCCATTTCCTCCTCCATGGAAGAACGCCAACAACTCTCCTTCAATGCGTTCTGATAATTCCGTGGTATTTCTACGGTAGATAAGGCCACAACAAACCACTGAAAATCTCCAGTGAGGTGATGGAAAGAAACATGTGAAGCAAGTGGATAGGAAACACATGTACGCTTCTGCTTCCGTAAGGCAATAGGTACATTCAAATCATCAACAATCGTACTCGCCGATATGCTATTCTCCTGCAGAGATCCCTGCATTTGCACATCGTTAGACCCATCGTTAATAATGTTACCTGGACAATCCTGGTGGTGGTGATGGTGGTGGTGGAACAACAATGACTGGTATGGGAATAGATGGACTTATAGGAGGAGGCGGCACATAAATGTCATCATCAATAGTGGAGGAAGTCAATCTGTCACCTGCATGGGAGAAATACATCACATACTCAAAGAATGTGACATCGACACTGACATAATATTTCTTGTTCAAAGGATCATAGCATTGGTAACCCTTCTGTGTATGAGAGTACCCAACAAATACACACTTGACAGCCCTTGGCTAGAGCTTGTCAAGTCCTGGAGAGAGCTAATGGACAAAAGCAACCGAGCCAAAGACACAAGGAGTAAGCGAGAATAATTCTTTGTCAGGGAAGACAACTGAATGACAAACTTTCTCACCTAAGACAGAGGATGGCATATGATTCACCAGATAACATGCCACAAGCACAATATCACCCCAATAGGAAATGGGTGCACAACTTTGAATATATAGAGTTCGAGTGATCAAGGAGAAAGAAAAAGTGAGAAAGCACGAGTAAGCACAGGTTGTTTGATGGATAACGCCATTTTCTGCACTGCCATTTTGTTGGGACGCATAAGCATAGGTTGTTTGATGGATAATGACTAGACAAGAAAAAGTGAGAAAGAGCACGAGTACGAAATTCCAAAGCATTATCCGTATGCACAATTTTCACAGTAGACGAAAAATATTCCGCACTTCATTTATAAGATTTTTGATCACATCCCCTGCTTCAGATTTATTCTTCAACAAAAACACTCAAGACAAACGAGAAAAATCATCAAACACAACTAGATAAAATCGGTGTCCCTGGTGATCAGGGACACGACTCGGACCCCAAATGTCAATATGAAATAATTCAAAAGGGGAGCTACTGCTCCGAGACTGACGACTAGGGAAAGTAGATCTGTGATGCTTTCCCAACTGACACGCTTCACACTGAAGGAAGACCCCGGTGAAATCTGGGGCAGGATATGACACATCTTCTGAATAGGGAGATGACAAAATCGTAGATGCCATGTGAATGGAGAGATTGGACCACTAGACTGAGACGAGACACCAGTATAGGGAGTTCGGACCAAATGATAGAGACCGTCCTGCTCACAACCACAACCAATCACCCTGCCCGTGAGAATGTCCTGAAAAACAAGAGACAATGGGTCAAAAATAGCTCGACAGTGCAAATCCTTCGTAATCTGACTGATAGATAATAAATTCATCGAAAAATCTGGAGCATGCAAGACATTCTGGAGATTCATAGAGGGTGCCAAACTGATCTCCCCCTGTCCAACAATAGGGAAATGTGTCCCATCTGCTATCACTACAGATCGCCCCTGTGGAACCTCCCTGTGGGATGTAAGCTTATCTTTGTCTCGACAAAGATGATGTGTCGCACTGGAGTCCATAATCTATTCTGGAACATCAGATCCATGACAGGAAGTTAGGGCATAGGTACTACCTGAGGTGCTAGCGGTGGCCGATGTCTTAGCAGAGGCTGAAGCAGCTACAATCCGAGAAGCCTCCCGGAGAGTCAGTAGAGGCAAGAGGCATGATATCTCGCAGCTTGGCAACAAAATCCTCAAATCGCTGGTCTGAAGTAGATGTCTGTGGAGATGCAATATGCTCGGCTACCCACACCGATGCCGGAAACCCATGCTTAGAACAACATGTCTCCTCTGTATGTCTTGGACGATGACAGAATGCGGCCACCTCAACCACGAGGTCCACAACCACGAAAAGAAGAAGAGGCCCCTCTGCCTCTGGAAGTTGCCATCATCGAAGGAGGCTGAGTAGTAGCAGAAGACGAGACTGTAATTTTGCTGATCCTGCGGTACACTTCCTCCATTGGAGGAATAGTAGCATCTGCAAGAATCTGCGAGCGAGTAACATCATATTCAAGGTCAAATACTGCTAGTAAGACCCCCACCATGGTAGCATTCCGAAACGTCTTCTGCTGCTCGGGAGTCGCCGTAAGGGGAATGATACTGTAGAGCTTCTCAAACATCCCTCGCAAGGATGTATACAATGAATGCAGAGGTCGACCATTCTACTTCACCGTAAATATGTCATGCTGGAGTTGAAGAATCTTGGTCTCATTTCGCATATGCGAGTATGTCGCTGCAAGGATGCCCCACATCACCTTAGCAATGGGCTGGTGGATTACATCATTAGCAATCTCCATCGATAGTGTGCCTGAAAGCCAAACTTTGGCATACAAATCATTAGTCTCCCATGATGCATAAACCCCAGTTTTCTCTGCCGGCTCATCTTCGGTAAGAATGTGCTTTTTACCATTTGACTTCATGAGACTCATGAACTACATAGCCCAGAGCTCGTAGTTCATCCCATCCATCTTGACAATGGACGCTGGACCTTTAAACACGCCTATGGAGGGCATGTCGACCTTGTTTTCTGACATGGTTGCCGGAGAAGAAGAACTAGGATTTGTAGACTAAGAATCAAATGTCTACATAAACATCCGAGGATTTGAGTGCATATATAGACTTATGCACTCAAATCCATAGGGGGGTGGTGGCGGCGAAAAGGTGGTAGGAGGGAGGGGGGTCAGTGGCGAGAAGATGGAGGGAGGGAGGGGGGGGGGCGGTAGTGGAGAGAGGAGGGTGGTGAGGTGGGACAACATCGGCAGTGGAGAGAGGAGAGAGGTGGTGGGGCTGGCGGCAGGAGGGAAGGGGACGGCGACGAGAGGTGGAGAGAAGGTAGGGGGCGCTAGGGTTTGGGTGGTGGTTCTGATACCATGTTGGAAGAAATGAGATAATTGTTTTTTCCAAAGAACCCTAGGCTCTCTTATATAGAGAAGGCCTATGGGTAAATTACATAAGACAAAAAAAAGAAATTAAACATAACGGAATAGTACACAAAGTCTGGAAATATCTCTACAGATCCCTTTAGGGTCCAGTTACCACATCCTGTGGTTTAGTTCCTCATCTACTATTTCTGGGAGTTGGAGACTGACGAACCTTAAATCACGCTATGTTAAATGTGTCGATTTGTTATAGTCGGGCAATCGCGATCAATAAAAAATAACCACACTAATATAAAATCAATCAATCAAATCAAGTGCGGTTTTGTATTTATTTAACCTAGGCAAGCCCCAAGGTCGACTCAAGGAGGCAAAAGAACAACTTAAGGATCAAATTGGATCAACTAATGCACGGTTATCAGAGAGGATTTTTTTGATATTTTGCATGCAATATGAATGAAAATGCGAAATGCGAATGAACTTTGTTCTTAAGGAAAAGATGCAATTTAGCACAATTAAATTTTACTTCAAAATCAAATAAAATTACGTAAATGGTATTTTTCCGGTGAACCTAGTTCAATGATATGCATGAAACATTTTTTTGTGGATTTTTAGGGTTAAAATGCAACAATGAAAAGTGAATAATTTTTATGGAGTTTTATACAATTTTTCGTACAAACAATATGCAAAAATTACGAAATTTGGTCAGAAACTCAAAAATGAAGAAATGCACCTACAATATTTTTTTAAAATTTTTAGCAATATTTTATTTTTTTATGATTTTTTAATGAAACAGAGTGATTTGTAGCAATTAATTCCTAATAAATCCAAATTCACGCGAAACCAAAATTATCTCAAAAAGGTCTTTTCATGTGCAATACATGAAACTTGAGTTTTGAAAAAAATGTGCAGACCAAATTAAAAATCAATTACAAAATTCACTCAACTAATTATTCCAGGAAGAAGACACCTCCAATTTCAATGAAATTTGGATACAATTAAAGCGCAATTAAACACAACAACTCTGATTTTTTAGAATTTTTAGAGCAAGGAGTAAACGCGCACGAATTTTAGAGCATAAATGGACAAAACATCATCGAATTTCAAACTTTGATTTTTAGTAAATCATCCAATGTGCACAAAATTAGAAACCCACTACACTTTTATAGAGAATTAGTTGATGCACAACAAGCTATTCTTGGTTCAATGAAATGATAAAAATTAAAGGTCCAGAACAATACTCCAACAAGGTTCTCTTTGCAATGTAAAATAACAAGTTCAACCAACAAAGGTTATATCTAAGGACATTCTTTTAATAATTTATACCTTCAAGGTTGGAGGTGCAATTTTTCCAAAAGAATTTGCAGTATCTTCTTTCCCACGCAGGTCTTGGGTTCCAATTTTAGAACCCACCCCCTACGAGATGCGACGACCAGGGGCGAGGCACAACGACCGTTGGAGGAGGCTGGGATGCGTGGCCATGCGCAGGGGCGGCGACGCGGCATGTCGAGTGCGGTGGAGCAGCAGGGGTGCCGCCGCGTGTTGGAGATGGAGCTGCGGGGGCGCGACGACGTTGGATGGTGATGGCATGGATACAGGCGGGGGCTGGAGGATGAGGTGGGCTATTGCTCCTCGCCGCTCTTGGTGGAGCGCTTGGTGGAGCATCACGTATGATCGACTGGTGGGCGGAGCGGTTGGCAACCTCAGGCAGGGGCGTGAGATTCTGGAGGCACACGACTAGGGCGGCGGAGAGCATCGGCCAGGGGCGCGGGGGCGCACGGGCCGACAATGCTGGAGTGCAGCGAGGGTTCTGGAGCAGGCACGACCGCAAGAGGTGGGTGATGTGCGAGGCGGGCGATGGACGACAGATGCGTGACGCAGCTGCTGCGCATGTGTTTTTTTAAATTTTTTTGAAACATGAAATCAAAATGTGGATGAAATTGTGGTGTGATATGGAATATTGATGGTGATGGTGATGATTATGGATGTAGAACAATAAGAAAAAATTGAGTGTTAGAAAAGAACAAAATGAATGGAAAGAAGAGGTATACTTACCTGTGGTGGTTTCGTTGGAAGGTGGGGCTGCGATGTGTGGCTCCTGTCGCGGCCTCAATCAGCTTGGCGAAAAGTTGAGAAGCTGGGCTGCGACCTGAAGAGATGCACATCGACACGAGGATGAGCCCTCGTGGATCTTGCCTTTGAGACCATTGTTGCTTGACCGGAGGATGCTAAAGCTGTCACCGACAACACTCGGGGGCTAGTGGTCTCTCTCTCAATTGAGGAAATGGCGGATAAGGGAAAATGAAGGAGAAGGGAATAAAAAGGAGGAAGTTAGAAATGAAGTGGGGCATAGGTTGGAGGAGTGTTGGAAGATGAGGGAAGAATGGGAATTGGTGGAAGAAAAGAGGAAAAAAATGAAAATATTCAAAAATAAAAAGTAGGCTACTTAAAATAATAAAATAAAAAAGGAAATGGAATATTTACAAAAATATCAGTACAATATGTATAAAACACAATATGTACAAAACACAATTTTACGTATTTTCTATTTTTTTTGTATTTTTAATTAAAAGATATTTACAAAATAAAAAATAAAATAAAATAGTAGAAATAAAGTAAAATACAATATGTTTTTGGATTTTTGATAAATAAGAAAAAGCAGAAGAAAATGGAAGAAAAGAGCAATATTTACACTATATACTGAGTCACATTGCGTTATTTCTAACGACAAAATATTTTACTTTTACTTTATAACTATTTATTTTATTAAAATATAAAATAAAAAAATTAATAGAAAAAGAAATAAATAAAAACAAGTTAATTTTGTACATAAAATGTTAATATCAAGTTAGTACATAAATATACAGTATACAATAGGGACACAAAACCCAAATTTCACGTACGCTTTGATTTTTTTGAATCTGGTCTTTTTTGGAAGGTAATTGAACATGCACATTAATTTAAAAGTGAGTAGGGATCCATTGGTGACTGTATGAGAGAGATATTCACATTTAAATGTTTCTAGTCTCAAAGTAGGATTTGGGTTTTATTGGTCAATTTTACAAGTTAGTATTTTTTTGATATTTTTCATTTATTAGCGCTAGTATTATATACACTATAAAGTTGATTTTATTCAATTCCGAGTTAGTGAAAAATAAATACAAATATAGGAAAATGCGGTATGATACATGTGATATTTACAAGGGGTCTTGGCTTCTTATTTAATGTAAATATGCATGCTAAAATGTAGGTATTAATTCTAAATGCATGAATGAAATAATGTAAAAGAAATGATGAATTGTAGCTAATTACTCAGGAACAAAGCTCTATTTCAATTTTTAGAGTGATGAATCACATATTCATCAACCCCCTATACTTAAAACTTGCTCATCCCGAGCAATTAAAATGAAATGGAAAAAGTGAAATGATTTTGGGTTCCATACCAAGGTCATGAACATAAGGTGAAGATTGAGCTCGACTCGACCTTTGGATTATTTGTGTGGCGGAACCTTATTGGGAATAAGATTTGAGATCTAACAACCTTTAAGTTTCACAAGTTTTTATTCAGATCGCCTCAACGGTTATGTCAGAAGAACAAGTCCTCATACGCAAATTCTGATGACTATGAATCTTGTACCGTGTAAGTGGAGTATTGCTCTCCACATCAGAAATGGCAAAGAAACTACCTCCTCTAACAAGGCAACCTTAATCCCCGGTCTAGCAACTCTTTCCTCGAGGAGCGAGGTATTCCCTTCTAAGTTCAAGTGCAACTAGCTTAAGAAGAGGAGGGTAGAGAAGAGAATGGATTGTGACCAATGTAGCCACATATCCTTGTAGCTTGACCAGTGTAACCAAGTCTCCAGCTGCAAGCTTCCTTGGTATGAGACTTTGAAGCATATGACTTGCTTATTCATATTTTTCTTCGACGGGAATCTTTATTTACTTTTTGCTCGTCTAACTTTTTTTGGAGATTTTTTTGAATATGTGCCGCATGTACATAAGGAGAGTTTCTTCTTGAGCCAGTAGACTATACCTCTTTTGAAGTTTTATTGTGACTACATAAGGAGAGTTTACCTCCTCCACCCACGTACCCACCATCACCTCCACCACCACCTCCACCGCCATCACCTCCACCAGCATTACCTCCTCCCATTGTTTTGGTTCCTCTTCCATATCACTACAGTCGACGGCCAACCCCTGCTCATGGTTAATCATCCCCCATGCCCCATATTTGTTCTAACAAAATTACTTCTAATGATGGGTCTGATGATGTTTCTTAACATGGATTATTTCAGGAAGAGGATGATAAGGCAAGCGGCACAAATGATGCAGAACTTGATTTGCCTATTGCTCTGAGAAAGCAGAAATATTCATGTGCTTCATATCCGATTGCTTCTCATGTCACTTTTGAGCGTTTGACGGGTGACTTCAGGAGTTTGCAGTTGCTTTGTCCATTGTGGCTATACCACATACATACCAGGAGGCATTAGCTGACAGTAGATGGTGTTTGGCTATGGAGGAAGAGACGACAGCTCTTTCGTCGAGAGGTACTTGGAGCCTTGTTCCATCTCCTACTGGGGCATCTATAGTAAGTTGCAAGTGGGTATTTACAGGAAAGCAAAATGCAGATGGTTGCATTGATAGGTACAAGGCTTGAGTGGTTGCTCGCAAGTTTGCTCAGACATACATGGTGGATTATCTTGACACATTTTCTCCAGTTGCTCGTCATTCTACCTTACAGATTCTTTTATCTGTTGCCGTGATTCGAGATTGGCCTCTGTTTCAATTGGATGTCAAGAATGCCTTTTTGTATGGTGATCTTCAGGAAGAAGTCGACATGCAGCAACCTCCAGAGTTTGCTGCTGAGGGGGAGTGTTCACAGGTGTGTAGACTTCATAAGGCAATCTATGGCCTTAAGCAGAGCTCGAGAGGTTGGCTCCAGAAGCTCTCAGATTTGTTTGAGAAGCAATGGTTCAAACGATCGAATGCAGATCATTCTCTTTTCCTATAGAGGACCTCCAGAGGTACGACTGTTATTATGGTGTATGTTGATGATATACTTATTACAGGAGATGATATGCAGGGAATGAAAAGAGCAAAAGAATTTCTGGGCCCTGAAATTGTTACCAAGGATCTAGGAGCGCTTAGATAGTTTCTGAGATTAGAGTTTGCCAGAAATCAATAAGGACATGTGATGACTCAGAGAAAATATGTCACTGATTTTCTAAGTGATAAGGGTATGCTTGGATGTCGACCTGCTTCTACACTCATGGATCCGAGCATGAAGCTGTGTGATGATGATACCATTGAGGTTGATAGGAGAAGGTACATGGAATTGGTGAGAAAATTTCTTTATATTACTATTACCAGACCTGGTATTTCATTTGCAGTCAGTAGAATGAGCCAGTTCATAGAACAACCTCGTCAGGTACATATGGATGTTATACAAATGATACTAAGGTATCTTAAATCATCTTCAGGTGCATGGATGTTGTTTAAAAAGGGTGGCACTATTACTATCTCAGCATGTGCAGACGCAGACCACACAGGGTTCCTAAAGGACAGGACGTCTACATCAGGATTCATTTTATTTGTCGGAGAGTCACCTGTCTCATGGAAGAGTAAGAAGCAAACCATTGTTGCTAGATCCAATGCTGAATCTGAGTATAGAGCTATGGCCCAAGTATGTACATAGGTGATGTGGGTCCAAGCAGTCCTGACAGATCTATATATAGATGTTCCTCTTCCCATGTAGCTGAAATGCGACAATCAGGCTGCATTATTCATTGCTAATAATCCTGCATTTCACGAGAGGACAAAGCACATTGGAGTTGATTGCCATTATATACGTGATATGATCTAGAAAAGCCTCATTTCTACATCCAATGTCAGCTCAGGAGATTAGACGACAGACATTTTCACTAAAGCCTTACTTAGGGGGTCCTTCCAGAAGTGCTTATCCAAGCTGAGCATGATAGATATCTATGCTCCATCTTGAGGGAGAGTGTAGAGATATATTTCATGTTTGTGTATCGTTTATCTATTTTTCATTTCTCTTTGTCTACTTTATAACTCAGCCATGGCCGATCCCAAGCTCGGGTAAATGAGGAGGGTTGCGCGTTAGGTAGCCGACAGCCAGTGCAGGAGAGATAAATTCGTAAATAGTGTTCTTAATTTCTTCTAAGAACACTATTTATGAATTTATCTCGAAACCGTTCGGATCTTTTCAACATGGATTTAAGCAAACATACATATTTCGTTGGGGCGTTCCCTACTTGCGACGCGTTGCATCGCCCGAATGCAATGAAAAATTGGCAAGGGCCACTACATCGCAGCCTGGATGTAGTTCAAAATTTGCAAGGGTTCTCGCATGAGGAACGCATGCGGGTAAATAAGCTAGTTCCGCTGCATCACCGCCCGGATGCAGTCCAAAATTTGCAAGGGTTCTCGCATGATGGACGCATGCGAGTAAAGAAGTTAGTCTAAAAGAGATTGCAAAGGAAGTTACGGATTGGTAGTTGGAATATCGGTACTTTAACTGGAAAATTGATGGAGATAGTGGATACAATGGAAAGAAGGAAGATTCATATATTATGTCTTCAAGAGACTAAATGGGTTGGAGAGAAAGCAAGGGAGATCGAGAAGACATGCTTTAAACTTTGGTATTCAGGTAAAGATAATGACAGAAACGGTGTTGGAGTGGTTGTTCATAAAGATTTGAAGGATTGTGTAGTTGAGGTGCAAAGATTCGGGGATCGGATTATTTTGATAAAGTTGGTGCTTGAAGAAGAAATTCTGAATATCATCTTAGTTTATGCACCGTAAATTGGTTTAGATGAAAGGACTAAACAAGCTTTTTGGGAGGATCTGGATAAGATTTTACAAGGAATCCCACAAAGAGAGATGGTTTGCATAGGTGGAGATCTTAATAGACATGTGGGAAAAGATGTTTCAGGGTATGCAAGTGTGCATGGAGGACATGGTTTTGGGGATAGAAACGAAGAGGGAAAAGTCATTCTGAATTTTGCCCGAGTTGAAGGTCAGGGCAAGAGTGCGAATAGCATTCCCGCTTCCCGCTTATATATCTAGTTGCGCCGAAGAACATCCTTATAAAAGAATGAATGGGGAGCTGGCAGATTCTCTTCCCCTGGTAGCTGACTGAGCACGGAGCAGGCAAGCTGAGCATCGGACTGCGCTAAGCATATGGGATCTGAAGTCTATTCTCAGAGTAACTGCATATGATCTTTTCATAGCAAACACTCTTTTCAAGAAGAGGGAGGAGCATTTAATTACTTATAAGAGTGGCTCAACTAGAACACAGATAGATTACTTTGCGTTGACGAGAAGAGATCGATTGTGTTGCAAAGATTGCAAAGTCATCCCTGGAGAGAGTTTGACAACCCAACATCGCTTGTTAGTCTTGGATTTACAAACAAAAGGGCTGGTAAAGAAAAGTAAGGTTCCTAAGATCACTAGAACTAGGTGGTGGAATCTTTCGCTGAAGCAATCAAGCTTCAGGGAGAAGGTTTTAGAAGACTTATCTTGGGATTGTAGCGGTAGTGCAAACGAGATGTGGGAGGCAGTAGCATCTTGTATCCGAAAGGTAGCCAAAGAGATGCTAGGCGAGTCAAAAGGAGGAGCTCTGGGTCAAAAGGAGGCTTGGTGGTGGAGTGAAGGGGTACAAGAGAAGCTAAAAATTAAAAGAGCTTGCTTTAAAGCTATATCTAAGGATAGAGCAGAGGAAATTGTCACAGACTATAAAATAGCGAAGAAGGAAGCAAAGAAGGCTGTAAGCGAAGCTAAGTCAAAAGCTTATGAGGTTTTGTATAAAAATCTCGACTCTAAGGAGGGCCAGAAGGATATATTCAGGTTGGCCAAAGCAAGAGAAAGAAAGACCAAAGACCTCTCTCAAGTGAGATGTATTAAGGACGAGGAAGATCACGTGCTTGTTACTCAGAAGGATATAGAGACTAGATGGGAGCAATAATTCCATAAACTTTTCATTGGAGAAGGAAATAGAGAGATCACTTTGGGTGATCTAGCTAGTAGTGAAAGTTACTTGAATCGTGTATGCTATAGACGAATACAAAGAAAAGAAGTAGAGGGGGCTTTGAAGGTTATGAGACCTGGGAAAGGTGTTGGACCGGATGACATCCCTGTAGAAGTATGGAAAGTTTTAGGTGAACGTGGTTTGACTTGGCTTACGAATCTATTCAATATTATTTGGCGAAGCAAGAAAATGCCTGAAGATTGGAGGAGTATCGTGATGCCTCTTTATAAGAACAAAGGAGACATTCAAAATTGTTCAAATTACAGAGGTATCAAGCTGATGAGTCACACTATGAAAATTTGGGAACGTGTGATCGAAAGAAGGTTGAGGCAAGTTTCCCAAGTAAAAGAAAACCAATTCGGATTCATGCCAGGTCGCTCAACTATTGAAGCCATCCATTTGCTGAGGAGAACAATGGAGATTTATAGAGCTAAAAGGAAGAATCTCCATATGATCTTTATTAATTTGGAGAAGGCTTATGATTCCGTCCCACGAGAGATACTGTGGAGAGTTTTGGAGAAGAGACAAGTACCTGTCCTATACATTAATCTCATAAAGGATATGTATGATAGGGCTTTATCTTGTGTAAGGACCCCGACGGGGAAGACTGACTATTTTGATATCAACATTGGTTTACATCAAGGTTCAGCTTTGAGTCCATTTCTTTTTACTTTGATTATGGACGAGTTGACAAGTCACATTCAAGATGAGTTACCTTGGTGTATGTTATTTGCTGATGATATTGTGTTGATTGACGACACTAGAGATGGAGTAAATGAGAAGCTTGAGGTTTGGAGACATACATTGGAGACTAAAGGTTTTCGTATAAGTAGGGCTAAGACGGAATATATGGAATGCACCTTTGATGGAAGCAATGGTGAAGGAATCGAGGTGAAGATTGGTGACGATAACATTCAAAAGAGAGATTCTTTTAGATATCTGGGATCTATTTTGCAACATGATGGGGAAATTGATGGAGATATTACTAATAGAATAAATGCAGGCTGGCGAAAGTGGAGAGGAGCCTCCGTTGTTCTTTGTGATAAGAAAATTCCTTTAAAAATTAAAGGAAAGTTTTACAAAGCAGCCGTGAGACCTGCTATGCTTTATGGTTCTGAATTGGCCTGTGAACCATAGACATGTGCAGAGAATGGCTGTAGCAGAAATGAAAATGCTAAGATGGATGTGTGGACATACACGTAAAGATCGGATTCGGAATGATGCGATCAGAAAGAAAGTTGGTGTAGCTCCGATCGAGGATAAGATGCGAGAAAACCGCTTAAGATGGTTTGGTCATTTGCAAAGAAGGTCAACTGATGCACTGGTTAGGAGATGCGAGTATTGGGATGTTGAGCCAGCTAAGAGAGGGCGAGGACGACCCAAGAAGTGTTGGAAAGAGACTATACGAAGGGATCTTAGTTTTTTGGATATAAGTCCGAGATTGACCCAAGATAGATCTGAATGGAGGCGAAGAATCCATGTAGCCGACCCTACTTAATTGTGGGAAAAGGCTTTGTTGTTGTTGTGTCTTTGTCTACTTTATGTAATTTGCCCATAGGTCTCTACCTATATCCAAGGGCTCAAGGAATGATTATCTCTCTTTATTTTTCCAACAAGGTTAAAGATGGAACTTGCAAGGGATGGCCAAGACAAAGAGGATTACACAGACCCTATCGTTCTTGCATACATTTTCAAAATGCACGATGGATGCTGATGAAGATGTTCTCCAGAGGTGGATGGATTCTAATTGTAGTCCAATACTCGATCAACCGGGAGGAAGAACAAACCAAAATATAAGGAAGCAAATGGGAGCAAATGTCAGTGACCATATGGCTAGACCGGGAGGATTACGGACCCTTTTAGAGGGTTATAGGCTGAGATTGATGCAGTTGTTGATGACATTCTCCCCACTTGTTCCAAATCCAAATCCAAATCCAAATCCAAATCAAAGATTGACAGTGGAGATGATGATGCTGTTGGCGGTTGTGATGGATCTGGTGAGGGGGGGAATATATTCAGAGGGGTCTACAAGCAGTGGTCGTGGACCATATGATACAGGATTCGAGTAAGGGTTCCACATAGTGCGTGAATATATGGAGTGACAAAGGAACACACATGGTTAGTTTGTTCCAAGTTCGGGTTCGAGACCAATGGATTGCGAAGCATATGGAAGTGACCATCATCCTATCGACAACTACATGGATGATTTGATATCATCTGTAGGTTCCTTGAGTTGAATGGACATTGACAACCCATATCGTGGAGCAATACCATGTCCCCTGGGCAGATATGGATCATCACACGATGAGAGATCATTTGACATCTTCCCATAATGCTTTCGTGCTCCTCCTCCTAGAGCTCTTCCTCGTCATGCACATACACCTCCATCATATGGTTACAACGGGTATGGATATAATAACTACAACGGTGAAAACTACCAAGGTAGCCAACTCGAGCAGAGCAAGGGCAGTTATTTTAGTTGTGACAGTTATGGTTTTTTCTCCGACACGGCTGCGCCTCCTCTTCCATAGAGATTGTCTCCTATTCCGTCACTGTCATCCCAAGGATCTCAAGCTAGCACTTCGCAGCCTCATCGTGTCCCTCATGATATCGGATCTAGTGTTGCTTATCCTTGTTCGGGGATACTCATATGCATTAATGACCATCAATATAAGTAGTATGTGACGGATTACGAGGTCATGCACTCGTACATGACATGGGAGAACTACCGCGAGTTCATTGAGGCCGTGATGCGCTATGAGAGACAACAAGGAGGGGGGGCGCAACCAACGCATTAAGGTTCCGCTGCTAAGCGCAGGAGGGCAAAAGTGGGAAGGATCAACGCGTTTCGGGGGAAGTGCTTGAGGTGTGGGGGTTGGGGTCACCGTGCGGCTGAATGTCGTGACCCGTCAGGTGCTTCGCTTGTGGGAGGAACGAACATCGAAGCTTTGGGTGTACGCGGGACCAAATTGGCGAAAATCCTAAGAGTGGAGGTGCTGGGAGTACTGCGAGTGGTGTTGTGAGTCGGACGACGAAGGGAAGGTGTCTCGTTGGGGTGTGCATGAGAGATAGGAGGTGTTTGGTAGACACGATGGAGGACATTGATTTTGCTGTTGGTGGCGACTTTGGAGGGGACGTTATCAAGCTCGAAGGTTGCGTGGTCTGCACATGGGATCTTATTGAGGATGAATCACATAAACTACTTGAGTTCTCTCACCGAGCGGTGGGTTGGATCCACTGGAGAACACATTTGGCGCAAGATGGGATGTTGGATGTTCAACAAGATGCGAGGAGGATTTCGATCAGAGGCCTTCCTCTGCTCGGGAGGAGTCGGGAGGCAGTTTGCGCGATGCTTGATCCGTGCTTTGGGTGAAAAATGTCATTTTCGATGGGCTTCGGTGAGGTCAACCACCTGTGGTGGTGGCTGTTGAAGTATGTCTTTGGAGGCCTTGAAGGGAGTTTGGAGGTGTTTAGTCCCACATCGTGTGATGGTGGGAGTTTGGTGCCTTGGTAGGGCTATATAAAGAGCCCAATACCCCACGTACCTATTGAGAAACATAATAGAAAATCAACCCTTTGAGGCGGTTCTCCTGTGGTTTCATATCGCTCTTTAGGAAGTAGGATTCCACGTAAAATCAAAGTGTTCATTTATGCTTTGTTCTTGCTTTAATCCACTTCCACATTTCATATTTCAACATGGTATTAGAGCAAGTCGATTCGAGGGATTATTGTTAAAGATTTATTTTCTGTGTTTATATCAGAGCGATTTGATTCTAGGGTTTTGTTCGTGAAGATCATTCTGTTTATGTTTGAGTTCTGAAGAACGTCATTTTTTGAAGATCAAGAAAAATTTTCTGCAGTTTATCCAAGGGTGTATTCAACCCTAACTTTGGGTATCGCACTGGCCTCGGTCATGAAGAAGTTTCTCCATGAAAAAACATCACATGCGCAACAAAAGCGATTCGGTTTCTAGGGATATTCAATTTTTGGTTTTCAAGGCTCCTGATGGAATCATCATGATGGAGGACCTCGTGCATCATTTCCAGATCGCTTGGAAACCCTAATCTCTGTGTATGTAGACTCTGCAGGTATCCGTACAACCATCAACGACACCACACAACTCCAATACAATTGTCAACACCATCTGTGATCAGATCCCTACTCGAGGCGACACGTGCTGTAACATCATCTCCATGCGCATCATCTCCAAGCTATGATTGGATCTCATGAGGATCGAGAAACCGTCCACCATCGCCTCTCCAAGATCCTCGAGCTCTTTCGACCGCGTGGACCTCCCAGCCTTCATGGCTCCTCTTCCCAGGAGGCGACGCCTCCTCTCCCAGTCCATCCATGCGCTGGCGGCACCTCCTTTACCTGGAGGGCTTCATCACCTCGATCCTCCGTGAGGATCCCTCCTCGTACTGTTGTAGGAGCATCCCCGGGTAGAGATCACACTCTCCTTGTACCGCACCTGTCCATCCCCAGCGATGGCGGCGATCACAAAGAAAAACCAAAACCTATCGGGAGGTGATAGAATGGGTTCTTAGTAGGGAGCCCTAAATAGAAGAGGTCTTAAGCCCTCTCGGGCTCTTTCTATTTTTGGGCCACTTTGGGCCGCACAAAAAAGAGGGAATATGTTTTTGGGCTCAACATTAAAAAAACTGCAGATTGAGGCCTACTTTGGGCTGTGAATTCTATAATGAAAAAATTGAATTCGAAAAAGAAGGGAAGGACTGCTACTGTATGGGCCCAAGTGGGCTGGAAGTTTTGAAAAAAATGATGAATGTGAAAAAAAGAGAAAGCCATCCAATAAAAAAATGAACGGCTTTGGAAAAAGGGGGCTACGTACTAGGAAAAACCGTACGTATAAAAAGAAAAGAATAACCGAGAAAAAAAGAGGAACGACTAAGCAAAAAAGAGAGATTGATTTGTGCAAAAAAAGGAGCATAAAAAAAGAGGGAAGAAAAGTTGAAGTTTTTTATTTGACCCCTTCATTTGTTCTCCCAACTTGGTCGCATATCATTCCATTTCCGACAACTATGGGAGAAAGGGGGAGCGTTGGGTAGCGACATCTAGCGACCCACCTGGAAGAATGCAACAACCGCCTAAAGAGGTACACTTCCTCCATAGGTGGTATGGTAGCGTCTGTGAGAAGTTGAGAGTAGGCTAAGTTGTATTCCGGGTTAAGGGCAACCAGAAACACCCCGATCATGACAGAATCTCTATAGGCCTTATGCTGCTCTGGTGAGGTCGTCAGAGGTATGTAGCTTTGGAGTCGCTCAAACATACCCCTCAGAGATGTGTATAGAGCGTGAAGATGACGTTCGCCCTGTTTGGTCGTGAAGATATCATGTTGGAGTTGCAATATCTTCGACTCAGTCTTCGCTTGGATATACTTGCGAGTATGTCCCACATCGCCTTTGTGGGTTGACTCAACATATCATTGGCTATCTCAACAGAGATAGTACAAGATTGCCATACCTTAGCATACACATCATCTGCCTCCCATGAGACATTGGTCCCAGTCTTGTCCACCAGCTTATCCTGCGTCAGAATGTGCTTCTTACCATGGCTATGCTGTAGATTCATGAATTGCATTGCCCATAACCTATAGTTTGTTTCGTCCATCTTGACAATAAATGCTGGACCCTTGAAGGCACCTGTAGTCTGTAGATGGCATATCAACTCCGCCTTCTGACATCGTGGACAGATAACCGGGACCTTGGATATATCGTGAAGCATCTACACACACATATAAAGGGGTGGTTGTCGGCGTAGACTCATACCACAACCACTCCTAGACAAGATGAGGGGAAACTTGATCTGATTTCAGTCTGAAAAGGGTAAAATCAAATCAAAAACTCCGAAATCAGACCCAGAACTGCGAACTCAGGGTTATAGGAGGGCCACCGAGCATCGCCAGATGACGCTCAATGCTATAGGGCCTCTGGGTGCCACCTATGGGTCCAATGGACTGCTATCACAACAACAGGAATGTGGCTGCATTGCCGTTAGGGCAACATGAGCACCCTAGGTACCGCTACCTCTCGGGTTGCATTGCTGTTGGCAACGACTATTGGCAAGGCTTGGAGGTTGCCATGCGACAATGGAAGCGCATCCGTGTTAGGGCATGTGGATTAGAGGTAAGATTGGGAAGCGTGGCTCAAGGCTCCGGTCTAGGACCGCCGCTTTGATATGATGTTTAGGAAAATTCTTCGTTGTTTACTCATAGAGACCGAGGGTCCTCTTATATATACGAGAGAAACCCTAATGGGTAAATTACATAATAAGAACAAGGAAATAAACAAGTTGTAAAAGAGTTACATAACATAAACACTCTCAACACCTTGCAACACTCTGTGGTCTGGGTGGAGACCTAGGATGCCTTGAAGGAAGTCCGAGATGGCTGAGCAGATCGCTAAAAGGACTTAGATGGTTGGGTGGAGCCCTAGAATGGGCGTAGCAGCCTCCGAGAGGGGCTGCAGTGGCTGACGACGCACCTAGAAGGGTGCAGCAGCCACCTGCGGCAGCTGGCGACCCACCTGGACGAGTGCAATAACTGCCTTAAGAGGTACACTTCCTCCATAGGTGGTATGGCAGCGTATGTGAAAAGTTGAGAGCGGGCTGAGTCGTATTCCGGATTAAGGGAAGCCAGAAACACCCCAGTCACGACAAAATCTCTATAGACCTTATGTTGATCTGGTGAGGCCATCAGAGGTTTGTAGCTATGGAATCGCTCAAACATACCCCTCAGAGATGTGTACAGGACATGAAGAGGACGATCACCCTGTTTGATCGTGAAGATATCATGCTGGAGTTGCAATATCTTCGGCTCATTCTTCGTTGGAGAGTATGTACTTGCGAGGATGTCCCACGTCACCTTTGTTGTGGGTTGACTACATATCATTGGCTATCTCGACAAAGATAATACAAGATAGCCATACCTTAGCATACACATCATCTGCCTCCCATGAGACATTGGTCCCAATTTTGTCCACTGTCTGTTCTTCGTTAGAATGTGCTTCTTACCATGGCTATGTAGTAGATTCATGAACTGCATTGCCCACAACTCGTAGTTTGTTCCGTCCATCTTGACAATAGGTGCTGGACCCTTGAAGGCACCCATAGTAGTAGATGGCACATCAACTCTGCTTTCTGACATCGTGGACAGATAACCAGGACCTTAGACAGATCATGAAGCATCTGCACATGCATATAAAGGGTGCTTGTGGACGCAAACTCATACCACAACCACCCCTAGACAAGATGAGGTGTAACTTGATCTGATTTCGGTTTGAAAAAGTGTAAAATCAAATCAAAAGCTCCGAAATCAAACCCATAACTATGAACTTAGGCTCGCAGGAAGGCCACCGAGCATCGTTGGATGATTCTCAACGCTATAGGGCCTCTGGGCGACACCTATGGATCCAATGGACTGCTTTCAAAACAATAGGAGTGTGGCTGCACTACCGTTAGGGCAACAGGAGCACCATGGGTGCCGCCTCTAGGGCTGTGTTGTTGCTGGCAGCGGCTGGCTGCAGGGCTTGGAGGTTGCTGCACGACAACATAAGCGCATCCGTGTTTGGATGCGAGGCTTGGAGGTAGGATTAGGAGGCATGTCTCAGGACTCTAGTATAGGACCGCCGCTTTGATACCATGTTGAGGAAAATTCTTCGTTGTTTACTCATAGAGACCAAGGTTCTTCGTTGTTTATTCATAGAGACCAATATTCTCTTATATGTAAGAGAGAAATCCTAATGGGTAAATTACATAATAAGAACAATGAAATAAATAAGTTGTAAAAGAGTCACATAACATAAACACTCAACACCTTGCAGAACTGGAAGGTTTGGGCGAAGCCCTAAGATACCTTGACAGTTGGGCGGAGCCCTAAAAGTACTTAGATGGTTGGGCGGAGCCCTAGAATGGGCGTAGCAACCGCCTGGAGGGGCTGTGGTGGCTGGCGACGCATTTGGAAGGTGCAACAACCTCCTGCGACAACTGACGATCCACGTGGAAGAGTGTAACAATCGTTTAAAGAGACTGCGGTGGCTGGTGGCACTCCTGGAAGGGCGCAACAACCATTAGATGCGGATGGGAGGGCCTCGCGTGGGGCCCTAGGTGAGGAAGGAGGGTCCGCGCATGCCCTCGAAGGTGAGGAGAGGCTCAGAGGTGTCGGCGGGATGTTTTTAGGTCAGAACCCTTGTCTAGGACCGTTGCTTTGATACCATATGGAGAAAAGATTGAATCGTTCTATTTATTCCTTTGGTATAGGGTCTCTTATACAGAGAGAAACCCTAGAGAGCAAAAAAAGTGAAAGTACATAAAAGACCCCGTGTGGTTACATGACTCAAATAAAATAGAAAACACAATAACTCTTACAATGAGATTGACTAAAATGCAACAAACATATTTATAATTTTTATTGAGTTTGGGGCGGGTTCGGGTTCGGATATCTGCAAGGCAATCCCAAATCCATAACCATACCTGCATGGTTAGTAAATTTAAAACTCAAACCTGTCCAAAAGTAAACGGGACGGGTTTCGGGTCCTTAAATGGGACGGCTTCGGATCGGTTACCCAATGGGTATCTACCCAGATTGGCATCCCTATATATTCAAAGCCCAATACACCTTTTTATTCATTAAGAGATTATAATATGAGATCTGGCCACTTGAAGCATTCTCCCGTGGTTTCATCTCGTTCTTCACGGAGTAGTATTCCACATAATTCTGAGCATTCTTCATTGTTCTTATTATTTTGGTTATCAATTCTACTTCCGCGTTATTTATTTCAAGATGGTATCAATTAAATTATAGGGTTTTGTTCTTGAATATTATTTTGTTCATGTTTTAGATTTGTTCAATCAAATTCTAAAAATCGTCATTGTTTGAGCTTGAGAATTTTTTTCCATAGTTTGTTCTAGGGTTTATGGAGCCTTGATTCTGCGATATTGTAATCTCATGCACGAGCGGCCCCAGATCTCCAGTTCGCAGATCACCCACGCACTCCTGAAATGGCCTTATACAAGAACAAATGTCCCAGAACCCTAGATTGTTCACACCTCTAAGTAGTTCGAAAAAGTAGAGGCCATACTACATGCACTCTTCCATGCCCTCTTTCTCCATACTTTTGTGGTTATATTGGCGTGCAAGGCGCACCTTTTGTGAAGTCCAGTGCACCTCCTGTGTGCATCTCCATCCAGCCCTGATTTTTGAAGAATCCATCGATCCAACCTCCAGCGGCATCAACTCCACCCTTCTATGAGCATAGTCCTCTACACTGGGTCACGCCCCAACCCTTCTAGCTCCTTGCTCGGCGATCCATAGCAGCCTCGGTCCTGTTACTACTCGCGGATGGCCCTCGACTTCTACATGAACAAAAAGGTGCTGCAAAAGGTTGCCATCATGCCCTCTAAGCATCTCTGCAACAAGATCGCAGGATTCTCCACCCAACTCATGGAACACATCCAGACGTGCGTGGCATCATCCCCTCCTCGATGGCGGTGCCCACCCTCGCTCCAGGCCCCTACCAGCCATCAACTCCTACAGGATTCTCAGGCGATGACATTGAGAGTGTTGCGTGGATGGGTTCTCTCAATGCTATTTTTGAAGCAGCATTCGGTCCTCTACCTTTAAAATAAAAGAGGGGGCATTTGGGCCCCAATTGGCCTATTGTATTTGTACTCCAAGAGGGGGGAGTGGGGTAGCAACCATGTTGGAAATGAGAAAAAGAGAGAAAGGCTGCTATTTACTGGGCTGAGAAAAAAAGAAAAAAAGGTCGAAGAAAAGGTCGATTGAAAAAAGTGAATAGACGATACAATGAACGACTATGAAAAAGAAGGATGAATTGTGCAAAAAAAGAGCACAAAAAAAGAAAAAAAAACATATTTTTCGTTGTTTCTCCCAACTTGGTCCTCCATGTTCTTATTTTGACAAGTATTAGAGAAAGGAGTTATAGAGCAGGGCATATAATTCTAGTTGAAATGTATCTACATGATTTCTATTACGTCCATCATTATCTTCTCGTGACTTCTCAGCAAAAGCGTTCTCATCTCTAGGCTCCTGATATAAGCGAACTGACTCCAGATTCCCGTAAAAAATGGGAGAGATCATTCTCAGGGTTCATGAATGAGAGAGGCCTAACTTTAGACATCTGCATATGAGAGATGACCACTCTACTTCTGGTGTTTGACATCGATATCAACTACTTCAGATGGACTTCTCTACATGGGATCGTCTTAGACTCTACTGCCCATACACAACGTGAAGACCGACACTCTAGACTACTAGTGCATATCCTCCATCTTCATCGAGCATCGACTACTTCCGCATATGTCTCCTTCTAGTGGGACTATTCTCCACACTGATCTTCTAGCGACCCACTCTAGGCACGACCTGGTCGTCGTAGAGACTCTACTACATGCATGTCTTGATCGTCGCAAACCTGTCCTCATGCTATGTCATCTCCCAGCAACTACTACTCCATGCGAGTCTCCTCCCGTCTCTCTAATGTATCGAGTGAAGATGTACTGAGTACATTTCTTTTGTTGCAAGCTAAGCTTTCTTAGCTCCAGCTTGAGGGGGAGTGCAGAGTATATAATAGATGGGTTAGTTAGATGTGATCAAGGATTAGAGGCTATCAATGTACTTCAGCGGGCTAAATGTAGCATTTAGTAGGAGATGATGTCTTGTCTCAGAGAAAGTATGGGTTGATCAACACAAGAGACTGGCACGTAAAGGGTCAAATTCACTCGTATGCACGCGGATCTTATGGCTCATTTCTAGGTGGGGAATAAGTTGGTTGGTAAATGGAAGCATCATATACTAGTCGGAAAACTTCTCTATGTCACTGTCACCGAACTTGATATTTTTTTGATGGTGGGAAAGCTTAACTACTCATGAGCTGGCCAACACATGCCCACTGAGATGTCACTATTGATTGTACTAAGGTACATTTGTGTCCACTGAGATGTCACTATTGATTGTACTAAGGTACATCACTTCACATTCTGAAACACTACTACATGTTTCTGTACATATCTTGGGGATAACATAGTCTCATGGAGGGACGATGGTCTATTGCTTTAATGCAGAAAGGGAATATGTGGTGATGACTCAAACATCAGTAGACGTGCAGGGGATCAAGACAGTTCTCCCAGATCTTCACATATCCTATGATAGAGATGGAGTTGAGGTGTGATAACACGACAATTATACATATAGCATACGATTCCTTGTTTCATGAGCGCACTAAGCATGGCGAGGTTGTTGAGACGTCTGATGTCTCTTCTTCAGATCAGACAACATACATGATGACTAAAACATCCCCAAGAGCTCTATTCTAGTGTTGCCATGGCAAGTTGAGTATGAAGGATACACATACTCCAGCTTGAAAGAGAGTGTTGGGATGTGTGCACTAAAGTTAGGGTTTAAGTATCATCCCTTCGAGGTGTGTATTTTTCTTGTTTGTGCGAACATCAACCATAGACTCTATCTATGTAACGGGGACTAGGGCACATATTCAGAATATCGAGTATTACACACCGCAATTATAAAACCAAGATGGGATATTAATTTTTTTATAGATATTTAACTTCAGCCTGTTTACTTTCTCCTAGTTTTCCCAGAAAATTGTTCTTAAATTTATATGAAATGAATCTTTCAGGACCTAGTCATTTTGCATAAAGGGTATATAAAATTGTTGTGAACCTGGTCTAATTTTTGAATGATTTATCTGCAACTTTGGCATGACAAAAAGGTGGATTGCAATCTTAGCTTATTACATCTTGTTGATATGAGCCTCTTTAAGAGGGATATGTGTTTTACTTTTCTATCCTACAGGCACTAGTGCTTTTATCTTTTTGAGCAATTATTTTCCCACATTGTGAGGAAAAATCTTCTTGCTTGAAGAACATAGCATTTCTGATTCACATTCTGCTTTTGTTTGTTTACTGAAACCAACAGAGACCTTATATGTATGCATGTGTATGCTTGCATGCATGCAAGCATGCTGTATAGCACTTGACGGGCCGGTATTCAGAAAGTGCAACACGGATGATGCCCGTAATATGCCCATGTGTATTTTGTGAAGAAAGCTGACTTCTTAATTACGTCTGGTGCAGGAAGTATACACTTCAAAAGATCTTCACCCATTTATTGTTGGATAGTGCGATCAACGAGCTTACATATCGGACGATAGTCAGGGATCTGAACTCTAGAACTCCAATACTAAAGCTGGTTCTCTTAAATCCCAACATCTGGTTTGCAACTGGTTACTGTCTTGAAAATGACCTTGCAAATCCCACTGGTGTTGATCTCCGCCCATTTGCAAAGGTTCTTTATTCTGAATGTGATTTTGCAGCAGAAGATAAGTTGAGGTTGGTTTGTCACTTTGAATAGTATTTTGTTGTCTTGGTGACGGTTTTGTTCATTTCATCTACTTAAGCATGTGACGAACTAAAAAGTTTTCTCAGTTCTTGGGAACATTAACTTCGTGATTGTTTTCCTTTATGAGGTGTCAGCTCATGATATTTAGGAATCTTGCATGTGATTTCATTCATACACCTCATTCTGTCCACCTTGTCACGCATTTCGTCTTTGTAAGATCAAAACTTATTTTTTTCTTGAGAAATAATGTAAAATGAAAGTAGTTAAACTGCCAGATCTAGCATGGATCAAAGTTAGATTCTGTCCTTTTTGTGCTGAATTTGTTTTGTACTGAGGTGTGTTCCTCGTGCATCCGTCAATTTCCAGTGTCCTTTTGAGGTTTTTCTTTTTTTAGTCGATTGTGTGGGCAAGGTAAGGCAGTCGACTGGGGGTGCTTGGACATATGCATTTATTATCATGAAGTTTCGCGAAACATTCTTGCTTCCTTTTGTCCCGACTCATGTAGTTCTGTTCCACTTTGACAGTAATTTCTTAGACATTTTTCTCTTCCTTTCTTTCTGGTCCTTATTTTTTGAAATGTTGCTCGAAGCTTCTCACTTGCGTATATTGCATGTGTAGAATGTTAGAAGAATGGATCACTGCAAATAACGCAGATGAAGTCTACATGTTGCCGCAACAGATAGAAAAACTAAAACACGTACTGAGGTCTTGGCATAGGACACTGCCATCTTCATGCTCTTCTCTACAAGGTATGTCACTCTCCTTCATTGACAGGTGAGGGAGCAGTATGCTTCTTGTGAGGCTTAATACATTGTAATCAGTTGGATAGCAATTTTATATTTATTACTATGGATTATGTTAGGTCTTGTTCGAGGGAGCTACTTGGTCGGAAACGCTCCATGTGCACCTTTATACATTCTTTCCATGGAAAGTATTGTTGTGTTATCTAATTTCGTTGCGCAGAAAATGGTAGTATACTACAGTTTTCTTTCATGGGTTGTGTTAGAAAATTGAAAGCGGAAGCGTAAACATGGAAAAAGATAAAGAATGAAAAGAACATCGAGATTTTACGTGGAACCTTACTCCGTGAGGAGCGGGATGAAACCACGGGAGAAGCCCTCAAAGGGGCATGTTATGCATTGCTTTTTCTCAATGGATACATGAGGTCTTGGGCTCCTTATATAGCCTCTCCAGAGCCTCCAAGTCCCACCACTGGACGATGTGGGACTAAACAACTGGATGGGGTAAATGGATCTTCTTCAGGATCCATTTACCCTGCTACAACTCATGATACATACAACGAATACTCCAACAGGTTGAAACAACCATTTACATCTTTTTGGTAACGAAAGTTTTTTTAGAAATAATTAACCCTAATTAAGTAAAAAAGCAGCAATTTTTAGTACTTTGAAAAAATATGTAAAATTCGGAACCTCATGTGCCGAGTAAGGTAGGCAAGCCCAACTCGGCATCTCAGGTACCGAATTGGATGGGCCAAAGGCTACATGCCAACGGTGACCATCATCATCACTTCAGTTCTTGCCAATCAAGTAATCACTAGTCCTCCAATCGAAAATTTGTTTGTTTTGTGTAATATTTTTTTAAGATTTTTTCGAGCGAAAACATATATAGGTTTTACACCTACAATCTTATATACTTTCAACATTTTGTACATAACCCTCTATAATCACGAATTAGACCAAGAACATCAACTGATCAGTCAATGGTGGAGTTGTTAAATGATGACCAACAACCTGCAATAACTGAGGATCTAGTCTTCTTGGAGGTATATCATGTCCTGTAATATAATTTGAAAGGGATTATTAGTTTGATGTGAGCTATGAAACTAAAAAGGATTTGCAATACGATCTTACAAAACGTACAATGAATAATAATACAAGTTAAAGTCATCAAACAAACACGTATTCACTGTTTATACGTGCATAAGAAGTAAGGATGCCGTCTAAACGAAAGGAAGTTCCACAGAGATTAGTATGTTTCATGGTTCCACAGAGATTAGTAAAACATGGCCAATTCAATTCTGTTTTCATGGCATGATTCAGGTTACCATTGCTTAGATTAGATGTCACAATTACACTTGCTACCTTTATAAATAAATTTAAAATTGACTCCAAATTGAAATAATCAATAATCGTTTGGTATACGTGAAAAAAGTGCAATGATTGTTACCTAATGAAGATGAATTCTACTGTAACATTTGAAGATTTATTTGTGCTCTTATGCAGTCTGATCATGTTAAATATACATAGCTAATGTTCTGGTATACATTCATTTTCACAGATTATATTGTGCATTTCGTACACATTAAAGGGCGTTTAGATTTTTTTGTCCAGTTTTGATGGTACAGTTTTATAGAGAAAATATTGTGTGTGGCAACTATAATTGATGCAAATGGAAATTGTTATATTCTGTCTTCATTGCTGTGAAAGCATGAGAATGCCAGAAGCCTGAGATGGTTACTCAGTATATTAAAGTAAATCGGTGACTGTATTAATATTTCCTTAATTAGTGATCGATTTTTCAAATTTGAAGATGCAATTAGTGGTTGCCTTCCACCTGAAAATGAATTTATTCACTTTCATTGACTTCAACATATGTGTGCAAACGTGCATCGAGCCGGTAGCGAAGAACATGCTATGCAAAATTTGTTTTATGAAACCGAAAGCGAGGTATGTTCTAATAAATTTGACAGCATGATGTGTGACATTTTTATTCTTAACACACGCATTTAATCGGATCAATTACATGATCACAATGATTTAACATATTAGGCACTATGCAAAGATAACGAACACACAGTTACACGCCTATGAGACTTTTAATAATTTTATGAAAGGAACTTGTGGATTGCTTGTAGGGATGAAAATGAAATATGAATATATTTGTATTCTATATGCTATTGTTTTATATATATTTTGACATTCGTATTCGTATCTGTTTTAAAATGGACGCGGATATGGATACCACTTTGACATTCGCTAATATTCGCATTCATATTCGTATATCCGTTTTCATACAAGAGTATAGTAATATATTTATTTATAATTGTACGTAACAACATTTTATGATTGTATTCATTGTTGTTTATATAATTGTTACGAAAAGAATATGTCCGATATATCTATTTTATGTGTAAGCCATCCTTACATGTATATTTTTGTTAATCTATCAAAATATTTATGTTATTATTCGTATATGAATCGTCTTCTTTTTACATTCGTATTCGTTTTTAAGGATATAGTAATACGTTTTTCATATCCGTCAATATCCGTATCCGCATTCGTATTTTAAAATGCATAAGGATATGATTATACTTATATTTGTATCCGTATCCGACCATTTTCATCCCTAATTGCTTGTCATATATATATATATAGAGAGAGAGAGAGAGAGAGGGCGAGAGAGGGAGAGAGAGCGGGCGAGAGAGGGAGAGAGAGAGAGCGAGGGAGAGAGATAGAGAGGGAGAGGGAGAGGGAGAGAGGGAGAGGGAGAGGGGGAGAGGGAGAGAGAGGGAGGGAGCGAGAGAGAGCACGAGGGTGAGAGAGAGGGTGAGGGAGGGAGAGGGGAGGGAGGAGAGAGAGAGGGAGGGAGGGAGGGGGAGAGAGAGAGCATGTAACTACCTGCACCCGGCTCTCTTTTTCAACATTTTTTTTTATTTTTTTGAAATGAAACTTTAGGGTAATTAGATCATGATATATCACCATGTTGTCATTTTAAATTCAACTTAATTCGGACTTTTATCATCTCCATCAAGACTACCAAATTTTAACGGCCTCAGAATTGCTGAAATTGACCCCTTCTTGATGAACGTTTTAGGAATGCTTGTTTTGCATGAAACTTGAAACACATATCCCCCTCAGTATATTATGCAAAATTCCCCTAAGGTTTCCTTCAAAAAACTAAAAAATAATGAAAAAGAAAGCCGAATGTAGGTAGCTACCTACACCCCCGGGTGTAGGCTCTTAGATCCTGTGTATGTGTGTATCCAATGAGCCCTATGCCCATTTGAGATGAGACGAGCCCACTCATTTTTACCATTATTTCCTATCATTTTGAGCTTAATACTTGTTTGTTTATAAGAATTATATCATATTTTTACTACTAGTAACTATTTTCAGAAAAAATCCTTAAATTCATACAAAATAATTGTATTATTATTCATATTACTAGTGTAGTTTTTATTCTTACTAATGACCATTTCCTATGAATCTAAGATTTTTTATATGAAATAGTTACTAATAGTAAGAATATGATATAACAACTGTAAATAAATAAGCATTGAACTCAAATGATAGAAAATATTGGTAAAATATGAGTGGGTTCATCTCATCTCAAATGAGCACATGACCCATTGAATAAGTCCCATATATATATATATATATAATATATATATATATATATATATATACACACACACACACACACATATGATCCTATCAGTATTTTCACGGGTAAATGATAATTTCAATGATCGTCGAGAAATTACAAATGATGATATTGAGTTTGACAGAAGTTTGGGGATGTCCTTGAACAGTATAACTGAAAAGCAAGTGCTTCTCAAGTTAAAAGATGTACGTTTAATGCATTTCAAATAAATGATAGACAGCAATCTAGTTACGAGATAAAGATAATTTAAATAGGACATGCAGGTGAAACATCTTGTATACCCCAATACCATGGCAACATGTTCTATAATGGATGCTAATATTGATATAAACCACATTATTCGAAGAATTATACAAGTCAAGTATTTACACACTACTTTCACCCAATTCCTGATCAACGATATGCCGATATTAAGGTGAGGAAGAGATGCGCATCATCTTGCAAAAAAAATGGACATCCTGTTCGAGGAAAGACTAGAAATTAAATGGAAATCTGACAGGAGTTATATAAATTATGCAAACAAATATGCCACATCCGATTAAGTTTTCCCTACAGAAATTAATGACATGTAGTTCTCCTCTCTTGAAAAGTGAGATAGTTGTCTTCGTTTAAAACAAAGGATATTTACATCCATAATCTTGAGTAATTTCATAATTACCCTCAAAACCCTCTATAATCATGAATTACACCCAGAGCCCTGAAGAAATGCTCCGTTTTACACCTATAACCTTCTGTTAGTTTAGTTGAATAACTCAGCTACATGAGTGAGTTAATCCAACTAATTCATGATGTAACGGCTAGAATTAATCAAAACTAAAAATTTCTTGCTGGGGCGGTGGGGGTTGGATTCCACGGAACTGCTGGGGGGGGGGGCTTTGCATTAAGTCGACGCAGGGGCGGGGAGCTTTGCATGAGGTCGGCACCGGACAGGAGGTCGGCACGAGGGTGGGAGGGCTTGGGGCTTGCCGGGTGGAGGAGGCATCATTTTGTTTGATCTACAAAATGGCATCGCGTCATAAATATGATGTGTTTTGAAGGGTAAAATGGTCAACATATGACTTTTTCCGTCAAATCTAATGGAGAATTAAGACGTAACTTGACACAGAGTTATGCCATGTAAAGGTTAAGCATTATTCATGGTTCTGGATGTAATTCATGATTATCAAGAATTTCTAGGATAATTATGAAATTACTCAGGTTATAAGTGTAAATATTCCTTTAAAAAACGTAAGATATTTATTTTATTAAATATTGTCAGCAATATTTTAATATTACATTTACTTGATTATTACGTAAAAAACAACATCTTGACAGATTGCCAGGTATATTAGATGCATCGGTTTTGTATTTGCAGAGTTATCACCGTTCTTCTCAACCCAGTAAAGATGATTTTTTTTTTCAAATGAATTATACTACAATAATTTTAACATGATAGCTGCTAAAAAAATGCAGATTTGACTTATTGAGCATGATGAGATGCTAAATGAAATTTTATTGGAGAGAAATGTAGTAATAGATCGTCTTTTTGAGATGCCTGGATTTTATTGTGGAGTAAATAATAATGATCTTGCATCACGATGAAGGAAAGTATCTCGTAACCATGTTATTTTCATTTTACTACCTTTTATCGAAGGTGGTGTGACACCTAATAGTTCCAAAGAAACTGCTTCTCAAACTTTTTTTTTCAACATTAATGTTATCGTATCTGATTTTTCTCGATGATCATTGGAGTATCCATTTACCTGTAAAAATATCGTTAGGATTATAGATATGCCAATTAAGTAATCCTTGAGCTCCTTTTATGATTTGTAATCATGTGTTTATATCCATCCGTTATCCTTAAATAATGTCCAATATGGTGAATAATGATGATCACGTGATTTGATCCAATCAAACATTTGTCTATCAATAATAAAAATATCACACATCAAGCTACCGAATTTATTGAAACATGTGACACTTTCGAATGCGTAAAGTTGATTCTAAATAGCATGCACTTTATAACCTTCTTGATGACTATGGGTGAACCTATTTTAAGGTAGAAAATATGTACTAATTGCAACTTTAAAATTAGGAAATTAATCACCAATAAAGCAAATGTCAGTATAATCAATGATTTGCTTTAATATACTAAGAGATCATCCACAGCTTTTATTCTTTTCCACAGCAGTTAAGGTAAAGAAAAATATATATCCATCATCACATTATAAAATAATTTGTAAAAATGAACTAAGGTAAAGAAAAAAAAATATATATATATCCATCACCACATTACAAAATAATTTGAAAAAATGAATGGATTCCGAAAGATTGGCGAATTGCATATGAAACCATCTATGTATTCCGGAATTAGGCCATTTGAGAGCTTGACTAGATTTTCGAAGTTACGGTAGAAATTATATCGACATACACACGCAGGGTTTAATGAGGCTGTTCCCTGCCTCATTTTCGATTTTTTTTATTTTTTTTCAAAAATATTACCATGTATTTTTATGTATATAGCCCTCATATATGTCAATCGAATTTCATCAGAGACTCTTATCCTCTTCATCTAGAAAAGATCGATTACAAAAACATTTAGACCACTAAAATTACATGTTCTAGATGGAGAGCATAAGAGTCTCTGTTTTTGACGAAGTTCGAATGTCATATTGGAGGGATGATGAATATATATGGTGATATTTTCAGAAAAAAAATAAAAAAATACGAAAAAATAGGACACACACATACCCATACACACACGCGCAGCGCACACGACCACACACGGCTTATCCAAAGGGCTCCTTGCCCATTAGAGATGAGACGAGCCCATAATCTCAGCCATTAGATCGTAATCCGTCGATCAGCAACTTTCGAATTGCCATCAGTAGCTGAACGCATCAGTAACTTTCATATTACCATCAATAACACTTTATATCTGTAATACTGAATGCATCAGTAACTTTCCTTTGCCATCAGTAACCCTTTATATAAGTAATACTAAACACATCAGTAACTTTCGTATTGCCATCATTAACTTTGAATCAATCGTAAGTATGGGAAGTAATTTAATCAATAACTTTGGTTTGCACTTACTTGTAACGTTATATAAGTTACTAGAGCTATGATATTACTTACTGAAGTTTCGATATATATTACTGAAGCTTGGATATATATTTCTTACTGAAGCTTGTAATTTTATTACTGAAGCTGCTGAAGATGAAGCGAGCTCATCTCATCTCTTATGGGCATGGGTCCTATTGGAAGGAAATCATTTATATATATAGGGGGCCTTTCAAATAGGACCCAGTCCTTCCTGAGTTCAGGAAGGCCGCTCCTTTTTTGTATAAAAACGGGCACTTTATTAGAATACGTACACAGTTTGTATTATAGGTGCACGTTATAAATACAAAGCCGCATACAAAATTATGTATTGTAATACAAACATTAAAACTGCACATTATAATACGAAACTGTATATGTATTCTACCAAAGTCATCTTGTTATATACAAAAAAGAGGCTGACCTTCCTTAACTATGAAAGGACTGCGTCCTATTTGAAAGAAATCCTATATATATATATTGATAAAGAAGAGGGTGATCTCCCGAGATGGGAGTCACCGCAGAAATTTTATAATAATAAAATAAAAGTTAAAGGAAGGGTTATCTAGACTACCAAAAACTCAAAAGAGCCCTACAAATGTATTATAATACAGTTTGTATAAAAACATTTTTAGGGTAGAACCTCTGATTTCTAAAAATAAGCTCGTTTCTTGCCACCCAGATTGCCCACAACACCACAAATGTCTTAGTGACATTGTCAGTCGAGTTACCTCCTATCCTTCTAATTGATTCCCAAAAACTTGAAAAGCTTCCCGTGTCTACCCACGGCATCGCCACCTCACTCCAAACCTTCATCGAGGTTTCACACATCAAGAAAAGGCGTTCCGAGTTCTGCATATGCAGTCCTTATCTGTCATAATTTATCTTATGAATTCCCAACAACCTTGCTCTCCTTACCTTGTCACATAGTTTGTCTCTCCTCAGGCTCCATGGGAACACCTTTATCCTGCTTGGGTTCTTGCACGCCCAAATAATCTTCACATCCTGGCATAAGTCAGGGTCTTGCCTCTCCTCTCCATTTCTCAACTCCCCATGTAGAAGCTTGACTGAAAGTCTTGTGCCCATCCATTCGTAATGATCCATGTTCTGAGAAAAATCATCCGGGTAAGGAACATTAGCCTTCAATCTATTCAACTCATCTATCCTTCTATCTGAGAGAACCGTGGCAAAACTTGGTCTCCATTCACCTGAATGCGCAACTTCACTCAATGTGGCCTCCTTCAAATCTGTCATCGCAAATGCCTTAGAAAGCGTGTCTCTAACACCCCTTCACCGGTCCAACTATCCCTCCAGAATCTAAATCCTCTCCCATCTCCTAGTTCAGGAATGTGTGTGTGTGTGTATATATATGTGATTTCCTTCCAATAGGACGTAGTCCTTCCTTAGTTCAGGAATGTTAACTCCTTTTTTTGTAAAAAAATGACGCCTTTAGTAGAATATGTATATCATTTATATTATAATGTACAGTTTTAATGTTGTATTATAATATGTAGTTTTGTATGTGATTTTGTATTTATAATGTGCATATATAATATAAATTGTATACGCATTCTACTAAAGTACGCATATTTTATATAAAAAGGGACGGCCTTCTTGAACTCAGGTAGGCCTGCGTATGTATGTATGTGTGTGTATGCATGCATGTATTACATATATATATATGGGGTGCCCCGAGGGGGAGCTAACTTAGCTCCACCCGTCCCATTTTTCCTATTATTATTTTTTTTGAAAAATATTCATCGCTTTATCCCTATATTATGTCATTAAAATTTTGTGTGAAACAGAGACTCCTACGGTACCCCATCTAGACAATAAATTTTTAAGGGTCAGAATTATTGAAATTGACCTTGTCTGGTTGGACACCGAGAAGTCTCTGTTTCACACGAAATTTGGATGGCATAATATATGGATATAATGATGAATATTCAAGAAAGAAATTTTCAAAAAAATAAAAAATGAGGAAAATAAGACGGGGAGCCAAGTTAGCTCCCCTAAGGGCAACTCCATTTTCTCCGTATATATATATATATATATATATATATATATATATATATATATGTATGTATGTATAGGCCGGGGAAGCTGTTTTTAGTAATAGCCAAGATGGCTGTTACACAAGGTAGTTTCCCCAATATTTTTTATTTTTTTCAAAAATTCCTCCATGTATATTCATCTATATATCCCTCCTACTTGTCATTCAAATTTCATGAGAAGCGAAGACTCCTATGCCCTCCATCAAGAACAGGTAGATTACAACAAATTTCAGACCGTTAAAAATTACTTGTTCTAGATGGAGGGTTTAGGAGTCTTTGTTTCTCACGAAATTTGAGTGACATGTAGGAGGGATATGTAGATGAATATACATGGTGGAATTTTTGAAAAAAAATAAAAAAATATTGGAGAAACTGCCTTGTGTAACAGCCATCTTGGCTGTTACTCAAAACAACTTCCCTTTTCACACACACACACACGCACGCACGCATGCACACATGCACGCACGCACGTACACACACACACACACACACATATATATGGGGGCAGTGAGCCTGCACCTTGGGGTGTAGAAAACTCCCTGCACCCACCCATTTTTTGATTTTTTTTACTTTTTTTGAATTAAAAGTTGAGGAGATTTACTTAATATGTTGAGGGGAGTAAGTGTTTCAAGTTTCATGCAAAATAAACATTCCTAACATGTTCATCTAAAAGGATCAATTTCAGCAATTCCGAGACCGTTAAAATTTGATAGTCTCGATGAACATGATAGAAGTCTTGAATGAAGTTGAATATGGAATGAAAACATGGTGATACACGGTGATCTAAATCCCCCAAGGTTTCATTAAAAAAATTAAAAAATAATGAAAAATTAGGTCGGATGTAGATAGTTACCTGCACTTGCCGATGTAGGCTCCTTTTTCCCTATATATATGGATTTAATGGGGCTGCCCTCTGTTGGCAGCCAACATGGCTGCCCCGCCCCGTATTTTCGGTGTTTTTTTTTAAAATATCACCGTGTATAATCATCCATATATCCCTCCCATATGCCATTCAAATTTCGTCAGAAACAGAGACTCCTACGACCTTCATCGAGATAGTGTCGATTTAACCAATCCTTTTACCGTTAAAAATGATTGTATGGATGGAGGCCGTAGGAGTCTCTGTTTCTGAGGAATTCGAATGACATATAGGAGGGATACAGTGATGAATATACATGGTGATATTTTTCAAAAAAAAATAAAAAATCACCGAAAACGGCATGGAGGCAGCCATGTTGGCTGCCCCAAGGGGGCAACCCCATTAACCTCTCTCTCTCTCTCTATATATATATATATATTATAGGTTAATGGGGCTGCCCCCTTAGGGCAGCCAACATGGCTGCCCCCACGTCGTTTTCAACGCTTTTTTTTATTTTTTTTGAAAAATATCATCATGTATATTCATCCCTATATCCCTCCTATATGTAATTCGAATTTCGTCAAAAACAGAGATTCCTACGGCCTCCATCCAGACAATCATTTTTTAACGGTAACAGGATTTGTTAAATCAACACTATCTCAATGGAGGCCGTAGAAGTCTCTGTTTCTGACGAAATTCGAATGACATATAGGAGGGATATAGGACTGAATATACATGATGATATTTTTCAAAAAAAAATAAAAAACACCGAAAATAGGGGCGGGGCACCATGTTGGTTGCCCCTAGGGGGCAACCCCATTAAATCAATATATATACACACACACACACATATATATATACACATACATACACAAATACATACACACATACATACACACACATACATACACACACATACACACAGACACACACACACACACACACACACAGATACACACACACACATACACACACACACATACACACACATACATACATACACACATACATACACACACACATACATACATACACACGTACACACATACACACATACACACATACACACATACATACTTACACACACACACACACACACACATACATACATACATACATACATACATACATACATACATACATACATACATACATACATACATACATACATACATACATACATACATACATACATATACATATATATATATACATATACATATACATATACATATATATATATATATATAGGGAAAATTTCAGATAAGGTGCACCTTTCCTTGCTATAAGGAAAGCCACCAATCTTGACCGTCTGATCTGGATCGACGGCTTTGATAGGTAGGTTATCAACCCTTCGAAACCACTGTGAATACCACTCCCGGTTTTCTATTTTTGGTAAACTAATCAAGGAAAGGCGGAATCAAATATATCAAAATCACAAAGACGTCATTAAGTAATCTACTTCCTATTTTTAGATTCGAGAATCCGGCATTTACTCTACCTAATTTTACCAATTTTTACGGTATGTGGTTTTGTGTAGATAGGTGTATTTCATTTTTTTCGTTTAATTTTTTGGTATTCTCAGTCGTTCTTCGTCATGGAAGATCCGTCCTCTTCACATTTCCAAGTACGAATTCTTTCATCCTTCTTTCAATTTTTCAATGCTATTCTTTATAAAAATTTAGAAGAATTTTTTTTTTTGCATCGTTGTTAGTACATAGTATTCATTGGTTCATTCAAAAATACATTTATTAGTTAATTTTCGTAAGATCAATTTGTCTTATATCATGCTAATTGAATGTTTTTCAAAATTTCTTATATATCAGAAGATGTTATCTATTAATTTGAACCCATGTTAAGGAATCGTTTTATTTTATATTAGATAATGTATTTTTAATAAAAAATAATTAATATTTTTAAAGTAATTCATTTATTTAACAAGTTCATGATTTATTATATAGTAATTTTCATCCTCTAATTATCTTAAGATTCATAACATTAAAATTTATTTTGATATTGTATTTTTTACGTTATAAAATGTATTTGGTCGTTCAACTTTGTATTTCAAAGTTAAAAATAGTAATGTACGGGATATAATTTACTGGTTCGTTTTGTAATAGTTTATATTTTAATGATCTCTAATGTATTGTATTGTTATAATTTGTAAATCTATGTAAATTAAAGCAATCGCAACGCTATTTTCACTTATGAATTCAAATTTTTAATCAAGTTCGAGTAATACTGTTAAGTTTTTTTATAGAAATATTTCTCTTTCAAACTTGTTTACAAAGGTAGAGCTCTTGTATGCACATATTGTGTTATGCGTTGTCATATAGTATCTTTCGGAGACATATCGCATTAGAGTGATAAAAAATATCAATTAAATGACAAGTATTGCATATATGTGAATATTCATTTTGTATTCCTTTGCATTGTTTTGTATTGTAGTACATATTATTGTAATTATTTGTAATTTAAATTAACAAATTGAGCTTATCAGATTACAAGTCGTAGGTTTAAGGTAGGTTTTACTTATAGTGTGAAGCTATGTTTTAGGAATTTTTCAATTGGTTTTGGTTGTAAGAGTTGAAATTGTAAATGCAGAAAATGTGTTGTGGATTGTTATATTGTAATTGGAAGTGTTTTATATCATAAATTTGTTTACAATTTTCGTTATAACTGGCAACAATTTCACAAAGTCTTGGATTTTTGTTGTATTATTTTGCAGGGTTTTGTATTGTGTGTTATTAATTTGTAAATCTTAGAAATTTAATGTACACAGAACGACAATAACAGATGCGATTATGTATACAGGTCGTACGTTTTTGATAAGGTTATAATTTATTTTAGGTATGTTTTATATTTGAAATTCGAATTAATTGTAGAACTGTTTAGATTTCAAAATATTTCAAAATATTTAATTTTATGTTAAACGCTATTTGTCCTCCTTAATCTTAGCTAATTAGTTAGTTCGAATACCACTCCTACCTTTTCCTTGGTGGTTTTAATCTCATCCATTAGATCCCCATCTTATGGTCATTATGAGTGGTTTCCAAGCACCAAGGAAAGGTGCACCTCATTGGAAGGGCCCTCTCTCTCTCTCTCTCTCTATATATATATATATATATATATATATATATATATATATAGGATTTAATGGGGCTGCCCCCTGGGGGCAGCCAACATGGCTGCCCCGCCCCATATTTCGGGCGTTTTTTTTATTTTATTTTTGAAAAATAAAACCATGTATATTCATCCCTATATCCCTCCTACATGCCATTCGAATTTCGTCAGAAACAGAGACTCCTACGGCCTCCATCTTGATGGTGTCGATTTAAAAAATCCTGTTACCGTTAAAAAATGATTGTTAGATGGAGGTCGTAGGAGTCTCTGTTTCCGACGAAATTCGAATGACATGTAGGAGGGATATAGGGATGAATATACATGGCGGCATTTTTTGAAAAAAAATAAAAAAAAGCGCCGAAAATGGCGCGGGGGCAGCCATGTTGGCTACCCCCAGGGGGCAGCCCCATTAACCTCATATATATATATATATATATATAGGAGAAACTTCAAGTGAGACGGGGTCTCATCATATATATATATGATGAGCCACCCTCAATTAGGCATCTTTCCAATATATTTTACAATTACAACAAATTTCAGACCGTTAAAATTACATGTTCTAGATAGAGGGCATAGGAGTCTCTGTTTCTGACGAAATTCGAATGACATATTGGAGGGATATATTGATGAATATACATGGTAGAAAATTCAAAAAAATAATATAAAAGGGGGGGGGATGCCCCACGGAGCAGGCAGCTTAGCTGCTCCGCGGAGCAGCTTCCCTTTCCTGTATGTGTGTATATATATGGGTTTTTTATCACTTGTGCCCCTCTGAGATATCGTAATTTCAGTTATTCCCCTATCTTTTTGGTAATATCAGTTGTGCCCCTCACTTCTTTCTCCGTTATCACTTATGCCCTTCCATCAGATTGACCGTCAATGAGTTGACTTAACCATGATTTTTTCAAACCTTGGTGCAGTTAAGAGGGGTATAATTGTCCAGACTTCATCTTCATCTTCTTCCTCCTCCATTTATTCTTCTTCCTTTATCTTCATAATTTCTCTCTCTTAGTGACACCTTCATGCATCCATCGAATCTCTAAAATTTTGCATTTTCACGGATATATCACTCATTACGGATTAAACTGTGAATTTTATTGAATTTTTTGATGAAATTTTATGAATCAATTAGGAAAAAAATTATCTTAACTTAAAAAATAATGAAATCCCTCATGTTTCATGGCAGGGGCCGACCTGGGCGACCTGGACGCGGAGGGTGGCGGGGGCAGGAGGAGGCACGGGGGAGGAGGAGGCTTGGGGGTCGAGGGAGGGGTAGGCGAGGGGGCGATGCGTTCAGGGGGAGGGGGAGGCGAGGGCAGGGGGCAGGGGGAGGCCGGGGTGGAGGGGCGGCAAGGGGTGGGGGGAGGTCGGGGCGCAGGGGCATGGTACTGGCAAGCGCTTCGTCGAAATCCGCATTCTTGCTCAAGCAGAGGGCCACTTCCTCCGCCAACAAGGTCGACCGTCGGGGATCGAAGTAGCAACGACGGTCACTTGCTGCCTTGAACGACTTGCTCGAGGCACAGTGGAGCTGTGACCTGAGCTATCTGGGCGAGAGATCAACAGGGTGGTTGTGCTCGCCTTCGTATATCACCACTAGCATCGAAGCATCTTTCGCACTTCACTGGACCTTCTTCTTGACGGGACAGGAAGGAGCAAGAGAGCATTTGAAGTACGATCGGGGAGAGGGGTTGTCCCTCGTCTTCTTCTGCCCGTATTTCCTCCACTGGGGGCGGAGGGGAGGAGTAAGGGGCGGAGGGAGAGGTGCAAGGGACGGAGGGGGGTGCGAGGGTCGGACGGGGGAGGTTCGAGGGGGAGGTTGGGGCAGCAGGGGGTGGGGGGAGGTCAGGGCAGGGGGCGGGGGAGGTCGGGGCAGAGGGAGGCTGGGGCGTAGTTGGCGTGGGGGCGACATGGGATGGGGTAAGGCCTCGCCGCATGGAGAGGAAGGGCTGAAACATGGGGTAGGGGGAGGGCCTTGTCGCCTGGGGGGAGGTCGGGGCGGCAGGAGGTGGGGGGAGGGTGGGGGCGGCAGGGGGTGGGGTGAGGTCGGGGCAGCAGGGGGTGGGGGGAGGTCGGGGCAGGGGGCGAAGGGAGGCTGGGGCGGAGGAGGGCATGCTGGGGCGAAGGAAGAGGGCAGGCATGGGTGGGGGAGGAGTTCTGGGCAGAGAGGGAGGAGGTTGAAGGAGGAGGAAGAGGATGGGGGAAGAGGAGGAAGAAGAAAGAGGATGAGGAAAAGGTTGTGAAATGACCACTAAACCATTTTTTTTAAAATTAGTTTCGTTTATGTCCTCAAAGTTAACGTCTGTTTGCACTGTGGATGGACGACAACTAACCCAAAGGGTACAATTGATAGAACAACAAGAAGTAAGGGGCAAAACTGATATTACCAAAAAGATAGGGGCATAACTGAAATTGCGATATCTCGAAGGGGCACAAGTGATAAAGAACCCTATATATTATTGTGTGTGTGTGTGGGGGGGGGGGGGGTTGGGTGGGTGGGTTAAATGAGGCTATTCCCACGCTCATTCCCTTCATTTTTTTAAATTTTTTTTATAAAATGATAATATGTATATTCATCACTATATCCTGGGCAAAACGACAAAGTCGATGGTATAGCTCATGCCCTGAATCAAAATGACGACATTCTCTAGAATACCATTCAGCCTCGATAGATTCATCAGCTAATTGAACTATCATCCTGGTTTTCTATATAGACCCTAAGTAAAGAGATTGTACCGGCGAGAAGGATATGATGCTAATCGAAGCAACGTCGTCAAGGAGAGTGTGATCACATTTGTGGTCAGAGATGGTGCAGCTAAGGTGTAGCGGTGTTCCTCTTCCTAGAAGAATGGCGGTGGGTGATGGCATGGGGAGCGGCCATGGTCAAAATACCATCATGGGCAGTGGCCATGGTCAAAATGTGACACTTAGATATACTCCACTTTTTCTTTTTATAATGAAGAGCAGATAACTGGATCGTGGCCTGGCAAAGTGGGGCATCAATGATCTCATGAATAGTGGCAACCACTTCGGGTTCAATCAATATTATTTTGATTTTTTGGATCTCCTCCATATAAGGGAGGAGATCGAAATCAACATCTACATGAGGAATGCCAAGAGCAGTCTGTACAGTGGCATCCTTGGGTCAAAGGTGGGATAAAGTGTGAATGGATGTGTGGGTGTAGGCATCCTCGGGGTCAAAGGTGGGACAAAGTGTGAATGGATGTGTGGATGTAGGGTCTGGCAGATGGGACCTCTCCTCACAGTATGAATTGACCAAATGTCTCCCGAATTCTTTCTGTGTTTTTAAAATTTTCTCATTTTTTTGTATTTTTGGTGATTGCAAGCTCTCGTGGAAATCCTCAAATGAATAAATATCATCAGATCGTGAAGTATCAATAGGGCTCTTATTTAGGCAGATGAGGTCGTCAATCCTTAAATTCACATGCTCCATGTACTGGGACAAGGTCTCAAGTGTGGACATCATGATAGGTGACTCCAACAGCTCAGTCTCGGGTGGATGTGAAGGTGAAGAATGTGAAGATGGAGGATAAAAATCCAAGGGCTGATATTGTGGCTGAGGTTGATATATACAAAGTCAGGAGCAAAGTCCTCCTGTAAAAAGGGAGGTGGACCGACTGGAGGGTACGAGGAATCTGCAAAGTCCAGATAGAAAGCGCTCCAATCGACCATCTCAAAATAAAAGGAAAATAATTGGGAGAGCATGATGGTCAAGTCAAGAGGAATGAGAAAAAGGCGTAAATGTGCAGAGACGATCTAGAATGCACATAAACAATCACAAACAAATGCACGCAAAACAAAATACACCCCTCAGTTCACCTACTCAACTCGGTGAAGACCGTGAAAGTTCGATCTTTTTATCTTGTCTGTTTTATAGTTAGGTGAGAAGTCAAAAATTATACAAACACTTAGGAAGGCTAAATGGGATTTTGGCACTACTCCTTAGTGTGTATGTGAGCAATTAAAACGAAGACAATGAGGGGATTACTCACCCAAAGACAAGATTTTCCTTTTTGGTCTTTTTTAAGGTCAAGTAATGCTAGCAGTCCTAATTTTATTTGTTATAACCTTTTTTTGGATTTTTAATAAGAATGCATGCACCTAACGAGGAGTCAATTTTACTTGATACATAGGTGGTCAAAATCAGAGGTAGAGTCGGAAAAGCAATGCGAGGCGAAATCAATAATGTGTGCTAAAGAGAAATGCTCACATTACCTCCAGCTCTCTACATGCAAAGATGCTCAATAGAATTGAAACCTATCTATATGCAAATGCAGCCGATGAAATCGCCTTAGGTGAGCAATTGCTATTAACGTGAAGAACAATATGCTAGTTATTCAGATGAAAGACCAAGGTTTGTTCTTTGATGCCACTCGGTCCCGCCACAACAGGTCCTACGCGCACTGTATGCGACCTCTCTCAGCACGCGATCTCAAATCCAGATAACTAGTAATTCAAAATTTAACTAAGTGCAAGCACGAATCTATAGGTACATGCAATGGTGATTAATGTATTTGGACCTTAATCTATCATCAAGCAAATCCAATAACTGGGGCTCAATCACACAAAGTAATGAAAACAAAAATCAGAAAACAAATGAAAAAAGACGAGAAACCGCAAAAAACCAATGAGGCCCCCAAGGTAACAATCCTTCGGGCAATGGACCTCGTGAGATGTTGCATAGTATTGGAGAGTATCCTAAATATTACAAGTTATATGGTCTCTCTCTCACTTCATATTACATAAATAAATATAAGAAAATAAAAAGGGCTTTGTCTTCAAAACTTCTCTATACCTCCTTCGGTGCTAGGTCAGGAGTATGAACCCGGATTCATATGGGTGCACATGTGCCTTGAGTAAAGTGCCTCCCTCGATCCACGGTACCTCGCACAAAGTTGACAAAGAGAGGGATTAGACAGCTCAACAATGATATTAAATAAACAAGGAAATAAATAAAGCACAAAAATATGGACAGATAATCACAATCAGGCAAAAAGTCAATCTAAGCAGTGTTGCTCCCCGGCAACGGCGCCACTTATTGAAGAGGATTTTGTGAGGGTCTAAACTATGTCTCACACAAGGTGGAGACACAGTTGTTGTTGCGACCCTCAAGAAACTCTACTTCGAACAACAATTAACCCACAATGATAATTAAGCAATAAAAAGCAGTGTGGAGTAAAAATTTATTTTATTTAACTCTATAACAAAGATGTGTATAGTGTGCAATTATGTGTAGAGTGTCGAACACAGTGAGCAAATGGCTAGATCGGGTTATGAAGCACAAAAGATGATTGCGGACTATTTGTCTATATGTATCTTTTTTGTGGCTTTTTAATTTTTATTTTTTAAATTTTATTTTTTATTTTTTATATATTTATTATTTGATTTTAAATTTTCTGTTTTTATATATTTTTATATTTTATATTTTCTTTTACTTTTAAAATATATAAGAAAGGTATATATGGAGTATATGTACAATATAGACTAATATAGATATAAATACTAATAAAAATAACCAAAAATAAAATAAAATGTTTTTGGATTTTAATCTTTTTTTACTATTTTTTTTATTTTTGGTAATTTTTGCTAATTTTTGAAGTCAAAAATACCTTATTCAGGGTTAAATTAAATACCCGAAATTAAAATGGAAATAAAAATAGCAAACAGAATAAAAATTTCTTCAAATTAATTTTAATATATATATATATAATATGGAGAAAAACGTGAAATAGAAAATAGATTTTTTTTGGATTTTTAGAGAATTTTGTATATTTTTATAAGTGCTTTTAGTGTTTTTTTAACTTTAAGAAGTTTTATTATATAATTTTTAGTGATTTTTGGTCTGAAAGTTAAAAATACATAAATAAACAAAATTTGTTTTTTTGGGAATTTTTCAAAGCATTTTTATATTTTTATGGGTTTTATAAGAGGGACAGGGATAAAAAGATAATTTTTTTAATAAATAATAAAAAGTCCTAAAATTAGAAAAAAAATATTTGCATGGAAGTTGTGCAATCAGGAGCACACAAGTATTTTTGTGGATTTTTTAGAGCAATCTAGCTATATTAAATAAATACAAAAGAGAAAGAGAAACTACATTACCAGCAGGGGCATTAATGTAAATAAAACAAAGTTCAAGGGCCTCACTGCAAATTCACCAAATATATGTAACATACATAGAAAGTTTCGGGAGTAAAAATAAATACATAAAGCCTAGGGTGTCCTCTGCAAAATGTCAACTCACATGGTGCGTCATGTGAGGTGATGTGGCTTGGACCTAGATGTAATTACTAAAAGTACAGGGGGAGATTTGCAAAATTTACAAAAAATATAATTATAGCCTATGAAAGTTTAAGTCTTAATAATTAAATAGAAAAACTACCTGGGTCAGGAGTGCAAAATACCCAAAGCCTTTGGCGAGATGGACGATCAGATGTTTCCACATTTGCCACGTGTCACGTCCACACGCGTCGATGACGCTTCGTTGATCTACGGCCACAATTAGATGATCACAGTCTGATGGACACCTCTAGCATGTTTGATTCGACGGCAGCTGTGCACCTGGGTGGTTGTTGTTGATTTGACAGCGGAGGAAGGCTGAGGACGAATAAGGAAGAAGGTTCACCGCAGCAAGCTTCCTCCGACGATGGCTTCCTCCTCCATCGTCCGTTGCGGCTCAAACTTGACCCAGATGCTCCTGGAAGGGCCCACAATCGATCGGCGTCTTAAAAATGGCATGGGGGTTACCGGTGATCTGCCGTGAGGTTGGATAACGGGGATGCTCCAACTATCTCCGACTTCTGCAAAAACGACCCCCGTGGAGGTCCTTTGGCCCGCCAATGCCTGCAGGAAGGTCCAGTAAGCAAATGAAGATATCGATGGCTCTTTATTGGTGGAATGGAGAGAAAGGTGGTGCGGGGCAGAGCTCTCCGGCAAGTGGCAACAGAGGGAGAGCAGGAATCTCGATCCAATAGGAGTCGAAGTGAATGGGAGGTGCACGGAGGTGTAGGAGGCAAGGGGGAAGCGGGATGAGGTTGTTTGGCGGTCAGACACACGTCGGATTACGGTGGAGGAGTTTGCAGGAGCTCAGCTCCGGTAAACTACAGGCAGGGTAATTACGGCTAGAATACGCGATTGAACAATAGAATTAAAGATAAAACTTAACCTAGGTACTAATCTAATCAAGAAAAGAGGAAGAAAATGGACCCCAGTGGCCAGAGCTACGAAGAATAGACCTCGATGGTGAGCTCGCCAGAGGTGGTGGAGACCGCCCTAAGACCTCTCCTTCGACCAACTTAAAGGTGTGGCGGAGGTGTTGTCACCATCCACCAACCAGTAAGCACATCAGGAGGATACGAAGATGGTCAAAAGGGGTTGAAATGGAGAAGGTAAGGTTAGGGTGGCTTTTATACAGATGATTGAGGCGCTTCGAAGATCAAAGGGATGCAGGCGTTGTAGCGATCCAATCCTCGAGGCAAACACCAGGCATGTAAGAGGGATCCACGAGGAGAAAAATTCAAGAAGGAATCGAGCCCTAAAGATGTAAGGAGCAGTCTACAAAAAAATTGAGAAGATGGCCTAGGACGAGGTCTGACAGCTACATGAGGCGGGTCAGAGAGTTGTCCCAAGTCAACTCTCCGCATCACCTGGTTGGTTCACGTGGACCAACCAGGAAAAATCCACTGGAAATTGTTTATAGATTCAATAAAAAATAATAAATGAATGTATTAAATTTAGGTTATAAAATGAAAAATGTTTAGTATTTTTATATTATTTTATATGATTTTTATTTATTTTTAGAGGTTATTTATTAATAGTTACTTTTTAGGGTTATAATATAGGTTAATTTATCTATGTTTTTAAGTCTTTTATTCTTATTATATATATATTTTTATTATTTTAGTTTATTATTTTATAAATTTATAACTTATTTTTAGATACTTAAATATATTTTTATTATATTTTTCTGATGTAATATATACATTTAAGTAAATAAGTCTATATATTATATAGGTATAGATACATGTATTTTACTTATGTATTCTATATACATATTTTATTTTAATGTTTTCTTTATTGTTGTATTTTTTGTTTAATATGTGCATATATTATAAATAATATTTACAAAATTATAAAAAGAATATAAAATTATAAAAAAAATAAATAGAAAAATAAAATGAATATTTTAAACGGATATACTATATAATAGGGCCTCCAAAACCTAACTTTCACATCTTAACTCCAAAAAATCTCAAACCACCTTATGGGTCCGGGAAGTTAGGATTTTGAAAATTTATTCAGATCATAACTTTTATTCTGTATATTATTTTTGTATGAAATTAATTTTGTATTTTTATATATTTTATTATCTACAACTTTCATGTACAAAGTTTCTTTATTTGAGGTATAAAAAGTAGAAATAAAAAAGATCTCAAAAATGAATAATACATGAATAAATAAAAGTGAGTTTTATTGTATTTTGGACCCTTTTCTCCCCTTACTTTATTCCTTGTCGACCTAGTCATCAAGTTGCTTAGGTCTCGGGGTTTTGGGTCATAAAATATATTCGATATTTTATTTCTTTTATTTTTCTTTTCTTTATTCTATAATTTTGGCAAGATGCCTGAATTTTACTTGTTTTATCCTATATTGTATATCAACTTTATATATTATTATATATCTTTTGTAAAAATAAAAGAAATCACAATATTAGAAACCCTTAAAAATCATAAATTGACTGTGTTTGAAAATACAAATTCATTGTGATTGATTGTTCTATCTTATATTACTCTACACCTGTGTTTTTGTTTCGACCCCTATTTGCTTGTCACTATACATATTTAATAGGGTATAATAAATTTTAACTCTTTCTCTTAATTGCTTGATTATCTGTGGGTTAATTATTGATTGACCATGGGTTTTGTGCGAGGTCACCTCAACAACTAGTTATCTTCGCTTCTGTGAGGATACCATTTTAGGTCCTTGCAAAATCGATATAATCAAATGGGGTCATTGCCTAGGAGCATTAGTTTATAGAGTAGTTTGTCTTTTTATATTGCTTATCATTTTTTTACATTTATTTCTTTGATTATCATTTTTGAACTGTCTGACATCTCTTCTTTTTATAATATTGCGAGGGACCGCAGATCGAGGAGGATCGTCTAGATGATTCTACGCAGCCTTGGGACGAGAAGCCGACTATTTTGACCTAGCCGGCAAGAGAGAGCATGATACTCTTGAGAGAGAGAGGATAGTAGCAATAGCTTAGTTTTCGATTTTCTTTTTTTAGAGAGAGACATTTTATTTCTACTCAATTAACTTGTAGTAATACATGTACATTGGATTTGGAAACTTGGCCCCAATTTCCAAGTGTTTATTCACTTGGGGGCTCACCGTGTTTTCCGTGCTTTTTATTGCTTCATCTTCTTTGTTTCTCGTGATTTGGGCTTTCTGCTTTATTTTCATTTATTTTGTGGAATGAGCCCTTACTCTTTAGGCTTTCTTGATCGTGTAAATCAAGGCCAAAAATCTAACTATCCTTGCATGCTCCTATAGTATTCACGTTTGCACTTAGTTTAAATTAAATGTTAAACATTTGGACTTGAGATCGCATGCCGACAGAGGTCACATACAACGCTTGCAGGACCCGTTATGGCGGGCACTGAGTGGCATTGAAGATCGGACCCTTGGTCTCATTTCAAGTGTTTAGCATTTGGTTCTTCACATGTATCAATTGCCTGCTTAGAACGATTTCTGTGTGCATATCAGCATATAGCATAGGTTTATAAATTCATGTTTTGCATCCCGCATGGAGAGCATGAGAGCATTGGGAAGCACTATAAGTCTTCTAACTGAGCATTCATCATTTAGGCACTATGGTGGCATTTCAATCTTAGTATCGCCTTGCATTTCTTTGCCACTATCTATCTCTATTTTTGGATCACATAGGAATTTCAAGAAAACACAAAAATATTAGGCGCTTGTAAAAGCAAGTGATAACACAAAAAAAATAAAAAAAGGGACTGTTAAAAATACTTGACCTAAATAAAATTGATTAATTGGACTCATTGCATTGGGTGAGCAAAGCCCTCATTTGTTTTTAGGTAGCATTGGAAGGACTCCTTCCCGAGTTAGAGAGCATTATCGTAAGGATTAGATCTCAAAACCCAGTATGTGGCTGCCTTGTGTATCACCTGGATTTCTGAAGTATTGGCACTTCTATCGTACGTGAATGAGTAGGGCTTGGTCAACGATGATGTTCTCGATTGTGTAGAATGTCGACCTTGTCCGAAGTATTGAGCTTAAGCCATGCCTTCACGAGGTTGTCTGTTTCATCGTCTTGCATTCATGTAGGGCCTTGCACACTCATAGGTGATTCCATTGTGAGCAAGGTCCGAAGTAGTGGTTTTGTCTATTGGCTTCCTCCCTCTATTTCTTTGGCTGAGTAGGGATCGATGAAGGGTTACAAGGACCTTAAAAAATGCAGACTACATGTTACAAAGGAGGAGTACAAGTACGTGATACTTTCCGGCAATACATCTCAGTCCTATAGGATTAGTTCTTTAAGGACTTGTTAAAAGATAAATTATCTAAAATCAAATCTAAAACCTAAAAATATAATTGCCGAACCTTCACGTCTTCACGAGTCGAGTTGGTGAGTCCTTTGTTTTGAGGTTTGATTGATTAGTTTCATTTATGTTCAGATAAAAAATATTAAGCATTTGCGCTATTTTGCTTTCCTCTTTCTTCCTCTTTGACCCTTGCTCAATTTAAGCCATTCTACTGTTAAACTCCTTTTGTTTCTCGTTGACCTCCGTATCACTCCATATCAGACTTCCTCTTGATCTTTGAGATGGCGACGCATGGATGGCTTGGTCAAACTCTGTTGACACCAACATCGATTCCATATGCTCAGCTTCTCTTATTATTCAGGAAAACTTCCAAGAATCCGATTCGTACTTCATGAACCGATCTTTGAACTCCCCATTTTCTCCAATAATATGGAATCACTCTTGTCCCGAACTCTGCCCATTTTGATTGGCAATTGATTTCACTCCATATATCACCATCCTTAATGAAGTTCTGTGTTAACCTTAATACAATAACACTTCTCTACATATGGTGCAGTAATACAGACTGATCGGGGTATTCTTCCATGTGCATACCAAGAACCCGATCTTGAGCCAGAGTTACTAGCAGAATATGAAATGGCTCCTACAGGAAGAGGAAAGGGACCGCAAACCCAACTAGCAAAAGAAATCGAACAGGGGGTTGGGCAGCACAAAACTCAGGATGAGGTCAATAGTTAGCTACTTGCATCCATGCAGGCAATCCAACAACAACTGACCAATCATGCCTTAGCCTAGACCGCATTCTAAGAGATGTTGAATGATCTACGAAAGAAGATCGATGAAAGGGAAGCCTGTGAGGAGGAAGAATTCAATCGAGAGAACTTTGAGTACTTTTCTATCAATGGAGGAGGATGAGGAGAAGGAGAGATACCCTCTACACCCAAGCGCACATTGAAGGAGACTTAGAACCCTAGGGCATGGTACATTACAGAGTGGATTCAAGTCTCGGCAGTTCGTGCCTATTTTGTACTGAAGCCACAATTTTTTCTCTTCTTCCATCATTTAAAGGCACCACTACTAAGGAACCTTACATCTTCTTGAAACAATTCAGCCGCATCTACTCCAAGATCCACTATCCTAACGTTTGGTTGGGAGTGATAAAGATGACTGCCTTCCCGTTTAGCATGCAAGAAAAGGTTCTTTATTGGATGAACCACCTCGGGAAGGTGGAGACGACATGGGAGGAGTTGAAGTCTGTCTTTCTTCACAAATTTTATTCTCTAGGCTGACTAAACTAGATGCGAGCTCGGATCTTCAACTTTATGCAGCAACCCCACGAGACCAATCATGAGGCATGGGAGAGGTTCCAAGATCTTCAATAGAAGTGTCCCCGCCACGATATCACCAACACAATCCTCGTGCAACACTTTTTTTGGTGGACTGAAACTTGACAGTCAGAAGCTGGTCAATGCCACCTTGTGGAGGCTCCCACTTTAATAAAGGATGAGGATGCCATCTGACAGATCTTTGATGAGATGGCTGAAGGATAAGCCGCTCTCTCATCATCCCGCGCATATCAAAAGGCCATCATGCCTGGAGCCAACTACAAAACCATCAACATGGTGGCACACACTGAGGAGAGGGACGATAAGTCCAACATGAGTATTATTGGGAGCCACCTCTCCAAGGTTGACATCATTGAGAAGTGGTCACAGGACCTCGAGAAGCTCGTTATGATAGAAAAGAGTACCCAGGGCTTGGAGAAGCTCGATCGAATTTCACAGCAGTTGGAGCAGCTTGTGCGGGCATTGAATGCCAATGCTTGCAATTTTGTATCTGCCACTACCAGGACTCCTACTGAGTAGAAGGAGCTGACACCGACATAGCCTCCTCAGCTGAGTCCCCCGCCTCCCCAACCCATCCAGCACATATATTACGTGTAGACCCCAGAGCAACCCCCATAGTCCCAAACTCATATAGTTGTATATAAACCCAAGATGCCCCCAGCTAAACCCGAGTAGTTCTTCCCACCATCGCTACGGATATAGGAAGTAAATGATGTGTAGAACAATGATGCAAAACTAACCCATCCTCAGGGACACTCCCAGAGTCAGAATAAGGCCATCAAGCCCTACCATCACCAGTAGGTGGGGGTAAGACAGTTCCAGCCGCATCAGAACCACTAGCCTCCGAACTATAGTAACATGGAGGCATAATTACCAGCATGGTCCTCAGCAGTCAGGCTACCGTAGTCAGGGATACCATCAACAGTAGCTGGCTGCTTCGTATCAACATCAGTACTCCGATCCTTCACGTTCTCAATACTCCCAGCACTCATCATTCCAGTCACCTCATTATCAGCAATACCAGGTTTACTACCAGCCTCTTCCTCCATAGTACCACAGTCAGTGACCTCATCTGACCCAATCGTCCAAGGCCCCACTGGTGAACCCAGCTCTCGATTTCTTGGCTCAACTAGTGAAGAATATGGCTGAGACGACCCAAAAGATCGACAACCTGCTGGCTGCCAAGACATGCATTCTAGCCCAGGTCGAGGCAAATCTGAATAACTTCTGACGTAAAGAGCAAGTAGCCGGTAGTGTCCAGCCCAATTCAGGCGAATTTAATTACTTTTTATCTAATGTTGTTACTCTCAGAAGTAGTAGGCCACTCCAGCCATTGGCAATAGCAAAGGGAAAGATTATTGCATCTGACGAAAAGTCATCAGCCCAGCCAGCACCAGTTCCTGATACTATTTTTGCAAGAGCACCAGTTGACACAAAAACACAAAAAATGAAGAAAATTCAAAAAAAAAGATGGAACCAACAATAGCTTCGGTGAAGTCTAGCATACCTCGAAGATGCCATCTCCAGCAACAGACCCGATACCAGCTCGTGAAGCTGAACCACTCATTTTTGGTCCACAGATAGTAGAGGATTTTGTACATTCACACCCTCTGCCTGTAATCCATTATATGAACAAATAATTGAATGACACCATTTTTTATTCTGTAAATATTCCTTTCCCTGAAGCATTGAAAAAACACAAAAAAAATGAAATGTTAAAAATGCTTTGTCTGATCCTTCTATTGTGTAAATCATTCATAGGTTTTGTCTTGAATATGCAACTAATGAAAGCTCTTGAGTACATGCCAACAGTAAAGAAAGGTCTGAAAGATGCATGTATGATGAGGCATTGTCCTCACCCTCACAATTCCAGAAGTCCAAGTGGCAAGGCTGAAAAGAACATCGTCACCATGGCCACAGTTAACACCATCAGCAATCTCCCAGACAAAAAGCTAGACAAGGGAGCACTACTCATTTGCTGCATGATGTTTGACAAGGAATTTGAGAAGACACTTCTTGACATCGGGTCTTCTGTCAATCTCATGTTTGCCTCACTGCTCACCGAATTTGGGATAGGACCACTCAATCCTATTAAGATGACTCTGCAATTTGCAAATAAATCAGATAAGCGGTCTAGGGGTAAGTTGGAGGATGTTATCATTACTGTACAAGGGATGCAGTTCCCTGTTGATTTTGTCGTGCTTGACATGGATGTCTCCACACCTCTTCTTCACACCCCCATTATCCTTGGTCGTCTGTTCCTTCGAACAGCCAAAGTAGTAGTGAATTATGGCACTAGAGAGTTTACTTCTGCTCCAGTAACATCAAGGTAAAGATATAGACTGTATCTGATTCCAAGTCACCATGGGAACATCTACAGTAAGTGTGCAAGCTGATAACTATCTTGATTACTGTGACTTTTTGAAGGATTTCAAGATAAAAATATGTTCATGAATGACATTGAGATCCGTGAATTTCTTGCTCCAGAGGAAAGAGTGGAAAATACAGTCGAATTTCCTTTGTCGATGATGACGAGATTTTTACTAATGTGCCAGATGAATTCTTTGTGGGCTCGCTGAGTTTTGATGACCAAGAACATATCATTGAGGATTTATGTAATGAAGAGGATATCATCGAAAATTTCTGTGATTTTTTGAACAAAGAAGCTGAACAATTAAAGGTGTACACCGAACAGACGAAAGAACCACCAACTGCAGTATTCGCAAAAGTCACCACCGAAATAGCTCCCACTATGCTTTAGCTAAAACCATTACCCTCCAATATGAAGTATGCCTTCCTTGCGGGTGAATCTAACATGTACCCGATCATCATTAATTCCCATTTGATTGAAGACCAAAAATCTCGTCTGATGGAGGTTCTTGAAAGAAACCGCAAGGCGACAGGTTGGAAGATATTGAATCTCCATGGGATCAATCCTTCACTCTACATGCATCACATCTACCTTGAAGATGATAACAAACCCTCCCCGTGAATTCCAGAGAAGGCTGAATCTAAACCCTCAGGAGGTCATCATGAAGGAAATTCAGAATTGGTGTGATGCTGATTTCATTTATGGCATCGCCGACTCGAAATGGGTGAGTCCCCTACATGTCGTGCCAAAAAAGTCTAGGATCACCATTGTGAAGAATGAAAAAGGAGAAGAGATTCTGGCCAGAGTGCCCACCTCTTGGTAAGTGTGTGTCGACTAACGAAGATTAAACCTCTCCACAAAGAAAGGACTAATTTCCATTGCCTTTCATTGACCAGATTCTCGAAAGTCTGGCTGTGAAATAATACTTATTCTTCTTGGATGGATACTCTGTATATAATCAGGTCGATATTGCTCCTGAGGACCAAGAGAAAACCACATTTACCTATCCCATTTGTGACATAAACCTTCAGACGAATGTCGTTCGGGCTATGCAATGCCCCAGCTACTTTCCAGAGATGTATGCTTGCAGTATTCGCTGATATGGTGGGCAGTTTCATTGAGGTTTTCATGGATGACTTTTTAGTCTACAGAGATTCTTTCAATCAATGTCTGGATTATTTAGAGTGAGTTTTGAGGAGGTTTTACGAAGTGAACCTAGTGCTCTCGTGGGAAAAGAGCACCATCATGGTGACCGAAGGAATCATGCTGGGTCATGTTGTTTCTAAACGTGTCTTGGAAGAGGACCCAACCAAGGTGACACGATTTTCAAATTAGAGCCTCCTAGAACTCTCAAGCAAGTACGATCATTCTTGGGCCATGTCGGTTTTAGTCGACGGTTTATCAAAGATTTTAGCAAGTTGGCCCGACCGCTGACAAAACTGCTGGGCAAGGAGAATGATTTCATTATTGATGATCGTGTGCTCCTTGCCTTCAATTAGTTGAAAGAACTAATCACTCAAGCCCCTGTCTTGCAGTCGCCGATTTGGACTCAACCATTCAAGATAATGATGAATGCGCCAGATTATGCCATTGGTGCCATACTAGGACAGAGGAAAAGACAATGCTCCATTTTCTATTCACTACACTAGTCGAACGCTCGACTAAGCTTGAAGAAATTATACCATCACCGAGAAGGAGCTATTAGCAGTAGATTTTGCCTTGGAGAAGTTTGGATCCCATCTCCTTGGTTCCAAGGTTATCATTTATATTAGATCACTCGGCCATCCGGTATTTACAACAGAGAAGGACGCCAAACCACAGCTCATCTGGTGGATCCTTCACCTCTAGGAGTTTGACTTAGAGATATGAGATAAACCTGGAGTTAATAATTTGGCGGCCTACCACTTGTCTAGACTTCCCGAGCATGAAGCTCTTGAGCTGAACCTGCAGCCGATTACAGAAACTTTCCTAGATGAGGCGATCTTTGTTAGTGACCTCGCTCCCCTAGTATGTCGATATTGTGAACTATCTTGTGTCCAAGAGAACTCCACGAGATTGGACCAAGTTGAAAGTCGACAATCTTTTGTCCAATATCCATTTCTACTAGTGGGAGGATCCATATCTATTCCATCAGGGTGCAGATTGCATCTAGAGAAGGTGTATTCTTTAGGAAGAGGTTTCTGAGTGTCCTTGCACATTGTCATGATAAAGAGTTAGGAGGACACCATTCATGTAGACAAATTGCAGCAAAAGTTCTTTTAAGTGGCCTTTGGAGGCCTACATTATTCAAGGACGCAGAAGAATATGTTAAGCAGTGCGCAGAAGAATATGTTAAGCAGTGTACTAACTGCCAGAAGATGGGCGGTACCATAGGAATGAGAGATATGATGCCTCTGAAATTCATTCAGATATCAGATGTCTTCAACACTTGGGGGCATCGACTTCATGGGCCCATTTCCGAACAGCCATAACTACGAATATATTATGCTTGATGTCGACTACGTGAGTCGATGGGTGGAGGCTATCCTACCCGAACCACCGATAATCAAGCTATATGTTGATTCTTGAAGGATCACATCATCGCTCGGTTTGGGATTCCCAAGATTCTCATATCTGATGGGGTTTAGCCATTTTATCAATAGAGAGGTGAAGAAGTTAACTCAACAGTTATGCATAGAACATCATGTCACTTCCCCTACCACCCACAGTCTAATGGCTTGACTGAATGTTCCAACAAGGAGATAAAGATAATTCTGCAGAAGCTTATGCGTTTGAATCACAACAATTGGTCTCAATTGCTAGATTCAGTTCTTTGGGCTTACAGACCGTGTACAAGTCAACGCTAGGCATGTCTTCTACTACCTTATTTATGGCAAGCCATGTCATCTGCCCGTTGAGCTGATACACAGATCTTTATGGGCAATCAACATCTGCAACTTGGACTCTAAGAAAGCCGGAAGAACAAAAAAGTGGATCTGAATAGATTACTGAAATTCAGAGATTATGCATATGAAAGCATCCCGTTATAAAAGGAGAAGGAAAAAAAGTGGCACGACAAGCATATCCGCTGCAAGACTTTCGAGCCGAGTCAGAAGGTTTGGTTGTTTGATGTGATTTTGAAGATCTTTCCAGGTAAATTGAAAAGCAAATGGTCTGGACCATTTATAGTGACACATGTGCGTGACAATGGTAGCGTAATGATAACTGAATTGTTAGTGGACACACAACCTTTCGTAGTCAATGGATAACTTCTGAAGCCTTACCCAGAGCATGATACATTTATGTCTGTCATTGACTCTATTCAGGTCATGTATGAAGAAGAGCTGAAAGTAACCACTACCGTAGTGTCAGACAAAGCAGATCAAAACATTTTTGAATGATCTTTCTTTATTCTTTTTTCTTCTTTTCGTTAATTATTTTTTTCTTCCAAAAAGGTGTCACCCCCCTTCATCACTACTGTACTTAGGATGCACTTTGTCAAAAGTATGGGGGGTGGCTACCCCGTGTCATTCATTTTTGATCCCTCACCTGTCACCTCAGCCTTTGTCACTCTGTCTATACTTAGGGATATTTTATCATAAGTATAGGGGGGACAGGATGAGCCGATGATTTCGTACATTCCCACCCTTGACCCCCCTGCCTTGTGTACAGTCTGCTATATTTAGGATTATTTGATGCTAAGTATAGGGGGACATTCGAATTCTCATTACTTCATTCTTTCATTTCTTTATTCCTTAGGCTTTTCTATACTCAGTACGAGTTATGTCTTCTCTTTTTTCCCCTGATCTATGAGGACATATCTCAAGCTAAGTATAGCGGGGTCGTATATACAGTGTATATACTTTAAGCCATAACTCGTACTTTCATATTTTCAATAAGTATGGCTAAAACACAATATATACTATACAATTTAGTAAATTCATTAATAAAAGATGTATATTATTCCTCAAAATTCTTTTTTTGTATACTGATTGAGAAATCATGTAAAAATGTTCTGCAAAATGTTTGAAAAATAGTTTGTATTTTTAAAAAAAGATATTTTGAAAACTGTTTGAAATACATTTTGTAAACTATTTTCAGACTGTTTAAAAAATGTTTTGTTTGTAAAAGTTTCTTTTCTTCGTATGAAATAAAAATGTTTTGAAAACCAATTTGCATAGGGTTTTGAAAATGGTTGCAAAAATATTTTGAAAAATTTGTACATACTATTTAAAAAACCTTTGCAAAATGATTTTTAAATATTTGTGAAAATTATTTGCAAAAAATTATTCTGGACTATAGTTTTCAAAATTGTTTGTAAAATCATTTTCAAATAAGTATGAGGAATAAATACATCATCCAATTAGATCAACATTATTAACTAACTGTATATATATATATATAAATAATAACATATCCCTTATGTAAATTCTGAAAAACCCAACTCTTGTAAATATAAGATGCATCCCCATATAAATATCTATATCTAGTTTTTTGGCAAAAAATATTTTGTTTTGAAAAATCCCAAAAGAATTTGCAAAACCAAAAATCCTAAAAACATCTGCAAAAATATTTTGATTTTTTTTGCAAAATCTTTTTCAGAAATCCATAAAAAGTTGAAAATTTGAAAATTGTGTCACAAAAACTTACATTTTGTATAGCATTCGCATTTTTCAGAATAATCTAGACAATCAAACAAAGTCTAAATAAAGTCTGAAGATTAGAGCTTGGAATAGACCTTAATAGACTTAATTTCAGAGGAATCCATTGAGGACTGGAAGTGGAGATATTTCAGGTCGCCTTGACTTAATTCTTTAGATTCTATAAGACTGTGCTCATGAGTCAATTCAATGTTCCTAAATAGAACCTTTCATATCATCCGTAAGGCTCTTGAGACAGTGACTTGGATGAAAACCTTGCACTTAGCACTTAGCTCAACTCAGATGGACTGGTGAAAGATTTTGGAGTCTAAGTTTGGATGATGAAAGGACGCTTCGTTAAGGGTGGCTCAGGAACCATTCTTGGGGATTTCCGACACGTACTCTATCCCACTTCTTTTGGTAACAATGATCTAAAGACTGGAGATGGATTGAGACAATGCTTCGGATGAGGAATGGTTTATCGATGCATCTTTTTCCAAGACCCCAAAAAATGGAGGAAACAAAAGATGTTATATCCACTGGGGCTCAAGTAAGAATGTTGAAGCCATACAAAGTCAAAGAAAATATTCAAATAAGATGACAACCAAACATTCCACACAAATTTGAGCTTTAGAAAAAGTCAGCTTCTTGGTGAAGAATCGGTTACACTGACCGACTTCACAAGCTAATGAAGACTACACTGGTCCATTCCCACTTCTTTTCCCCTTCTACGAAACTTCTTCCCCATTCTGTTGTAAAGATTGGGAGTACCTGACCTTAGAAGGAGATATCTGTCTCCACGAGGATGAGTTACCGGAAGAGCAGACACCTCGATAGTTCATCAGTTTTGTCTAGGGAGAGCTGAACAATTTCACACACATGGTTCTATCACTTCAAGGTAGGAAGAGTATGCGACTGGGACGATGGTTCTGACCTGGCTATGAGTTGGACTTGATAATAATAGTATGTAACCTAATGGATGTTGTGTCATGCTTCCTGACTTCCATGTGGTTCTGAATACACCATTAATTAAAGGCCTTCTCTGAGCTCCAAACTTTGATTTTGTTAAAACAAGTTTAAAAGTCGACAATTATTCCATGTTCTTTCTTTTTTCTTTTCTTTAACTTTATTTCTTGCACTTATTGCACAAGTGTTTGCTAGGGACTAGCAAAGGCAAGTATACGGGGGTGATGAATTGATGAATCCCCATTCATCACTCTTTATTCTTTTATTTTAGCTACAAAACCTTTGCAAAACACCATGTAGATACCTGTAAATAGAATAATTTATCAAAAAGCATGCATTGTGTAAATATTAATAATTAGCATGTTTTTGTGCAAAAATAAAAGAATAAAGAAACAAATAAAAAGAAGGAGATATTTAGAATAAATATCGAGTGACCCGAACCCAAGGGAGGGCCAAGCATTGGCCTGACCGCAAAAGAACCCAAGTAGAGAGAGATAGGGCCATTCACCATATAGACACTCCTTCAGGTACATATCTTATTTATTAAAAATAAAGCAAAAATAAAATAAGGTTTTTATTAATTTGTATATATTTATAAAAATAAAATAAAAATGGAAAAAATAAAAATAAAAATAAAAAGAAATAATTTCTCTCTCATCAGTGTCTATATACTATGTACATAAAATAAAAGATGTATTTATGTCACTCTTGTAAATACTTAATAAAAATCAAATAAAAATCATTTTAGATTCCATATTTTATGGTATAAATAAATAAAATATAAAATTGGAATAAATTAACATAAATAAAATAATTAAAAATAAAAAACACGTAGGTAAATATACCTGTATATAATAATAATATAATGTAAATACGTATTTTATTTTTCAAAAAAATAAATAAAAATAACAAAAAATACTTTGAAAATAAATAATCATTTTTTCACGTTGAAAATATTTTCAAATAAAATAATTTTCTATTTTAAAATGAATTTACAAATAATTAATTAAAGGAATAATCTGATTGGTCCACGGGGGATTGTTGACCCCCGGTTTACTCTCCCCTGCGGATCTCTTCTTTGCGGACCTGGTCACCGACTCGATTTCTCAGACTTTTCTAGGATCGGTCTGCCAACAATTCCCGCGAACCCCAGGCTCCAACTATCGATGATCAATCCGTGATTCACGTCCGACATCTTTCCTAGGGATCCGAGCTCCAAGATTCGCTGCCCGACTCCATCTTTGTCGGACCCCTGACACTATTCAGCTCAGCTCCGCTGCACATTTCACTCCATCTTTGGCCATCCCCCTCACCGCCGATGAGCTCCTCTTCATCGCCTGAATGACATCTGCATGCGGAAGAGTTGCAGGGAGGACGCGAGCGCTGGGAACCATCGATCCGGTGGCCACACCGCCGTGCTCTGCCTACATGCGAGCTTCAGCCTCTGGACCGTCGATCCATCGAGGCGACGACCCCCGGAGGTCCCTGACCTCCAGCACAGACAACCTCCTCCACCAGGTAGCGTAGATAGTTCGTAGTTTAGGTTAGATTTTGATTTTTCGTTTTTAGCTCATTTAGCTCTACCGCCGCCGCCCACCGTCTCCGATCACCTATTCACCCTTCCGACCACTCCAACACCTTCACCAGACTCCTCTCCAGCTTCTCCACCCATTCACCCACCCTGGTTCACCTCGGAACCAGGAGTTCAGTCCTCCTCCACTACCGCTCGCCGGAGGACCACGCCGCGACCCATCCAACCACCCATTCCGCCTTTCACCGACTCGAGGCTTTTTGCCCTCGACCCAGGATTTGTACTGTGCAGGTTTGAAGGTCAAGCGACCCCATCTGGGGGTCCAACTGGTTCAGGCACAAGAGCTCCAAGCCTTCATCGTCGCCGGGACTCTCCAGACGCTCCCGGCCTCATCGGAGCACATCAGGAGCTGCGAACGACTTCGACAGTCATTTCCCCTCTCAGAGCAGCACCGGAGGAGGTCTTCAGTGCACGTATTGGGTCGGCGAAGCTCGCCGGTGAGATGTTCTTTGAGGATCTTCCTCTGCCGTCCGATCAACCCATCCGCTAGTTCTGATCGTAGCCGTCCATCTGCGGAGAGTTTCCAGTTGTTCGATCATCTGAGGGTTGCATCTGGAGCGTCAATCAAGCGAAGAGGTGTCCACCGTTCTTAGCCGTCCGATCATACACGTGGCGTCACCTCAGCCGTGGATCATTAATAACGAGGGTAAATATCACTTAGGCCCTCTTTATTTTTGTATTTATTTTCGAGTCCTGTAAATATTTGTCAGTTATTTTTATTTTTGAACATTTGCACCTTGGACCTTATGCTTATTTTATTTGCATTTTAGTCCCTATTGGTGTGGAACACGTGCCTCAACACGTGAGTTAGTGGAACTTTTGCATATTTCATCCTGTAGTTGTGGGGGTTACAGTTTGGTATTTTATAATTTGGAATGACATAAATACCCCTGTGAGTGCAAGTCACCTGTTGAGCTCGTGTGTTTTGGATTTTTTTGCAACATTGGACCTAAGGTTTTCATACGTTTTATCTTTTTGGCCCTGGAATTAACTTTCTTTGCACTTAGGTCCCAATACGTTGTGGCTTTTGTTTTTGTTGAATAAAATATCAAATTAAATCCAAATCAAGTGAAATTTGGATACGTGGCTCCTGCCATTGTGTAAAAATTTCACTCAATTTTTGGGACATTTTTGTTGTTTTTTAATATTTTTAAAAAATAAAAAACCTTCATTTTTGCTATTGTTTGAAATAAAAAATCAACTAAAAATACAAAAACTTTTCTAAAAATTTTAAAAAAATTAGGGATTGTTTGTCTTGTGGTCTTTGAGTTTCTGTCCAATTTTTGCTTTATTTGGATTTATAAAACCCATAAAAATAAAAAATATAAAAACACCATAAAAATTCATAAAAATTCTATAGAAGTAAAAAAAATACAATTTTGATTTCTTTAGTTTAGTTATATTTTTACTTTTCATAAAAATTGCCTTCAGATTTTTATAGGCTAATTAGTTATTTTTAATTAGCCTTTCAAATCTGATTGCACACTTCTTCATTGTTTTTGCCTTTTTCAATTTTTAAAAAATCAAGTAAAAATTATAAAATTCTGAAAAATTCACCAAAAACACTTAAAATTATAAAAAACATAAAAACAATTTTATTTGATTTTTTGGCTTGATTTGTTATGTTTTATAAATAATTGTTTGTGTGCTTTTTCCTTTGTTATTATCTTTTCTTTATTATTAAAAATGCAAAAAAAATTAAAAACTTTTAAAAATCCACCAAAAACACTTCTTTTTATTCTATTTTATTTTAGGCTACTTCGTAGGCCGATCCGACCAATCCGTGCTCCTTGAGTTCGACCTTGGTCGCTATACCAGGTTAAATAAATAGCGAGGACCACTTTTGATTTTATTGCTTATTTTACTTTGTTTGGTAGTCTCTGAATTTTCTTGATTGACCGAGTCTCGAGACCCGAGTCACAATGACCCTTAAGTGATTTTATACCTCATCCGGATATGTGAGAGCATTTTTTCGGCTCATCAGAATGGCGTCATTGCCGGGGAGCATGACTTAGTAGTCGTTTTGTTTTCATTTTTGTTCGGTTTTCATTTTTCCGCAGTTTTTTGCGGCTTTTGGATTTTCTTTTATTTTTTTCTTTTCTTTTATCTTATTTTGTTTTTATTTGTTTTATTTTCATTTTTGCATATAGTGCCCTTTTATTTTATTTTATCCTACTTATTTTTATAATAATCTGGTCTGATACACCTCTGTTTGTTTTCTTGCGAGAGCCTGAGGACCTAGGCGGCTTTTCTTGAAGAGCCAACGCAACCGCGGGTTTCGAAGGCTGCTCCCTTCTGTACGGAGCTGCAGGAGAGTGCGAGAACGCGAGCAGTAGTGCGGGAGCTGTAGTTTAGCATAGATAGTTTCCTTTTCTACAGACTTTATTATTGTAATAATACATGTACCATGACTCTCAGACTTGTGGACTTTTCGGGGTCTGTTTCGCCGAGCACCGGTGTGCTCGAGGGACCCCACCGTGGTTTTGTTTTTACCGTTTTTCTTTTCTTTGATTTCACGTGGATTTCTGTGCTTGAGCCCCTAGATTTAGGTTTTATTTCGTTGAGCCAGGTAGCATTAGGTCCACAACCCTAATAAGAATATCTGTTCCTATAGATCACGCTTGGACTTAGGCAAATAAACCGGTGCTTCACGATAATAGGAGCTTCTGTTTAGGACGGTTATCGCATTGCATCCATATAGGTAGTTTAAATTTATATGCGGATCATAATTGCATGTAGACTGCTGGAGTCAGGTATGCCTTCTATCTCGTGCATGCATCATTGATTTTGTCACGCACTGACTTTTTCGTTTTCCTCCCCCTGTTTTTCTGGACTTAGGAATAAAAAGGAAATTGGAAAATTTGTTAGACGATTTTTGAAAAATACATAAAAAGAAAAACGATAAAATCGGGACTGCTAAACACACTTAATCCTAAAAGACACCTCACTTAAAAATCTGTCTTGGGGAGAGTAACCCCCTCCTTGTTTGGTTTGGATGAGCGAGAGAGTGACCCGCATCCTAGGCTAGAGCCATATCCGATTTCTTGATAGACTACCGACCTTTTATTCGGGATAGTCTGTCAGGAGTATTGGATTCCTACCATCTCACGTAACCGCTCTGAAAGACTGACTTGATCACCTAAATAAAATTGAAAAGATAATTGACCGATCCTTTACGGTCTTCAGCTCAGTGTTGAGTAGGTGAATCGGGGGTTTGCTTTCTCATCTTGTGTGTTTCCAGATCCCTTCTGCCTACTCCCCATCTATCTTCTCTTCCATCTATTCATCTATCTTCCTCTCAGTCTTCTACTTCTTCCTTTTCTGTATCCCTAGATGATGGACCCCCTCACTTCTTGCCGACTCTTGCGGCTTCTCCGTCTTCTGACCATCATTCTAGTCCACCTTCGAGGGAGGTCGGATCCCCGACCAACCTCCCGTTCCCTCCCCCCATCCCTTTCATTACTCTGGGCATGCTGTGCTACACGTCCGTGGAGATCAGATTGAGCAGATGCGAGGACCGGACGATGCCATTACTGAGTTGAGAGTGTACTCCGTTCGCGTTCATAGAGAGCAGATGCAAGTATCAGATGTCTCCTATGCCAGCATGATGGATGAGCAGAAATGACAGGGAGCTCAGTCAGCTTCTACATTAGGTCCATTCATTCTGGATTTGGAGCTTATTCAGAGACTGTCGACATTTTCAAGGGAGAAGCACGAGGAGCCCTATCTTCACCTGTCCGAGTTCGAGGAGTTTTGCAGTGCAAACATTTATTCAGATATCACTGCAGAGGAGATGATGCTGAAGACATTCCCATTCACACTTCAGGATAGAGCCATGAGATGGCACCAACGATTGCGAAGGAGATTCGCTACTTGGGGAGACTTACGGTTCGAGTTTCTACAGAGATACTTTCCCCAACGAAGAGCAGAGATGATGCGGTCCTTGATCACAGAGTTTTCAGTAGATCCCCAGGAGCCACTACATGAGGCATGACCGAGGTTTCTTGACCTCTTGAGAAGATTTCCTGACCACAGACTTCCACCGACCGACCATATTGAGATCTCCATGCGGGGGATGACCACGGATCAGTTAGCACTGGTGATTACCTCATGTGGCGGTTCACACCGCAGTTCCGACATTGACTTACTGGATACCATCTCGAGGTTACTTTCACAGAGACCATCTTCATGAGATGCCGTAGTCGGGACAACACATGAGGATATTGCAGTACCAATAGGCTGTGTCGCACTACATGAGTATACTGTTTCTACACACCAGACCAAGGATTTGGATTCTGCAGCACCACAGAGTACATAGGACATGACTGCGACAGTGGAGGTTCTATCCCAGAGTCTACTCGAGTTCCCGTTGGTCTACCAACTAGAGTTTGAGTCAGCCCCAGAGTTTTTAGTTGACGATTCTTGGATATCAGATTTTTTGATACTCCAGGAGACGGAGGAGCCCCTTCTACTACAACCATCGATTCAACCATTCCAGATTCCAGTCCAGGATGATTCAGCTTCTATTCTGCAGAGACACTTCTCGGAGTCAGACAGATACCATGACTCAGCTCAGCAACCACAACTCGATATGGGACATCACTTTGACAGGCTAGACATAGATATTCCTATAGTCGAGCCTTTGGTCCTCCACTGTGATGAGACAGATACCTTTGCTGAGGACCATATGACAACCAGCATTACCGCAAAGCGAGGATTGGTTTCAGCCACACAGCCAGCCTCCGCAGTGTTGACCAGTACCTTCTCCTGCTTCCAGATTGCCGAGAGCCAGACCTCAGATGATGATACATACTGGTGCACAGAGTGGATGCTTGACAGCAGCACGGATGCCCTTTTAAATTCTGATCTTCTCCTCACTGATGTTCTTGCATTCTTCCCCGAGGGTTATCTGCGGGAGAATGCCATACACGATGAGTACTTGGTTTCACCTTCTGAGAGTGTATCCGATCTGGAGGACCACGAAATCGAGTCTTCTGATCCTTTTGATTTTGAGTCATCTCACCTCGACGACCCTCGCGAGGATGAGCCGATCCTTGAGATATTCGATGATCTGTCTGATTTGTCTCCATTATATGCATCGGATATCAGTTTTCTTAGAGAGTCTCCTGATCTTGACTGTCCACACCTTTTTGAGACACTGATCGACGTGGAGGATTCTATGACTGATCCATCCTTCTCCACATTTGATTTCTTCGGCTCTACACTTCCACTCCAGTCTGATCCTGAGCTGACGATTTCTTTTGTGCTACCGGATCCCGATCACATCGTCCCATATCCTTGGCCGGTAGCAGACACCCGCTTGATTGCATACCTGTGTGTCCTTCTTTACACTATTGATTTCGTCGTTGTTCTCATACCGAGACTGCGACGACAGTACGGAATTCGCCTTACAGATGCCGTCCTGAACCTTGACACAACGTTATCCTAGCCTTTGTGCCCAGCTAGAGGCGTAAAACCTAGCGCTTGTTGAGAGTCACCTCAACATTGTATCCTTTTGTATATACGTGTTTCGTCATGATTTGATCTTTCTTTCTTCCGTTTTTGTTTTCACCCCAAGTCTCGCTTAGGATTATCTTTGCTATACTTAGGATATACCTCATCCTAAGTATAGGGGGTGGAAACACTGAGTTGTTCTATTCATTCTATTTCATCACTTCTGTTGTTGCCTATACTTAAGGATTTTTCACCTTAAGTATAGGGGGAGTGATGCCCTCCATCTTGCATATATTAGTTTGTTTGAGTTTTTCGTCATTTTCTACCTCTGTTTTGCTGCCTATACTTAGGGATATTTTACCCTAAGTATAGGGGAGGTAGATCCTGTACATTCTCACTCGGATTTCCCTTCGTGTACAACCTGCTGTACTTAGGATTATTTTATCCTAAGTATAGGGGGAAACCCCGAGATCTCTTGCATTTCTATTCTTTCAGTCGTCTTTGTATATAGCCTTCCTTTTCAGTTCCCTATACTAAGCACAAGTTATGTCTTCTTCATCGCTCTTTATTTGAGGACATCGTTCGAGCTAAGTGTAGGGGGGTGTGTATATATTCCATATATACTTTAGCCATAACTCGTACTTTGTGGGAGTGTGTTAGTAAATAAAAATGGCTAAAACCCAAAAATCCATAAAAATTAAAAATTTTCCTTGTAAATAAAATTCTTTTATTGCACATACATAGCTAGTTGTACGAATTATTTTTGTAAAAATTATTTGTAAAAATCTTTGGTGTAAAGAGCTTGTAAATATTTTGATATCAAAATTATGTATATAGTACAAATTTTTTGTAAAATGTTTTGAAAATCAAAAGTTTGCAAAAATCTTGTGTAAATTTGTGTAAATATTTTGCAAAACTTGCATTCATGCACACATCCATGTTTTCAAAACATTTTCCAAAAATTTTGCACATGTGTAAATATTTTGTATAGTTTTTCCTGAATCATAGTTGACATTTAAACTAGCCTGGAATTAAATTCAAAAATGGAGCTTGGTTAAGATCTTAATCCACCTAATTCTAAGAGGAACCTTATAGGGCTTAGGGTTGAGACTTTTCAGGTCCATGGTGACTTAATTCTTTGAGTCCACTAGGCTATGATAATATGTTATCTCGATGAGCCTAAGTAGAGCACTTAACAACACACACATGACTCATATAGATAATGGCATTACTTGGACCCGCACTTTACACCGAGCTATCTACGGATGAGGTGGTGAGGAGGCAGTCTTCCTTGACTTGGGGTAGCATATGAGGGTAGTACTTCTAGGCGGAACCTCTCTTCTTCTTATAGTGAAGGAAGTGCGTCTCAACTTGGTCTGGTTACCATGAGGTCTAACGACAAGAGCTGTGGGTTGCAATAATGCTTCAAAAGAGGGATAGTCTACTGGCTCAAGAGGAAAAACTCCTTATGTATATATGCTGCACTTTGTAGATATGTTGTATATATGCACATAAAAAAATGCAAAAATAAAAGAACTCCAAAAAAAGTGGTGGGTCTGATAGAAAATGATAATCCCACCGGAGTGTATATAGTGCAATAAGCAAATCTTGAGATTCATGTTCCATCTTATGAAGCTTGCAGCAAGGAGACTTAGCTACACTGGTTGAGCTCCCAGGGATACATGGCTACACTGGCCATGGTCCATTCTCTTCTTCCCCCTCTTCTTGAGCCGGTTGAACTTGAACTTAGAAGGGAATACCCCGCTCCTCGAGGAAAGAGTGGCCATACTAGAGTCTTAGAGTTACCTTGTTGGGGAGGGTTGTCATTTTGCTACTTCTGAGGTGGAGAGCTAGACTTCACTTACACTGCACAAGGAAAGATTCATGGTCTTCAGGGTTTGTGTATGTAGACTTGTTCTGATCTGGATTATTGAGGAGTCTTGACTATAGATTAGTGGAACTTAGAGGCTGTTAAGTTTTAAACCTAAGTCCAAATAAGGTTCCGATACATTAATAATCCAAAGATCTGACTAAGCTCCATACTTCAATTTAATGATAGCAAGTTTAATAATCAGCATTGATTCATTCATTTTTCCCTTCTTTTTCTTTTTCTTTTCTTTTTCACTTCTTTTTCAAATAAGTGTTTGCTAAGGGACTAGCAAAGTTAAGTATAGGGGGGTGATGAATCCACATTCATCACTCTTTATTCTTTTATTTTAGCTACAAAACCTTTGCAAAACACTATGTAGATACTTGTATATAGAATAATTTATCAAAAAGCATGCATTGTGTAAATATTAATAATTAGCATGTTTTTGTGCAAAAATAAAAGAGTAAAGAAACAAATAAAAAGAAGGAGATATTTAGAATAAATATTGAGTGACCCGAACCCAAGGGAGGGCCAAGCATTGGCTTGACCGCAAAAGAACCCAAGTAGAGAGAGATATGGCCATTCACCATATAGACACTCCTTCAGGTACACATCTTATTTATTAAAATAAAAACAAAAATAAAATTAGGTTTCTATTAGTTTGTATATATTTATAAAAATAAAATAAAAATGGGAAAAATAAAAATAAAAATAAAAAGAAATAAATTCTCTCTCATCAGTGTCTATATACCATGTATATAAAATAAAGGATGTATTTATTTCACTCTTGTAAATACTTAATAAAAATCATTTTAGATTCCATATTTTATGATGTAAATAAATAAAATATAAAATTGGAATAAATGTACATAAATAAAATAATTAAAAATAAAAATAAAAATAAAAAACACATAGGTAAATATACCTGTATATAATAATATAATGTAAATACATATTTTATTTTTCAAAAAAATAAACAAAAATAACAAAAAAATACTTTGAAAATAAATAAACATTTTTTATGTTGAAAATATTTTCAAATAAATCATTTTCTATTTTAAAATGAATTTACAAATAATTAATTAAAGGAATAATCTGATTGGTCCACGGGGGATTGTTGACCCCCGGTCAACTCTACCCCGCGGACCTCTTCTTCGCGGACTCGGTCACCGACCCGATTTCTCAGACTTTTCCCAGATCGGTCCGCCAACCATTCCCGCGAACCCTGGGCTCCGACTTCCGACGATCAATCCGTGATTCACGCCTGACATCTTTCCTAGCGATCCGAGCTCCAAGATTCGCTGCTCGACTCCATCTTTGCCGGATCCCTGACACTATTTAGCTCAGCTCCGCTGCACATTTCACTCCTTCTTTGGCCATGCCCCTCGCCGCCGATAAGCTCCTCTTCATCGCCTGAGTGACAGCTGTGTGCGGAAGAGTTGCAGGGAGGTTGCGAGCGCTGGGAACCATTGATCCGACGGCCACACTGCCGTGCTCCACCACCATGCGAGCTTGAGCCTCTGGACCGTCGATCCATCAAGGCGACGACCCCCGGAGGTCCCTGACCTCCAGCACAGACAACCTCCTCCACCAGGTAGCGTAGATAGTTTGTAGTTTAGGTTAGATTTTGATTTTTCAGTTTTAGCTCATTTAGCTCCGCCGCCGCCGCCCACCGTCTCGGATCACCTATTCGCCCTTCCAACCACTCCAGTACCTTCACCAGACCCCTCTCCACCTTCTCCACCCATTCACCCACCCTGGTTTACCCCAGAACCAGGAGTTTGGTCCTCCTCCGCCGCCGCTCACCAGAGGACCATGCTGCGACCCATCCAACAACCCATTCCACCTTTCATTGGGTCGAGGCTTTTTGCCCTCGACCCAGGATTTGTACTATGCAGGTTTGAAGGTCAAGCGGCCCCATCTGGGGGTCCAACTATTTTAGGCACAGGAGCTCCAAGCCTTCATCATCCCCTGGACTCTCCAAACGCTCCCGGCCTCATCGGAGCACATCAGGAGCTACGGACGACTTCGGCCGTCATTTCCCCTCTCAGAGCAGCATCGGAGGAGGTCTTCAGCGCGCTTATTAGCCGGCCATGCTCGCCGGCGAGCTGTTCTTCGAGGATCTTCCTCCGCCATCCGATAAACCCCATCCGCCAGTTCTGATCGTTGCCGTCCACCTGCGGAGAGTTTCCAACCATTCGATCATCTGAGGGTTGCATCTGGAGCGTTGATCAAGCAAAGGGGTGTCCACCGTTCATAGCCGTCCGATCATACATGTGGCCTCACCTCGGCCATGGATCATTAATAACGAGGGTAAATATCACTTAGGCCCTCTTTATTTTTGCATTTATTTTTGAGTCCTGTAAATATTTGTGTCAGTTATTTTTATTTTGGAACATTTGCACCTTGGACCCTATGCTTATTTTATTTACGTTTTAGTCCCTGTTGGTGTGGAACACGTGCCTCGACACGTGAGTTAGTGGAACTTTTGCATATTTCATCCTGTAGTTGTGGGGGGTTACAGTTTGGTATTTTATAAATTGAAATGACATAAATACCCCTGTAAGTGCAAGTCACGTGCTGAGCTCGTGTGTTTTGGATTTTTTGCAACATTGGCCTTAAGGTTTTCATACGTGTTATCATTTTGGCCCTGGAATTAACTTTCTTTGCACTTAGGTCCCAGTACATTGTGGCTTTTGTTTTTGTTGAGTAAAATATCAAATTAAATCCAAATCAAGTGAAATTTGGATATGTGGGAATATATATGACGAAAGAAACTAGGGCCGCTCCTACCACTATGTAAAAATTTCACTCAATTTTTAGGACATTTTTGTTGCTTTTTATTATTTAAAAAAAACCTTCATTTTTGCTATTGTCTGAAATAGAAAATCAACTAAAAATATAAAAACTTCTCTAAAAATTCTAACAAAATTAAGGATTGTTTGTTTTATGGTCTTTGAGTTTCTATCCAATTTTTGCTTTATTTGGATTTATAAAACCCATAAAAATTTAAAAAACCTAAAATAACTTAAAAAAATTCTTAAAAATTCTATAAAAATAAAAAAAAATGCAATTTAGGTTTCTTTAGTTTAGTTATATTTTTACTTTTCATAAAATTACCTTCAGATTTTTATAAGCTAATTAGTTATTTTTAATTAGCCTTTCAAATCTTATTGCACACTTCTTCACTGTTTTTACTTTTTTCGATTTTTAAAAAATCAACTAAAAGTTATAAAATTCTAAAAATTTTCCCAAAAACTCTTAAAATTATAAAAAACACAAAAACAGTTTTATTTGATTTTTCTGGCTTGATTTGTTGTGTTTTATAAATAGTTATTTTTGTGCTTTTTCTTTTGTTTTTATCTTTTCTTTATTATTAAAATTACAAAAAAATTAAAAACTTTAAAAATCCACCAAAAACACTTCTTTTTCTTCTATTTTATTTTAGACTACTTCGTAGGCCGATCCGGCCAATCCGTGCTCCTTGAGTTCGACCTTGGTCGCTATACCAGGTTAAATAAATAGCGAGGACCACTTTTGATTTTATTGCTTATTTTATGTTTGGTGGTCTCTGAATTTTCTTGATTGACCGAGTCTCGAGATCCGGGTCACAACGACCCTTGAGTGATTTTATACCTTATCCGGATCTGTGAGAGCATTTTTTCGGATCATCATGAATCTCCATTTCATCACATTTATTCTACCATTTTGGCCTTAAAAACCCCTAGGTAATGTATTAAAATAACATTATTTTGTACAAATCAACATCCATCCTTTGTTGTATAAATTGTATATAATATTGTTTTTAATGCCAAAATTATATAATAAAGAAAAGAAAAGAAAATTAATAATATGCTAAAGGTATTTTATGACCCTAAACCCCGAGACCTATGCATCTAGATGATTGGGTTGACAAGGAATAAAGTAGGGGGAGATAAGGGCCAGAAATCCATTAAAAATTCCATTCTTTTATTCATCAATAATTCATTTTTAGGGCCTATTTTATTTTCTATTATTTATACCTCAAATAAAGAAACCTTGTACATGAAATTGTAGATAATATATATGTATATATATATACACACACACACACAAAATTGAGTTTACATATACAATAATCGTTTTATACTCTATATATAAAGCCAACATCCCAACTTTCCAGACCCATATCTTCTAAATAAAACTCAAAATGTATTAAATCATCTTTAATTATAAATAACTTTTAGTAAGCTATTTAGTGAAGGTGGTTACATATTTTTTGGAGTTAAGATGTGAAAGTTAGGTTTTGGACCTCTATTGTACAGTATACCCAAATAAAATATTCATTTATTTATTCTTTATTATTTTTGTAATTTTATATTTTTATAATTTTGTAAATATTATTTATAATATATGTACATATTTAAAACACAATAAACATATAAATAAAACATTAAAATAAAATATGTATACAAAACACATAGATAAAATACCTATACTTATACCTAAACAATATACACACATAATATATATTTGTATATATAAAAAGTTATAATTTTATAAAATAAGAGAATAAAATAATAAAATAAAAAATACAAAATAAAAATAAATTACCCAACATATTGATTAATATACCGATAAATATACACCTAAAAAATAACTTGTAATAAATGAAGTCATAAAAATAAATAAAAATCATAATTAAATACTATAAAAAATAACAAAGAATTTTTGTTGATTTGTGTTTTTTTATAAATCATTTTTGATTTTATTTTGAATTATTTATTCTTTTTGAATTGTTTTTTCTCTTTACTCAACCGACGTAGACCAATCAGAGGAGAGGGCGGGTTGACCGAGGTCAACTCCCTGGTCTCCCCCTTGCTTGGAGCACCTGCCAGTAGTCTACCCCATTTCTCTATTTTATCTTGCTTGATCTTCCACCGTTCTGCTTCGATGTCTTCTTGACTTTTCCACCTTGATCCTTGGTGACTCATACGGGTTCGATTTCTTGATCTTCAAACCACTGAATCGAGCTGTCTTCCTCGATCGAGTCACCCCTGTACATATACCCCTCTGCCATCTTCATCTTCCCTTGATCCCTCTTCTACCATGAAATCCTAATTCTAAGGGTTGATCCTTCTTCCTGTTGATAGCTGGAACACTTGGGTGCCCTTCGTGTGTTGATTGTCATCCAATCGAGGCCTCTCCATTGCTCACTGCCATCCTCGCCAAAGCTCTTGCTCCTTGTCATGCTTCGACAGTAAGCTTCTATCTCTTCCACTCTTTCCATTTCTTATGATAGCAGTAACTTAGGGGTTGCTTTAGATTTGTTTGATTTTGTCTGGTTTAGCGGATTTTCCAATTGATACCCTTGCCGGAGCATTAGCTCTACCACCTCACTCCGCCTACTCTCGAACTACTTCACTTCATTGATCACCTCCATCTTTTTCATGGTCATCGTTCGATCATCCCATGTACACTTGTCCACCTCGATCTTGCTCATATCGAGCCCGCAGTTCCTACTTCTCTCCGCTCACCGTAGGGACATCACCTTTCGATCATTCCACTCCATAAATCTCTCTGGAGTTCTCCATTTCACTGTGACTAAACCTTGTAGGAAATAACAAAGAAAGGTAGCCTCTTCGAGGCTCATCGAACCAAGGAGAAGCCCCCAGGTCCTTGTTGACACGAATAACAAAGATCAGCTGAGGTGGAAAATAAATCACTAAGGCTTTGTCCCTAATTGATCAACTCGGTCAATCCAGAAAATAAAAACCTCTTAAGCCAATAAAACAAGCAATCGAACACACACAAATGTAAGCGATCTTCGCTATTATTTTTACCTGGTATAGCAACCAGGGTTGAACACAAGAAGCATGAGTAAACCTACGAAGTAGTCAATTTCAGAAAATAAAATAAAATAATTTTTAGTGGTTTTTAATTTTGCAATTTTTTTTAGTTTTTGAATTAAAAGATAAAATCAAGCAAAAAGAAACCGAGGCACACAATTAAGCTTTTTGAATTTTTATTTAAGACTAAAAATGCTAAAAAATTCAAATAAAAATATTTTTGGGTTTTTGAAATTTAGATTGTTTTTGATAATTTTTGGGGGTTTTATGATGTTTTTGTGATTTTACAAAAATCAAACAATGGAGAAAACTACAAATAGTGCCCAGCCAGGACTAAATAGCAAATTAAAAATACTCAAAGTCCCTAAAGTTCTGGGGGACAATTTTATGAGAAAATACAAGCAAAAACCTATAAATATAAAATGAAATGATATTTTTTGATTTTTAGAAGTTTTTAGGTATTTTGTGATTTTTAGGATCTTTATGAAGGGCTTTAAAATGAAAATGCTATTGAAGATAAATCATACAAAAACACACAAACAGAGATTTTTATGGAATTTTTAGGTTAATTTTTCGAATTTTTACGTATTTTTCAAAATAGACAAAACACTTTTTATACGTTTTTTATTTTTCAAAAATATTAAATGCAAATAAATTAATCCACAAGAACTACTAGAGTTACTTGTCAACATGAGCCAATAGTAATTTTTAGAGAATTTTTGGAATTAATTTGTTATTTATTAAATTAAAATAAATAATGGACAGACAACTTATAGGGACCTACTTGCAAGTACAACAAGATTTCAGGCCAAATGATAATACAAATGAACAAGGAAACTTGTGCGTAACACGTGAATCAGTCCCGTAGGGGTATAAATGCAAATTCTAGAACTTTGCCATTAAAATCATAACGTTCATAAAGTGCATGGCATAACATGCAAATAACACAGAATAGCACGCGGGACTTCACGTGAGTTCACATAAACATGACCTAAATGCAAATAAATAAAAGCGAAGGTCCAAACTGCAATTTGTCCAAAATAAAATGAACTGCAACAAATATTTATAGGACTTCACAGTAAATGCGAAATAAAGATAGGATAAAAGCGAAAAATACCCCTGCAGGGCACGTGCGAGGCACGTGGTGGCACGTGGCAAGCTTTGGTGGAGGCGCGAACGTACAGCATAGATCGACAAGCGGCCTCAGATCTGACGCTCGAGGGAATGTCAACTACGTGTGGTTGTGATGCGCTGCTACAGTAGGATCTGACGGTTCTAAAAAAGGCCTGGACGTGCGGTGCAGATCGGTCAGGGGGCACCAGATCCACAACCCAAAAGCTGATTTGGTCGACGGCTCTGATGTAATCTGGAAGGAGTGGAGCTCATCCAAAGGTAGGGAGCCGGTTTGCAAGAACAGGGCCCTGGTGACTTTCACCCGACCCTCGGATGGAATCTAAAACTCCGATGAACGATCTCAGGGCTGCGACAATATCGTAGAGGCGGTCTGTGTTGAACGAGCAGCTGTGATGGAGGAGCTATCGGCTAGATGAGAGTGACGGTGGAGGGAGGTCGTGGAGCTGCTCCGCTGGAGCAACTGAAGGCTCAAAATGGATTCCTCGCGTGCATTAGGACCTGCAAATGGTAGAGCGACTCAGGGGCATGGCTCCGGTTGATTTTATTACAGCTAAAGATAGAGGAAGCGTAGGGGAATGGGGCTCGACCTCCGACGAACGTGGAGGGAGGAGGTCTCGACCTTAATCTCGACTAGGGGGTCGAGTCTAAGGGGGATTAGATTGTGCAGGAAGGTGACTAGCAAAGCGGGTCGTCGATCGAAATGGATGGAGATGGGTAACTAGGCTCCGACTAGCTAGTTGGAGCAAGTGGACTTGCAGCGAGGGAAGGGGAAAAGATTGAATCAAAAGATGTGAAGGTTAGTATAGGTACCTGAAGGTTCAAAGTTGTTCCTATGCTTCAGACGAGGATGGTCGTCGGGGTAGTGGCCTAAGCCACGCTACGACAGGCGGGGAGGCTTCATGCAGTGGAGAGGTCTGGCCATGCCGAGCTACGTGCCTCCTAGCGACTCCCTGAAGGTCTTAACCTGCTCACTCGAAGGCTGCCAGTTCAACAAGGGTGGCTTGGGAGGAAATGAGACGCGAGGGACGATCTACAGCTCCAGGAAGGAGATGCAAAGAATTTATAGGCAGCTCGAGCGTCCAAAAAGATTGGCAAGGAGCATGGAACCCTAGAGAGATTCGTATCAGCCGAAGGACCCATGATGATGTCGAATGTACAAGGAATCTTGAGTCCGGATCTCGAGGCAAGAGGAGCTCAGAGTCGGGCTGGAAAATTTCAAGAAAAAGCCCCGACGAACAGTGTTCGACCCGACCTGAGCTAGGAGGGGGTGTTGACCGGAGTTAACAATCCCTCCTAGACCAATCAAAAAATTCGATTTTACAAAATACCTATAAATTCAGTAAAAATAGTAAATGCATTTAAAATAAAAAGTGTATAAAATGAATGCATTTAACAATTCCTCTAGCTCGTTCTCTCCACCGGACCCCATCTGTCGCGAAGCTCCAACTCAAGAACCACCTTCCCACCAGCCAGCAGAGCTCCTCAACCACCAAGCTCCCGATGTCGCCTACTCCGCCTGGCCGGGTTTGAGGCCCGAGGCCCCCACCCACGCATTACACATGTGCGATTGGGGGAACTTTCATCGACGCCCTGGATCAGCCCGATATTGCACGAAGAGCCCCATCCATAAGTCACGTGCTCCGCACGTGACTTTCTACAGTTTTTGCTGATCATTCCCCGGAGTTCAACCAAATCATGCAGAAGCCCGCTCCAGCCAAGAGTCACATGACACTCACGTGATTGCTTGGCATTTTTGTAGAAAACACCCTAGAGGGGTCAGTAATTAATCTCTGGACCTCATGCAACATTTTCTTTCTTTATTTATTTTTTTGAAAATTGTAGTTAGACCCATCTTTTCCCTATGTAATTTAAACGTACTTCTTGCATCTTTTTCTTACTTATAAAATTGCATGATGTTTAACAACTAATTCTCTACATTATGGCATGCTTGTGAGATTTTTCTAGATTGTGGTTAATTATTAATTAATATTCTTGTAGAAAATTGCATATTTTACCCATTCTATGCTCAAAATTTCATAAGTGATTAACCATTGCTCCAAAATTACCAAAAAATTACATATTGTAGAATTAATTGAGTTTAACATCATGCCCAAAATTAATCTTATTTGCATTCATTATTTGCCTTATAAAAATCATTTTGCATATTTCAATCTTTAATTTTTAATAAGTACTAAATCTCATATTTTTGAGGTTTAGGATTTTTCTGAGATCCATCACCTAGTGATAGATCCTGGATAATTTTATCCCTTGTAAATAATTAGGTTTAATATTTATTATAATTAATTATTGAAATTCATTGTGTTTACATTCATAAATTAATAAAATATTCATCTTGCATCTAAAAATTACAAAAAAAAATTACAGTGCATTTATTTCATCATAATTAACATCTCTGCCAAGTTTCGTATTTTTCGGACATCGTTTGATTAATATTTATATTTTAGTCCCTAAAATTAGTTACATTTGCATTTTGCATCCCAAAATTGCATTTAAAATAACAAAAAAATACTGTCTTGAAAACCGTACGCAAACTTTGATAGAAAAATTTCTAGATTGTTCCTTTGCCTCCTTGAGTTTAACCTTGGGACTTGCTCAAGTAAAATAAACATTAAACCACTTCGAATAAAATTGAATAAAATTTTGTGGTTATTTCTTAACTAATTCCGATTGCCTGACAATGACACATTCAACATTAAATTAAATGTTCGATAATTCCCAATAATTAATGTAGGACGATTCTGGACTCGTCAGATGTATACGACCTCTAACGGCATGCGACCTCTCAATTGATCAAGTTATCTTTTTATTAATTATTTTTAGCTAGGACCAATTACGATCTATAGGCACATGCAAGCAATTAAGGGTTGGGCCTTAGCTATTTGCGTCACAATCACCAAAAATCCTAAGTGTAGGGGCTAAATCTGCGGGAATCAAATAGAAAGTAAAAGCGATCAAAAGAAAACCATGAGAAATCAGGTGAGGTCCCTCGAGCACACCGATGCTCGACGAAACAAACATTGATGGTTCAAGTGTCCAAGAAGTTCAAATATTACAATATAGCTCAAATGTTCTCTAAAATATAAAATAACTTTATTTTTCTTTGCCATGCTCCTCCTCCTATGTGGATCCTCAAAAAAGAGTCTGAGTCGTAGCCCGACGGTACCTCGCACAAAAAGCAAATCAGAAATAGGTCAGAAAATTGTTATAATATATAGAGAGACAAAAAGTTGAAAAATGACAAAAAATGACTACTAAGACGTGTTCCCCCGCAACGGTGCCATTCTATTGACACGAATAACAGAGATCAGCTAAGGAGGAAAATAAATCACTAAGTCGTTGTCCCTAATCGATCAACTCGGTCAATCAAGAAAATAAAAACCACTCAAGCCAATAAAACCAGCAATCAACCACACACAACTGTAAGCGATCTTCGATATTATTTTTACCTAGTATAGCAACCAGGGTCGAACACAAGGAGCACGAGTAAACCTACAAAGTAGTCAATTTAAGAAAACAAAAAAAACATTTTTTAGTGGTTTTTAAGTTTGCAATTTTTTTAGTTTTTGAATTAAAAGATAAAATCAAGCAAAAAGAAACCAAGGCACACAATTAAGCTTTTTGAATTTTTACTTAAGACTAAAAGTGCTAAAAAAATCAAATAAATTTTTTTTGGGTTTTTGAAATTTTAAATTGTTTTCGGCAATATTGTAGGGGTTCTGATGTTTTTGTGATTTTATAAAAATCAAACAATAGAGAAAACTAAAAACAGTGCCCATCCAAGACTAAATAGCAATTAATATTACTCAAAGTCCTCTAAAGTCCCGGGAGACAATTTTATGAGAAAATACAAGTGAAAGCCTATAAATAGAAGCTGAAGTGATATTTTTTATTTTTCTAGAATTTTTATGATTTTTAGAAGTTTTTAGGTATTTTGTGATTTTTAGGGTCTTTATGAAGGGTTTTAAAACGAAAATGCTACTGAAGACAGAGCATACAAAAACACACAATAAGAGATTTTTATGGAATTTTTAGGATAATTTTTGAATTTTTATGTATTTTTCAAAATAGACAGAACACATTTTAGAGTTTTTGATTTTTCAAAAATATTAAACGCAACTAAATAATCTTTTTAATCACTAAAAATACTATGTGTCAACAGGAGCCAATAGTAATTTTAAGAGAATTTTTGGAATTAATTTGATATTTTTTAAATTAAATAAAAGACATGAAACTTATTAGGACCTACTTGCAAATACAATAAGATTTCATGCCAAATGATATATAGATGAAAAGCGCAAGGCCTACTTCGCAAAATATCCAAGGAAACTCGTGTGCAACACATGAATCAGTCTCATAGGGGTATAAATGCAAATACTAGAACTTTGCCATTCAAATCATAACATTCATAAAGTGTAGGGCATATCATGCAAAAAACCCAAAAAAGCACGTGAGACTACACGTGAGTTCACACAAACATAACCTTAATGCAAATAGATAAAAGCGAAGGGTTCAAAATGCAAGTTGTCTAAAATAAAATGAACTGCAACAAATATTTACAAAACTCTATAGTAAATGCGAAACAAAGATAGGGTAAAGGCAAAAAATACCCTTGTAGGGCGCATGCGGGGCACGTGATGGCACGTGGCAAGCTCTGGTGGAGGTGCGAATGTACGACACAGATCGACTGGCGGCCTCAGATCTGGCGCTCTTGGGAATGTTGTCTACGTGTGCTCGTGATGTGCTACTACAGTACGGATCTGACGGTTCTGAAAAAAACATGGACATGTAGCGTAGATCGGTCAGGAGGTCCCAGATCCACAACCCAAAAGCCGATCTTGTCGGCGGCTCTGACGTAATCTGGCAGGAGTGGAGCTCATCCAACAGTAGGGAGCCGGTGCAAGAACAGGGCTCCAACGACTTTCACTCGAGCCTCGGGTGGAATTCGAAACTTTGATGAATGATCTGAGGGCTCCAGCAGTATCGTAGAGGCGGTCCGCGTCGAATGAGCAACTTCGATGGAGGAGCTATCAGTCGGATGAGCTTGACGGTGGAGGGGGGGTCATGGAGCTGCTCCGCCGTAGCAGCTGAAGGCGCAAAATGGATTCCCCGCACGCATTATGACTTGCAAATGGTAGAGCGACTCAAGGGCATGGCTCCGGTCGATTTTATTGCAGCTAAAGATAGAGGAAGCGTAGGGGAATGGGGCTCGAGCTCCGGTGAACGTGGAGGGAGAAGGTCTCGACCTTAATCTCAACTTGGGGGTCGAGTCTAAGAGGGAATCAGATTACGTAGGAAGGTGACTTGCGAAGCGGGGCATCGATCAAAACAGATGGAGATGGGTAACAAGGTTCCGACCAGCTGGTCGGAGCAGGTGGACGTTGTTGGACGTGCGAGCCCATGGCGAGACATTATGCAATAAATGTTATTGAGAAAATCATTCCCTGATCTGAAATGAAGAATAAATAATTTGCATAGTAGGTCTCTCTGTACAATTAGGATTATGTACCCTAGACATCTTAATTGTCATACAGTTGTTGATTCAATGGTTGAATCATAGAGGCCGGTGTTTGTATGAATGTCTAAGGAGTTAGATTGAGGACTCATCAAACACCGTCAAATGATTGTTAAGAGATGATCTCCAACCAGAGTAGGAGATGGCAGTCCTTCTCATATAGGCTGATATGTGACCGATCTCTTGATGCAGGTCCTCTACATAGGAATAGAGATTCAGAGGTGTCAGATTAGTTAGGACATATAGTTGACTTAACGAGATCGAGATAACCAAAGTCCTACATCATATGATGTCGCAATATAGGCACGCATCCTCTGACCGGAGACAAATGTATTGCTATATGTCTGAGTATGTACATTTGGCAGACCAATAGGATGATGACCTAACCAAGGTCTATACACCGGCGAGCTGGTGTGCATATAAGGGCATATGAGTAATACGATCTCTCAAAGGGATCATACAGATTCACTTCTGAATTGAAAGACATGAGCTCACTCATGAGGTATTGGGACCGATCAAATTCCATGCATGGTCGTCGTGCTTTAGAAGCATGACACGAATTTGAAGGTATGATATATGCTTTTGGAAAGCATATGATCAATACCAAATCCCAACGACCAAGATTGAGAAACTTGTTGATGAAACCCTGAAGATGACAGTGTAAAATTGATCTTTATCTTCAGGTTGATCATAGGTCTTTCAGTATGCAGGATGTACATGTATTAGGAATACCTGAGGGTGATGATCAATAATCAATTGTATAACCATGACGCTTCCATTCCGAGGGAGTGATAAAACAAGTCTGGATTTTAGTGACTCCTATCAGTAGAGAAGCAATCTGTTCTCGGTCCAATTGTTGGATATTGAAAAAGTATGCCTTGCTCTTCAAAATACACCGACTTGACGAAGTCTCTCTACTCTCTCTCTCTCTTTCTCTCTCATTCTCTCGTTCCCTCTTCTTCTTCTCTCTTGGGTGGCCGTCCACCATACCTTAGAAGGAAGAAGGCCCTCATCGTTGGCTTGCGTTGCTTCGATGACTCTTGGCGCTCCATCTTTTTTAGCGCTTCTCACTCGTGAAGAAGATAAATGATCTCGTGTGATGAGGTCAGGAGTTCCCTTGCTTGGACAACTACTTGGATTCCGAGATCACCGCGACTCATCCCTACGCTCGCAAGCGTCTCCTCCGAAGGTCGGACTTGAGATAGGAGGCTTTTTCTCTTAGAAGCTCGATCGCAACCACGCTACAACAGGTATTCCTATGTTCACTACGTGGTTATACGAAACTATTCATAAATGGTTCATGGATCATGTGGTTTCGTCATTTAAAAGTTTTTAAAATTCCGCTGCTTAGAACAACTAGTCCGACTAGTTGTTCTTCGTCGTATTCGATACGATGCTCATGCTTTCGTGATACGCGTAAGGATCCTCCCATATCCTTCAAGTGGTATCAGAGCTAGGTTTACGGAGGTTTTGGATATGATCCATGAACCTACGAAAATTTGGGCTCGTTTGGGTTCGTGAAGATTTTAGCATTTCAATTTTCGGAGCCCTATCTTGTGATAATTGTTCGGCCCTGTTTAAAATACTTAAACATGAGTTTATCACTTAAATAATGTTTCCCATTAAATAAGAAAAATGTGGAATTTGAGTTTGCATAATTTGGATTCCGTTTGCTCAAGATATGATCGTTTTATTAACCATATGTCCACTGTTTCGGGGATGGCGATTAGAGACGTATTTCAGATGTTAATTATGGTTTTAAAATGTCTAAAAATGCGTGTTTATCCCATGGTTTCATTTTTAAATCAAGTTATCAATATCTGAAAATTTATTTTGCTTAATTTGTATTTAAAATGAATGAGATATGCTATTTTTAGTTAGTGAGGGTCACTGCTGGAAATTGCATCATTATCCGAAACCTTGTGATTGTCGTTTAAGAAAAATTGTGAAATTAATAGTTAATTTCCTAGAATAATTGTGAATAATATTTGAGAAATATTAGAACAATATTTATTCCCTTAAATGACATTGCCTCAACCAATTAATGATTAGATTAGATCTAGATCACCAATTGGTTGCTTGATACACTTTCAACAAACATGTTACTTGAATAGGTTTTGGGAATTTGTCTAGCAAATTTCCTTATAATCAAAATGGTTTTGATTATTACTATATGGTATAATTTTGGTTGAAAAGCCGATGATAATCTCAGGTACAAAGTGATTGGCTCGGCATTATTTTTTCCCAAGGCAGGTATGGTGTCTAGTCGGGGAGCGTCGGGGTAGCAGATTGCACCGTGTTATCCCACTCCCGCCGGTACTGGCTATGACAGCAGGTAGGGAACGAATGATGCTTGAGAGACCATGATTGATTTTCTAATTATTAAAGTTCGAATAATACACACTTTGAGATAATACCACTAATTCAAGTAACAATCAAGTTTGATGATTGAATTGGATTGATAATTGATTTATTGAGATCAAATTAATTACATCCAATTGAAACGCTCTATTATGAATAGATGTGTATTTCCCTTGGAAGAATTAATTACATGAACATGAGGTGGAGGATCACATAAGTGACATCCATGGTCTCCCGTCAAGGCGAAGGGTTCCGTCGCCAGATATTGTATGTAGGAGACGTCTGTCCGAAGTGACAGCTCCTTGCATACGATCCATTTGGATCGGGCTCTTCGCTTCTCTAAAGAGTAAGGACGTATGCGTAGTGACCCCAATATCGGGTCCTCATATTATTGGGGTGATATTGTATTGCGCATAGCGAGTTGTATTCCTGTTGACGGTTGGTTCAATTAACAACAGGTCAACATCACCTTAGGGGTGATGGGCCCAAGTGTTAAAGATCGAATTGGGAAATGCAAGTTGGACTTGCAAGGCGGAATGTGTTCCCGCTTCTCTTTATTGGAGTCACATGTCCTCATATTATTGGGATGTGACAAAGATAAAGAGGAGATCCCAGTTCTTGCTGAGATATAATGGTAAGTATATCTCTTACATTGAAAGTGATTAAGGGAATGAACTTTCAATGTTGACAAGGTAAGACAACTTTGATATAAAATTTTCTAAATCAAAGTAAAATATGTATATATATAATATATACACTTATGCAAATTTCTTATTTCAGATAATCATTCATTAAACCCAGTCAATGTTATACTCAATAATAACTAGTAAATTGTCATGGATTGGATCCATGATCAAGATATTGTACTTCCAGTTGGACACATAATGTATGTGGCTGTAATGTGCAAGTTTCCTCATAATAATGAGGAATGCCAATTAAATAGATAATAGGACTACAACCCTAGGGTTTTGTATGTCTCTATAGTCTTGATCTCTCATCGAATGTACTTTGGAAGTAACATGTTGATGATGATCGCAATTGTCAAATAATCCTTATAAAATCTAAGAAGATGTTTTGGCATACAAATTTGCTCTTGACATTTAATCATGAATGACATGGTTCACTGCATTATGTACAATGGTGGCTCTATAAGAGATGATGTATTCAAAATGTTTGAATACCCATCTGAACCTAAGTCTCTAAGAGTTAAGATGCATGTAGATATGATGAATGCCATCATTTTACTATCTATACTCTGGTCATTTATGAAACTTCATAATGTTCATATTGTATGAATAAATGAAGCATATATAAATATCGAAATACTCTTATATTGAAATCTTTTGAATTCGACATAAGAGATCCTTTATCTTAAGCAATGGTTGTTTAGAGATGAAAGGAGCACAGTGGAAGCATGGGTTGGACCTAGGATTAGAAGGAAAGTCAAAGAATTGGCTGTACTTCTATGGTTTCCACACACATATGACATCCAAATAGTCGTATGAATGCCAATACTGCAATGAGCCGATGTATTGATAGCATGACTATCAAGTCTATCTAGAATCCTTAGAGAAGGACTCAGATAGTGCATCAAAATAATTTACATCTACATATAATCATTGAAATTGACTTTCTTATTTGATAAGATGAAAGTCTAAAAATTGTATATCATTCTTCTAATAACACTTGTAATTGGTTGCATATGTTTTAGAAGACTAGAAAATTTGATCTTAAGGTTTAATAGTCATCCGCATGGATATTGATGTAATTGTTGCAACAATCTCTATTGGACAAATAGACTTCAAATTTTCAGTGGGAGAGCCCTTAGTCTTAGAGAATCTCTCTATGACCTGGATGTTAGAATACACTCATTATTTATTTCTAAATGTTGGAAATAAACATAAATTCTGTAATAGACCTATCATAAGGAATTATGATGGATATATTTCAGATAGTATTTTGATATCTGGAGAACTCTACTAAATTATAAAATTAATGAATGGTTCACTAACATTTCTAAATACTGAAAATTAAACCTTATAAGATCAATAGGAGGATAAAGATCATTTGACAATGATCTGGCATCAGACCTTGGACATTAGTCTGCTGATGAGATCAATAGACTAGTAAGAGATGAACTTTAGAATGTCTAGAATTTCAAATCTTACATACTTGTGAATATTGTATTCAAAATAAAATTGTCCAATACACCCTTCTCTGGGAATGGTGTAAGATGCCAAGGTATTCAAGATCTCATACATATTGATGTATGTAGATCATCTGTATCATAATAAACATTGATGATATGCGATATCATTTGATGATTAATTGTGATATGAAATTTCTTCCCTTCACCTAAGAAAGCTTTGGAATGTCCAAAGATTTCATAATTTTTGGTTTAGAACCAATGTTTGAAGGAAGATGAAATGAATTTGATCTAACCTAGGTAGCTTGTACCTATTAGATGAATTCAAAGGATACCTTATAGAGATATAAATCCTCCTAATGCACTTAAACACAATAGAGTTGTAGGGAGATACAATTAGATCATGTGTGACATGATTTTGTCAATGATGATTATTAGCATAATTACCTCTTAGTTTCCAAGGTATATATATGTGGTAGAGACTACATTATATATCCTTATAAGGTTCGATGCTAGTAAGCTGGAATCTAGCACCAGAGAGTGCTACTTCATTAGGAAATAAAGGATGGCATCGGATACCTACTTTATGACCTTGAGATTCTTAAAGGAACTCATCTCTAAGGATATGATTCTTAGAGGATGAGACTCTCGAGAATCAAGATGAAAATGAAGTGAAGGAACTCATTTAATCTTGAGAAAATAATGAGGCTCCTGAAATCGGAAACTTAAAGGACAATTAAAGATGAAACACTAATACCTCTTCAAATGAGTTTGAAGATGGATTCCATGTGCCAGAGAAATCTGACATTGATCAAACTTCATGTGATGAAGATTCTAAAGATCGTAACATGGAAAGATGGATGTTAGCAAAAAGGCTAAAGTAGACTTCATGTACAAGTGCTGTATATGGACCCTCAAGGATCCACCTATATGGGTAAGACCCGTTAAGGTGTAAATGGATCCTGATGAGAAGGTACAAACCTTCAAAGCACGGCTCGTAGCCATGAGCTACACACTGAATAGAAGACATTGCTTGCAATGAGATTTGCTCTTCAGTGACCTTGCTTAAACTCATCAGATTATTGCTGACTATAGCTACACAACTTGACTTTGACATCTTCAAGATGGAAGTCGAGATTGCATTCCTCCACAAATATCTCTCCGAGGATATTCATATGAAGTAGCCCCATGGCTTCATGGTTGAGGAAAGCAAGGAGTGCAAGCTAAGGAAACTCCATCCATGGACTCGAGTAAGCTTCTTGTAGTTGGAATATAAGATTTGATGAAATTATAAATGTTATGTTTTCAGATAGAATCTTGATGTACCATGTGAAGCTTAGTGGGAGTGCCATTGTGTTCATTATGCTATATGTAGATGATATCCTAATCATTTGGAATGATATAAGGATAATAACAAGTATTTTATAGATTGGCTATTACATACCTTGAGATATGATCTCAAGGATACCTCTTAGATCTTAGTTCTGAAGATGTTCAGAAGCAAAGAGAAGAGGGTATTGGGACCGTCACATTAGTAGTACACCTTGGACATGTTCCATTTTCTGGAAAATTCCAAGAAAGGCTTCCTTCCCTTAAGATATGGTACTGACTTATCTAAAGGGATATCACTTCAAAGAGTCGAGGAAGTAAATGCTAGAACTACTTGCCCTTGTGCATTAGTTAGAAGAAGCCGAGTGTATGCTAGATGTGTACAAAATTTAGATATCTATCATGCAGTGGGAGTAGTAAATGTTACTAATCCCACTAAGGAGATAAAATACTTGATTGCAGTGATAACACTATCTTCAAAGATGAAAAGATTTTACGATAGTGATCTCAAAGTCTTATCTTCAAGAACTTAAGACTTTATAGATAGTGATCTAAAAGGTCTTAATTATGGATACCTTAGGAGATAGAGATCTCCAGGAATAACGGTATTCTAATAAGGATTATGGAAATACTGATTATAATACCTATTAAGCTGTAGTGTCAAGGACACTATAACTGACAAGATCGAGTATTGATTGCATAAGATGCAACATTCGCATTGGATGTGAGCACTGTTACTAGGGCATATGCAAGTGCCGTAAAAGGACTTAGCATAGTCTCTCGGGAACAGAGTGACTGATCAGCTTACCTAGCTATTTTCCTAAATAGCCTATGATTGTCACATGAGTGTTGTTTTAAATGATTAGCCCATTAATGGCTCTTTGGGCTAGTGGGAGATTGTTGGACATGCGAGCCCACGTCGAGCCATTATGCAATAAATGTTATTGCGAAAATCATTCCCTGATCTGAAATGAAGAATAAATAATTTGCATAATAGGTCCCTCTGTACAATTAGGGTTATGTACCATGGCCATCTTAATTATCATACAGCTGTTGATTCAATGGTCGAATCATAGAGGCTGGTGTTTGGATGAATGTCTAAGGAGTTAGATTGAGAACTCATCAAACACCGTCAAATGATTGTTAAGAGATGATCTCCATCCTGAGTAGGAGATGGCAATCCTTTCTCATATAGGCTGATATCTGACATACCTCTTGATGTAGGTCCTCTACATAGGAATAGAGATTCGGAGGTGTCGGATTAGTTAGGTCAAAGAGTTGACTTAACGAGATCGAGATAACCAAATTCCTACATCGTATGCTGTCGCAATATAGGCACGCATCCTCTGACCGGAGACAGATGTATTGCTATATGTCTGAGTATGTACATTTGGCAGACCAATAGATTGATGACCTAACCAAGGTCTATACACCGGCAAGCTGGTGTGCATATAAGGGCATATGAGTAATACGATCTCTCAAAGGGATCATACATGTTCACTTCTGAACCGGAAGACATGAGCTCACTCATGGGGTATTGGGACCGATCAAATTCCATGCATGGTCGTCGTGCTTTAGAAGCATGACACAAATTTGAAGGTATGATATATGCTTTTGGAAAGCATATGATCAATACCAAATTCCAACGACCAAGATTGAGAAACTTGTGATGAAACCCTGAAGATGACAGTGTAAAATTGATCTTTATCTTCAGGTTGATCATAGGTCTTCCAGTATGCAGGATGTACAGGTATTAGGAATACCTGAGGATGATGTGATCAATAAACGAGTATAATCATGACACTTCCATTCTGAGGGAGTGATGAAACAGGTTTGGATTTTAGTGACTCCTCTCAGTAGAGAAGCAATCTGATCTTGGTCCAATTGTTGGACAATGATCTGAATGGGATTCAGATGCAATGAGAAGATTAGATTTGCGGCCTTGATTAAATCAAGCATCTCTGGGAGGTCCGTGAGATCTGGATTTGAGATGCGATCTCAATATCCAAGTCACTATACATGGACACTACAATCGACATGTCCTTATCTCCAATTATCTGCGGAGAATACACATTATTCTTGAAAGAGTTCAAGAATAATTCCAAGGTTGAATTATTTTTAAGCATTGAGAAATGCATAATTAAATGTGATTTAATTATAATGAATAATGTGAATTTGATTCACACTATCTAAGTGCATGAGAATGAGTATTTAATGTAATTAAATATGATTTATTTAATGTGGATATGGATAATGTGGATAGCACTATCTAATTATTCATCTATATTATAAATACGATTTGTAATATACATTAAAGAGAGACTTGTGCGATTAATATTTGTTGATTAATTGTTAATGTGAATGGGATTCACATTGAATAATTAATTGAAAATATAATTACATTTAGTTTTGGGTTGTGAATGAGATTCACAATTTTTCAATGGCTTGATTGATATTTTCCTAAAGATAATTTGGAATTATTTTTTTTGAGAAAATTATTTTCGGCAAGAGTTATAAGAGATATCATGAGATAATGAGATCTCATGATATATTAAGGAGATAAACCAAGTCCTATCTAACAAGAGAGGACGGCTACAACTCTCTTTGAGGAGTAGAGTAGTCGTCCCCCCTTTTTAGGAGAGGACCATGGTCTTCTCATTATCCTGTTTCTAGTCAAATATGATTTAATTTGAGATTAATTATATTCATTTATCAATGTTAATTAATTTGAATTAAATCACTTGTTGTTTTGTTTTACCAACAACATCCTAGCTGTTGAAAGGAACACAAATCAATCTCATCCATTGATTGTGTGTTGTCCATAAATTGGGATCCATGGACTCCTGAAACCCTATATAAGAAGAGGCATGCCTTGCTCTTCGAAATACACCAACTTTACAAAGTCTCTCTACTCTCTCTCTCTATCTCATTCTCTCATGCCCTCTTCTTCTTCTCTCTTGGGTGGTCGTCCACCCTACTTTAGAAGGAAGAAGGCCCTCATCGTTGGCTTGCGTTGCTTCGACGACTCTCGGGCTCCATCTTCTTTGGTGCTTCTCGCTCGTGAAGAAGATACACGATCTCGTGTGACGAGGTCAGGAGTTCCCTTGCTTGGACAACTACTTAGATTGCGAGATCACCACGACTCATCCTCGCGCTCGCAAGCGTCTCCTCCGAAGGTCAGACTTGAGACAACATGCTTCTTCTCTTAGAAGCTCGATCGCAACCACGCTCCAACATCCTATGTTCACTACGTGGTTAGACAAAACGATTCATAAATAGTTTATGGATCATGTGGTTTCGTCGTTTAAAATTTTTTAAAATTTTGCTGCTTAGAACAACTAGTCCGACTAATCGTTCTTCGTCGTATTCAATACGATGCTCACTCTTCCATGATGCGCTTAAGGATCCTCCCGTATCCTTCAGACGTGCGGCGGAGGAAGATGAAAATATTGAATCGAAAGTGAAAATACGAAGGTTAGGATAGGTACCTGAAGGTTCAGAGGTGTTCCTACGCTTCAGGCGAGGATGGTCGTCAGGGTAGTGTCCTCAACCACACTGCGGCAGGCATGGAGGCTTCACACGACGGAGAGGTCCGACCACGTCGATCTACGAGCCTCTTGGCGAGTCCCTGAAGTTCCTAACCCACTAACTCAAAGGCTATCACTTCAACGAGGGTGGCTTGGATGGAAACGATATGTGAGGGACGAGCTGCGGCGCCAAGAAGGAGATGCAAAGAATTTATAGGCAGCTCAGGGGTCTAGAAAGATCGGTAAGGAGCGTGGAACCCTAGAGAGATTCGGATTAGCCGAAGGACCCACGAGGATGTCGGATGTACAAGGAATCTTGGGTCCGTATCTCAAGGCAAGAGGAGCTTGGAGGTGGGCTGGAAAATTTCAAGAAGAAGCTCCCGCGAACAATGTTCGACCCGACCCGAGCTAGGAGGGGGCGGTGACCGGAGTCAACAATCCCTCCCAGACCAATCAGAAAATTCGATTTTATGAAATACCTATAAATTCAATAAAAAATAGTAAATGCATTTAAAAAAAGTGTATAAAATAAAAAATGTTTATTTTTTTCAAACTATTTTTCTGCGATTTTTAATTATTTTTATGAAAAATAAATTAATGTATATACAATGTATAGTATTATATACATGTATAGTATACATATACATTATGACAAATGTCTTTATTATTTTATTTTTACACAAATACACTTATTTTGTATTTTATTTATTTACAAAATAATTTTTAGAGTATAAAAGAAATTTTATTTTATTTTTACAAATTATTTATATATGCATGATAAATAGGGAATGTGACATCTACAAGCGTATTTTGCACAATGAATGGACGTATTTATTTGTTTTTATTTAATTTTTCTGATTTTTATATTATTTTTAGGAATATATACGCAGTTGTAAAATAATGAATTAATTTTATTTTGTCAAAAATAGGTATGTACACATCTAGGTAATATACACAATCACAAAGTAGAACCTATCTCTCTCTACTCATTTTATTTTGCGATCAGGTCAAGGCTTGACCTTCTCTTGGAGTTTGGGTCACTCTGTATTTATTCTAAATACCTCCTTCCTTTTTCTTTTTCTTTTCCTTTATTCTTTTATTTTTGCACAAAAACATGCTAATTATGTACTATTAACACATGCATGCAGAATGCTAAGTTATTGTTTTTGCGAGTATTTACATGACGCTTTGCCAAGAAAAATAGCTATAATAAAAAAATTAAAGAGTGAGAATTAGGGATTCATCAGTCCTCCTCCGCCACAAAAACCTATCCGAGCCCTCCAGGTCATTTTGATACATCCATCCGGTGCGGAAGGACTCAGGTGATCTTTTGGACCTATTTGGAGCAGCTAAGGGTTGTCAGAGAAGGAAGATCTCGCTGGAGGAAGCTCACATCTCTGGAGCTTCCTCCATATTCGTCCATGTTCCCTCCCCATCATCCGATCGATCCTCTTCGCACAGATCTGCTAGCAGCCGTAGGATTTTGTTACGCCATCACCCTCGGTCCCACCTTGGAGAACTAATCAGAACCATCGATCACAAAGGGGCATTGCACGTCCTAGTTGCGGCGCATGGCTAGTAAACGAAAGAGTGCCACATGATCACGACCTTAAATGGGTAATTTGCATATCACATCCCTTTCCTTTTGTATTTTGCATTTTAGTCATGTAATGTGTACTTTTCAGTTTAACAATTTTGGTAATATTGCATGTGACCCCCTGCTCTTAATTCATATTACACTTCAAGCCATGTCAGATTACCTCACGTGGCATCCTACGTGAGGTGGGCATTTTGCAGCAAAGCCTTACGGGGTTTGTTATTTGCATTTAGTCCAAAAAATTGCAATATTAGTCGTAATATTTTGGTGAAATTGCAGAAAAGCCCTTGCATTTAAATTTATTTACATTATGCTCGTGCCAGTTCCAAAATTTTTGTGTGTTTATTTCATTTATAAAATATGTCATTTGTGCTCTGAAAAATCCCAAAAATATGATTAGGTGCATGTTAGTGTGTAGTTTCATGTAGGTGCTTATTAGTGTGTAGTTTCATGCTACTTTTTTATTTTTGTTTTTAGGTATTTAATTATTTTATAAAAGAAAAAAAGAGCCCAAATATTTCTTACTTGCAATATAAAATACAAAAAATATAAAAATGTTTTGAAAAAAATCCCAAATATAAGTTTTGTTTATTTAAGTATTTTGAGCATTCAGACCAAAAATCCAAAAGAAAAAGAAAATACATAAAAATGAAAAAGCCCCAAAATCCTTTATAAAAATCTAAAAATATCAAAAATATCATTTTTTATTATATATTTTTTATATTATTAGTTACATATTAAAAATGTTTTAAAGAATTTTGAATACTATTTGGTATTTTTCCTCTTCATTTCAATTCTACCTATTTAATTAGTCCTTGATTTGGGATATTTTTGACTTTAAAAATCCATAAAAATTAGCAAAAATACTTAAAATAAAAAAAACTAGAAAAAATATTTAAAACTCAAAATATTTAATTCTGTAATTTTTTATTTATTTATAGTTGTATTTATACTTTTTTTCTCCTATATTGTATATCTAGCCTTATATACTATTATATATATTTTATATGAAGAAAAGAAATTAAAAAGCAGAAAATATCAAAAGAAAGTAAAAATATAAAAATAAAAACAATAAAAAATAAAAAAATAAAATATCATAAAAATACAAAATTAAACACCCTAAAAAATCATAAATTTGCTAAGTGTTTGTAAATACAAATTCCTTGTGATTGATTTTTCTATCTTACATTGCTCTACAACCTTGTTTCATGTTCTCAACTCCTACTTGCTTGTCACTATACATATTTAGTAGGGTATAACAAATTTTAACTCTTGCTCTTAATTGCTTGATTATCTGTATGGTTAATTGTTGATTGACTGCGAGTTTTGTGAGAGGTCGCCTCAGTGACTATTTATCTTCGCTTCTGTGAAGGTACCATTTTAGGCCCTCGCAAAATCTCTATCATCAGATATTCAATTAACAGATTGCCATCTTACTTGTAACTTAGGTCATCCTCTTGTGTCTAATTTTTCTCTCTTAAGGAAAACGCAGAGGTCTGTCACAGGAGCCAAGTGTTGGATTTGTCTTCGCTCTATTTTGGAGAATTTTAGGTCTTCTCATTTTGATATGGACATTACATTTGAGGAAGAATGGAATCATTATAAGCAATTCATTGTCCAAGTCAATGAAGATCTCTCTTATTCAGATTCAGAGGTTTACTCTGTGAGAAGAAAGCAATTGAAGCATAAGACAAACATGTGATTTCAAACCTCAAAGATTCAAGTCAGATTTTTAATATTGAGAAACTGAAGGTTTGTGCAATGTATCCTTGTGTTGTTAGTCTTGTTCCAATCTATTGTATTTTATATTAAGGGTACCTATTATGTTTAATAAAAATTCTTCAAATAACTTCTAACTTGATAACCTGTTAACTTTTTGATTTGGTTCTTCTCCCTGACACATACACTTTTTCACTCAAGGCTCGAGATGATCTTTAACACTTGGTTTATGAGGTCCAAAGACTTAGAGTTAACCTGATTTAATTATGAAGGTCTTAGACTTAAAAATTAATACTTCCCTAGTTTGAAAGATTTGTGTGCTATATTACGTGCTTAGTCTCTTCCTTTAAAGAATATGACCATCACTTCACATGCACGACTGCATTCATGATTGAGATGAGTTGATGTTTCACTTGAGGGACTGAGATTTAAGATTTAAGTTTGGATCTGATCTAATGATATTCGAGGATGAGATAAGATTACTGAAGGCTTCATGAAAACTGAATGTCAATATCTTAGCGAGTATGGGATTTGATCCTCATACTAATCTCTTGACCAAAACCTAAGTGCCAGAGTGTGATGACTTCTAATTAATTTGTTGATCAATGTGCACCAATCCTTGGTGTGGATCTAGTAAAAAATGACAATAAAAAAGCACATAACATTACAAAGCTACATCATTATGAGTTACATTCAAGGCGAGCGCTCCCAACCTTTTAAGGGTCTACTTGGACCAAGTCGTAGGATTTTATGAGTCGGGATAGTACATCAAATGGGCTCTGCATCGTTAGCACTACAAGTCTAGGTGCAAGTATATTAGATACTTTAAAAAGACGCACCTCGATGTACTCCCAGGAAAACAAGTACATACAACTCAATCTCTCTTGATGGACACACTGATTGACATAAAAATATACAACTAAGTTGAGTATTGACACTTGAGAGAAACCTAGTTCCAATGAGAGGGAGAAAAGAAATGACACAATCCTATTACCTCCTATATCTAGCCTGCCATCCATGCTTTGAAGTCTGACAAATTAGAGAGACAACAGATTGAAGTAAGAATAGATTTATTCCCTAGTGTTAAGGGTTGGGTCCTTAGGAAAATCTCTAGTATCGGAACTTTAGTTGACATTTTGACTCTACTCTTGTGAATGCAATTAACACATCAAGTAATATATCTTACTATTTATTTATATATTGATAATCTCATAATTAGAGAAGTTGAATTCCTTTTGATTAGGTGATGAATCTCTATTTCATCACCTTTATTCTTTCATTTTGTTCTTTAAACTCTAGCAAAATACATGTAAATATCATTATTTTGCATAAATTAACATTCATTAATTATTGTATAAATATTGTATAAAATACGTTGTTTAAAGCCAAAATAAAAGAATAAAGAAAAGAAAACGAAATAAAATACCAAAGTTATTTATGATGCTGACCCCGAGACCTCGACATCATGATGACTGGGTCAACAAGGAATAAATAGGGGGAGAGAAGGGTACAAAACACAATAAAACTCCTAATTTTTACCCTCAAATAATCCACATTTAGGACTCATTTTATTCTTTATTAGTTATACCTCAAATAAAGAAATTTTGTACATGAAAGTTGTAGATAAAAATTCATAGAAAAAAATAAAATTGATTTCACACAAAAATAATACACAATGTGCGTTTTGTACCCATAAAACCCCAAAACCAAAACTTAACAGACCCGTATGTTCTCCATATTAACTCAAAATGCATCAAATCATCTTTAACTGTATATAACTTTTTATTCTCCATGTAATGAAGGTAATTTCATTCAATTTGGAATTAAGATGCAAAAGTTGGGTTTTGAACCCCTATTGTACAATATATCTGAATAAAATATTCACTCTATGTATTCTTTACGATTTATTATAATTATATATTTTTATAATTTGCTAAATATTCTTTATAGTGTATGTACATACTTAGAATATAATAAACCATAAAGAAAATACAAAAATAAAATAGTATATAAAAATGCGTAGAAGAATTACTCATACTTATACCAATGTAATATATATTTCTATTTATTTAAGTGTACAAATACATTAGAAAAATATAATAAAATATATATTAAGGTATATTTAAATAAGTTATAAATATATAACTTATGTAAATAAATAATAAAGTAAAAATTGCAAAAAAAATAAAATATACAAAACATAGGTCAATTTACCTATAAATACACTTATCAAAAGTAACTTCTAATAAATTAATTCATAAAAATAAATAAAAACCAGATTAAAATATTACATAAAATGATAAATATTTTTATGTTTTAACCAAAAATTAAATAAATCAATTACTAATTTATTTTGAATTATTTTTGAATTGCAAATATGGTTTGTCTTCTTGTTGCCTAGGTGGATCAATCACAGCCCAGAGACAATTGACCCTAAGTCAATTGTTCTTCTTCCAGCCTAGTCGTGCCAGACGTAGTTTTGACCTCGTTTCTCACAATTTTGGATGTCGATGTTTGCACCTATTCAGATTGATTTTGTCTTGACTTTTGCTCCTCGAATATTGCTCTTTCATGTCGTCATCTCGATTGAGGAGCTTCTGACCATGCATGAGCCTCGATCAAATCTCATCTACATAAAACATCTCCTTCGAGCTTCCTTGGATTTTTTATCCTTCTTCCTCCATCAAACCCTAGTTGTCACGCATCTAGGAGATCATTGGTTATAATAGGAAGCTATAGGAGAGCTCAGCAACCCAGTTGGCATTGAATGAAGATCCTAGCTCAACCACCTCCTCCACCATGATCTCACTTCAGTTTGGACGTGGTCAGGTTAAGCTCTTCTTTTTCTTGTTCTTCTTGTTCCTTAGTGTAACAATAGACTAGAGTAGCATTTTATGCATTGATTTCATTTGATTTTTCATAAACCCAGAAAAGATCTCATCGGATCTCTATCTCCACCGCCTATTTCCCTCACTGTGACAAACCTCCGCCTTCGCTTTCACCTGCCACACCTTGACCTTTCACCGTTGAAGGCTCCATGCACCCCCACTCCTCCTGATCTTGCCTAGATAAGGTTCTTGACACTCCACCTCCTCCACTCACTAGAGTGTTGCCGCCTCGCCTCATCTCTGCTCCCCCTGACATGATAAGGCCTCCATATCCCTCCTTTTTGCGTGCATGAACGTCTTGTAGGACCTGGTGGGCCAAAGGACCCCTCTTGGGGTCGATTTTGACAGCAGAAGAAGTACCTGGACCACCTTTTTCCCCGACCTCGTCATACTTCACCAAATCTCTAGGTTTCATTCTGACATCACCACTCGAATCAGAGGAGCCATAACATCATTTTGCACCAACCACGAGCTTCCCAGGTGACCAAAGGAGAGAGGAAGGTCCGATCGAAACTCGACCCAACCGAGTTCCTACCCTGTTATTCCAAACTTTGCCCCGGTCGTCCGATCAACTAGTTGTACCATTCTGCACAGGTGTTGTTGGATTTTGAGGAGAATCACCATCCGATCCCATCTAGGGATCTAATCATAGCCGTTCCATCTGAAGCGCTATTAATTGTTAGATCTATGCCACAGGGTAAGTGAAATCACCTGGGTCGCACGATGAAGCACCTATTTGGGGGTAATTGCATTTTTAGCCCCCATTTTTGTGTTATTTCTTTTTGGTCCTATAATTATTTCACGTGGTTTAAAACTTTTTGTGAAAATTGCAAGAAACCTCAGGTATTTCTTTTAAATTGCATTTGGGTCCTGGTCACCTCACCTCACGTGCTGCTCCACGTGAGGTGGCCATTTTGCGTGGAAGTCCCTATGGCCTTTTGAATTTCCATTTAGTACTTAAAGTTTAAATATATATTTTGGGTAATTTACACTGTAAATCCTGACTATTATTTTAATTGCAAATAGACCCTTGCATGTTCAAAATTTTTGGTACTTATTCTTTAATTTTTATAAATATCATTCATGCTCCAAAAATTATGAAAAATTATGATTAAGTGCCTATTAGCAAACTCTTCCACGTTATAATTTTATTTTGCATTTTAGGCATCTTCCCTATTTATCAAAAATAAAAATAGTATGATTTTATCCCTGTTTGAATAAAAAATTACCACAAAAATACATTTTTGAAAATTTCCAAAAAATTATATTTTTTTATTATTATATTTTACAAGTACAAAACAAAAATCCCTAAAAATAGAAAAAGAAAATCACTAAAAATTAAAAAGCCCCAAAATCTTTATAAAAATTAAAAAAAGATATTTTAAAAATCCAAAAATATTTTATTTTAACTTTTAATTCTCTCTTTATTATATATTATCAATTCAAAAATGTTTTTGGAAATTTTGATTGTATTTAGTATTTTTAATTTCCAAAATAATTCAACTTATTCATTTAAACCCTGTTTTGGGATATTTTAAATTTTAAAAATCCCTAAAAATTAGCAAAAATTCCCTAAAAATAACAAAAGTAGTAAAAAATATGAAATCCAAAAAATTTAATTCTATCATTTTTGCTGAATTAGTTGTATTTATAATTATATTACTTTATAATGGTTATATAGTTATATATATAATCATATATTTTTATATTTAGAAGAAAAAGAAATAAAAATTAAAAAATTAAAAAATTAAAAAAAATAAAATTTAAAAAAATAAAAAGTTATAAAAACGTAAATCCCTAAAAATATATATAATTAAAATTTCACAAAAAAATCAAAATACCTTTAAAAGCCCAAAATCATTTATTGTCTTTCTTTACCAATTTTTTATTATTTATCCACGTAGTTTCCTATGTTCGACCCCTATTGTACTTGTCCAATATACAATCTATTGTAGGATCTAATAAATTTTAATTCGCACTATTTGCATTGATTTTTTATAATTTGTGTGGGTTGATTGTTGATTAAACACAGTTGTTGAGAGGTCGTCACACGACTGAAGTCCTCACCTTATGAGGCTCATTTTAGATCTCTCGATAACTCTATTCATCATTAGGGCAAGTTCATCTTAGAGCCTTAGGATCTCTACAAATTAAGTGTTCTAGGTTATTCAAGCATTGTTCTTGAACATGCACTTGTAAGTGGAATTCACTAAAATAACTAATTCTCTAACTTATTCTTTATTTATTAGCTCGGGGATAAGCTTAGCTTAATATAGGAGGGTTATACATCTCATATTTATTAGTATTAATTACATCTTTTATCTCTCTTGGCTAAGTAATCCAATAAGATTCACTGCCAGTTAACCCTAATTATTCACTCGTGTATTGTAAATAAATAACCCTAGTTATTCTAATATTATATAACCTATTAACGTGTTATTCTTTTATGTTTTTCCTTTATAATTAAAAATCAAATAAAAATTAGGATTGAAATTATATATAATTAATATAACATAAAATATAATTCAAAAGTCTAAAAAAATTAATAAAAGAAAATCAAAGAAAAATGATTTGTCTCTATTTCTAATTCGAATCCTAACTATTTTATTTAAATTTATCTCCATTTTCTCATTTCTTTTAATTATGATTGGGCTACGTGGCACCTTCAGATCATGCCACGTGGCCCCGCTTCCCTTTTCCATCAGTCACCTACATTTGGGATTGTTTGATCGATTGATCATACAACTAGAATCAGTTCATTCTGCCTTGATTAGGACCGCCTGATATGACTATCAAACAGCTCCTGGTGACCACGAGAATCATAGTTTGGACAGTGGATCTTGATCCAACGGTCAATACTTCATCATCACTCTCCGCCACTTCACTCTCCAAGCGACCTGTCCTTTCTTTCCCCCAACTTCTCCCTTTTTCGACAACCACCTCCGATCAACTCCCATTCAACTACCATCTCCAATATCTTCGTCTTTGCTTCCTGATCTTCGCTAACCACCTAGCTCTATCTATATCTTCCTCTATCGCAACTGGCAGTAGCTGAAAAAACCATCGATTGCTAACACTCTGCCAATCTCCAACTTCTAAAATATCCTTCTTCCACCTCCGTAACCACCATCCACCAATTCATGCGCATACTCCCAACCACCTTCTTACCATCCTGTGATAGAGAAAGGTAGAGAAGATGAGCCAAGATGGAGATTTACACTGGCAAGATCCTTGGTGTTGTTTGCCAAGTTGCAGGTTCTAGGGATACTACTCGAGCTTCAAGGTTGGCCATCCTTGTGAAGCGAAGGTTGAAGAAGCTTCAGATCTTCTTCCAAGGCTAAGATTCATCGCCCATTTCACATCTTCTTCCAGGTAAGACTTTAATCTCATTTTTCCTGTATTTCATCTTTTTGTTCATTCAAATTCAGTCACTCAATACTTCATCCAAGAACTTGTGAACCTTCACCCTTTATATGTGGATCGCACATAAATTTCCCTGTGAGTTATATGGTTTTCTACTTCCACACCCACTTTGACACATCTTCTTACTCTACAAGAACAAGAATCAATTAGGGCTCGATGTTCTACCTACTTGTAGCCCTTGATTTTACCTTACCTTTTCCCCAACAGATTCCTTCGGAATTTTGCTTTGCTTGCATGTAACCCTTGCATGCACCCAGGATGCTCATTGATTGGAAATCTCAACCTTACTCTAGAAATCAAATTATCCCCGACAAGCCTTCTTCGCGTTGGCATTTCAGACCCTCAGCTCTTCACTTTGACTCCAGCTTCTTCGTGAGAGCATAGTGAAGGATCTTCGATCTTCACCTCATGACAAAGAGTATATAGGAGGAGAGGATCACTTGTCGAAGCACATGCTCCTCCTCTGCTACATATAGAAGAGTTGTCTGATGGAGAGAAAGCATGAGCTGTTGGATTACCATAGAGGGAGAGATTCGAGGAATGACATCAAGACACGTATACATTCCGAAGCAATGCTTCAGACCGTAGCTTCGGAGTGATCGAACCTGCTGA